>CM019828.1:31548891-32111391 GCA_009763385.1 Coix lacryma-jobi var. lacryma-jobi
CTCCTCGAAGATCTTCGCGAGCGACGTCCCTGGCCTCTCCATCTTCTCCAAAATTTTGTCGACACGGCGGTTGTTCCACTCCTCGTCCTTCCCCTCGATCTCGATGAAGCCCGTTGGCGACAACGTGGAGCGGGAAGCGGAAGCCGGAGCGGACAACCGCGAGTGTCTGCTTGACGCCATGGTGGAGAGCTTGCCGGACACGGTCCACGCAGCTGCGTCGAGGAACCCACAAGGCGTTGACCAAGGCGTCGCCTCGGGCCACCGCACCTTCCGCCGAAGCCACAGGAGGAGCATCCCACACGGAGCCAAGACGGTCGAGGGAAGCGCGAGCCCGCTCCGACACCATCGTCTCATCTTGGAGTTGGTCCAAGAGAGCCTGGTTCGTCCCACGAAGCTCCTCGACTGTCTCCTCGACTCCTGCGCAACAAATAAGGAAGAGTGAGACTGCGGCGTAACAAAAAACTTCAAAGGCCCAAACAAGGACAAGATGTGAGCCTCACCATCACAATGTTGCCCCAGGGCGGCGAGGTCGCTGGTAAGGCCCTCAGCGCGCTGCTCGAGCCTGCGCTTCTCGGCCAGCATGAGGAGCTTCTCGGACCTAAGCTCCTCGTTCAGCCTGCCCGCCTCCGCGAGGGCCAGATCCTTTCGGATCACCTCCTGCCGTGCCGCCCCCTCGGCAGCTCGGGCGGTGGCGGCCTCGCCACGGGTGTCAGCGGCCTCCTGCCTCGTCGCCTCAGCTTCAGCCCGGGCGAAGGTGGCCTCGCTTCGGGCGTCCGTGGCCTCTTTTCTCGACGCCTCGAGAGCGGCGGCAGCCTCCTCCTTGGATCGAGCGGCCTCACCTCGAGCCGCTCGGACCTCCGCCTCCGCCTCGTTGAGCCGGCTCGCCATTTGGGCGTTCCGGCTCAGCTCAGCGCGGAGATCTCGAAGCTCCGCCTCAGCCCTGGCGAGGGCGGCAGACACCTGTGCGGACCGGCCCGCCTCATCAGAGCAGGACCGCTCCGCCTCCGCCATGAGCTCGGCCACCTCTCGGAAGATGGACCGCACCTCGCGCGGGGCCCCCCGCTGGACCGGTTGCTCGACGGAGACCATGGCGAGGGGCGGGCCCGGCGTGTCGGGAAACGGCCATACTGGTCGGTCAAGCTCGATGTCGGGCAGGTCCTCTTCCGCCCCGAGCTGCCCCAACTGCGGCCCGCCGCCCGACGACACGAGCCCCGGCTCTTCCCTGGCCGGGCCCTCTGGCGTCTTATCAGCGCTAGCCGACGCCTCGGGCGCCTCCACCATCATCAAGCCCGCGGCAAGGAGCGGCCCCCTGCTCCAGCTCGTTCAGGAGTCCTCCACCGTCGGCCCCTTCGCCAACGCCTCTCCCCCTCTCCCTCCTCCGCAGCCCGGCTCATGTCGGTCGGGGCCTCGAGGGGCGCGGTCTCCTCGGCCCCAGACACCGGCGGGGCCGTGCTCGCCCCAGGCGCTTCCACCGGAACAGCCGTTGTAGCGGGGGGAAGGGTGGCGCTCCCGACTGACACCATCGCGGGAGGAGGAGGAGGAGGAGGCAGCGCTTCAGTGGGTGTGGCCAAGGCGGGCTCGATGCCGTGAGCTGTGGCCCCTGCAATACGAGATGACAGTGATATCAGAACTGGGAAGAGTGCCTCGACCCCTACGGTCGATGGCGACGGCCTCACCAAAATCTGCGTCGGTCATCCGGCCTCCTCGAGCCCTGGCAGCTCGAGCCTTCTCCAGCCAAGCGGCTTCTCTAGCGGAGGAAGGTGCCATACCTCGAGGTGCTTGTGCCACGACGGGGCTCGAGGTCCTGGCCCGCTTGGACGAAGCGAGGTCCACCTCCTGGTAGGAGCGCTTCCCCCTGAGATACCAGAGATGGCATGCGTCATCAAAAGTGAAGAGATAAAACCCCACTACAGACAAGACCCAAGAGAATTACTCACCCAAAGTGGCGGCTGGACTTCTTCCCGGGTTCACCGGACCCGCTCGGGGGCTTCGAGCCCACCTCACAGCTCGAGCCCTGCGCCCGGGCCGTCTCCGCTGGGTTGGGACGGGGGGAGGGCTCCCTATGCCTCCCATGGCTCGACCTCGAGGGAGAGCCCTCCTTCCGCCCCACATCATGGGGGCGACCGTGCCCCCCTCGTACTATCGTCGTGGCGCCTGCCCCGGCGCGGGCTCCGGGACCTGCTCCGGCGCTCGCGCTGGCGGTCGCGCCCTCCCGCATCCGCTTCTGTGTCCCGGCGGCGGTGCGGCGATTGACTCCGGGGACGCTCACGCCCCTGGTCACGAGACGCCCGGGGGCTCCCTCCCGACGGTCAAGATGGCGGGGGCTCGACGCCTTCTCGTGCTGACCGCTCCTCCGCGGGCTCGACGGCGCCCTTGACGGCTCACGGCGGTCAAGCCCGGAGTCCTTCTCGACCTGTCGGCCGCTTCTCGAGGGCCGGCCCCTCTCGAGACCCCCCGCCTGGGCCGACGCGGCCGTGGTCTCCATCTGCGCAGTGGCGATAGCGCTCCTGGTCCATGGCTTCTTCGCGACAGCCGGCGCGACCGGCGCGGAGCTCGACGTGCCTGAGCCCCGACAAGGCGGGGCCTAATGCCGCCTTCCGCAGCTGTGTCCCGCGCGATCCCCTCGCCGGGGGGACCTCCAGGATATCCTCCTGCACAGAGGAGCGGTCAGCCCTGTCATCGACGACCCCCGTGCGCATCAGGCGCGCGTCCATCCCCTCATCATCGCTCTCCGCCTCATCACCACTCTCCTCCTTCGAGCTCGAGGAGCTCAGCTCGGGGGACCCGTCCCCAGGCTGACGGTTACGACGAGCCTTCGCCAGTCTCTGCTCCCGAGCTAAGCGACACAAGTTTTTGTTTTTCTCTTTCTTCTTCCTGGCATCCTTGCTCTCCTTGTCTTTCTGAGCAGAGAGGCGCCTCACCTGAGTACCCGTGGCGTCCTCCCTCACCGGGGGCCTCGACGCGCGACAAGTAAACGCCCCCTGAAAAATGAAGCATGACAAGACAAACCACAAGAAGGATGCAAAAAGTTCGAAGGAGGAAAAAGGGGGAGGAGGCTCGAGACAGCTCAGCTCGAGGGAGGCTTACCAGGTCGAGACACCCCTCGTCGGGTGCCATGGCGACCAGGTTGGTGTACTCAGGGATGAACGGCCCCTGGATCGTGATTGACACCCGGGAGACGCCCTTGTTCTGGGACAACCCCCCTCGGCCATCCTCGAGCGATCGAGCGCCTCGAGCTGAGCCTTCGGCCTCATCTCGTGCATAAGAAGGGGGCGGTCCGCCAGCGGGAGAACTCTTCGCTGGTGGAACGCCCAAATGACCACTTGCACGGTCAGCTTCTTCTCATCCACCAGCGTCTTCATCATCTCCATCAGCGGGGCCAGGTGGCGTTGCCTGTCCGCCGCGACGCCCCAGGTCCACTTCTCCGGGCGTTGAGTAAGGACCCTGCCGGTGTACTGCGGAAAGAGGCCACCTTCGTTCCGCAGATAGAACCAATGGTCGTCCCACCCGGCCTGGTTGGTGGAAAGCTTGTATCGCAGGTACTCGCGGGGGACATTGGCCGACGAGGTCCCCGCCCTCGCGGTGATGGCTAGGGAGCCCATGTGCACGGGCCGCCTCCCGCTGGGCTTTAGGGACTTGATGAAGAGCTCGCCCCGAAAGAGATGGACGAACATCTCCCAGTGCGGCTCTATCTTCAGGTACCCCTCGCACACCGCGGCGAATATGGCGGCATGCGAGATGGAGTTGGGGGAGAAGTGCTGCAGCTCCACCTCGAAGTGGTGGGCCAGCCCCCGCATAAAGCGGCTCGGCAGGACGCCGAGCCCCATACGGTGGTAGCGTGCGAAGCTCACCACGTACCCCTCCGGCGGGTGCGGCTCCCGGTGCTCCGCCGACGGGATAACCCACCATGCGGGTCCCTCCTCCGGGTTAGGGCGCAGAAGCCCCTGGGCCACCAGCGAGTCCATCTCGCTCTGCGTCACCTTCGTGGGATTCCAGTCCTCGGCCGACAGCACTTGGGCGGCCATGGCGGTCACGGCGCGGACCTGAGTGGCGGACGGACGGCCGGAAGATTCCCAATCGACTAGCTCGAGGGAGAGGGCGTGTGAAGGCTGCGGCGGCGGTGAAGGCAAAGGCAAAGTAAAGGATTCCTTTTCCCCTCTTTCGATATTTATAAGGGAAAACCCCAACGGGCGGGGTCTCCCATGACGCGAAAAGGTAACCGCGTGGCATTTAATGTGCCCACCTAACCGCGTCTTGAGCCGGGTGCAGGGTACACGCGGCAGCTCTCCATTCGCTCTACTGCCCGGGCCCACCACGATCGTCGCTTCGGCTTCGTGTCCGCCGCCCTGCCTGACGATTTCCGCCTAAAAAGGCGCGCCCAACGGGCAGAAGGATTCCCAGACGACGGAGGTCTCTTCACGAAGGTAAAAATGGGCCCTGGCCCTAAGTCTCGAAGCAGCGAAGGCTGGCCCTCGAAAAGGGTTCGACAGCCGGCTTTGAGCACCCGAGTCAGGGACACCAAGGGGCGCCATTCACGGCATCACTCGAGGGCCAAGCCCTCGAGGCCCCCCACGTGTATCCAAGGCGGGGAGCTTGACATGCAGTGAGATCCCCTCGGAGGGAGGCATCGAGCCACCGGGTCCTATCGAATGGACCCGGCACTCCTGCAGACTGAGCACCCATGCTTTATGAGACCGCCTCCGGGCCACAGTCGACCCCTATCGAACGGGGCACGAGCTCTCACTTGGATTCCCCGTTACCAGCTCACCGGGAACCTCGATACTCGCCCACTCGGGTAGTACGAGGCATCCCCCCTCGCATTCGATCGAAAGGACTCGCGGGATGACAAGCCAGGGCAATCGGCATACCGGACAGCTCGAGGAGCCGGCCAGTCGGTTCAGCCTGGCACCCCTCGACGAAAGAGGGTCTAAAACCTCGGACAGTTACGACTAACCTCTTTTCTTTGTGTGAACGTGAGATTTTCAGGCCTCGGGCGAACGCTCGTCCTCCATCTCGCCTGAGCCCTCAAGACCAGGTCTCGAACGATCGCTCGTTCTCCATCTCGCCCGAGCCCTCCGAGCCAAGCCTCGGACGGAGTCTCCCACGACAAAGGAAAGGTAACCGCAAACATTTAATGAGACTACCGAACCACATTTCGAGCCTGTTGACAGGTACACACGGCACCGCGATCTCCGCTCCCTGACGATTTCTGCCTAAAAAGGCGCGCCCACTGGGCAGAAGGTTCCCAAGCGATGGAGGATTCTTCGGGAAGCCCACGAGGGAGTTCTAACCACTCCCCCGTGGCCTCGGGGGCTACACCCGCGGGTGTCGCTCGCACGACACCCACGGAATCAAATCGACAAAACCCTCGAGACCAGTTAGCTATCCATCGAGATCCCAATCTGGAGCCCCTGCTCGAATGCAAGCACTCGAACAAGGGCTCGGGGGCTACTGTCGGGGGAACGCCAAAGGGGTACCCCCAATCAATGCAAACGAACAAGAGACTCGCCCGAGCCCTCCAAGCCAGGCCTCGGGCGAACGATCATTCTCCGTCTCGCCCGAGCCCCCCAAGCCAGGCCTCGGGCGAGCGCTCGTCTTCCGCCTCGCCCGAGCCCTCCGCGTCAGGCCTCGGGCAAACGCTCGTTCTCCGCCTCGCCCGAGCCCTCCAAGCCAGGCCTCGGGCGAACGCTCGTCTTCCGTCTCGCCCGAGCCCTCCAAGCCAGGCCTCGGGCGAACGCTCGTTCTCCGTCTCGCCCGAGCCCTCCGCGTCAGGCCTCGGGCGAACGCTCGTCTTCCGTCTCGCCTGAGCCCTCCAAGCCAGGCCTCGGACGAACGCTCCTCTACACCTCGAGACCCTACGCGGGGACCTCGAGCCCCTCAGGCACAACAGCCTATCCCTCGAGACGCTTCACGCCTCCCTCGGGCGGCACGGACACCGGCAGCTAGCCCCATACCACGCATTCAATGCATTCACCAACTCCGGTCACATCCTCTGGTACACAGCATGTGCCACAGTGACCGGAGTCAGAGTCAAACCTCGTTTTCACCATAAGCATGGGCTAAAGGGCGCCAGTACAGCACTGTTCGACCATACCCCGCACTATAGCACCCTCGAGCCACCTCTCGAGGCCCGGAATCCCTCTGAACGACCGGGCGTTCCGGGACTCGCCCATACCTGCGGGAGCTCGAGCCCCCCGCAAGCGCTACCTCGAGGCCGGCTCTGCGCCCCTCGATTCCTAACTGCTCTCACGCTATTGGAGGACAGGTACCCCAAGACCCGGAGGGACCACGCCGCGCCCTGCACGTTCCGGGATGGGCGCTGTACGGCTTCCACCTCGCCACGCCTCCGCGTCCGCGCCCGGGATGGAGGCCACGCCCCAAGGACGCCTCAACAGCAACGCCCACGTCGGCTACAATGTCTTCGACAAGACAGGATTCCTACCCTACTTTGTATCGGGCACCGTACGCCCCGATACTTGTAAAACCCTTGTGTAACCCTGACCTCCCCTTGCTCTATAAAAGGGGACACCAGGGCCCTCACTCGGGGGGTAACAAACACGTTAGAACGTCATACACCCACACACTCAGGTCCGGACTCCGGTCCACGCTCACCAAGCTTGTATTCGCCCCTGTACAAGCACTTAGGTGCAAGTAATACAAGAACATCCTCCCCCGCTGGACGTAGGGCCTTCTTTGCCCGAACCAGGATAAATCCTCGTGTCATCTTGCATCACCATCCAGGAAGAGAGCACGCGATCATATTACTCGTTGGTGTCATACCCCCGGTTTCGAAACACCGACACATATACTCCTTTTGTTTGAAGTCAAATGATTTTCACTTCAGCTAAGCTTATATACATAAGAATATTAACACTTACACGGTACAGTACTGAATAAATCCTCTATATGCCCTATTTCATGATGAATTTAATTAATAAATCTAATCTAGTGAAGTAGATGTTCGTGCCTTTATTTATTTTTTAAAATTTATTTATATACTTTGAAAAAATATTACCTTACGATGATATAAAATGGTCTAGATTGATCTTTTTTTTGAGCGAAAAAAGTGGGAATAGCTCATCTAGATTGATCTGAACGAAAAAGAGAGTGCCAGAGCCACGCACGGGCCCTGCTGCCTTCCCACCATCTCCCATCCATCGGCCTTGGGCTTGCCAAGGTGGGCTCGGAGGCGGAGAACGCATTCTGTTTTCGTTTTTTTTTCGAGTAAGAAGCCCAACAGTGTGCCGGCCGCTGTGGCCTGTGGGCTTTGTCTGCGTGCTGGCGATGCTCTTGCTCTCAACCAAGTCCAGCCCAGCAACGGGCAGTCGGGCTGCCGAGGTCTCCGGTCCCTGCTGCCTGGTGCTCCCACTGGACTCCCTCTGGCGATAGTATTTATAGGACGTAATTTGAATGCTAAAAACGAATGTGATTTTAGAACGTAGATAGAAAATACACCACTTCGTACTAGGGTTTTTAAATAAAAATAGCAAGGTTACATGTCCATAGATTTTTTTTTTGTTGCTATAAGGTCCATGTCTATGGCTTTGATTTTTGCTTGGACGGCAATGCACTCCACCGAAACACAACTGTACGGAAGCTTAGATTTGGGCGATCGTAATGTTTATCAAATAGCTAGCCAGGAGAAATTCTATTGGCTCTCAATAACACTTTACAAATAGTTAGCGATATGACGTATAAAAATAAGAAAAAAATAGCATTTTTATTGGCTATCGAGGAGTGAGATCAAATAACTAGCGACTCATAAACAACTAATCTAGCACGATTTCCTAGAAATACCTCTCTCATAACACTGTCCACAATAATATTTATTTTTTTTCTTATTTATATGTCTCATCTAGCTAGCTATTTACAAATTGCCAGTGAAAGTCAATAATATTCTTTCTAGAGATCAAATAGCTAGCGATTTGAACACCATTGCGGACGCCCTGCCAGACACGATCTTATATTAGGTGAGCTGTACGTGATCGCTTTCTGTTGCCTGCGTTGCTGATGGTGAGTTAGGAACCTAGGATCGTGTATGTAGCTGTAGGTAGGCCATGTTTTTTTTTTTTTGACAAGAAGGTAGGGCCATGTTAAAAGCACAGAGACCACCACCCACCTATGGGGGCCATGGTCATGTAGTGGCCATCTGTGCCTGCAGTAGCCAGCCGAGTGGAGCCCGGTCATTCGCCCAGGCTGGCTGGGCCTGGGCTCCGCCGCTGGCACGAACGCCGCCACACATGGATCCTATTGCACAACACATTATCTTTTACCCATCTATCACGGTCCAGCCAATGTGCTAGAATTGGCAGTGAGCCAACTTCACCTCCAAGTTATAAACCAGTATCCAGATAATGGCTGCGCTCCTATATATTGATTCAGCGGTGAAGCCCACTTTCACTATGGGGTTGAACAATAATAACACAATAGATACGGGAAATATCACTATTGAATCAGACCACAACCCATAGCAGTGATAGACAAATGCCAAGCCGTGTCTTGACCTAGCAGCGGCAACACAATATCAGTAGCAAGTTGTGGATTGACTCAGGAATGTCCTATCAATCCGTTGCCTTCACCTGCCACCGGTGACTTAGGCACCAGCTCAGCTTCACTAGTGAAGTTAATTTTTTTAAAAAATAGCTATTTTGAAAAAAGTGTTTAACAAAATAGCTTCACTAACAACTTTATGCATAGTTAGGAAAGACAAATGAGGGTGTAAGCTGTGAAAGACTACTTTTTCAGCTTTATTTCAACTTATGATTTTGTAGGAGGAATAAACAACTTCATGGATGAAACTATTTTGTAAAAAGATGTTTGACAAAAAAAAAAATAACTCACTAACAGCTTATGAGCTGTTCACCGTATTGGATCTAGCTACTCAATGCTCCTTGTTATAAAATAGGATGTCCGGATGCTTTCTTGTAGTTCACTGAGGTCCGCCATGTACCATCATAGCTTCGTTAGGTTGGTTTCTTCGAGCTTCTCTGGCCTCCGCATACACCTTCTCTGTGTTTCTCAATATGGTGCACGAGAGATCTAGAGTTTTGGGTAGCTTTGGCCCACTTGCTTCTCCTAGACCTAGTGACCCCTCTGCCAAGTTTGGCACCTTTGAGACCCCACTCAAGGTACCTGCAGAAAAAGGTTCGTAAGATTCCAAGTAAAATAGCTAATTGCCTAATCTTATCCTAAGCACATATGGTGGCTAGAACACAAATGTTTTAGCCTCAACTTAACTATGGCTTGTACTTCCGGTATCCGCGACCCTGATCGAGAGCTCGTCACCTGCGAAGTGGCGGCACTGGATCTGCGGAGGCCGCTTGCGATCATCTCGTCGCCTGGATCCAAATGCGCCGCCGCGTCAACTCTCCCCGCCAACTCAGAGCAGAAAGAATTCTCTGAAAAAATAAAAAAATGCTCAAGACGAAGCTAAACGAAACCCTCCACAGTCGTACTTCTTCCTGCCACAAAATGAATTAAGAAAAAAGGTGGAGGATCATGAAGACAGGTGCGTGCTTCTCGTAAGTCTCCGCCACCATCAGACTATGACCGTACTATGATTAAGGTACATCAGATTGCCTCAAGGAAGAAGAAAGGGAAAGAAGTTCCACAACTCGGAGCAAAGCAACAAAAATCAATGTCCAACCTAGTTGTTCCTAATGAGTACGGATCAAACATGAACCTTTTCAATCCAGATGTCGCTATACCTCAAAATATCGACTTGGAGCAACTAAGTGATTTCTTTATTGAAACTGGTCTTGACGTAAACCAATTGGTCTATAGTACCCCTATCGAGCCAGCCCTGGAAGTCGACCATTGCAAGATTTATAAATGTGGTCAAAGCCTTTTCGATCCAAATTGCGGACAGAGAGAACACGGTACACAAATGTACCTGTTAAACAAGTGGTACATAGAGGCATGTAAAAGGGACGAGTAGTGGCTTCAAGTAAGAGTTAGACATCATCACTACTTCCGTGACGATGACATCATACACGTACAATTTAACGAATTACACCAACTGTGCCACCGGGACGCTCTCGACAAATCTCTCATTAGCTACTTTTGTCTGTAAGTGATTATACAGTTTTTATTATATTAAGTTATCTGCATGTGTTACTTTGTTGTTATACATATTTATCCTCACGCTATGCATGTAGATATGAGCTGAAGATGCTTAGAAGCAGAGGAGATGATTTAATTGGTTTTGTTGATCCATATGTTATATTCAAAGACACACTTACTCCCTTGCATCTTTGGCAACCTTAAGCGGAGAAGAATATCATGAGGTCCTTAGTTAACCAGAAGAAGAAGTGTGATACTCCTACCGTATAAAGTGAGAGTGTGCACATTTTGTTTTCCTACTTCAAGTGAGAGTGTGCACATTTTGTTTTCCTTACTCGATCGACAACCCATATATATATATATATATATATATATAGTTATTGAATTTTATCTTCGTACATGCAGCTTTCACTTGATCTTGTTGGTCATCAAGATGGATACCAATATTTATTAATCTTAGACTCCTTGAGAAAAGACCAAAGCGAGTACCAAAATATGATAGACCTTATCCAGAGGTAATTTCATATCGGTCACTTACATTTTTTGTACTCTCTCGTAACTAATTTTAACGATCTAATTTTTTTAAACTTTGTTGGCAGTGTTTGGGTGAAATTTATCGAGAGTCACCGCAGTGACTATAAGGTGCCACTAACAATAGTTAAACTCCAAATAAGTACTGGTTACTACATCTAGCTATTATATAGTTATCATGAGTTTATTCACTGGATAACAATAGTCTTTTTCTTGTTGCGACAAAAACCGGGGAACAATCTCTGCGCATACTATGTTTGCGAGTTCGTGAGGTCTTTCAACAATCTAAATGATTTTAATAGCCGCAAAGTGTATGTTTAACAATTTATTTGTTACTATATATTGTTGCTATTGTTAATCAATCATATTTATACTAATACATTTTATTTACTTTGCTTCAAACTAAAGTCTGATTGGTTAGATAAAAATTCTCTACGCTCGGACCAGATCAATGCTATTGTCGAGACACTAGCGAAATTTCTTTTAGAGGATGTCATAAACCCAAATGGTGAGAACTACATGCGTCCCAACGAACAAATCCAGCCCCACCAAGATGAAGACTAAGATTGAATGTTATCGAAAATCAAGAAACACGTATAAACATTTGTGACATGCATGTAATATAAACTTGTATATATGTGTATATATATATATGTAATATGTATATATATATATATGCAATATTTATATATATAATATATGTAAATAGTTTCATACTATAATTATAAGATTTACACATGCTCGATTAATATTCGCTATACGTATAGAGCAACGTACAATGCGTATTCGAAAACCTATTCTAAAATCAGAATATATTATCAAATGAAAAGAAAACAAAAAGGAAAAGCAAATAATAAAACAAAAAGGCGAAGCACCTTTAGTCCCGGTTCCAAACACCGACCGAGACTAAAGCTGTCAACCCCATGCCACGTGGGCGAAGCACTTTAGTCCCGGCTAGTGTTATGCACCGGGACTAAAGGGTGGTCTTTAATCTTGGTTGCTGTACCGCGACTAAAGACTCCTACCTTTAGTCCCGCATTCTTAGTTTTGGTTTTTTCACCGGGACTAAAGGGGGTTTTGTACCGGGACCAAAGCCCGATTCTGTACTAGTATCACCTCTCCGCCGCCGCCGCGTCAACTCGCCTTACTGGAAGGTCCTCGCTCGCCCGCGGCTGGCCGATCGCCGAGCTGCCGCCGCCCCGCTTACGGCGTCCAAGCCGAGTGTTGATATAAATTAACGCACACTCTAGTTTATCCGCAAGCGCACAGATAAAATCTACCGATGTAGCACTTCACCAGAGTAACCCAGTTTTAATATCGAACCCAAAGGAACGGATAGCGTTAAGTCTTAAAAGTCTAACTCCTGAGTAGCTAACAAGGATGAAGAATCTAGAAGTATAAAGGGGATCACTAAGGTTGTCTAATTCTAATTTAAGAGTGATATGTTTATATTATTCTTAGTCGGAAAGTTGCCATAAAAGGTCACAAACAGAGTATGAGTCTTCTATGCAAATGTATAATCCTACCGAGCCTACACAGGGGTAAGTGGACTATAGAAGAATCAATGACCCTATAAGAGTCACCCTTGCGAACAACCACTACTACCGGCGTTATAGGAGGCATTTATGAGTTATCAAGTCTAAGCATCACGCTTACACTATCCAACTACTCTAACTCTAGAATGACTAGAATTAAAGTACTCAAAAGAGAGTCATAAACCTTAAGAATAATAAGAACAATGACTCAAACTTAAATATAGACGTTGATTATCGAAACAATCGCTGAAGCAAGTTGAAGATAAACTTGAATCCGCAGGTACAAGATGAAGAAGTTGATCCGACAGGCTAGAGCTCCTTCTTATCTCTTCCTCTCTCTTCTATGTTCTAGTATAAGACTAGGTTCTAAACCTAAACTAGAGGGGTATCTAGTGTTCTACTTGAAAGCTGACTCTTGAAGTCTTCTTCTAGGGTTTCTGAATGAGGCGTAGACTTTTCTGAAGAGACACTTGATCTTCCCTAGGGTCTGGGGGCCTGTTTATATAGCCCTGAGGGATCAACCGCGGCCGTTGGATCAAACCGACCTTAGGTACGGCTGAGATGCATCCTCGTAGGCGGTGCAGGAAGGTTCTAGAAGGCAGAGTCCAACGAAGCCAGGGGTAGACCGACCGGTCTAATGGCGGGACCGGTCGGTCCCACCTGGCCGTGTCTCGGGGTGTCCGGCCTCCTGGTATCTTCTGGTGTCCTCTAGATCCTTCTAGAATAGTCCTGATGCGTCGGTTTGGCTATCTCCCGTTGGGTTCCTTCCAGGAGAAGTAATCTGTGCTGATTTCCTGGTTTAGTCCCTGTAAAATCACAATTCACTAAAACTCGCGGAATATTGTCAATTAAAACCCTAAACCTTTGTTGGTGATTGAATTCATGCTCTTTTCATATTTATTTATCCTTTAATTTTGATAGATAACTAGTGTCAACAACTCCCCAAAGCTTACCCTTTGCTAGTCTGTTAGCAAAACCAAAAATTAACAATGGATCAGGAGTTGCTACAATATCTTCACTTCCAACAAGTACACCTGCTGTTAAACAAAAATTCTCCGAAACATATCATGTTATTCTTCTTGGGGCTTATTACTTTTACCTTAGATCTTGAATAATTGAGAGATTGAACGATCAAATCAAGCACTATGTCTCTAGTTCTTTCACTTCACCTTTATCCCAGAGTTTTAATTAATTTTTTCAAAAGCTTTAATACATGTGTTGTCAAATTAAACAATGGATCCAAAGAGAAAGTCAACCAACCATTGAATCAAGAAGTGCATGTATATGGAAAAATAAAGCCGGATGCTCTTTTGAATATATTCACTCTCTTCTGTTTATCAGAGACATATGTCTCTTAGGCTAATTGTACTGTCGGGCACGTGCCCATTTTTTATGATATTTTTTTCGAGGTTCCGGACACTTGTCCCTTTTTATTTCCTCGGGATCTATCTTTTTGAGGTTTCGGACACTTGTCCCTTTTTATTTCCTCGGATCTTTCTTTTTTTCTTTTCTCTCTTTTTTAAAAAAAATAATAGTCACATGCTTCTAACAAACTTCTGAGAGGGTAGCAACAGATAATTATGAGCATTTATATGAAAGATGGATGAAATGTGTAAGTGATCGCAATTCAATGGCATGATAAACTACTCATAGGGTCAATAAAGCTTAATTTAACTCAATGCAATTATTAGTCATATTCATATTTAGAAATCTCCAGAACTTTAGTGTTGTTTATAACAAGATAATAACAGCTCAGATCATCACATGTCATATCCCAATTACCTAGACCTTAGATTAAGTATTTGCCAACCATGCATTTAATTTTATTTTAAGGCATCATTATTAATTAGGAGAACTCATGCTTTAAAGGCTAGGTACTTGAAAGAAATTAGATAGAGCAACTATTCATCATTTCCATGCAAAAGATTAGAGAGAGAGAGTTCTTCTTTAGTCATCAACTCCTTAAAACAAACTAGACACACTATTTTATTTATTTAATCTAACACACTTTAAGATATAATAGCTAATAATAGTAGTAGTAGTAATAATAATAAACACATACCTGAATCGCGAAGATAACGGAGGTGCACCTCCACCAAGCTGGTTCCCTTAATAGCGTTGAGCCTTCATGTACCCATATATTTTTGTCTCTTTTTTAATTAATGGTGAGCCCTCATGTGCCCATATACTTTTGTTATTTTCTTTTTAAAGGTGAGCCTTCGTGTGCTCACTTTTTTTTCTTTTTGAATTTGTTTATAAAAAACTTAAGAGGATAAAGATACTTACGGGGATACATGGGGTGCCTTCCCCTCAAGTTGAATGTGACGTAGTCGTTCGATCTTGCAATGTAGCAGACTGGCAGTGAATATGTCCTTCCTCTATCAGAGCTTTGATTGATGTTGATGGTTATTGAAACAGTGCTCTAATAGTGGATAGAACATTCACTTGCTTGTCAGCTTTTCTTGGCCTTTCATCGTATGAAACTCAAATAGACAACAAAACTTGTGGACCAAATTAAACATTAGTGGTTGGCCACTCAAGCCTTAGCTGTCTAGAATTTCAGTAAGATCTCTTTTCTCAATATTTTTGTATTTTAATATTTTTACGATGCAAGAGAAAAATGTAACAGGATGAATGTATGCATATTTATTTTTATTATTTTTATGCCACCACGGTGAACATTTCTGTGGGTTTTTTACACACCATAGAATTATCCACATGGGGCTTTATGATGCAGTGAATATTTTTTTATTTTGTTTTCTAATTAAAATATTTGTGAATTAAATATGATTATATAAGAAATGATTATGGATTAAATATGCAAAAAATGCAGGAAAATAAATATGAGGATAACTACCGATTTTTTTACCTTTTGGCGAAGGTTCGAATATTTAGGTCCGACGAACCGGACCTTCCCTTGGTTCAGACCTCCCAAGGTATGTCCGACGTTTGGAAAGTTGTTATTGATTATACCTCTTAGGTGCAGATATTTTCTTCCATACTTTCTTGGTCGGAGTCTTCACTTCCTGTGGTTCACTGTCTTGAGGTTTCTCTCCTTTCTTTTCTGGGACAGTGCCGATAGCTTCTTCTTCGTGATTGACCTCTCTATTCTTGATAGCTTGTCTTCTTTGGCGTTGAGAGCGGCTGAAAGGTCCTAATTGGCTAGAGGGGGGTGAATAGCCTAATTTAAAATTCTACAAACCACTAAGACAAATGTTAGTACAATAAATGGCGAAGCAAGAGGGTGCTTAGCCTTAGGGTTATGCAAGCCAACTATTAGCAATTGTAGTGTACAAGTATGGTCACTAATTCACACAAAAAGCTATGTCACTACTTTACTCCTAAGTGATCACTAGATGAGGCTATGGACAACTAGCTACACAAGATATCTCAACTTAGCAAGAAAGTAAGCAAAAGTAAATACAAGGTAGAGAGGGTGATTTTATACCGCCGTATTGAGGTGAATAATCCAATCACAATGAATACCACAATAATGAATCAATCACAAGAATATCCAAGGAGAAAATGACACGGTATTTTTCTTCCGAGGTTCACTTGCTTGCCAGCAAGCTAGTCCCCGTTGTGATGACCACCCACTTGGTAGCTCACGCGCTAATTGGCATCACACGCCAAACCCACTAGGGTGCCGCAAAGCTCTCCACAAGATGGGGATACTCAATATCACGAGCAATCCACTAGGCTACCCTTTGACACTCCGTCAAGGTGGGTGCAAACCTCTCACAATCACCGGGAGGTGGTCAAGGACAATCACCAACCATGCCACAAACTCCCCAACGCCTCCAAGCCGGCTAGGTGGCGGCAACCACCAAGAATAACAAGAAATCCACCGGCGACAACGATGATCTAGTGCCACTAGATGCTATCACTCAAGCAAACGCACTAGAATCACTCAAACTCTCCTTGAATAAGAATGCAAACAAGAGAGATGAGTTAGAGAGAGGTTGCTTAGCTCAATGAGGTCTCAAGATGTTCAAATGTGCCAGAAGAAACCTCCACGAGCCGGCCAAAGCATATAAATATGCCTCCCTCAAAAAAACAATCGTTACTCACAGAGTCAGCTTTTTCGGGGGCACCGAACGCGTCCGGTGCAGGGGCATCGGACGCACGGCCAGCGTCCGGTGCTCTACAGCCGTCCACGTGGCGCCCCAGATCAAACCTCACGCGTTAGATCTCCAACGGTCAAAACCACAGACTCAGGTGCTATGTTGCATCGGACGCTCCATCGGACGCGTCTGGTCCAACGACCCTCAGCGTCCGATGTCCATGCAGAGAGCATCCAGAGAGCTCCTGAGGCCATCGGACGCGTCCGGTCCACCCCCATCGGACGCGCCCAGCGTCCGATGCCTGTTAGCACGCCTGGACACAGCTAGCACCAGACGCAACGATCGCACTGTTCATGCGTCCGGTGCAACTGCATCTGCGGAGTTAGCCATCGGACGCGTCCGATGCCTTCGGCAACAGCGTCCGATGCTTGTTAGACAGCTCATTTTCTTTCCGATTTCGACGCCCTTTCTCCCAAGTGCTAAACACAATGTGTAGATCATTTGTGCACTGGTGTTAGCATATTTTTCAAAGCATTTGCAAGGCGTTGTTAGAATCACACTAGGACTAATGCCTTATGCATGAATAACATCACCTAGTGGCACTGGATAACCACAATTTCCAATGAAATTTCCCTCCTTAATAGTGCGGCTATCGATCCTAAATGCACATACACCCTCTATGGTGTCTTAGTGCCAAAAGCAAATGACCCTATCATATACCTTTGCCTTGGGGTCACCATTTGCTTTTCTCCTCTTCTCTTTCCAAATGAGGAGCACTTGAACCATCTTTTGGTCATCACCACCAACACCATGGTCATCATCTAGCTCCCACACTTGGTGTGTACCAACCTAGCTTATGAACACTTCATGACAAAGGTTAGTACTCTAGGTGACATCAATTATCCAAAACCAAACAAGGACTTTCAGCGGCGTCTTTCACTTCTGTTCTTCTTGAGTACTTCATTGGGTATGTAGTTGATGAAGTTGCATTGTGCCTTTTCTCCAGGAAAGTGAAAATGGATTTCCTCTTGTAGATGATGGCACTTGTAGCGTAGAGGAATGGTCTTCCTAGGATGAGGTGGACATCATCGTCTTCTCCTATGTCAAAGATCAAGAAGTCTATGGGGACTTCATGACCTCTAATTCTGACTATGACGTCTTCCATCATTTCTTATTGTTTATGCCTCTTGATATAGTCACTCTTGTTCTTCGTTCGTCTAGTAGTTTGAAGTGAAGCGTTAATTATGGAAGCTGACAGCATCTTGCTCAGTGTGCATGTTCTTGCAGATCTAGGACCTTCACTCTATAGAATTTGGGAGTGATAAACTTCTCCATGTTTGCTCAAGAGTGTGTCCTGCTCATAAAGACAAGGTAGAGATCAAGTGCATGGGCTCTGTTGGTGGAAAAACACCAACAGAACCAAAAGTTTTGTTTATTCTCCTCTATCCTTAGGCACATTGCACAAGACAAACTTGTTGTTTATGTGTTCTATTCAATCTTAACATGAGTGATAGGATCAGAGGATGAGCATAAAATTAGCATCTTAAAATATTTAACAAATCAAATTACTTAACCCAAGGAAGGATAATCTATGCATAATATGTTGATCTTTTTATGATTGAGATATATCATCTTCCAAAGGTTAGATGCATAACATTTTAGCTCATTTAGTTAAGACAGTGAAATTCAAGAGAGTAAAGCTAAGATCAAAGGACTAAACATGTTGAGTTGATTAGGTTGGATCAAGTGAGGTGCAACTTAAACATGTTTTGTTCTTTATTTATGTTTATACTAGAATCAAGAAGAAGCTTTTAAAGTGATGGTCACTTACCTTGAAATGTTACTTTGTCATTGAAGAGTGATTGCGTCAAACCTCCTTGTGGAAGATTCTCTTGTCTAGCTGGTTGTTGTTTATGAATGGCTTGTCTTCTCTTGTTTGTCTCACAGTATGATTGAGAGGAGGAAGATCACAGTGGAATCATCTTTAGAGGTATCGATCTTCCTTCTCTTGTGTTGACTTATCAGTGAAGGTGCATTGTTCCTCGAGTATGCTGCCTAGGATCCTCTCTCTTCTCTTGTCAACCTTTCTTGTTTTCCCTTTAATTATTGGGTTGACAAGAGACTTGAAATTAGAGCTGCTACTCGAGTGCCTCTATGATAGTCTTTTGTCTTGTAATGTCACAACTGAGACTTGTCCTCTCAACAGTGTCTAGATGATAGAGATCTTATCGACTGTTCTTCTTGATTTGCTGGCTCAGGTACTGTCTCTCCATCTTCTAACTCTTGTGGTGCAGTGGCTTCATCCTTCATGATGCCCTCCTCAATTCCTGGTAGTTGGTTCTCCCTTCGATGTCTTCTCTTGGTTCTTTTTGGCTGCTCATAAGTGATGTAGATATTGAAGATGCAGCGAAAGATCCAAAAGTTGACTTCTCCAGGTCCGGCAAAGATGATAACATTGATGGTGTTCAAGAATGATCTTCCAAGAATGAGTGGTGGATCATATTCTTCTTCTCGACTGGGACAACATCTAGTGGTTTGTACTGATCAAAGTGGTGAGTCGGAGATAAATATGTCTTGAAGCTAAGTTTCTCCTTCCTCCCTTTGATTGTGAAACACATCTAGACAACAAAATTGTCTCTCCCAGGCTGGCTTGTGAGGTAGATGGACTCCAAAACAACATGTTCATGTGTTTGACTTGTAGATCTTGCTATTGTTGTAGTGGTACCATCTTATCTCCCAAACTAGCTCTTGATTAGAAGAGAAGATAACTCCCCACTTCTTGTCTTGATGTCTTGGACAATGATGGTTGCAGGCATAGGTTGTCTCATACAAGGTAAGTTGCATCTTGTTTGTCATCAGTGCCCAAGCAAGACTCAAAGCTAAGCTATTGCCAGCACCATTCATGATCTGAGAGTAGGTTAGTGTGTCTATGGTTTGAGTTTTGGATCTTCAATGTTCAGACCAAACCATGGATGAACAAAATCTCTCTCCTGCGTAATGTTAGTGGACATATACCCGAAGGATTGCAAAAATTTGAAGCATGGGTTATTATCCACAACTTATGTATTTTGCATCTATGCTAGTAAAAAGATGTTTTTAGGATTATTTTAGCATAGACTAGTATTTCATGTGTTGGCTGCACTTTAACATGATTCAAGGCAAAAGGTAACTTGCAGTAGAAGACAAAATAAATAAACTTTGATACTCACAGTTCTTTCATCCATGATGAATGAGCTGAGTCTTCATTGTGCAAGAGTTGTTGAAGTTCATGTGTCTCTTGATCTCCAGTGTGAGTTCATCTCTGGACTTTTCCAAATTGATATTCAAAAGTTTCCCTGCAGGGGTTAGTCCAACAAAATATCCAACATCCACTATAGCATACTATGGGCTCAAAAATTAACCTAGACACCACATCTAATTTGATCTAGGAATGCATTTTAACTTAATTGCTTAAATTAAAAGCTTTTGAAAGCAAGATCACCACTTCTAAACTAGACACCATACTTAATTTAAGAGATGTATGAAAGTACTCCAAACCTAAACATATAATATAATGAATGAGGGTAGCATGAAAGTATTATAGAGATTTATTTAGATGGTGATGAAAGAGCATGATTAGTGTATGAGCATATCTTAAAGGTAGGAGCAACACAACAAGAGATGCTCTTGGAAAGTCTATTCCCCAAGCTTGGATTTTGCACAAATCAAGATTGGATGAATGTAATTCAATGTTACATGATGATTGGTTGGACATACCTTGTGTTTGTTGTTCCTTCGTTCTTTTCTGCTCCAGACCTAGAAAGGTTAGTGACAAGAATACCCGAAGGAATATTTTCATAATTATATTTATATGCTCATTACAAGGATAGTGCAGCGGAAAGGTAGGTGTAGCTAATAACCAGATGTTATGATAGGGTGTAAGGATTCTACTAGTTATAGCTTGCGCTCATGGGGTAGTAACAAATAATAGTTGAATTCAAAAACAACATTCATAAGAATGAACACAAAAATAATGAAAAGACTGGGACAAAAAAAGAAAAAGACAAAAGTATGATTACAAGTTTAGACTTAAGATTAACTCTAGACCGTTCCCCGGCAACGGCGCCAGAAATGTTTGTTGGTATAAATTAACGCACACTCTACTTTATCCGCAAGCGCACAGATAAAATCTACCGATGTAGCACTTCACCGGAGTAACCCAGTTTTAATATCGAACCCAAAGGAACGGATAGCGTTAAGTCTTAAAAGTCTAACCCCTGAGTGGCTAACAAGGACGGAGAATCCAGAAGTATAAAGGGGATCACTAAGGTTGTCTAATTCCAATTTAAGAGTGATATGTTTATATTATTCTTAGTGGGGAAGTTGCCATAAAAGGTCACAAACAGAGTATGAGTCTTTTATGCAAATGTATAATCCTACCGAGCCTACACAGGGGTAAGTGGACTATAGAAGAATCAACAAGGCTATAAGAGTCACCCTTGCGAACAACCACTACTACCAGCGTTATAGGAGGCATTTATGAGCTATCAAGTCTAAGCACCACGCTTACACTATCCAACTACTCTAACTCTAGAATGACTAGAATTAAAGTACTCAAAAGAGAGTCATAAACCTTAAGAATAATAAGAACAATGACTCAAACTTAAATATAGATGTTAATTACAGAAACAATCGCTGAAGCAAGTTGAAGATAAACTTGAATCCGCAGGTACAAGATGAAGAAGTTGATCCGACAGGCCGGAGCTCCTTCTTGATCTCTTCCTCTCTCTCTCTCTTCTATGTTCTAGTATAAGACTAGGTTCTAAACCTAAACTAGAGGGGTATCTAGTGTTCTACTTGAAAGCTGGCTCTTGAAGTCTTCTTCTAGGGTTTCTGAATGAGGCGTAGACTTTTCTGAAGAGACACTTGATCTTCCCTGGGATCTGGGGGCCTGTTTATATAGCCCTGAGGGATCAACCGCGGCCATTGGATCAAACCGACCTTAGGTACGGCTGAGATGCATCCTCGTAGACGGTGGAGGAAGGTTCCAGAAGGCAGAGTCCAACGAAGCCAGGGGTAGACCGACCGGTCTAATGGTGGGACCGGTCGGTCCCACCTGGCCATTTCTCGGGGTGCCCGACCTCCTGGTGTCTTCTGGTGTCCTCTAGATCCTTCTAGAATAGTCCTGATGCGTCGATTTGGCTATCTCCCGTCGGGTTCCTTCCCAGAGAAGTAATTTGTGCTGATTTCTTGGTTTAGTCCCTACAGAATCACAATTCACCAAAACTCATGGAATATTGTCAATTAAAACCCTAAACCTTTATTGGTGATTGAATTCATGCCCTTTTCATATTTATTTATCCTTTAATTTTGATAAATAACCAGTGTCAACACCGAGCGTCTGCGTGCCACGGGGGACATCGGCCATGTCAAGCTTGATCTGGTGGCGTTCTTCCTCAGTGATGGAAAGGGGTGTTGTGTAGTGATGGCGCCGCCTCCTTCTTTGTTGTTCGCAAGGTGATGTTGTGAGGTTCAACCTCGCTTTGCTTCGATGTTGATCTGCCTTCAGTTTGTTGGTTCCGGGTGAGTTAGCTGCTCTATCTCTCACCTCTCCCTAGATTCATGCTCTCCTTGGCCTCGTGCTTCGACCATGGAGCTTTCAGGTCTTTCCTTTGAGCCAGGTCTCAAGTTTCAAGCTGAGGTCTGGGCAAGCATTTAGCGGCCCATTTCTTGGCCGAACTTAGGTCCCTCTTTGTCTGCTCTGGTTGTCTCCTTTGGGCGATGCAAATTTAAGCTTTGCTTGAATTCGGTTAGTCTCATTCTTCAGGCAACCATTGGTGGTTGTGCTGATCATTTCAAGGTCTTGGTGCTAAGTGATTGAACCTTCAAGTTAATTTTTTGTCTCTTCTAAGCCAGTGGGCTTCCTTGTTAACAAGCTTCAATCTGTTTCCTGTGATGCTTTCCTCTTGTTCTTCCATCTGTAGGGCAATGGAGGTCCAAATTGGAAGTTTGAATTTTTAGCGTATTTAAAAGATGAACAAAACTCCTGGTCTTCTAGCCATAGTCATCCGACAAAGAAATCTTTTGCTGATGTGGTTCGTGCTCCACCGCTCTCAGGAGCCAATAGTGTTCCTATTGGAAAACCTAAAATTTCAAAGTCTCTTCAGGACCGCCTGCATTTCCCTTTCATTGATTCCTCTGCACGGCCACCTTCCTATAGCTCTGACAAGCTTGGTAATGATTTAGCTAAGCTTGCTCAATTGGCCATTCACTGTCCGCGTTGTCTTCTTGAAGGCCATGCTCGGGTCAAGTGTCGTCGCCCAATCCGTTGTTTTGCCTACATGGGTTGGGGCCATATAGCTGACCATTGTCGTGCCTCCCCTCCTGATGTTGAGCGACAAGATGCTAAATTCGCGGTTCAGCAATCTTTGGCATTCAAGCAAAATCCATCACCCCGAGCCCTTGTGGGCTTTTCCTGGCGCTTAATGCGGATAAGCCCTCATGCTCGGTGCCGCCGCGGTTTGATTCCTTTTCAGATTTCTTTGCTTCCATCATCTCTTGGCCTTCAAGGTCGCCGTTTAAGATTCCGCCGCCAGTCTCCATTCCGTGGCCCTCTTGCTTTGGGCCCTCTAACGGCCCGCCCAGCTCCCTTGTGCTTAACTCTCTTCCTAAGTGTCATACTACTCGATTCGCGGCAACAGTGCTCCAAGAAAACCCCACTCGGCCCCTTTGCTTGTCGCCTCCGCTGAAGGGTCGAGATGGCGGACTAGAGGACGGTGAATAGTCCTTTCTAAAAATTAATCGCACCGGCTAACCGAAACAAATGCAGAATTAAAACTATCGGTTTAGCCAAGACTACACCCCTCTACTTATAATCTATGACACCTTACAAAAGATCCTAAACAAAACAAATAAGGTGTCGGGCTAGCTAGAGCTCACCTAAACAATTTTAGATTGCAAGGTTACACAAACCTAAGCAACTAGTACTCAATCAACCGTGGAGCTCCTACACATGCCTAAGCAAAAAAAAAACACAAAGCCTAAGCTCACTAGCAATGCTCAATAACAAGGCTACACAAGCCAAATTAGAGAGCTCAACTTAGCTACACAAACTAAGCAATGTGACTAGCAAACCTACAAGTCAACTAGTCACTCACGGGATCAACTTCTATGCTACACAAGCAAAGAAGGTAACTAGCAAGCTACGCAAGCTAACTAATTACAAGAGCAACTATTTAAGCTACACAAGCGAGATAGCTACACAAGAGCAACAACTAACACTAGCACAAGTATGAGTATGGAAATACAAGCTAGTTAATGGAGATAGCAAACCACCAAGAAGATGTAGATAATGTTGACACAATGATTTTATCCCGAGGTTCACTTGGTTGCCACCAAGCTAGTCCCCGTTGAGGCAAGCCCAAGGTTGCCGCCGATCCTCTTAGCTAGTGGTGACCCTAAGTCACACTCTCCATGATGGAGTGCTCACCAAGAGCTCTAGCATCCGATCCGGCCGAACCACTTGGCGCTCTTCGCACATCTCTCAACTAGAGTTGCTCTTCGCGATCCCCGCGGGGCGAGCACAATGCCCTCACAAAGCCTTCTCCAGAGCCACGCACAGTCTCCACGCAGGCTTCACGACGAGGACTCGATCACCAAGCCATCTAGGAGGTCGCAACCTCCAAGGGCAATAAGCACCACCAGCTTGCAACACATTCACCTAGTGCCACTCAATGCAACACACTAGCGATCACTCACTCGCTATCAATTCGCACACTAGCAAGCACAAGCGAGTTAGAGGGCTTTCAAGCACATCCACACAAGCCACAAAGGCTCTAGAATGCTCAACCACCAGCCCAAGGCTAGTTACCAATGCTATATATAGCTCCAAGGGCTAACTAGCCGTTATGCCCCTTCACTGGTGAAAGCCCTAGTTTGGTTTTGGCTAATTGATGAAACCTATTTGGTCTAATCCTATTGCTAAGCATGTGTGTAGCTTGTAAGAAAGGATTGAGACCAAGCCAAGTGGTGGAGTGTTGACACTGGTTATCTATCAAAATTAAAGGATAAATAAATATGAAAAGGACACGAATTCAATCACCAATAAAGGTTTAGGGTTTTAATTGACAATATTCCACGAGTTTTGGTGAATTGTGATTCTACAGGGACTAAATAGGAAAACCAGCACTGATTACTTCTCCTAGAAGGAAACCGATGAAAGATTACGGAATCGGCATGTCAGGAATACTCCAGAAGGACCTAGAGGACACCAGAGGATACCACGAGGCGGGGCACCCCAAGAGGCCGCCAGGTGGGACCGACCGGTCCCACCCTAGGACCGGTCGGTCACCCCCTGAACCTTCCTCCACCGCCTATGAGGATGCATCTCCACCCTACGTGAAGTCAGTTTGATCCAAGGGCCATGGTTCCTCGCCCAGGGCTATATAACCAGACCCCAGACCCCACTCTCCATCATCATCAGATCTCAAGTCATTAGAAGAGGAGGAGGATCAATTAGAAACCCTAATTTCCTTAGAGCCACATCAACCTAGGCATAGCTAGATAGAATTAGAATTAGAAGAGGCAAGCTTTGCTTGGATTCCAGATCTAGTCGCAAGAAGGCTCGGTAAACCCAAGATCTTCTCTCTTGTATCAACATTATGGATCTAATTATGTTTCTAGTTCATAATTGTTCTTCTAGTTCTTCATTGTTCATGTTCTAGTTCATCTTCTAGTTCTAGTTCATCGTCTAATTCATCTTTTAGTTCTTAATCTAGTTCTAGTTCGTGTTCTAGTTCATACTCTATTTCATCTATGTGTTCTAGTTCATCATACTGTTCATCATTGTGTGCTAGTTCATAGTCTAGTTCATAATAGTTTAGATATAATTGATATGACTAAGACATTAATTACTATATTCTTAATTATACTGCTTGTAGTATGCTTTGATTATATATTTGGCATAGATAGATTATCATCATGTTTATACTCATATTCGTATAGCGCTCATCTTAAAGTACAACAGGTGGGTGATAAATGTTGTGTAGGTATGATGCCTATACACTATTTATCTGTGAATGCTCCCTATGTTCCGGGTAGAGTGGTAGATCGCGGGTGTGACAAGCCTGTTGAGTCCATTGTATTCCACCCCTGAATATAGGAATCGTATGGCTCCGTTAACTCATGGTTTAGAGTTACTCTGTTTGGCACCTTTACCATAGAGTTGCCTCTTGAATATGAATATGGGATAACCTAGTCAATGATTGCCAAATATAATTGCACTAATCAATGTATATTATGAGTTATAATTAGAATAACTTAGGAATACTTCTTTATAATGTCTATTCTAATCTGCATGCCTTGTCTAAGTTGAAATGCTCTAAGGACTATCATAGATTGATCTTTTATCATTTATAGTGTACCTCATTATTGCGACTGATCCCTGTTTAGGATAAAGGAGTGTGTTCTTACTTTGTTCTCAATTCTCCTATCACATGTGTAGAGTAGCTCTTGTCCTTGTTTATCTCACTTCATTCATAGTGCTAAATATAAATAACGATACTTGGAACATCTCTAGGTAAAATGCTGCTACAACGGGTGTATTTATCTGTGTGTTTGCGGGTAAATATTTATCTTTAAGTCAGTGCCATGATATAATCACATTTCTAGTTTCATGTTGGGGATGACAACTTGACGTTAAGTGATGCTAGTAGTGTCCCGTACACTTCTTAGTGCCTTCACTAGGTTATTGTTTATGAAGTCTATCTTAGAGTGATTCCATTAAGGAGTGTCAACATGGAGCTAGCAAGGTGGCAACCATAGAGGATGGTGATGGCCATATGCAAATAAGTGATCAAGTGCTCTACCATTGGTGGAATATGAGAAGAAGAGAAGATGTGGAGCAAAGAGGCCCGAAGGCAAAGGTATAACCTATAGGGCTCTTTGTTTTGGTGATCAACACACTTAGCGAGTGTGATCACATTTAGGATAAATAGCCGTACTATTAAGAGGAGATAATTCATGGCTTATGCGGTGTTCAAGTGCCACTAGGAGTTCTCTAACATATCGATGCTATAGACATAGTGAGTGACTAACAAAACCCTTGGAAAATGCTTTGCAAAAATGCTAACACACATGCACAAGTGTTGGAACACTTTGGTGTTGGCACATGGAAGCAAGGGTAGAAGTTAGAAAGCGAAAGGTGCTGAGTTAGAAGCATCGGACGCTGGAGGCGGCTGCATCGGACACTGGGGCGAGCGTCTCATGCATAAAGTAGATCCGTTGATTCCAAACCACTTGAGAGAACATATTATGAAGAAAGCGTAACTGGATCGGCTATTTTAGCCGATACAGGGTCCATGAAGCATGGACAAGAACTACCCGACAAAAACATGATTTAATCTAACATAAACAGACTTAATCTACCATATATATCAGTGGGGTTCGGAAATACAGCCGTAATAAACATGTTAGATGAAATCTATCTGCTCTTGAATTAGATCATGGCTTTATCGAATATCTCGAACACACAACATGTAACAACCAAGATTGACGAGATAGCCGTTGAGAAGCTTGTATCGGCTATTTCCTCTGTTATGAGCATGTAAACCTCAGACAGCCGATACTAAGCATCCTTTAGGCATAGGCTATTTTGTCAATCTTGATTGGGCAAGATATTGTTTAAAACGTAAAATAAACGAATTAAAATATAAAACAACATCTATAACTTAATGAACCTATTAGCTTGCCAAGCTAATAGAGCCGATAACTAGTCAAGATCGACTAAAGCAAGAGATTGATCAGAGTCAAGACAGTCTCACAAAAGACAAACTTAGACTGATAACTAGCCATGTCATAACTAAACAAGAGTTTGGTCGATGCCAATGCAGCCTTATTACACAATGACACAAGCCATTGGTGAAGCTTACAAGCAAACCAGAGGTCAGTCGATGCCGATGCAGCCCTGTGTGATTGAAGGTCTCGCCGAGATCTACGTTACTCCTACTCCTAGGGTTTTGGCCAGAGGCCGATTGTGTTTGATTGATTGTTTGTGTTTTCTACAAAATCCGGGTTTCTAGCTATTTATAACCTGGTTGACTCCTGCCCTAATACGAGTAGATTACAAAAAAGGAAAAATAAAAGACGACCCAAACTTGAACTCCTTAGTCGAGTCCGACACATCATCGAAGCCCGTTGTGCTGGTCCGCATGAAGCTTCCGGGTCACCTCTGACTCATACGAGCTTTTTATATTTCCAGGCCGATCCTTTTCCTTAATAAACCGGCTATTTATGTTTACAAAATACTAATATCTCTGGTCCAAAATCTGGTGTAAACAACTCCAGAAGGACCTAGAGGACACCACGAGGCGGGGCACCCCAAGAGGCCGCCAGGTGGGACCGACCAGTTCCACCCTAGGACCGGTCGGTCACCCCCTGGGCCCGATGGCCTCTGTCTTCTAGAACCTTCCTCCACCGCCTATGAGGATGCATCTCCACCCTACGTGAAGTCGGTTTGATCCAAGGGCCACGGTTCCTCGCCCAGGGCTATATAACCAGACCCCAGACCCCACTCTCCATCATCATCAGATCTCAAGTCATTAGAAGAGGAGGAGGATCAATTAGAAACCCTAATTTCCTTAGAGCCACATCAACCTAGGCATAGCTAGATAGAATTAGAATTAGAAGAGGCAAGCTTTGCTTGGATTCTGGATCTAGTCGCAAGAAGGCTCGGTAAACCCAAGATCTTCTCTCTTGTATCAACATTATGGATCTAATTATGTTTCTAGTTCATAATTGTTCTTCTAGTTCTTCATTGTTCATGTTCTAGTTCATCTTTTAGTTCTTAATCTAGTTCTAGTTCATGTTCTAGTTCATACTCTATTTCATCTATGTGTTCTAGTTCATCATACTGTTCATCATTGTGTGCTAGTTCATAGTCTAGTTCATAATAGTTTAGATATAATTGATATCACTAAGATATTAATTACTATATTCTTAATTATACTGCTTGTAGTATGCTTTGATTATATATTTGGCATAGATAGATTATCATCATGTTTATACTCATGTTCGTATAGCGCTCATCTTAAAGTACAATGGGTGGGTGATAAATGTTGTGTAGGTATGGTGCCTATACACTATTTATCTGTGAATGCTCCCTATGTTCCAGGTAGAGTGGTAGATCGCGGGTGTGACAGGCCTGTTGAGTCCATTGTATTCCACCCCTGAATATAGGAATCGTATGGCTCCATTAACTCATGGTTTAGGGGTTACTCTGTTTGGCACCTTTACCATAGAGTTGCCTCTTGAATATGAATATGGGATAACCTAGCCAATGATTGCCAAATATAATTGCACTAATCAATGTATATTATGACTTATAATTAGAATAACTTAGGAATACTTCTTTATAATGTCTATTCTAATCCGCATGCCTTGTCTAAGTTGAAATGCTCTAAGGACTATCATAGATTGATCTTTTATCATTTATAGTGTACCTCATTATTGCGACTGATCCCTGTTTAGGATAAAGGAGTGTGTTCTTACTTTGTTCTCAATTCTCCTATCACATGTGTAGAGTAGCTCTTGTCCTTGTTTATCTCACTTCATTCCTAGTGCTAAATATAAATAACGATACTTGGAACATCTCTAGGTAAAATGCTGCTACAACGGGTGTATTTATCTGTGTGTTTGCGGGTAAATATTTATCTTTAAGTCAGTGCCATGATATAATCACATTTCTAGTTTCATGTTGGGGATGACAACTTGACGTTAAGTGATGCTAGTAGTGTCCCGTACACTTCTTAGTGCCTTCACTAGGTTATTGTTTATGAAGTCTATCTTAGAGTGATTCCATTAAGGAGTGTCAACAGGCATTTTTGGCACCGTTGATGGGGAATGAATGAGTAATTAAGGACGATAGCTAGAATACATTTTCAACATCTAGGAGAACTCTTACACATGTGATAATTGAGATATATTATTCACCCTTTATCCAAACAGGCCCACCCTGGCTTTGTATAGTTTTGATCTTATGCAGGGTGAGGTGTATGACTGGTTTTGAACTTTCGACAAACTACGTTGCGGGTCCAGAGGCTTTGCTCAAGCCTCAAGATCCATTCAACCACTTTGTTGGGAATCAACCAGATAAGGTATAGACAATAATCGTCACTTTGACCTTCCGACCAACTCCAACAAGGACCGAGAAGAAGGTCAACGTTACAAGTTTTCAAAGCACATGGCGAGTGATGAAACCAGACGCTGCACCACTCACAAATTCCATTGTGAGTCATGGTAAGTTTAATCGAGGTGAGTCAGTCTTGCTCATGGACTTTAAATTGATGAGTAGTTATCTTATTAAATCCTTTGCATATCATCATACATTCACTCCATTTAGTTTATGTTCTCTCATACATGTTTAATTTTTATCACTTGCATCCACTGATGTTATGTGCATCTAAAAAGATATATATATATATATACACACACACACACACACACACACACTACTTACCTTGATCACACTCTTCCATCTCCATTAAAGTGAATCTCTGTAGTGCTTTCATGCCACTGTTATTTACTATAGTATGCTTAAGGTTTGGAGTATGTTCATACATCTTTTAAATTAAATATGGTGCTTAGTCTAGGAGTGTTGATCTTACTTTCAAAGGCTTTTTAAATTAAGCATGGTGCTTAGGTTAAAATGCTTTCCTAGATTAAATTAGACATGGCGTCTAGTTTGATTTTTGAACCAAGAGTATTCTCTATAGATATCGGTTATTTTGTTAGACTACCCCTGCAGAAATCTCTCAATATCAAAACGGGGAAGTCAAGAGATGAACTCACACTGGGATGAAGCAAGGCATAGGACGTGCTCCAACAACTTCACACAAAAGACATGGCTCATTCATCATTGAACTGTAAGTATCAAAGAATATTCACTTTGTCTTTTGCTATACGCTACTTTGCCTTAAACCATGAAACAATACAACCACCAAGTTGTCTATGAACTATGATGAATCATGTCTATGCTAAAACAATTCCAAATCCATCTACCCATTAGCATAGATAAGGATTATAAATTTAATAGTGGACAACCTGTACTTCAACTTTATATATTCCCTCGGGTATGTGTCCATTAAAGAAAGGTCTTGCTCAATGAACCTAAAACTGCGAGCCCTCGCCGAGAGATCAATCGGTAGTTATCTTATGACTTTTTAAATTTAGAATCTTGTCTTAATTTATTAAAAAAATATTTTTTGAAAAAAAATAATTATATTCTTAGGACTAGTTCCCTTCGGGTATTCTTGTCACTAACCACTGCAGGGTGAACAATGTCTGAGAACATGGGAGTTGCAAATACAACGCGAGGGATGCTTCAACATTCACACTTGCCTTTGTCTAAGTGTGGGGAGGAAGGCTAGCTCTTCCAAAAATTCTACAACCATGCTCATCCTCCCAATCAAGAAGTTGTCAACATCCCGACACACTGGTTTGCAATCTCTCTACTCACTGTTACTTTGTCTCTTTAAGTTTGAATGACATTACAAATTCTAAGCTTAAAAATCAAACTTAAGATACAAAATTAATCCTTTAGAGAAGAAGTAATGGTGAACAATGAAGGTAAATAAAATATGGGATACAAGTTCTATGCTAATTAAAATACCAAGATTAACTTCTCTATAGCATAGAAAGTGACTTTAGCTCTATGACAACACTACCCTTGTTATTACTTGTATATCCCTTCGGGTATGTGTTGTCCACTAATGCTTTCAGGAATAAAATAATAAGTGGAGCAATAAGTCCAAACATTATTCATAAGGAGAGAGAAAAAGGATAGCTTAGAGGTTGAGGAAGATAAAGTGCAACACAGGAGACATGATGCTCAGGAACAAGCTCAAGATGCAAGGAGAAGCTTCAAACAAAAGGAAGGGGTCATGATAGATCATCTATCCCTCATCACATGGCGCCACTGCGTTTTAATGATGAAGGTAATATTTTAAGGTAAGTGATCATTCTCTACAAAAGCTTTCCCTTGGTCTTGCTCTACACCTAAATCAAAAGAATCAAAATGTTTGAGTTACAACTTTGAATTATTCAATCTATAAAACTCAACATGCTTTGTTCTTTGAGTATCACTCTTTTAACCACTTAGTCTTGAACAACTCAACCCTCGTTGTCAAATTTATGCTCACTCTTCTGATTTCATCACCCATGTTTTAAGAATGAAACAATGCACAAAATACCAATCTTGTCATATTAAATGTGCCTAAGGTTAGAGTAGAGTAAATGAAGTTTTGGTTCTATTGGTGTTTTCTCACCAGCAGAACTTATGCACTTGATCTCTGCCTTAGTTTTGTGAGTAGGACACACTGTACAAAGAGTGGTCTCCCAAAGTTTCATGAATTCTAGAGGATGTTGCTAGCTTACAGTATTAATGCTTCACTTTAAAATGTTGGTTTGACATTTACCTCCTATTTTCTTGATACATATGTGATAAAACAATTATTGCACCATCATTGAGTCACATACATAAATGGAAATCCAAAACTCTGTTGCTTTGTGCTTGAAAGAAATAAATCAAGACTCTAAAATAATTAAGGTGTAGTTTTTCACTAACCCTTAATCTATTTCATGAGCTTTGTTGTCTATCTGAGTTTCAACAGAAGATAGGAATTCCACTATGATATCGATGAAGTCTTCGTCCACTCAAGAGCCAATCATCAATGGTTATAGCTCAAGAGAAGTGATGAACATCTACGCTATCAAGAATTCAAAGTAAATGACCATGTCAACACCCATTAAAGAATATGAAGAGCAGTGAACCAAAGGAGACAAATCCCCCAGCCACTTGAAGAAGAAAGAGAGTTTTACTGAAGTACAACTAAGGTCTTCACCACGAGGATCTGCTAACGCACCCAAGAAAGAATAAAGAGCGTGCAAGAAGTCTTGTTCGATAGACTATAAACATCGAATCCTCGCTGGAAGGTAACTCGGTAGTTATCCATATTTCTTTAGGTGGCGGCCGCCACCCCCCTCACCGTTGGATGCACCGCCATTGCTTCAACGGCATCCAGGAGCTCCAGAGAGGCGGTGGTTAGGTCGGTTGCATGTCCAAGTAACCGTCATTTGGTCTTGATCCACGTCACTCCCTCCTGAGTCGTCTGATGCCACTGGCCTAGTGACCAAGGGCCAAGATTTGGCCTTGGGGAGGTCACACGGATAGGTGACGTGGCAGGGGGTGGACTTGGGCCAACCCAAGTGGCGGGCGCCACCTAGGGGTGGCGGGCGCCACCCCCCTTAGGCCCAATTGGGCCCTGCTGAGTGGGCTTGGCCTTTGGTGGTTCAAATATCCAAATTTGATTCAAATCCTGCATTCAAATACAAATCTATGGACACGTGGAATTCGGTTAGTTTGAAACCTATTTGACTATATTTCATGCCTTTTTGGTGAATGTTAGGGTAAAATGTTGATGGTAAAATAGGTGTTTAAGGACCATCAACACCGGTTCAACATTCTAGAACCAAACACATTGACATTAGACATCATTTTATTAAAGATCACCAATAAAAAGGGGATATATCTGTAACACCCTGTGTTTTGCATCATTTAAATTTCACTAAAAATTTGAACTTTTTAAATTTACAACAAATTAAAATTTAACTATTTATCTTCCGCAAAACCATTTTAAAATAATTTCCAAAACTCTTGCATCAAAATTCACCATATGCATTTTTTTCTGGAATTAGGAGCTTCGTTTGTAAACGGTTTGCTTGTGCTTGGAATGTTTTTCTATAAATCAGTTTGACTGAATGCTTGTTTGATTGTTTGAATGCATGTGTTCTAGAGTTTATTTGTGGCACCGAAAACATTTTTTTTCATTCCTTAAATTTCCATCTCATTCCTTGAATTCTAAAACCTTGCCCATCTCAAACCTCGTAATTAATTTCCAGAAGTATAAAACATCTCTTTATTATATTTTCTGGAAGGAAGAGAAAATACATTAAAACCAAATCGATGTATATGTATATATATCAGTTCGCTCTGGATGTCAGTCTCCTCCCCAACACCGTGTCACTCCGTGTGAGGCAACAACCGACCTTCTCTGGTGTCGCTTCCCGGCGTCCTCATTTTCCTCGTGCGATTCCTGTCGGTAACGCAGCTCTCCAGCCAAGGCCGCTAGCGCACGCGTACACGGTATACCGCGGCCACTTCAGAGTACGATGAGCAGGCCGCCGGAGATATTTTCCCTTGTAATCGACATTGTCGGTTGTCGTCTTTTCATCAGCTTCATTCACTCCGGATTTTCGGTCGTCCAGCCCAGCACGCATGAGCAACGATCACCGGAGATATTTCCCACCACACCGGAGATATTTCCCACCGGTACCGACCTACTCTGGCTATAAAAGCCAGCTGTGGCCGTCGTCGAGGGGGGAGGACGGACGAGACCGCTGGCGTCCATGTCCGCTCCGTGCTCCTCCACGACGAGGTCGCCGCGCCCCGGAGTCTCGTCTTGGACCACGGCCGCCGATGCCGAAGCCGGCCGCTGCTCGACCAGCTCCGCCCGAACCGAAGCCGAGCGCCGTCCGCGCTCGTCCCTGTCCGCCGAAGCTGTTGTTGCCTCGTCCAGACGCCGGGGACATGCGAGTGCGAGGACGACACCGCCGAGGAACCCCGTGACGGAGCTGAGCACGACCAGGGCCAAGCAGCAAGCACTGCCCCCGCCGGAACTCCTCCGCGCTTGTGGAACGCCGCGGACGACGAAGCCCTCGCGCTACGCACTACCTCGCCTTGCCCCCGCGTCGCTGACGCCGTTGCCGCAGCAGAGCACCGTGACGCTGCTGCACCGCTCTCCCTGCCACTGTCGAACCGCTTGGGGATGGGAGCCGCCGCTCGCCGCGCCGGAGCCGTCGAGCGCCACCAGGAACGCAGCCCAGCGCCGCCTCCCTGCGCCGTCAAGCGCTCGACGCCCCCTTCGCGTCAGCGGAGCGCTCGCCCCTGCTCACTGCCGCCGTCCTGCCGTGCGTGCTCTCCCTCTGCTCCACTTTCTCGCCTCGACCAACGACTACAGCTGAGGCACGAGGTGACGACGACAGGGCTGCACCGGAGCCGCTGCCAACCACCGCCGGCGTCCTGCCCTCTGCTCCTTCCGGCCCTCCCTCTCTCTTTTGAGCCTTTTACTTGGATGCCATTAAAAAAGACGGTGTAATCGTCTATGTCCTTCAAAAATGGGTTCTAACGCTCTTGTCCCTGGGTTTGAAAAGTTTTTTCTCTCATGTCATTCCGTCTATTTCTAACCCTAACTGTGTTAAATTTGGATGAAAAATGACTTCAATGCCCCTGAGAACTTTGTTTCTCATGCGCCACTGGCTGCTGGGCCGCCTGACTGGAAAAAAAATGAGATATGCATGAGAAATGATTCCACGGTAGCCGCATACATGCAGCATGACATCAGACATAATTAGGAAAATGTGAAAGATTTATTTGCATAATTACTTAAGGAAATAAAACAATAAAAAAGTAGGGTAAAAAATGTCACTTAGTGTGCCGCAAAATATTTTTTAAGGAATAGGAAATATTTTAAAATATGAATTTATGTATTCTTTAAATATAAATAAACAAGTATATGTGTGAACCATCGTGAAAGAAAAACAAGAGGAGCGATGCAACAGGATGGAATGGATTGTCGTGTTGTCCCCACCCTAATCGCCGCGCGCTGTCGCTCCGCCACAGGCAGCACCGCACATGCACGCACGCACGCAAGCACACGGTGGCACGGATGCGGCCGACTGGCCGAGTGCGGCAGCACAGCAGCGCACACGCGCGCTCCACATCACCTTCCCCTCGCCACGTACGCGCGGCCACGGACTCCACCTGGCGGCGCGCATGGTTGCGGCCCTCACCGCGCCACCCTTCATATACGCCGCAGCTCGCCACGAGCCCCCGCATCATCGAACGGACAGCGGCACTCGCACACACCACACTAGCTATCTGCGCGTGTACCAAACCACAGACGGGCGCCATCATGAAGGCCCTGGTGCTAGTAGTGCTCCTGCTCTCTGCGTGCTCCTCGCTCGCGCTCGCGTGGTACGACGGCACGGGCTCCGGCGCCGGCGCCGGCTCCGGCCGACCGTACCACTACGGCGAGTAGAGCTTCCATCACTGGACGCAGTCGCGGCAGGGCCGGTTTCGGTTGCTGGAGCGGTTCACGCACGAGCTGCTTGAGGACGCCGTGGGCAACTACCGCGTCGCCGAGCTGGAGGCGGCGCCGCGCACATTCCTGCAGCCCAGCCACTATGACGCCGACGAGGTGATATTCGTGAAGGAAGGCGAGGGCGGCGTCGTGCTGCTCCGCGGCGGGAGGAGGGAGTCGTTCTGCTCCGTATATAGGGCCGCAAGTTATGTCGTGATTTGCTGAAGGAACGTTACCCAATCTGAGTCCGCAAGAGGCACCTGCCGACGCACCCGCACGCGCGCGCTGGACCTGCCGACGCAGGCCGAGGCGCGGGGGTGGCGGCAGCAGGCAGGCCGCGCTGTCTCGCTCGCGTGTGAGGGAGGCGCTGGAGCTGGCTGGCTGGTACGGTGTGATCTGCTGCCCGCGCGCGCCCGTGAACAGACAGAGCAGCAACTAGCAGGTGCATGCATGGCCGAGCATTACCTAGCCATGTCCCATACTCCCATGCATGGTACAATGCCACAATGACCATGTAGTATCATATCTGTGCACTTGCATGCACTGAGATATGCATGTTGTACACGTACGAGTAAGTGTATGTACGTACGAGGGGCCCGAAGATGGGACGTGCACAACACAACATATATATACGCGCGCTGGCTAAATGAATCCAGGAACGAAAGCGACCTAGCGTCGCCGTACGTCATGGAATCACGGGAGCACGAACCGCCTTCCGCGAGACGGGCACGCAGCAACCGATCGACAGCCAGCCTAGGACGGATCAATGTCGTCCGGCCTGCTGCCTCGGCTGGCAGTGTCCATCCATCGCTCGGACGACGACGTCAACAGCAACCCCGCGGTGCTTGCGATCCACACGTTTGCCAGCAGTTAGTGGCGCATGAGAAACAAAGTTCTCAGGAGCATTGAAGTCATTTTTCATCCAAATTTAACACCGTTAGGGTTAGAAATAGACGGAATGGCATGAAAGAAAAAACTTTTCAAACCCAGGGACAAGAGCGTTAGAACTCATTTTCGAGGGACATGGACGATTACACCATCTTTTTTAATGGCATACAAGTAAAAGGCTCCTCTCTTTTCCCCTCTCCCTCCCTATCGCTCCATCTCTGTTCCTCTTTGGTTGACCGCACGGATGGGGAACAAAGGACAGACTGAGAACAGGCGATGGAAGCCAACACCAAGCCGTGACCACGTCACTTGGACCCGCACGTCAGTGATCTTTCTGTTTCCATCTCCCTTCCCTGCGCTCGGTGCACATGGACCGAAGGCACAAAGCGAACCGTTCACAGATCGGTGCACAGGACCACAGCAGAGTCCGCAGGGAGGCCCATCAGCAGGAAATTGCTACGCGCACACGGGATCGTACACGGGAGATTAAAGTAAGCCCTTTTCCTTTCCAGAAAAATCCCAGAAAATTCCTAAAATAACTAGAGCCACCCTAGAGTTTATCCAAACTGTTACAACTCCCTTGCCATCACCCAAATTCCAGAAATAAATCTTAAGCTTCTTCTCTTTCACGTTTCGCATATAAACCTAGAAAATTCATATCCCTATCATCCAAACTCCAAACCTCGTAATCTCTCCACCAAAAATCTTCTTAAATCCGACCTTACACATTCATGTCCTTTTCCTAAATTTTGGTGCCCATTTAAATTCTAGTTATGTTTGTTGCTCTGTTTCTTTAATAGTATTGCTAACCTGTAGTTGCACCACCTAAGCACTGTATATTCGAATATGCGTGTACACTATGACACGTATACAAATACTCGAATATACATGCACTCTCTCACATATAAAATAATAACAATAGTTGTAGTAGTAGTGATAATAATAATAACGATAATAATAATAATAATAATAATAATATGGTAATAGTCTATAGTCTAAATAATAAACCTGATCACGCTTTTGATCTCGTGTATTTGCATGTCCGTGAACACCTGTCACGTACATGGGTACTTAAATATACGCACACGTAGTTATAACCCTGCACACGTATGTGGACATATGCTTATTCGTATATATTCCTTTATATATTAGTAAGCGATATGTCTTTATACGTTGAACCCTCTCTTGCTAACCCCTGAGGCATATACATATGCATGTGCGTATATGTCGCTAACCATAACCTATATCCTTCTCTATCTTAATCCTTGATGCATACATATGTGTATGCGTATGCGTATGCACTGATCTTAATTTGACATGATAATGTTATAAATAAAAAACCCCACCAATCCAAATAGAATCAACCCTATTGCTTGATCATGCTTGTTCTGTTGGTTGTGTTTTCTTGTTTGTCGACGCTAGATCGTGTAAAATAGAAGACGTGAGAAGACCTCGATGGAACCTGAAGGATGAAGAACAGCCAGAGATCGAAGGAACGTGGATCAAGATCACAAGACAAGGATGCATCGACTGCGAGTGCAGGCAAGTCCTAATTCCCTTTCCCACATTCCACCAAATCTTTTTATCTCTATTCTCCACCTACCACTCCAACCAAATCATACACTATACTCATACTACCCCTACCATACCTTGCCACATAACCTATCCCTTTCCACCCAAATGCCACCACTCTAAACCACCCAACTTCCATCAAACACCATATTTAGCCACCACCACCACCACCATAAAGCCTATCCTATCCCATCCACCCAACTTGCCACTCCTAAACCACCTTTTATCCACCACCTCCACCATATAAACCACTCCCACTTTCTATCCATTTAACCTATTTAATATGCTCAATTTATATTATTAATGTTATTGTGATAAATGTGATTTAATGTGAACATGATAATGTGACTATATGAAACATATGAACCATGACGCTAGTTGAATTGGATAACAAAATTGTTTTTCCGACTGAGCAAGTGGGAGGTACTCCACGTGGTGTGAAACTACCTCTTGGACAGGTTTGCCTAGTGAGGGTTCCTGTTTGGAGACACTTGTCTTGGTCATTTAGGGACTGATTCATTGGCCTCGCGCGTCTGGATAGAAACGCGTCCAGCCACACGCCTATATGGGTAGGTCCAAGCTCACACCTCGATAGGAGAAGTATAATACCTGCCTGGAGGTCGGGTGACAACGGTTTGACAGGAGAAGGCACGACTGCTAAGTGATCTCTCGTGGCCCGGTCGGCGTGGTTGCTAAGTGGTCTTCCACGTTAAATTTTTGTTTGGGCCGTGTGCGAGCCCCCTATATTGATATTATTATTTTGCTAGCGTTGGACCATGCGTGGTCTATTTCCGGCCCCTGTGCGAACCGTGGTAAGGGTTATATGGAACCTATGGATGCGTCCTCTCGGGTACGAGTGAGGATTGGGGACAACCTTGGCCAGGGTTGTTTCCATCGTGTGGGGAAAATTGGACAACTGCTGCAGTAGTATAACTTCAATCCTATTTGAATAGCCACGTCCTTGGTTATGGGCAACCTCCTGGAATGCGGACACCAATGATTAGATGTTTTCAAAATGAAACTTGTGATAATCTGGTATGTTACTATCATAACTTAATCCCCGGGAACTAGCGAGAAAGTAGACTCTCTCCTAGGGCCCAACTTTTAATTTCTTTATAACATAACTATACTCCCTTCACCCTCCACCATAACCACCTTCACATATAACCTTATCTTTCCCTTAGCCTGCACCCCAAGTTAGGACTTGCTGAGTACATATGTACTCAACCCCCTTCGCTACTATGTTTTTAGGAGTGAAGTCTCAAGAGCACTCGCAAGGATGAAGCTGTCGATGCACTCGCAAGGATGGAACCATAGGAGGATACCCGAAGACGAAGCTAGACGACCACAAGAAGGAGCTACACAAGGACGATGATGTAAGAACGTGCGTAGGATAAGGTTTACGTCCACACTCCAAGCTGCCTGTCGGAATGGAGCCACAACGTCATAGGATCGCTGTGTTAGACTCTGATGTTTGCTAAGAGGCCCGTGGCCCAAGTCTTGTAATATGAACTTTGAAACATGTTTTCTCCGTTAGCAATAAAAGTATGGATTTTTTATATCAATCTTGTTGATATGTGCGTATCAGCAACTGATCCAGGGACTGATACGATGCACAGTGGACCCTCTAGAAGGGGGCCCCTCACAATATCAATTGAGAGTGTTGGCACCGATGATCAACTAGCGGATATATTCACTAAGCCACTTGATGAGAAGAGATTTTGCAAGTTGAGAAAATGAATTGAACATTCTTGATTTCTCCAATATGGGTTGAGCTCACCCCACATATATATGAGATGCCTCTCCTTTGACAACCTAAGGTAAAGTTGGTTGACATAGCATTCATACATTTGTAAGGACATGTTTAGTGCATATAGACATACAAGTGATAATTTAGGATCATACATGGAAACAAAATGAATTTGATGGATATATGTTACCACTATTGCCTTCTATGTTTACATAATCTAGTGGTGGCATATGACATGTTTGTGGGCTTGCAAACCTAGTGTTGGATCTAGAATATGAGCTCAAGATGTGTAACTTAACATGGTCAAGATATTCCTCCTACTTGAGAGGTGTGACGAAAGCTTGCCTTTGGATCAAACTTAGTTACATATTCTAGGCAAGTAATCTAGATTGAACCAATGTGAAATAACTTTCTTTCCAAATTAAATGACCTTGTTATTTCTATATGGTATTTCTCTCCAACTAAAATGAGCCTTTTTGAGCAATTGTTGACAAAGGGGGAGAAATAAGTCACAAAGATAGATATGCTAATGGAAAGGGATAAATTAAAATTAAAATTTGAGCACACAAATAGGGGGAGCAAGCTCATAAATAAGTTGTTTGCATTTGTATGTGCATATTCATATGAAATGGTGCATTGTAAACTTTAAATTCATCTACATGCTTGATTGGTGAATGCTAGTACTACAAATTGTATGGTGATTGAAATACTAGTATGCATAGGTTGGTAACTAGACTTTCATGCTTGAAAGTGCTCTCTTTACTTATAATGTTGATCTCACGGGGTACTTGAGTTTTTGATGTATGTCTAATTATCTATGGTGCTAAAGATGGTATATATTCGCAACTCCGATGGTATCACACTTCAAAGGTCCATTCTATATACTTTAGCATCATTTGATAGTAGTAGCTCACCCACGATGCCTATTTATGCATATGTGAGAAATTGTACCAAACTCATATGTCACATATGTAGGGGGAGTTAGTACTATCAAAACCGAATTTGAAATGCTTGTCCAACTCTTATTCATGTTCTAAATGCATGGGCAAACATCTCAAATTCACAAATTAAATTCATTTCATATCTTTGTGATGGTTGTCATCAATTACCAAAAAGGGGGAGATTGAAAGCTCTAGTTTGGTTTTGGATAATTGATGACACCTATGTGTACTAACTATTGCAATGAGTATTGTAGTATGAGATAGGTTGGTACACACCAAGTGATGGAGCTAGAGAATTATCATGGTGATGGAGGTGACAAAAAGATGATATCCATGTGCTCCATCTTTGAAAAGAATAAGGAGAAAAATAAAATCATATGGGCTCAAGGCAAAGGTATAAAATAGGATATTTGTTTTGCCAATCAAGACGCAATAGAGTGCGTGATCGGGTTTAGGTTAGATAACCGTACTATAAAGGGGAGAAATCTTTAAGTGCAATGGTTATCTAGTGCCACTAAATGTGAGTCTCATTTGCATCCTTTTTAGTGCGCCTAGTGATGTGGTGAGATGCATGAGTGTTGACACTTACTACCGTCGCTACCAAGAGTAGAGATAAACTCTATCCCCGGCAACGGCGCCAGAAATGCTTGTTGGTATAAATTAACGCACACTCTACTTTATCCGCAAGCGCATAGATAAAATCTACCGATGTAGCACTTCACCGGATGTAACCCAGTTTTAATATCGAACCCAAAGGAACGGATAGCAGTGAGTCTTAAGAGTTTAACCCCTGAGTGGCTAACAAGGACGGAGAAGCTAAAAGTATAGAGGGGATCACTAAGGTTATCTAAATCTATCTTAAGAGTGATATGTCTATTATTCTTAATGGGGAATTGTCATAAAAGGTCACAACAGAGTATGAGTCTTTTATGCAAATGTATAATCCTACCGAACCTACACACGAGTAGTGGACTATAGAAGAATCAACAAGGCTATAAGAGTCACCCTTGCGAACTACCACTTGTACCGGCGTTATAGGAGGTATTTATGATGAGCTATCAAGTCTAAGCACCACGCTTACACTATCCAACTACTCTAACTCTAGAGCAACCTAGAATTAAAGCACTCAAAAGAGTCACAAACCTTAAGAATAATAAGAACAATAGCTCAACCTTAAATATAGATGTTGATTACCGAAACAATCGTTGAAGCAAGTCGATGAAGAACTTGAATCCACAGGTACAAGATGAAGAAGTTGATCCGACAGGCCGGAGCTTCCTCTTGATCTCTTCCTCTCTCTCTCTCTTCTAGATCTAAATAAGACTAGGTTTTAATCCTAATTGAGGGGTATCTAGTCTTCTACTTGAAAGTTGGCTCTTGATTACAACTAGATGAACTAGATCTAATTCTAGATGAACTAGAAGAGATTCATCTAGAGGGACCTCTACTTCTACATTGGAACCCTAGTTTCTGATGTGGAGATGAATAATGAAGAGGGAGATGCCTGGAGAGGGGGGTCAGGGGCTGTATTTATAGCCCGGAGCGTGGATCGTGAGCCCTTGGATCAAACCGACTTCGGGGTACGGTCGAGATGCATCTAGGGAGTCGGTTGAGGTAGCTTGCAAAGGAAGGAGCCAGGTGGGCTCAGGGGGAGACCGACCGGTCTCCTGGTGGGACCGGTCAGTCCCACCAGTCATCCTCTGGTGGTGAGCTTCGTCGTGGTGCTCTCTTGTGTCTCCTGGAGTCTTCTAGAAGTATCCCGACGTGGCGGTTGCGTTATCTCCCGTCGGTTTCCTTCTATGGGAAGCTATTGATGCTGATTTCCTGGTTTAGTCCCTGCAGAATCATAATTCACCAAAACTCGTGGAATATTGTCAGTTGAATCCCTAAATCCTTGTTGGTGATCATATTCTTGCCCTTTTCATATTTATTTATCACTTAATTATGATAGTTAACCAGTGTCAACAATGAGGAAGCCTGAAAATTATTTATGAAAATGCTAACTCAAGTGTCCAATTTATTTTGGAATATTAAGTTGAAGTTAGCACCTGAAAAGGCTTGAAAAGGTGTTGTTTTTTATCACTGTTGTCCAGTTAAAGCAGTTGCATGCAGTCAAAGGGCTTTAAAAATGAGTTCGGACTGGTCCGTTTTGAGTTAGAACTGGTCCGTTTTAAGCCTTTCGACTAGTCCATTTTTCGCATTCGGACTAGTCCGTTTTGTGCATGCAGATGTCTGAACTTGTTGTTGTATAAAAAAGGGGGAAAGCTGCATGCATGCTTATCTGAGCTGAGAGGTGAAACTTTTCTTGCATGTTAACTTTGTGAGAGGAGGGAGTTCGTGGGGGGGCGACCATAGCATGCAAGAGACCATGCTCCATACGTTTGCTCCCTGCCATCATCTTCCCTTTGCATGTGCGGGTCCCATAAATAGTAATAGGAGTGGCAGGTGTAGGCTTGTGTTTAATCGTGAGAGGGCAAGGGTGCATGTGCGTTTTTTAGTAGCAGACTCAAGCATGCTAGCATGCAGCTTTGACCAAGGGAAAAGGCTCCTTCCAGGATGCTTCCTTCTTTGTTTAAGAAGGAGTCGCATAGGGTCTAGTCTGCTAAAAAAATGCGAGAGCCGTTCGTTGCTGCTTCTGCTTGCAGTCAAGGTTTGCTGGGCACCCTTGCCCGTTACTGTGTGCGGCGCGTAGGGCCCGCCTAGTTACCCGTTGGGAGCGTCTGTGCGGGTGCGTGGCTGGAGATAAGGCTCGGTCCTCATCTCCCTAGCTGGCCCTCCGGGTCTCTGTTTTTCTTTACGCTCATACGAACAGAGAAAGCTCTCCTTCTTCCTCTCTCTCTCTCACTCCAGTGATTTGAGCTTGATTCTAGTGAGAGATTGGGTGCTCTAGCATAAATCTAGAGAGCTGAAAGAGATCCACCTCCCTCTCCTCTCCATTCTCAGCCCAGTGCTAATTTTCAGAGAGGATTTTGAGGGAAACCCTAGGTGCATTTGAGATTGCATATTCTTGTGGCACTAGGTGATTATTGCAATTATGGATTTCTTATTACTCTTTGTGATTGCCATCACCTAGACGGTTCATGGTGATTGGATTGATTGTTGAGGGGATTTGGTGATTGTGTCCACCCCCAATCAAAGTGCTATTTGTGAGGGGTTGTTGTCGTTCCCCGGTGGTGTGCCAAATTCCAACTCTAGTGGATTGCTCGTATCATTCAACTTCTCTCCATTGGTAGGTTCTTGTGGCGCCTATTGAGAGGCTCGGTGTGTGATACCGATTAGCCACTGAACCACATGGTGTAGAGGGACACAACGGGGAGTAGCTTGCTGTCAAGCAAGTGAACCTCAGGAGAAAAATCAATTGTGTTATATCTTGTCTCTCGGAGATTTGGATTGATTGAAATATATGTTGTTGGAATTAATTATTTTGTGATTGGCATCATCCTCTACTCTTCACCGTCGGTATTGAAATTATTTATCTCTCTTTCATACTTGCTATTTGTATACCTTGTGTAGTAGTAGTAGTGATAAATTGCAAGTAGAGTAACATAGCATATTTAGTTGATTTATTTTATTCTCTAGATTGCTCTCTAGTGTAAAAGTAGTGACATAGTGTTGAGCTATTTATTTATCTTGTTAGCTTTCTAACTAGATAAAGTAGAGACATAGCAATTGTGTTCCATAGAGATATTAAATTACTAGAATTGCAAATAGGTGGCTTTCCTAACATTTAGAGCTAGAGCAAACCGTATTTTGGCCTTTTGTAGTACTAATACTTTGCTCTAGTGAGATTGTAGAATTTTTATTTAGGCTATTCACCCCCCTCTAGCCAATTAGGACCTTTCAGGCGGCTGCAAGCGGCATTGACGCATCCTGGAGGGCCGATGGTGGCCTGGCTGTGACGCTTCTTCCAATGAGTAGGCAAGCACGAGTCTACTGGATTACTGGAGGCTCGGCGTGAGCGTGCACCGTGCAACATCTTAGCATCTTTCAGATCGATCGTTTTTCATTTTCCTTGTTCATTTGTAATCTGAGATCCGAAGCACAATCTTGTTCTCTCTTTCTTGTTTATCTGTGTTGACGTCGGTTTGTTCGATGGAAAACCAAAAACCGAACGTGGAAAACCGAAACCGAATCGTCGGTTTCTATTTTTTGAGGAACCGATCGGTTGTCTATGTCTAGAAACCGAAGTTTTTGGAAATCGAAGAAACCGAACCGATTTATCAGTTTAAACCGATTGCCCAGGCTGAAGCGGAGGGGCGGCTTCAACAAGGAGTACATCAAGGAGAAGTACTTGGAGAAGGCCCAGGACGAGCAGCGTGCCTTCTTCACCACTCTCAGCGACATCGACGACTCGGATGACGACTCCGCTACATCAAGCGATGACGAGTCCGAGAAGAAGAAGAAGATTGAAGACAAGCTAAACGGCCTCTGTTTCTTCGCCAACAACGAGGGCTTCTGCACCATGGCCCTCGGTGATGACGTCAACGGCGAGCTGGAGGAAATCCCTCGGAACGACGACAACACCTCCCAGGTATCACAAACCCCTGATGAACTCTCTACTGAGGTTGATAAACTTACTGTCGCCCTCCTTAGTCAAGATAAGCTACTTAGGCGTGCTGCTAAAGAGAGGAAGGAGTTTAGGCAGAAGTGGGAGGATGCGGTGAAGGAACTTGAGTCTGTCAAGTCCACCGTTGTTGTGACTGAGGAAGATGAGTGTGAGATGTGCTCCAAGCACATGACTGACCTTTTCAATTTGAGGGGGAAGTATGTTGCTTTGGTTGGAGAGGTGGATGAGCTTAGGTCTAGATCCTCAGTGCTTGGTGCATGCAAGTCTTGTGCAGGCTTGCAATCCGAGTTGGCAGAGAAGAATACCAAGATTGTGTCTCTTGAGAAGGCCAGCTCGGGTAGCACTTGTGTGTCTAGGTGTGCCTTGTGTGAGGGTCTTGAGATGGAGATTGCAAATGTGCAGCATGACAAGATGCAAACCGAGGAAGAAAACACATACCTTCGGACCATCTTGTCATGGGTGTCTAGTGGTGAGCCACAGCTTGGGATGATGATTGCCCAATTCAAGCATGCTGCTGGAGGTCCAGGTGTTGGCTTTGCTCAGGGTATGGAGTGTGCTTCCTCTTTTGGTAAGATTGGAGAGTCGAGTGGTCTTAATCCGAGTGAGAAGCCCAACTCCACCACTACTCCCAAACTAACCAAGATTGTACCCAAAGAGCCCCTCAAGCCTAACACCAAGGATGGAGTGTATGAGGAATCTCCGAGAGCTCCACCTAAGAAACAAGTGTGGTCTCCTAAGCCCAACCACCTGAAAAACAAGCTAGACACCATGCCACCTATCCAGGAGGAGCTTATGCCACAAAAGAGCAAAGTGATCCACACCCATTACCGCCAACAACCCCCTATGAGAGCGGTGAGGTACCACTGTGAGCACTGTGGGAGAGATGGACACTTGAGGGAGTTTTGCTTTCGGCGTAAGAGAGAGGAGCGACGTGCAAAGGATATGAACAACACAGACATGTACCATCCTTTCCATGATGTACATGTGCCGAATGTTCAAAGGAGAGCTATTAGGCCTAGAGGTCCAATGCCTCAAGCTCCTAGGCCTAGGCCGCAAGGAGGACGTGCGCGGCGGGAGCCTGCATTTATGGGCTATGGACCCCGTGGCGGTGGTTTTGTAGTTGAGCGTTATCCTCCACCGTGTTTTGACTATCACGATGGACGCTCTTCCCTTAGCGGACCACGTTTTCCTCAGCGTGGTGATCGCTTTCCCCGTAGGCATGCTAGGAATGGTTTTTCTACTAACCGTTCTTTTGAGTAGCCGGCCCAACACTGGTACACTTCCCATTTTACTCACCCCAGTGTTGGACCTTATGCTCACCCTATGTCTTTTTATTGATGTAGGTAAGGCGATTGTAGAACGTTTGGTTGGTGGATTCCGGGTGCTCAAGGCATATGACCGAAAACACCAAGTGGTTCTCCAGTCTTAGTCCGGTTGCCAGAAAGGAGTTTATCACCTTTGGCGACAATATCAAAGGTAAAGTATTGTCTCGTGGGTCTGTGCGAGTTAATGAGCACTTTGTGTTGTGTGATGTTGCTCTTGTTTCTAACTTGCATTTTAATCTTCTTTCTGTTTCGCAACTCTTTGATGATGACTATGAGATTCGTTTTAAGCCAAATCTCAGTCATATTTTGGATCCTCATGGCAATCTTGTATGTTTGATTTCGCCCTTTGGGAAAGTCTTTCGTGCGAATTTCTCGGAGTCTTTTGGCATTTCTCATTGTCTTTTGGCTAGACCCTCCTCCTCTGATCTTTGGAAGTGGCATAAGAGACTCGGTCACTTGAGCTTTGACTTGCTTGCAAGGCTTAGCTCACTTGGCTTAATCCGAGGATTGCCCAAGTTACACCGGTCTCTCCCCTTCCGGTGGTGGCGGGGGCTCCTTCTGGTGTAGAGACTACTGTTCATTCTTACACCCACTGAATTTGATTACACACAAGTTTTTACAGCAAGCACCACGCCGGGCCTGAGGATCCGGCGGATACAGACGGGCCGATGTGTGCTTGTGCAACTGTTGTAGCCGCCCGTCCGCACATTCTGATACTGTACAAGTACCAAACCAACTCGTGCCGTACGTGCGTGCCTAGTCTAGTCGTGCTAGTGAACGAAACCCATCTTGATGACTAGGACAGCATGCATCATGTTCCACGGGAACGGGATGGTGACGGCTCGGGGGGCACGCGACTCGTAGTCGTAGGCCGTTAGATTTACTACAACAGAAGAACCCTCAGTTAGTCAGAAGATTCAGGTTCACTCTGGGAGTCTGGGGGCGAGATGAAGAGAAGGTCACCGTCAAAGACAAAATGAAATCATCATGTGACGGAACAAAAGAAATCACAATCATGTCTCAAATTGTGGGAGTCTTTCAAGGTATGTGAGACCCTGCCGACAGGCAAACTTGAGTTATCTTTTTATTTATTTCATACCACTGTATGTTTGCTTGAATCATTATATATTTCTATTGCTTTCTTTGGCTATGCCTTCAAATTCATTCATATCATTCATTTAAATTGATTATATTTCCTTTCCAAAACCATAACATGTTTGTTTAATTGCATTCATCCATCTCATTTGCATTTTTGCATAAAACATATAAAAACAAAAAAATGATCCTATGCTTCACCTTTTATGCTCACACGTCCTTTTCAATGGATGTTGCATAGTCCTTGTTTCCTTCTTCTATTCTATGTATGCTTTGGTTTGGGATTACTTCCCGAGTATACTCCCAAAGGCTTTTAAATTAAGCATGGTGCTTAGGTTAACTAGCCTTCCTTAATCAAATTAAGCATGGTGCCTAGTTTGATTATTGAACTAAAAATTACTTGTATAGAAATTTAGATGTACATTTGGACTAACCCCTGTAGGAAAACATCAAAATTTTGGTGGGTAAGTCATGAGATCATTCTTGGAGATGAAGCAATGCTTGAGATTGGAATCAATGGAGAAATTCCTACTCATTGGCTCTGAAAACTAAGAGCCCTTGTCGATAGAATCCTGATATACTCAAGAAGGTGCAACAAGTGGAAAGCAAAAGTTCATCAAGATGTACGAAGAGTGACTCACAAGGCTCACACATGGAGGATCAACTCATTACATCAAGGTATGATGCTTAGGCTTAACCAAGAATGTTGCAAATGAAGGTTCTGCCACATGCACTCACCTGCATGTGTGACATGAACCCTTTACACAAGCCAGGTATGGGTAATGACTTTGAAAATGGATTAAGAATCTTTCTATCATGCTAAAACTAGGCAACTTAATTATGAATATCACCACTCCATTGACATTTGTGATCCTACCTTGTATCTCATGCTTTGTTGGGTTCTCATGATCTATGCCTAAAGATGTGTGAGAACCTTAAAAATGATGAACTAATAATGTTTTATCCTTTCAGTTTTAGATCATATAAAAAACTGTTAGTGTCCTGAAATTCAGTTCACATATACATGCATGAATTGAACTGAACTCGATCTTATGGTTGGGTATCATGTAGTTGGTAATCTAAACCTTCAGTTTGGAATCTGTTATTTGGTGAATTGTTTCATTTAGCTATAATACTTCTCGTATGGTTCTAAACTATGTCCATTTGTGTCACACCCCAACTTTAAGGATAAAGTTGAGACAACATACTCATGTGTGCCCAGAAAAAATCACACACATAAGTAGACAAATTACAAGAGTGGCATCATCACATTGTTTATTACATCACGACAGTATTTAAAACAAAGTCTTACAACATACTGAACCACAGATCATTGAACTGGTACACAAACTAAGCCACAGGGAAACGTCGACTGGGGGAGCAGCTAGCCTAGAAGTCTTCAGGAAAAACACCAACTGCACCTTCATCTGTTACCCATCCGGGATTTTTGCCCAAAAAGAAGATAAACAACAAGCGTAAGTACTTCTCGTACTTAGCAAGCTAACACAGGGTTCATGAGGCTCAAAAAGGCTGACACTGTCTGACTGCAGTTAGCTTTTAAGTTGGCAAAGTTTTAGCATTAAGGTAAACGAATATTGTGCTTAACCCTTAACCCATGATCCATTTGTCCAACAAAGATAAATATAACATCATAAAGTACCAACAATATAAAGTAAACAGTTATACAAGTATCATAGTTCTGCTAGTTTTCCGGGCCGCTCGTGACCGTGAGCACGGCTGTTATAACAGTTTTACACTCTGCAGAGGTGGTGCATCTTTACCCACAAGCCGTGTTACCCTTGTGCCCGAGGCGGCCAACCTCTTGATCCACTTCCGAGGTAGATCAGCAGGGCACACTATGAAGCCTTTCGTTGGTTCGTCTAACTGGTCAGGGCCGCTAGGTTTCCTTGGCAGGCAGATGTAGCAACCCCCCTTTTCTATGGCACAAGGCCATCGCAGCTATACACATAGAAACAGGAGCAGCCCTACACCCAAAGTGGCAAGCCCCTTATGCGCCCTTTCGGGTCACCGCTGCCAAATTAGAAAAGGTCCAGTGTACTGAGCTAAAACCAGAGCCATATAGCACTCATGGTAGCACTGTCAATCCCAGCTTTTGCTAACAGCAAGTTTTATCAACCGTTTAACAACATATCATCATGAGAAACAAATTCATCATTGGACTGGATCGATTATAAGTCAGTTAGCACTAGCCAAGCTACCCATATGCATATATCCCACGGGAACAAGAACATCACAGATCACAAAGCTAAGTGGGTTTTCTAAGGTTGCTCAATTGGACACATGCATAAATGAGTGATTAAAGTAAAGTGTATAGGTAAACAAGGAAGTCCCATGCTAACTTGCCTTGGTTGTCGAAAGGTTGATCCTCTTGCTGGTCACTGAACGAGGGGTCCTGATCGCACCACACCGACTCACCGTCTATCCAAACACACAACATCACCACGCATCCCAGGTGCAAACATACACGATGCAAACAGAGCTATTATTAGAACATTACACCAAACAGTAATAAACTGAAATAAAACTTTGATAAAACTGAAGTACGCATCTCTACGATCACAACACGCTTTGGTTCATCGAAAACGGAGTTACGGTGCGAAAGTTACGATCGAAACGGCATATATAAAGCCCTAAACAAGATTAACTTGGACCCTAAAGCTAAACTGTCCAAAACAGGTTAACAGGGGTATAAACGGGTAGAGCACTAAATTACGAAGCTAACGCAATTTGAACGGATCAAAACGGAGCTAAAACGTGGATTTTATAAGCAAAACAGTGTAATGGCATTTCTGTAAATAGTTTGAATTGTATTTGAATTTAAACCGAAATTTAAATTGAATTTTAAACAAATACCGCAGTCAACTGGACTGCGCCTCAATTTCTCCAAAACACAGGGGCCTGGTTGCAAGCTTTTCAAGGCACAGGGAATAGTGCTTGATGGAGCGCGGGTTGGTTCCCGGCTTCTCCAGGGGCTCTTTAGCAAGATGGCCGGCGAAGGGGTATCGATGATCCTCGGCCGCCGGATCGGAGATGAGCGGCTCGGATTAGACCAAGGGGCGGGTGCGCGCGCGGGCGGCCGACGACGCGCACTGGCCGCGGCGTCACGGCGCTCCGCGACGTCGTGCGCGGCTCCGCCATGGCCGAAGCCACGGAGCTCGCGGGCTCGGGCATAGGGTCCACCACAGGCCAAACCAAGCGGTCGGAGGGGTAGCGGAGCGCAAGGGGGGTTCTCACCGCGGTGAAACGAACGAAGGAGGTGGTTCGGAGGTGGCGGTCCGCGGCGAACGGCGGTCGGCGTTCGGCGAGATCCTGCTGCGAGAAAACGGCCGGCGGTTAGGGCAAAATCGAGCACAAGGAAAGACGGCAAGGGGTCTGGCATCTTCACCGAGGCGCGACGGAGCTCGGAAGAGGATGCAATCGGCCCGGGCGGCGCCGAATCGTCAGATCGACGGCGGCGGGCGACGGCAAGGCGGCGGGGAGCTCTGGTCGCGGTTGCTCGGTGGTCTGCTGCGACGCTGCGGAAGAGAATGAGGGAAAAGAGAGCGGGGGTGTGGGCGCGTCCGCTAAATGCATGAGGGCGAGGGCGAGGTCGTGGGAGCGGCGCCGCACGACGCGCGGAAGACGCGGGCGCGACGGTTGCTCGCTCGCTCGAGCCCAGACGGCGCGCAAAGGGGAGAGGGAAGGCGCCGACAGGTGGGGACGGCTCGCCAGAGAGAGAGAGAAGCGGTGCGGCTCAGCCGGCGCGCGCACGGGCCGGCCAGATGGGCCGCGGCGAAGGAGGAGAGGGAGGGAGTCGAAACCGATGTGGGCGCGCTCGACCCGGCTGGGCCGAGGCCGACTTGCGGGCCGCGCGAAGGAGGGAAGAGGAGAGGGAGGCCTGGCGCGGATAGGAAAATGGGGAGGGGAGAAGAGAGCCGGCGGGCTGGGCCTCAGGCCATTCGGGCCGAAAGCAAGGGAAGGAGAGAGGGAGTAAAAAAAAGAGCTTTTCATTTTATTTCAAGGCTTTTCAAAACATTTCCAAATGAAGTTTGAATTCAAACTAAATTTTGGCTAAACCCAGTCACTTCAAAAATTATAATGCACCAGCATGAATGCATAAACATGTTGCTACATTTATTTTAATTCAACCAAAATTATTTAACCCCTATGTTAAATGCTCACAAAAACATAATTAAATCATTTTCCACCTATTTTGTTTTGGAGAAAAATTTTAGGGTGTTACAACTCTACCCCCCTTAAGATGAATCTCGTCCTCGAGATTCGACTGGAGCTTACTCAAACAACTGGGGATAAGATTTCCGAAGATCTTCTTCTCTTTCCCAGGTAGCCTCTTCTTCTGTATACCGGTTCCACTGAACTTTGCACATCTTGATAACTCGGCTCCTGGTAACTCTTTCTGCTGTTTCCAAGATCTTGACAGGGTACTCTTCATAAGTGAGATCTTCTCCTATCTTGATCTCTTCCAGGGGAACTTGCTCTTCAGGCACCCTCAGGCATTTCTTTAGCTGAGAAACATGGAACACATCATGTACACCTGACAGTCTCTCCGGTAACTCAAGCTGATAGGCCACTTCTCCACGTCTGGCCAAGATCCGGAAAGGACCTATGTATCTGGGTGCCAACTTTCCTTTCATGTTAAACCTCTTTACGCTTCTCATGGGTGACACTTTCAAATACACATAGTCTCCCACTTTGAAAACTAAATCCCTCCTGCGAGTATCTGCATAACTCTTCTGCCGGGATTGAGCTATCCTTAGGTTATCTCGGATCATCCTTACTTGTTCTTCAGCATTTCTAAGGACATCCGGTCCGAACACTTGAGTTTCTCCTGTCTGATTCCAGAACAAAGGAGTTCTACACTTTCGCCCATACAAAGCTTCGAAAGGAGCCATTTTCAGACTCTTCTGGTGACTGTTGTTGTAAGAGAATTCAGCATATGGCAGGCTTTTATCCCAACTAGTCCCATGCTGAAGGGCACATGCTCTCAACATGTCCTCCAAGATCTGGTTTATCCTTTCAGTCTGCCCATCTGTTTGTGGGTGATATGCAGAACTGAAAGTCAGCTCAGTTCCCAAGGATTGATGTACCTGATGCCAAAAGTGAGAAGTGAACTGTGTCCCTCTGTCAGACACTATTTTCTTTGGAACACCATGCAGAGACACAATCCTCTCCATGTACAGTTCTGCTAACCTTGCCCCAGTATAGGTGGTCTTTACTGGTAAAAAGTGAGCGACCTTAGTGAGACGGTCGACTATTACCCATATAGAGTCATAGCCTCTTTGTGTACGGGGTAATCCAGTGATAAAGTCCATTCCCACTTCTTCCCATTTCCACTCGGGTATCTGCATAGGCTGTAACAATCCTACTGGTCTTTGATGTTCAGCTTTGACCTTCTGACAGGTGTCACATAGAGCCACATATTCTGCTACATCTCGTTTCATACCATACCACCAGTATTTTTCTTTCAGATCCAAGTACATTTTGGTGCTACCGGGGTGAATGGAGTAGGCAGATTCATGTGCATCCCGCAAAATGGCATCACGGATAGCTTTCACATCGGGCACACAAATCCTCTTTCCAAACCAAAGGGTCCCATTATCATCCATCCTGAAACCTGGTGCCTTTCCAAGCACTATGTTTTCTGCTATCTCTTTCAACTTCTCATCTTTCAACTGACCCTCACGGATTTCTTTCTCCAAGGTAGGTTCAACTGACATTTCCACCACATTGTTGGCAAAACATAGATTAAGGTATGCCATTTCAGCTCTCAACTCTGCTGACATGCGTTCCACTTGCAGACCGTTTGCGTAGGTTTTTCTGCTCAAGGCATCGGCCACGACATTGGCCTTTCCTGGGTGATAATGTACCTCTAGGTCATAGTCTTTGATCAATTCTAGCCAACGGCGTTGCCTCAAGTTCAGATCTGACTGAGTAAATATATACTTCAGACTTTTATGATCCGTATACACGTCACACTTATGCCCAACTAGATAATGTCTCCATATTTTCAGAGCATGGACCACAGCTGCTAACTCCAAATCATGAGTTGGATAGTTCACCTCGTGCTTCCTCAGCTGTCTAGACGCGTAGGCCACTACTCTTCCTTCTTGCATTAGAACACATCCAAGTCCAAGACGAGATGCATCACAATAGATGGAGAAGCTTTTGTTCAAGTCTGGCAGAACTAGGACTGGTGCTGAGGTTAACCTCTTCTTTAACTCTTCGAAGTTTGCTTGGCATTTATCAGACCACACAAACTTAGTGTTCTTCTCTAACAAGGCAGTCATAGGCTTTGCGAGCTTGGAGAATCCTTCAATGAACCTCCTATAATACCCGGCCAAACCCAGGAAACTTCGGATTTCACTGGCATTAGTTGGCGGGTTCCAATCCAACACATCTTGCACCTTGCTAGGATCAACGGATATACCTCCGTTAGAGACAACATGCCCTAAGAAAGAGACTTCTTTCAGCCAAAATTCACACTTGCTCCTCTTGGCATAGAGCTGATGCTCTCTTAACTTCTGCAGAACCATCCTCAGATGTTCCGCGTGTTCCTCCTCTGTTTTAGAGAACACTAGAATATCATCTATGAATACCACCACGAACTTGTCTAGGTATTCCATGAACACTTTATTCATCAGATACATGAAGTAAGCTGGGGCATTGGTCAGACCAAAAGACATTACTGTATACTCATACAGTCCATACCGCGTTGTGAAGGCGGTTTTAGGAATGTCTGAGTTCCGGATTTTCAACTGGTGATACCCAGATCTGAGATCTATTTTAGAGAACACACATGCTCCTCTAAGCTGGTCAAATAGATCGTCTATCCGGGGTAGAGGGTATTTGTTTTTAATGGTAACCTCATTTAAAGACCTATAGTCCACACACATCCTCTGGCTACCATCTTTCTTATCCACAAAGATCACTGGTGCTCCCCAAGGAGAAGCACTAGGACGTATATACCCTTTCTCTAACAACTCCTTAAGCTGTTTCTTAAGTTCTTCTAATTCATTTACCCCCATTCTATAAGGTCTTTTAGATATTGGTGCAGTTCCAGGCAGTAATTCAATAATGAACTCAACATCGCGATCAGGTGGCATACCTGGCAGATCATCCGGAAAGACATCAGGGAACTCGTCCACCACCCGATCTTGCTCTGCACCACTAGCATCCATCTGGTTGACCGTGGCAGTTGGCTGTTCTTTTAACACCACTTGCACACAGATTCTGTCTCCCTTAGGTGTAGTTACAACAATTGACCTTTCTTGACACTGAATGACAGCCCCATGTTGCTTCATCCAGTCCATACCCAAGATGAGATCTATTCCTGCTGTTCTTAGCACTATAGGCTTTACTTTAAAGTCTACCCCCCTCAGGTTGACACTAGAGGTGGGGCTCCAAAAATTTGCAGGCATACTACCCCCTGGTGAGTTTACTATGATTGTTTCTTTCATTGCACATAAAGGCACACCATGCATTCTAACAAACGACTGTGAAATGAAAGAATGCGATGCACCAGAATCAAAAAGTATGGTTGCTGGGATTGAGTTGATGCTGAACGTACCCATCATAACATCCGGTGCATCCAGGGCAGTATCGGCAGCTACATGATTCACCCGTCCAGTGTGAGGTGGGCGAGCATTCTGCTTCTGAACTCCTGCCTGGTTCTGTGGGGCCTGGGGGTTCTGCTTCTTTGGGCACTGGTGAGCGTAGTGTCCTGGCTCCCCGCAACGGTAGCAAGCGTTGGGGTTCTGCTGAGCTGCATTCTTCATGGGAGCGGAATTGGGTGCTCCCTGGCGTGAGGCTTGACTGCTCTGCTGTTGGAACCTCTGTCCTCCTGGCTGCTGCTGGTAGCGCTGACCACCTGACTGTTGTTGGTATGGGAGGCGCTGCTGGTTCTGGTTGCCCTGGGGGTACTGTCCCCTGTTCCACTGGTTGCCTTGACTCCTCTGGGGGTAGCCTTGCTGGGGGTTGGTTCGGGGACGAGTGTTGCTCCCCGATGACTGGCCTTGGAAGCTTCTTTTCTTTGCCTCCATTTCCTTCCTCTTGTTGTCAATAACGATCGCCCTATTGACCAGGGCCTGATAGTTCGGGTAGGTGTTCGACATGAGCTGGAGCTGCAACCCATCATAAAGACCCTTCAGAAATCGGCGCTGCTTGTCTTTATCCTGGGCCACATCCTGGGGAGCGTAGCGCGACAGTTGAGCAAACTTGTCGCGGTACTCCGCCACTGACATGGACCCTTGCTTCAAGGAGCGGAACTCCTCTTGCTTCAGCTCTACGAGTCCATCAGGGATATGATAAGATCTGAAGTTCTCCTTGAACTCCTGCCATGTAACAACTGGAGCATCTTGGGGACGGGCAAACATGAACGCATCCCACCAATCTTGTGCTGCTCCTTGCAGTTGCCCCGAGGCATAGAGCACCTTCTCATAGTCGGTGCACTGGGCAATGTTCAGCTGTTTCTCCACTGCACGGAGCCAGTCATCCGCCTCCAGTGGTTCAGAGGCGTGAGAGAACACTGGTGGGTGGCCCTTCAGGAACTCTCCTCGACGGTCCCTGACTTGAAGAGGTTGAGGTGCTGCAGCGGGCGCCTGATCCAGGCGGTTCATCATGGCATGCATAAGCTGATTTTGCGTGGCCATCAACTGCTCGATGGTCACTGGTGGCGGTGGCGGTGGCGGGTCCATAGGAGCACCACGCCCACGGCCACGGCCTCTTTCCGCGTCCACCCCTTGCTGCCATCTGCTCACCAACAAATGCGCAAGAGTTAGACTTTATATCCAACATAGAATGTATATATGAACATAAATGAACATTGCTGAAATTTTCTGTGCACATTCTTGTCAACAGCAGCTCACTAAAACGGGCATAACTCGAGCTACAGAAATCCAACGGGGATGAACCAGACATCGTTGGAAAGCTTAAGAACCAGCTACAACTTTCATATAGAACACTTTTTCAGATTCGACCAGATTCTAGGCCGAAAACAGCATTGAACAGAACCTGTTCTGGATGACAGACTGCGCAGGAACATCAACTTAAAACAAGCATATCTCCCAGATCCGAACAGATAAGATGGTTCCAGATTCGTTTGAAAGGTACATCAGTCTAGATACTCCCACAAAATTTTCACAATTTTTGGGGTCACGGATTAAGAGATACACAGATTTAACCACAGGCTGCTCCAGAAAACAGCAAACACAGGCATAGGAGATAAGCAACTTTATACATCACAAGAAGATGTTTAACTTGGAGAAGCACGGACATAACCCATACTTCACCTCACACAAGCAAAGATCTAAACAAACATAGTTCACCAACATAAGTAACACAAACACCACAGGTTCACATAACACAAACTGAATTTAAAACAACGTGTCTAAACGAGATAACTGATCATGGTAGGCAAGCTACTGGGCTCCACCGGGGGCATCGTTGGCTCTGTACTTCTTCTTGTAAACAGCTGCATAGTCTAGCTCACCGCGAAGGTAATCCACTTCGCGCTCCAAACGCCTTATCACCTTCTGGGCAGCACGCAGGTCATCCTGCACCTTGTCGGCCTTCCTATGCACCTCATAGGCATGCTGGGCGGTAGAGACCAGAACCGGGTACTCCACTGGTGGTAGCAGGGTTCGCCACGAGCCCTCCATGTCACTTTGGGGAAGGTAGCGGAAGCGGTCATTCCTCATCTCCTGGAAACGTAGACCATGGTAATGCAGGTAGGCATCCTGCGCTGCGTCCTCCATACTTGCGAGGGCATCACCACGCTTGGTGGTAGTCCTGTGAGCCGACTCTATGACATGGGCTTGATCCGCAGCTTTCCAACCTGTAACCATCAGGTCGGACTTCCAGTACGCAGCCTCCAACGGGTGGGTGGTACTCGCCACAGTGGTACTGGAGCTTGGCTTCCATCTCAGGGTAGTACTCCTCCAGCAGACGAACCAGCATACTATGGTAGTATGCTGTCTCGTCGGGCTTCTTGAACATGAAGCGACGATCCCAACCAAGGTCTTCCACCACCTGCGCTGCTGGGAACGGCAGGGGGTGCTGGTGCCGAGCTGACGAGGCGGCGGGAGAGTGTACCACCGGGTACAACTGGCACGAAGGCTGGTGCCGCAGGAGCTGGTGGAGCGGCAGGTGCTGCACGGACTGTGGGCGGTCGGAGGGGCCCTCCACGACTGGTGGAGCGACAGGCACCACAGGAGCGGGTGCCTCTGGAGCAGGGACCTCAGGCGTTGGCGCCTCAGGCACAGGCTCCACAGGGACTGGCACCTCCGGAGCAGGCGCTTCCGGAGCTGGAGACTCGGGAACTGCTTGCAGGGGGCGGTGGTGGCGCTGCTAGCTCCTCAGAGACTGCTGGAGTAACGGTCAACTCTTCATCCTCCATGAAGACGGCGTGGAGGAGCTGGAGGAACCATCACTGATGTGGACCACAGGGGGAGCAGGCTGGCTGGTGAAAGAGCACGGTAGGCACGGGTGTTCATGCGAGGCATCCTGACGTTATAAAACAAGATAAGATAAGCGGAAACAATTAGTTTTATGCAATAGAATAAGAATAAGGAGCATATAATTTTAATAAAGTAACAAGTTAATAAAATAAGCATGAACAGGTAGCAAAAAGGTGTTAGACGGCCATTTCCTAGCTAGGCTTGCGTCCTACAGTCAACAAAGCTCCGATACCAATTTGTCACACCCCAACTTTAAGGATAAAGTTGAGACAACATACTCATGTGTGCCCAGGAAAAATCACACACATAAGTAGACAAATTACAAGAGTGGCATCATCACATTGTTTATTACATCACGACAGTATTTAAAACAAAGTCTTACAACATACTGAACCACAGATCATTGAACTGGTACACAAACTAAGCCACAGGGAAACGTCGACTGGGGGAGCAGCTAGCCTAGAAGTCTTCAGGAAAAACACCAACTGCACCTTCATCTGTTACCCATCCGGGATTTTTGCCCAAAAAGAAGATAAACAACAAGCGTAAGTACTTCTCGTACTTAGCAAGCTAACACAGGGTTCATGAGGCTCAAAAAGGCTGACACTGTCTGACTGCAGTTAGCTTTTTAAGTTGGCAAAGTTTTAGCATTAAGGTAAACGAATATTGTGCTTAACCCTTAACCCATGATCCATTTGTCCAACAAAGATAAATATAACATCATAAAGTACCAACAATATAAAGTAAACAGTTATACAAGTATCATAGTTCTGCTAGTTTTCCGGGCCGCTCGTGACCGTGAGCACGGCTGTTATAACAGTTTTACACTCTGCAGAGGTGGTGCATCTTTACCCACAAGCCGTGTTACCCTTGTGCCCGAGGCGGCCAACCTCTTGATCCACTTCCGAGGTAGATCAGCAGGGCACACTATGAAGCCTTTCGTTGGTTCGTCTAACTGGTCAGGGCCGCTAGGTTTCCTTGGCAGGCAGAATGTAGCAACCCCCCCTTTTCTATGGCACAAAGGCCATCGCAGCTATACACATAGAAAACAGGAGCAGCCCTACACCCAAAGTGGCAAGCCCCTTATGCGCCCTTTCGGGTCACCGCTGCCAAATTAGAAAAGGTCCAGTGTACTGAGCTAAAACCAGAGCCATATAGCACTCATGGTAGCACTGTCAATCCCAGCTTTTGCTAACAGCAAGTTTTATCAACCGTTTAACAACATATCATCATGAGAAACAAATTCATCATTGGACTGGATCGATTATAAGTCAGTTAGCACTAGCCAAGCTACCCATATGCATATATCCCACGGGAACAAGAACATCACAGATCACAAAGCTAAGTGGGGTTTTCTAAGGTTGCTCAATTGGACACATGCATAATGAGTGATTAAGTAAAGTGTATAGGTAAACAAGGAAGTCCCGTGCTAACTTGCCTTGGTTGTCGAAAGGTTGATCCTCTTGCTGGTCACTGAACGAGGGGTCCTGATCGCACCACACCGACTCACCGTCTATCCAAACACACAACATCACCACGCATCCAGGTGCAAACATACACGATGCAACGAGCTATATTAGAACATTACACCAAACAGTAATAAACTGAAATAAAACTTTGATAAAACTGAAGTACGCATCTCTACGATCACAACACGCTTTGGTTCATCGAAACGGAGTTACGGTGCGAAAGTTACGACGAAACGGCATATATAAAGCCCTAAACAAGATTAACTTGGACCCTAAAGCAAACTGTCCAAAACAGGTTAACAGGGGTATAAACGGGTAGAGCACTAAATTACGAAGCTAACGCAATTTGAACGATCAAAACGAGCTAAAACGTTGGATTTATAAGCAAATCAGTGTAATGGCATTTCTGTAAATAGTTTGAATTGTATTTGAATTTAAACCGAAATTTAAATTGAATTTTAAACAAATACCGGCAGTCAACTGACTGCGCCTCAATTTTCTCAAACACAGGGGCCTGGTTGCAAGTTTTCAAGCACAGGGAATAGTGCTTGATGGAGCGCGGTGGTTCCGCTTCTCCAGGGGCTCTTTAAGCAAGATGGCCGGCGAAGGGGTATCGATGATCCTCGGCCGCCGGATCGGAGATGAGCGGCTCGGATTAGACCAAGGGGCGGGTGCGCGCGCGGGCGGCCGACGAGCGCGCACTGGCCGGCGGCGTCACGGCGCTACCGCACGTCGTGGCGGCCTCCGCCATGGCCGAAGCCACGGAGCTCGCGGGCTCGGGCATAGGGTCACCACAGGCCAAACCAAGCGGGTCGGTGGAGGGTAGCGGAGCGAAGGGGGTTCTCACCGCGGTGAAACGAACGAAGGAGGTGGTTCGGAGGTGGCGGTCCGCGGCGAACGGCGGTCGCGTTCGGCGAGATCCTGCTGGCGAGAGAAAACGGCCGGCGGTTAGGGCAAAATCGAGACAAGGAAAGACGGCAAAGGGGTCTGGCATCTTCACCGAGGCGCGACGGAGCTCGGAAGAGGATGCATCGGCCGGCGGCGCCGAATCGTCAGATCGACGGCGGCGGGCGACGGCAAGGCGGCGGGGAGCTCTGGTCGCGGTTGCTCGGTGGTCTGCTGCGACGCTGCGGAAGAGAATGAGGGAAAAGAGAGCGGGGGTGTGGGCGCGTCCGCTAAATGCATGAGGGCGAGGGCGAGGTCGTGGGAGCGGCGCCGCACGACGCGCGGAAGACGGGCGGCGCGACGGTTGCTCGCTCGCTCGAGCCCAGACGGCGCGCAAAGGGAGAGGGAAGGCGCCGACAGGTGGGGACGGCTCGCCAGAGAGAGAGAGAGAGAAGCGGTGCGGCTCAGCCGGCGCGCACGGGCCGGCCAGATGGGCCGCGGCGAAGGAGGAGAGGGGGAGTCGGAACCGACGTGGGCGCGCTCGACCCGGCTGGGCCGAGGCACTTGCGGCCGCGCGAAGGAGGGAAGAGAAGGGAGGCCTGGCGCGGATAGGAAAAGGGGAGGGGAGAAGAGAGCCGGCGGGCTGGGCCTCAGGCCATTCGGGCCGAAAGCAAGGGAAGGAGAGGGGAGTAAAAAAAAGAGCTTTTCATTTTATTTCAAGGCTTTTCAAAACATTTCCAAATGAAGTTTGAATTCAAACTAAATTTTGGCTAAACCCAGTCACTTCAAAAATTATAATGCACCAGCATGAATGCATAAACATGTTGCTACATTTATTTTAATTCAACCAAAATTATTTACCCCTATGTTAAATGCTCACAAAAACATAATTAAATCATTTTCCACCTATTTTGTTTTGGAGAAAAATTTTAGGGTGTTACAATTTGCCTGCAGCTCCAAGAAACATACGTAGTCACAACAAAAAAGCCTGGTCTATGTCTCATCCACGAAAGACATCTGAGCTAGCTAGGAGACTATGTTGAAGGCTGAAATAGTTGCTAGGAATTATCCAAAGTCATAAAATGTTTTGTTTTTGACTGATTCCCTGTTATGTACTCTAAAATCATCCATCATGCCACAAGAACCGATGGTTTGTGATGTGAGGAAAGCTATCCTAATTGTTCGATTGCAACCTCATAATTGTGTTCTCTTACATGAGAAAAAATGGTCCTACCACTTACCGTAGTTATGTTGTTTCATGTGCATCTTTGTAGTTTGTATATACTACAGTTTAAGAATACTGGAACATCCAAACGGGGCCTAAGGGTGTACTTTGTCTAAATATGGACCACTAGATTCAAAAGATTCGTTTCGATATTTATAAACAAACTATACAATTAGTTATTTTTTATTTATATTTAATACTCCATGCATGCGTCTAAAGATTTGATGTAATGGAAAATCTTATAAATATTTGAAATCTAAACATGCCCTAAGCTAGCAGTTCGCCGTTGTTTGATGGCCGCCGCATTGCGAGGTGGACATCGCCTGAATGAACCTGAATAACCAACACATGCAAAGCATCCTCAGTCTGTTTCGATCCTCGATAGTCTCGTCGTCGTGCGGTTGTTCTTGTGTTGTGCGCGACGTGTCGGCTCATCTGCTGTTTTTTTACCGCCGATGAGGATTCGGTGGAGTGGCTACCACTACTACAGAAAGGGTTTGTAGCAACGGCTCCTTTTTTTTTGTAGGGGCGGCTCTATTCACAGCCGCCCCTAGACTTGGAGTCACGAGCCCCGCTGATAGAGCCGCCCCTACAAATCCAACTATAGGGCGGTTATTGTTATAAACCGCCCCTACAAATGTATTCATTTGCAGAGGCGGTTCTAATAGCACAACTAATAGCACATACATTGTGGACTTACCCAAAGAACTAGAAATTAGATGACCAAAAGCTAGCCGCTGGAAAGACGTCTGAGGAGAAAGAGAAAATTCGGCAAAAAAAAATAAGGGACGAGTCCTACAAGGTTGCGGCTTATATTGCAAGAGTTTTCTCCAGAATGCAAGATAGAAATCTTATATATCTACCCTACAACTTTGAGTAAGCACCATTATATCCTATAATTTAAATAATACACATTTTGGTAGATGCTAAAAAGGTTATCTATTTGTATGATAAAATTTCTGCAGCAACCACTGGATTTGTATGGCCGTCGATCTCTCCATAATTATGGCGTGGGTCATGGATCCATTGGATAAGGACGAGAGAACGTACAAAGACTTCATAAGCATTGTCAAGAGTGCGTTTCGCTACTACATTAATGAACTCAAAGACGTGCATCATCCAGAAAGGAAGTGCAACCTGTACATCAAAACAAAGTGGCTGGTAAGTGAAAATCCATATTTCCATTTTGGTGTTGACAAAAGCATTTGTACTTAGCAATTTCATATGTCAACAGTGCCACAAGCAGGCGTGTGGGAGTGTACATTGTGGATATTACATATGCCACACCATGAGTAACACTAGTTCATACAGGAGACACCCCTCTAAGGTAAGTTAGATCTACTTTACTCACAGTATACAACTTGATTGGTAGAAAATACACGCATATGTTATGCAGTTCTAAACTTAACAATGTTTTCTTATAGTGGCCTAAAGAAAAAGGAATTACAACGACAACACTTCATTCTGATAACCTCATCGAGCTCGTCGGGAACCTTTGTAGTTTCATAATGGACCAAATTATACATGTTAAGGTTTGTACCATGACCGGAGTCTGAATTAGGACGTGAACCTCGGTGCCAGGCTCTTCGTGAGTGGGAAAGACTAAGCTTAGGTCGTTAAAAAGAATGTAATGTTGTTGAACGAATTCTCTGTGCACTATAACTGTGATAGACTATATATTTATGTAATTTCATAATATATTATGTATTATGTCATTTTTGTGAAAGCATATGCAATGTGAATGTGTTATTTATGATGAATTATGTATAAGCCTTTCTGGACCTGTCAATATATATTATTTTGATTTATTATTTGGTCAGATTTGAAACTAAAAATTTAAACTTTTTTTTTGTTGCAAATCTGACTATAGGGGCGGCTGGTAACTCCAGCCGCCCCTACACATACCATTTCTAAAGGCGGCTATGCTTACAAGCCGCCCCTAGAAATGATATTTGTAGGGGCGGCTGCAAAGCCCAACCGCCCCTGAATAAAACTTTGTAGGGGCGGCTATTGTTACTAGCCACCCCTACGAATGACATTTCTAGGGGCGGCTTGGGAACCGCCCCTACAAATACCTGATTTATAGAGACGATATGGTAGAGGCAGCTCGGCGAGCCGCCTCTACAGAGGCTCACCATCCGCCCCTACAGAGCTATACTGTAGTAGTGACTACTACTGCAACATAAGCAGCAGTAGCATCTCAGCCATCTACGGTACCAACAATGGCTAGGATAAGTGTTTCTTTCTCTTCCACTTTTTTCTTCCTCATATGCTATTGACGCTGTTCTGTGTCTATTTTTCTTTCTGTATGCGCACGATAACGTTTGGCTCCGCAATAAAAATTACTCGTTATATATGTGTGAGTATCCGATAGTGCCAAACTCAAGTTTTTTTTTTAAAAAAAAACAAGTGCCAGATTCAAGTGTGAAAATTACAAAATGGAGTATATACTCCCTCTGTATCGCAAATAGAAGTCGTTTAGGACAGCGACACGGTTTTCAAAACATAACTTGACCACTTATTTCTTTAAAAATATTTGCTGTAAAGTGGTATATGTATATTTTATGAAAGTACTTTTGAAGACAAATTTATTTATATGTTTTTTACATCTTTAAACTCAATAATTTAAAAGTTATTTATGATTTATATTTTCAATGTTTGACCCAAACCATGTCCAAAACGACTTCTATTTTCGATGCTGAGGGAGTACATGTTAAAAATTACAAAAATATACATGTAACCACTAATTCTCAAAAATCTTTACCTAATATTAAAATTTCAAAATTTCTCTTCCATTTTTTCCGTTTGACCCAACCATTCGACCCACTTTCTTGCATCCATCTCAACCTACGTCACTCAACTCCGATTACAAAGTTTGTATCCTCATGTTATCACATCTGTTCTGATGTTCTGTCCCGTGGCCACTACTAGAAAAATGATTTTAGGAGACAGGGTCAAATCATTTTTGTCGGCGGATAACGGTACACCTAGCGACCGCCTATGTAAATAATCAGGAGGGATCCACGAAAATGCCTATCTTCAAAAATTTGTTCCGAAAATGCATTATTGAACGACATGTCGCAGGTTCAATTTCTTGAGGTCACAATTTTTTTAGTTTTGAAGGTTTTCTTGTTACCATTAACAGAGGATCTTTTTACATCAACCGTATATTTTGTGTAGTATCTTAAAGTGGAATAAAAATAAATAAATATGATTAATTTCGTATCTTTTTCTGTAGCACTGGTACGAGCACAAGACATAGCAGCATTCTTGTAGCAATTGGTACGAGCAAAAGAACAAACTTGTACGAACAATTGGACATGTTTGATGGCAATATAAAGTCGGTTAGACCTTGTTTGACAGCACATAAATAAAACCCAATCTACGTGATTTGGAAGGAATTGAGGTAGATTTTAGTTCAAGTTCTACTCCAATCTATTTTAAACTACGTGGGTTTGGGTGTATTTATGTGCAGCCAAATGAGACCTTACTGGTAGAAAACGATTTTTCAAAAAATATTTTGCTAGAAAATGACTTTAGGTAAAATAAAATGTGGGGTAAAACAATTTTTTTCACTTTAACATATGTCATAAATTATTAGAAACAAAAAAATTACATTTTAACTATGAATTTAGATTTTTCTTTTGGATTTTTGGAAAAACATTTTTTTTGGCTAAACAACGTAACTGAAAACTGGATCAACTCTTCTATATTCACTACCTTTTTTCCTCCAAAAACGAAGATCAATAGCACATGGGGGAGAAAAAAAGAGGAAAATATACCTCAGGTCCTGAACTTGGCATGAGGTGTCAATCAGGTCCCCGAACTTTTAAAGTGATATCTGCAGGTCCCCAAACTTGGCAAACCGTTCATCTAGGTCCCAAACTTTCAAGGTGTTCACCACATATCCCTAAACTTGGCTGGTCGTGTCATCCCGATCCCAAACTTTTAAAATAATCACCGTAGGTCCCTCAACTTGGCTAACAGTATCATTCTAGTCCAAATATTATCTAACCCACTATAATAGTTATGTGATATACTAACTATACATTAAACTAACTATACATTAAACGTGAATCTAACATATATCATAAAATTATAGATTATATATTTTACATCAGCAAAATAAGTATTAAAATAATTTAAAATGATAAATTAGGTTTAAACTACAATATTATTTGCTGATAATTTTTTTATAAAAATATATTATTATTATTATTTTAATACTAGTATTATAGTAAATTTTTTGCTGATTTTTTTATATAATTATTATTTTAATACTACTTGTATAGATTTTTCTGATAAATTTTATTTAATTATATTATTATTTAATACTATAACATAGTATTATTTTTAATACTACTTTTTTGCTGATGTAAATTACTTTATATAATTTTATTAATTAACACATGTTAGATCCACGTTTAACGTACATCAGTATGCCACTCTATTAGTCGACGTGACATACTGAATGTACGTTATACGTGGATCTAACATGTGTCAATTAATATATATATTATAAAATTATAAATTATATAAAATAATTTACATTAGCAAAAAGTAGTATTAAAAATAATACTATGTTTGTCGTATTAAATAATAATATAATTATATAAAATTTAGCAGCAAAAAAACTATACAACTAGTATTAAAATAATATATAGTTATATAAAAATTTACCAGCAAAGAATAATACTATACAACTAGCATTAAAATAATAATAATGTAATTTTTATAAAAAAATATCAGTAAATAATATTATAGTTTAAAGCTAAATTGTTATTTTAAATTATTTTTTTGCTGATTTAAATTATTTTATATAATTTACAATTTTATAATATATTTAATTGATGTATGTTAGATTCACGTTTAACATATAGTTAGTTTAATGTATAGTTAGTATATCACATAGCTATAATAGTTGCTTAGATAACATTTGGATTAGAATGATACTGTTAGCCAAATTGAGGGACCTACGGTGATTATTTTAAAAGTTTGGGACCAGGATGACACGACCAGCCAAGTTTAGGGATATGTGGTGAACACCTTAAAAGTTTGGGACCTAAATGACACGGTTTGCCAAATTTAGGGACCTGCAGATATCACTTTAAAAGTTCGGGGACCTGATTGACACCTTGTGCCAAGTTCGGAGACCTGACGTGTATTTTCCTTGAGAACAAAATGGGAGAGAAAGGGGCTTTGATCGTAGCCCTTGCTTGTTGATTGAACGACTGAGATGCTACTACTGCTTATGTTGCAGTAGTAGTAGCTACTGCACCTGATCCTCGTCGCATGCGGCAGGTGTCAGGTGTGCATCGATTTTGATTTTTTGGTTCTTCTTTTATTTATCGGGTGATTTGGTAGCGTGGAAACGTGGCATATTCTGGAACGTACTGTACTGACCACGGCTCCTAGAAAGAGTACAAGTCTAAGGCAGATTATTTGAAATTTGACTAAATTCGTATGAAAGTGGCGTGATTTGGAAATTTTTAGTTGTCAACGCCATTTTCTTCTGTAAAGAAATTTAGTTAATCTAAAATAGGTTGAAGTAGGTCATCATCCAACTTATAGAATTACAATTACAAAGTTATATCTTTTTCTTCTATCTAGGCCTTGTTAGTTCCCCACGAAAATAATTTTACGTTTCTACAGTAAATAAATATTGGGACACTAATTTGAGAGTATTAAACGTGGTTAAGACTGGACGAAACCCATTCTAGAACTCTGGATAGAATCGCGAGACCTTTCTAATGAGCCGAATTAGATCATAATTAGATAATGTTGTGCTAAAGTAAACAGTCTCTAATGATGGATTAATTAGACTTAATAGAAAGATCTCGTGATTTTCCGTCCACTCGTATAATTAGTTTTGTATTTAGATCATATTTAATCTTTCTATTTTTTTTTTCAATTGCTACAGAAAAAATTTTATAAAATAATTACAAACTTTTGGCATCTAAACAAAGTCCTAGGCCCCGTTTAGTCGGTAGAGTAGTGTGAAAAATATTAGGTTTTGATACTGTAGCGCTTTCGTTTGTATTTGGTAAATTTTATTCAATCATAAACTATTTAGGTTTAAAGGACTCGTCTCGCCAAGTACTTGCTAACTATGTGATTAGTTATTATTTTTACCTATATTTGTACTTAATAATGCAAGCGGTCTGAAAATTTGATGTGATGGGAAATCTTGAAAAAATGTTGGTTATGGTGGAAAGTGAACGGCGGTTGTCGTCGCTCCAACATCTCTTATAGCGACGTTTTTATTAGTCTCTAAACTAAGTCAGCCGATCAATCAACGGTGAGGGAAGCGAAAAATTCGAGGCAGTGGAATGGGGGTTTGTACAATTGTACGCACTCCGGTGTCCGGATGGATCATGGATGAACGAACGAATGGAACGAAGCATACAAATGGTGGGGTGCAAGGCAGCAAAACCAAGCAAGGCCGACCGAAATACACCACCGCGCCGGATGGCAAAATGGGATGTGTGGATAAAACGTTTTTTCTCCTCAAGCAAGGCAACGACACTCTCTTGGTCCAGATTTACGTGGATGATATCTTTTTCGGTGGTTCTTCTCACGCTTTGGTTGCTAAATTTGCAGATCTTATGAGCAGGGAGCTCGAGATGAGCATAATGGGCGAGTTGACTTTCTTTCTCGGATTGCAAATTAAGCATCCCGAGAGGGACGTTTGTGCACCAGGGCAAGTACACCAAAGGACTTGATGAAGAGGTTCGATATGGGTGAGGCCAAGCCTCTTCCAACAACCATGTCGATCACGACGGCCTTGGATGCGGACAAGGATGGAGAAGCTGTGGGACCAGAAGGAGTACCGAAGCATGATCGGGTCGCTGCTCTACCGACGGCGACACGCCCGGACATCCAGTTCGCGGTGTGTCTGTGTGCATGCTTCAGGCGTCGCCGCGCACTTCTCACCGTCAGGCGGTGAAGCGCATTTTCAGGTACCCTTCGTTTCACACCTGAGTTCGGGATTTGGTATTCAGCTTCCTCCACCTCTCCCTTTGCGGTTATTTCGATGACGATTTTGCGGTGCTGAGTTGAGCGCAAGTCCACTTCTGGGACTTGCCAGTTTATTAGATCTTCTCTTGTATCTTGGTCTTCGCGCAAGCAGTCTAGTGTCGCTCAGTCTACCACAGCGGCTGAATATGTTGCTGCGGCTAGCTGCTGTTCTCAATTGTTTTGGATGATGGCCACTTTGCGTGATTTCGGTATGAGCTTTACTCGCGTTCCTTTGCTTTGTGACAGCATGAGTGCTATTAGGTTGCTAAGAACCTCGTGCTTCACTCGAAAACCAAACACATTGATGTGCGTATTGACACTTCTTAATGCAATTGCCCATATTAAACTTTAATGAACTGATTCTAACAAAAGCCTTCAGAAATATACAGGACACTCCTAGCATCACTTAATGTCAAGTTGTCATCCCCAACATGATACTAGAAACTATGAGTAGTCAAAATTGAGATCCTTATTTCGTGCATCTGGCCACACAACTGTCATGCAAAGTTATCCACGGATCACAATATTTCTGTTCCTTGTCATGCCGTAGTTTTTTCTATTGATCGGGTTTTTGAGGACCTTGCATGCAAACTAACAACTCTATCTATATAGAAAGCTACGTCCAAACGCCATGGTTCAACAATTATCAACATTGTGGGGAAGTTTTATCCAGCGGAAAGCAAAAGATGATGATGAATTTGCTGTCATCACAGGATATAATCTTGGGAGTGATTCTTCATTGAGCGTACACCAATCCATGATTCTATTCTTTCAGGAGAAGAATATGTATCTGAAGTTTTGAAGGGTCATGAGTTAGGCTGCAAGCGAGAATTAGGATGGAGAAAGCAATCTTTTTGTAGATTGGTGGATTGCTTCGAGATAAGAATCTTCTGCAAGATACAAGAGGAGTTGCGGTTGAAGAAACAAGTAGCTATTTTCATGTATGCTATATCAAAAAATGCAAAGCAATAGAGATCTGCAATGGCGTTTCCAACATAGCGTGCGAGACAATAAGTAGACACTTTGGGATCAGTACTAAGAGCAATCGTGAGGTTAACAGGAAGCCTTATACAATTGCCAACCATCAATATTCCGCTCAAAATTTCAAGTAATTCAAAGTTCATGCCATACTTAAGCTACTTGAAGCATACGAGCTAAGCAGTCTTTCTAATAACAAACCTGGCTACTATAAATAACAAATATCACCTAAAATTCAATATAGGAAATAACTTCCTTAAGGAACTCCACAAATATTATGATTGCCATTCAGTGTCATGAATATCTCCCGGTTCATTTTGTCCTTCTTGAGACAGTTGATTGTCTTCATCAATTCTGGTGCTTGCAGAACGTCCAATTCCTGTAACTTTGCAACACACTTGGCTATCGAGTAAGGATCATTATTGGGGTCATTTCTTTCCATCTGGGCTAATTTAACTTGCTTGTAGCTCTCAATTTGCTTTGACTTAAGATCCTTATAGCTCTCAAGCTCCTCTTTCCTCAAGGCAACCAGACTCTCAAGCACAACATCCTTGTTCTTCTTTGGTCTAGTTTTTTCAGGAACTTTCTCGGTTGCTCTAGCACGCTGCGTCCTACAACTTGCTAGTGTTAGTGTGATGCCCGCATCAGTCTACTATAAGCTCAACCATTCAGCACTTATGACAACTGTTGATGCTGGTTATCTATCAAAATTAAAGTATAAATAAATATGAAAAGGGCATGAATTCAATCACCAACAAAGGTTTAGGGTTTCAACTGACAATATTCATGAGTTTTGGTGAACTATGATTCTGCAGGGACTAAACCAGGAAATCAACACTGATAGCTTCCCCCAGAAGGAAACTGAAATGACCTGATTTTCCACGAAGGGAAAATCCACAGAGTCAAGTGTAATAAACTCTTTCGAGTCAAATTACCCAATAATCCAGTCACATATCACAATCCATACTCCGAATAATAAAAACTTAATACGATATTACATTTATTACATCGCCAACAGGCGAGAATTTAGATAAACAGCATCCGGAACAGCTTGTAGACGAAGAAGCGCGATCGAAACTCCACACTTGAGCGTAGAAGCGAACCCCCTACTCCTCGAACTCCTCGGAGCGGTACTCCTCCTCGGAACCTGAAACCTCAATTTTTTATACGATTTGTACTGGCCACACTTTCCCATCCTATATGATTCATATGTGGTAGTGGATGCAAAAGGTAAATGAAATTCAGACCTAACAGGCTGGGTTTTCCTATGCATAACTGTTGGCGCAAAAAGTGGCGTTCTGCGCCAGGCACACGGCAAGCCGAAGAAGCTGGCTTCAATTGTGGCCCGGGTGCTCAGAAGTCCGGTGCGTGCCAGTCAGTTTGACCTGCAACTAACAAGGGAGATAAACTGTTAAATACAAAGCTGGAACGTGCCGGGTATGACCAGACAGTTCCAAGATGTACGCCCTGAAGCCACTTACGACGACATATAGCTATGAAAGCTATCTGCCAACAGGTTTAAAGATTATTCGGCAATATGAGCAGAGTCACATGAATAACAGGTTGCCGAACACGTTTGCATGAGAATCGTACTCGCATGACGTATTATATATATAGTTAAAACTTAACCAATCTCAATTGTACAACCGAGTTGGGGTCCATGGAGATTGAACATACAAGCTAAGCATGACTAAGCTAATCTAAAGCCTGTGCCTGCCGCACGACACCTAGCCTTGTCGTAGATCAAACACGCTTAACATGCATGAACCCTCACCACGTGGCAACCCAGATACGGTCCAATTCGGCTATTACGACAATAGATCTACTGCACAACAGACTTTCCATAATGAACGTGAAACAGAGCAGATCTATAAAGATGAGCCGAACCGGACGGTATCTAGATTGGGCAAAAGTGTTATGATAAGATAAACGTAACAAAACATATAACACAAGGTAACTTAATGAATCTATCAGATTGCCAAATCTAACAGAGCCGATAACTATCTTTACTCATGTCTCAATCCGCCGCACGATACAAGACACAAACAAAGACCTCCCGTCATAAGCTTAAATCCGCCGCACGATACTAAGCTTAACGTACGAGACTACTTGCACCATATCTAAATCCGCCGCACGATACTAGACATGATAGCAAGGTTGCCGGGACTTATGGAGGTCGACGGATCGATGGCCCCTCTCGAAGAACACGACGACACGACTTGGACTCGAAGACGGCACGGGGCCGGGGTTGGTTGTATTGATTGTGAACAGCTCTTTACAATAGCCGAGGGCTTATATTTATACCCGTGGGCTGATAACTCTCGACTAACCGACGTACGGGACTTGTCTAACAATAGCAACTAAATACAGGGAATATTAAAATACATAGACTCTAATTTTCCTTATTTCTAGAGTCTTGGCGTTGAAAGTCTTTCGGCCGACGTATCTCTTCTTCGTTCTGACTTGACCGGCAATGCTCTGCGGTATATAAGTCAGACACGTATATGGACATGATATCTGGCCAACCATATATATACGGACATGACATATATGCTTGTTGTTTCTATCGTGATATGCATTTGGACATCCTTGCTTATTCCAAATAAAATAGCTCCCTTCTCTTTTATGCACATCCTTCATCGCTCAGCGGCATATATCCATATATCAACCGAACAGGAATAAATATGGTCAATCTCCCGAATTCATGCTGAGTATAATAATCCTTCCCTTCTCTAATTCTTTCTTGATGTATATACATGCACGGTAGTTCAATTGAAGCTCCAGACCAGGTGGTGACGTCCTTCACCTTGCACGTGAGACTTGCCATATATTAATTAAACCGAACAGCCAACCATGAAGTCTGATGATCATGTGCATATGCATATATCTCCTTTATAATCTTCTAGCTTTCCTCGTCTCTCGCAAAGAGGCCTCAAGCCCTTTTTCCTCAAAATAATATTATTTGGTCGATATGCTGGTACCCATTGATTAGGAGATTTCCTTGCTCTTGACGTATATCTCGCGACTCCTTGCCGAATAGCTACTCCTTGCCGAATATCATACAAGCTTCCTTATTCGGCAACGATGATGAGTATATTTTCCGGTCTTCAACTTAATATTGTTCAAATCATCGGCTTTCTTCCGTAGATCTCTTCTAGCAATATAATTACCAAATTCTGGTGTTAACACAGGCCCCCCTAGTTCGGAGTATGAATTCTCATGCTTCGAACTATTTCAATCTGATAGTCTTCGTCAAAGAGCCGAGAAACTCACTAGCAACAATAACGTGATCTCACCATATTTTCACAACCCTATAAAACAATAAATCTCCAATACACGTGGAAATAGGTTAATAGCAAATGCATATGTGTATAAATATAATAGTTTCTCATTTTGATGTTGATCAGAAGATGCTGCAATGCCAATTATATCTCAAGAGTATCATATTGATAACTAAGATTTCTCTTAAATTTGAATAAAATGGTATTCTAGCTATCCTTCTTTCTTTTCAACTATGGGGCTTTTAGTTTTGACCAAGTCTATTAGTAAATTATAAAACAAAACAAAAACAGAATTGCTCATCCTTTATTCCTCGAACACTCTTCTCCTGGAGTTTTTATTTTCTTCTCGGTTTCGGCGAACACTTGTTCGTCATTTTTATTTCCGAGTACGAAAGATATCACACAATATTGCAAAGTCAAAAATCTGGACTATAAGGAGATACAAGTCATAAACTTAGATCAAGAGGTGCAGTAAATATTTTATTTTCTACATATCATTTCTCTAGTCATTTTAAAATACATGAGGCTACTGGACCTTTGGTCATCTTTTATTTTATTTGGCGATCACGTGACCGTCAATTTTTTTTCTCTAACTCAGTTCTGGCGGACACGTGTCCGTCGTTTTATTTCTGAGCTTTTCCCTTTTTTTAGAGCAAAAATAGCCTCATATACTTTAATCAAAGAAAGAATGTACACACAAAATATTATTAATTATATTGCAAATCTTGATCTTGGGAATATGACTATAATCTCACTAGAAGTCATAATAGTTTGACAAAGCCCAATATGACACTTAAAATTTTTTTTATGAACTCTCCAGAATTAAAGTACGTCTCAGAATAATGTCATAGCAAATTCTATTTCCATTCGTATTTTACAATCACTTTTAGACAAAGTTTAAACTTTATGCAACCCACAAGTTTCAAAGATTTCTAGATAAACATTATACCACTAAACCCAAATTTAGAGAAATCAAAGCTATAAATTAGACACGGGTGAAACATAAAACAGAGCATCTATTTATCATTTCAACAACGGATAAACTAAAAATATTTATATCACATATTATAGAGCAGAATTATTCACACGTACACAGGAAAAGCGAGGAATAAAGAATTATATTCAAGCATGTACCTCTTTCTGCTTCTCCATATTGGGTCGACGAATATCCCAATGATTTCTTTATTTTGAGGTCGGCCGTTAGAACCCGAGGCTTTTAGTTTGAGAATACTGACGAATTTTCTTCCGATCATCAAATAGGCTCATCTTATAAAATACTTCATCCAGTTTGATACCTCAGCCCTTGACCACCTCAGCGTAGCAACAATATAGCCGATGCCCATGAATCAGATAAATTTTGTAGCGGATATCAACTGGTCCCTCAAAATAAATTAATCCCGTCAGCCTGGCTTGCTCCAATCTGATGTAGTAATGTTGCTGGTAACAGCCTGGATATATGTATAGTCGAACCAATCTAATGCTACTGAAGCAATCTGAATTTGCGCTTGATTTCAGACTATCAATCTGCTTCAGCCGATTGAGATGACATCTTGGAACAGTAAATACAATCGGCTGTTGACATATCTTATCTTATAACTCGAGTCTTTTGCTGAATAGCTGATTCCACCTTAACAGTCATCCCATGTAGATTAGTCTTGGCACTTGCACTTGCATGGACTGGGCACAATCCTGCTGATGGTGAAGCCGATCGATCCACTTTGTTGCATGCTACCGTATCTATCAGCTGATACGTCTCAACTTGATTTCGTCAGGCTACTCGAAAAGTGATAGGCCCCCCGGGCATAGTCATGGTGGCGCGAATAATGGCTCTCTGGGGTCCTTCTTGCTCTCATCGGGGATATCACTGCCAAATAAGTCACTTTGGTCAAAAATATTTGAGCCGACTGCACACCTGAACCCCTCTTGCAAATGGTCGGCCGTTGTAACTCGAGGATCTGCGTCCTCTTGTAGAGATACGGACGCTTCGCTATTAGCCGATTAGGAGCTGACCTCCCGAGCATCGGCTCTTTTCCTTGCCTATTGGCCACATATGACAAGCCAATAATAGCAGAAGCATGGTTGCTTCACGTTATTTGCATGAGACTAACTGAAAACAGCATCATGCATATGAATTCCTTTTCTACATATATTGGCTATGGCGACGATCTTTCCTATACGCCCTCCCTTGATAGCCAACCATGCAAAGTATTTTATTTTTATACCTCATGGACTTCAATCGCACCAATTTTTGATTGCTCCACCTAACCGACCCATTCAGTTCTATCGGTCTTTATTGGCTTCATATAATCAGCGGCTTACTTCTGAAGAAATCTCATTGATGTATCAGGAATAATATCTGGCCATCCATTTATTTTAGCTGATTAGAAGCTGGCCCCCCAATCTTTATATTATAATCAGCCAGATAATAATCATGAGTATGACCTCTTTCTCTTTGACGTGGCTTCATAGGTAAAGGTGCTCGGTGCCAAAGCTATTTATGGATGGATCAGAACGCTCCGCGCGCCTATTTGATGATCAGCTTTCATCTTCTGTGACTGCTAGATACTCTATTATTTGCTCTCTGTTGGATGTTGACGCACAGACATGAATCAATGAAGGAGCAGCCGACAGAAGGAGCATACGTCTGTAGCCATCAGGTAACTAGGACGGTGCGTGTTTGATCTCTCTAACCGATGGCTGATAATACTTCTGACTATATGAGCACGGCTGATGCAGAATCATCCGGCTGTCTTGAATATAACTGGCCGTTGGCTAGCCAACAATTCTCCAGCTGATTCTTGAAGCACTTATTGGAAAAGAACCTAGCTCCATGAATATCTAATGATGAATATATGTAGCAGACCAACAATATGTAGGCTACTATTAGCTGATCGATCTCCATCGGCTGTCAGGTTGTTAACTTCTTTTTGTGTTTCCGACACAACCTTCCATGATGCACTTCTTTCTACTCTCTAGGCAGATCGTAAATAATTGAAGTGCTGACATTAGCTGGTTATTCTTCAGATCACCTTTGTAAGGGCTGCCCAGATGACAGTTGTAGATTTCCATTGCTGATATTTTCCAAGCTGATATCCTCTTTCAACAACCGAGTCTTCTGCTTCTGTATCTTTGCATCAGTCAACAAATTTAGCCGATTGTGGTCGCATCTATTTTACATAGCCGATCATGCGCTCCCTATGTGTCCAAACTCTGTACGTCGCACACGATCGGCAGCCCTACCTGAGTCAGTCATATCGCTTTTGATAACCAGATGGCTCCATTACCCGATGCATCAACTGGATCGGAAACTAAACTGGCTCCCGGCTGATCTCTGTATACCTTGAAGTTGATAGAGATAATGAACGGATGGGCCTCTGTCCACCTTGTCAATCAAACTATCCATCGACAGTTTTGTAGAGTAGTAAATATGTATTCTTGCAGGTAGCTAGCCATTCGCCGGTCACCCATTCTCGCTCAACTGGAGTGTGCGTCGAATGGTCTCTGTGCTATCGTGCTTGGTCAACGTATTCATCAATTAGCACGTGAATCTTCTTCTCAGTGTTCTCGACATCTCCGCCGAGCATAATGGCTTGGTAGAAAACATTGAGCCGATTATACCTGCCAACTATTTTCAGCAAACGATCGGCTGTTTCAGATCAAGTAGCCTACTCTGATTCAAACCTCATACAGTCATATATTGAAGGCCGACGAACCCTGAGTTGTATCACTGAATTCATAGTAATTCATTCTGTTCCGAATTTCAGCAAACACTTTCCTTTGTCTGAATACTTAGACCGAACAATTAAGGGTCTTCCTGCTCGGTCATTCACAAGAATTTCAGAGACAACCCTTTCTTAATCAATAAAATGTGATCTCATAAAAGATCCATCAGCTTAAAGGTAAGGCCCACTCGTCATCGGCTGACAGAATACCTTGATGGCGGTGAAGGACCAGCTATTAAGGGGCACGGTTCTTACTTTCTGGTTTATTAGCCTTGCATCTGCACTTCAGATAATTCAACTACTCCATTCATCTAATCAATTAAGAATTGCTTCTTGGCTACTGATTCCTTGTTGACAGCCAAGTTTGATCACAGTACGCATACTCATGCATATTCCATAATTATCTTGCTGCATGGATCATCTTGCAGTATGCATACGTATATATCTTCTATAATTATCTAGCCGATCCTCCTTTTGTTGTAAAACCAATATTAAGCATGAAAGAAGATCAGCTTGCTAAACCTCGTTGACACGTGCTGCGGCATCCAAAGCCCACACGCTTTCTGTCCGTATTTTGCCGATTCCATGCTGGATGTTAATACAACCATCCCATAAGCCGAATCGGCAATTGTTCCACCATGATCAGGAAGCTAGTAAAATAATTATAAAGGCTCTGACTTCCAATCAAAGGATTGTGGTCCCACCGGCGTGCCAAAAAGTGTGTTGGCGCAAAAAGTGGCGTTCTGCGCCAGGCACACGCAAGCCGAAGAAGCTGGCTTCAATTGTGGCCCGGGTGCTCAGAAGTCCGGTGCGTGCCAGTCAGTTTGACCTGCAACTAACAAGGGAGATAAACTGTTAAATACAAAGCTGGAACGTGCCGGGTATGACCAGACAGTTCCAAGATGTACGGCCCTGAAGCCACTTACGACGACATATAGCTATGAAAGCTATCTGCCAACAGGTTTAAAGATTATTCGGCAATATGAGCGGAGTCACACAATAACAGGTTGCCGAACACGTTTGCATGAGAATCGTACTCGCATGACGTATTATATATAAGTTAAAACTTAACCAATCTCGATTGTACAACCGAGTTGGGGTCCATGGAGATTGAACATACAAGCTAAGTGACTAAGCTAATCTAAAGCCTGCGCCTGCCGCACGACACCTAGCCTTGTCATAGATCAAACACGCTTAACATGCATGAACCCTCACCACGTGGCAACCCAGATACGATCCAATTCGGCTATTACGAACAATAGATCTACTGCACAACAGACTTTCAATAATGAACGTGAAACAGAGCAGATCTATAAAGATGAGCCGAACCGGACGGTATCTAGATTGGGCAAAAGTGTTATGATAAGATAAACGTAACAAAACATATAACACAAGGTAACTTAATGAATCTATCAGATTGCCAATCTAACAGAGCCGATAACTATCTTTACTCATGTCTCAATCCGCCGCACGATACAAGACATAAACAAAGACCTCCCGTCATAAGCTTAAATCCGCCGCACGATACTAAGCTTAACGTACGAGACTACTTGCACCATATCTAAATCCGCCGCACGATACTAGACATGATAGCAAGGTTGCCGGGACTTACGGAGGTCGACGGATCGATGGCCCCTCTCGAAGAACACGACGACACGACTTGGACTCGAAGACGGCACGGGGCCGGGTTGGTTGTATTGATTGTGAACAGCTCTTTACAATAGCCGAGGGCTTATATTTATACCCGTGGGCTGATAACTCTCGACTAACCGACGTACGGGACTTGTCTAACATAGCAACTAAATACAGGGAATATTAAAATACATAGACTCTAATTTTCCTTATTTCTAGAGTCTTGGCGTTGAAAGTCTTTCGGCCGACGTATCTCTTCTTCGTTCTGACTTGACCGGCAATGCTCCGCGGTATATAAGTCAGACACGTATATGGACATGATATCTGGCCAACCATATATATACGGACATGACATATATGCTTGTTGTTTCTATCGTGATATGCATTTGGACATCCTTGCTTATTCCAAATAAAATAGCTCCCTTCTCTTTTATGCACATCCTTCATCGCTCAGCGGCATATATCCATATATCAACCGAACAGGAATAAATATGGTCAATCTCCCGAATTCATGCTGAGTATAATAATCCTTCCCTTCTCTAATTCTTTCTTGATGTATATACATGCACGGTAGTTCAAATTGAAGCTCCAGACCAGGTGGTGACGTCCTTCACCTTGCACGTGAGACTTGCCATATATTAATTAAACCGAACAGCCAACCATGAAGTCTGATGATCATGTGCATATGCATATATCTCCTTTATAATCTTCTAGCTTTCCTCGTCTCTCGCAAAGAGGCCTCAAGCCCTTTTTCCTCAAAATAATATTATTGGTCGATATGCTGGTACCCATTGATTAGGAGATTTCCTTGCTCTTGACGTATATCTCTCGCGACTCCTTGCCGAATAGCTACTCCTTGCCGAATATCATACAAGCTTCCTTATTCGGCAACGATGATGAGTATATTTTTCCGGTCTTCAACTTAATATTGTTCAAATCATCGGCTTTCTTCCGTAGATCTCTTCTAGCAATATAATTACCAAATTCTGGTGTTAACAATAACAGTATTGATTATGTATTTTATCATGTTCACCATTTAACTTATCACCGTATCCATCACCATTCACCTTTCCCACACACCCACTACTCTCGCTCAGTCTACATAGGCCAGCTTTCCTCCAGCCTTTGTCTCAACGGCCCGCAGTCTCACCTGACCCGGCCGGCACACTCTTACCAGAGGGAGAAAAGAGAAGCTCCCTATCGGAAACAAGTCAGGGAAAAGGTCCGCGACCAACGAATTGGCCAGTATCGATCGATCAACCATAAAACACTCGCAGAGGTTCTACAATATCCACAAGATCGCCATCCTCGGCCCTCTAATGCCTAGGCGGATACCGGTCGCTTGCAGCCTAGAATAATGCCACTCTACCTACCCTACTCAGCCCTGGAATCACCCCAAGTATGTCGGTGGATGGCTAAGTCGTTGAAGTCACGTTCCCTCTCCTCCCGAAGGGGGAGCCGCCGCGATCGTCTCAGAAGGGTGTGGGACTCTGATACCCGTACCTTCCTCGCACTCTCTCGCCTAGCAGTAGTGGCATTACCCTACCAGGTAGTCCTCCGACCGTCCCCGTCCATAAGGAGCGAGGTGGCATGTAAAGGTATTCCCCGTGGTCAGGTCCCCGTTCCACCTAGGGTGACTAAGCCGGAATGTCTTCTCAAAGGTTTTCATTATACGTGCCACCACAGCACGCTCCTGACCCGGGCTCCACCAACGGCTCACACCCGGATCCACCTCAAGTCCCATTTAACCCGCCACAGGTTTCACACCACAGGGCTTCCAGATATGCCCCACGGCAAGACTTGCACTAGGCTCGGTCGTATATTCCGACTCGGTCGACACAACCCTCACCACCAACTCACCCAAACACACGCAGCACACTCCCCGATATACACCGTATAACAATAAGCACCGGTTTTCACCGTAGCATAAATATATATGATCAGATAGTATTTACAGCGCGTGTGTCCTATCCTATCAGCTGGGTAGCAGGGGATAGGTTGCGTCAGGTATGGGCTTACAAGCAAATCTATCATGCAAGTCCTATACTGAGCATTATTAAATCAGAAAGGTATTTTAGCATGCGTAATGGGATCTACGAGGTTGGATGGGCTGTGGCACCTTGAGATTGATCGTTGCCTTGTTCCTCCTCGTAGTCTGATCCTCGTTGTCAGACGTTCCCTTCCGGCTCTGAAACGTACGAAAATGGTACCATTAGCGACATCTATAGAATAGCACAAAGAACGAATGAAAATTCAAAAGATCCAAATGCACTCAATCATGGTACCATTATATAGATCTCGATTTTAGATGAATTTACCAACTTGAACCACTATTTTTGGAGTCCGTATGAATTAGTTATGAATTTCCGAAGTTTATACTATTTTCTGAAAATTACAAATGGCCGATTTAACCAGGTGATGACACGTGTCCAAAACTGATTGGCTGGTGTGTTCTGTGTAGTATGACAGGTGGGTCCGTGGTCACGTTGACTCGGTCAACGAGTGATGACGTCAGCATAACGTCATGATGACGTCATCGCAGGGTTCGGAGTGGGGCCTGGGGGCCGGGCTTGGGCCGAACTTGGCCGGGCCGGGCCGCCACGTGTCGAGTACACAAGGCGCCACGTGTTGGGCTTTGGGTCAGGCTGGGCCGAGCCTGCTCACGGACCGTAAGCCTCGGGGGCGTCGAGGCCCACCCTCGAATAAGTCGAGGCCTCCCTCGGACGGTGATGCCGAGAATGCTACCTCGAATACGTCGAGGCCTCCCTCGGACGGTATGCCGTGAACGCTACCCTCGTGCCTCGGACGAAACGGTGTTTTGCTCCGAGGCCTCCTTCAGTCTCGGGCCTCGGGCGAGACGGATATTTGCCTCGAGGCTCCTTCACCTCGAGCCTCGGGCGAAACGGACAATTGCTTCGAGGCCTCCTTCAGCCTCGAGCCTCGGCGAGACGGACAACTGCTTCGAGGCCTCCTTCAGCCTCGAGCCTCGGGCGAGACGGACAACTGCTTCGAGGCCTCCTTCAGCCTCGAGCCTCGGCGAGACGGACAACCTTCGAGGCCTCCTTCAGCCTCGAGCCTCGGGCGAGACGGACAACTGCTTCGAGGCCTCCTTCAGCCTCGAGCCTCGGGCGAGGCGGACAATTGCCTCGAGGGTTCCTTCAGCCTCGAGCCTCGGCGTTCTTTCCCTTTCTCCTCTTTTTGTCGCGGCGGGCGCGCCCCGCCAACGGCGATCTCGCTCCGGCGCTCAACTTCTCCACCTCGGGCTCGATTCTGTGCTCCAGAGTGATCGTGTTTCTACGGCGATTCTATCTAAACCACCAATTTGCTAATCCCGTGTCTAGCGGCCGGCTAGAGGGTCTGGCGGTGGAGCCACGGCGGTGTATGTCGCTCGCCGGCTAGTTTTTCCGCCCTTCTCCAACCAAATCAGCGTACGGTCTCCTTTCCATCTCCTCTATTGTCTCCCGATCATGCTGCTGGTCTCGGTAACCCCGGCAGCAGCTTCGTGCGCATGATCCCGCACGGCGGCACACAGCGGCACGACCACGCGACATCGGAACAGCTCACTAATGGGCACCAGTTAAATCGATGGCGTGCTCGGTGTTCTCCATCACCCGGCGATGCTATACGTTCAGTTTGTTTCCCCAATTCGAGGTCCGTGGCTGCTGGAGCATCGGTCCGCCGCGGCGCGTCAGTCCGCGGCGACGTGCGTGCGTTTCCTAGTCGTAGGCTCGGTCTCCCTACCTAGTTCGGAGTGCGGTTCATGAAGCTACATCGTGTGCCTCGGTGGCGTGATTCCACTCCGAGCCGGTAGAGGCTCTGGCCTGCGCGCTCCGGTACGGACGCCATGGCGCGATGCAGAGGACGGAGATGGCGGAGGCGGCACGATGCCTACCGTGGTGGCGGTGAAGATAGGATAGCGATGCAGGGCGATTCGAAGCAGTGACGACTCGGTAGCAGTGCCGTGCAGCTTCTGGTCCAGCCCGTGCTCCGCTCGCGGTGTTCCTTCCTCGGCGCGGTGAACTCCCGCGGCGGCGACTTGATCCTCCACGGCTCCGCTCCTTCGCTACTCCCTTCCCTCGCGGTGTGGGTGGGTGAGTGTGCCAACGGTGTGGCGGCGCTGGCCGGGAACCCAAGGGTTCCGGTGGGGGTCCGGTTTTATAGAGGCCCGGGTGCGCATCGGCGATGGCGGATCGCCACTAGGATGTTCCGTTCGATCCAAGGGTCGCGAGATGTTCCGGGTTGGCACGGCTCCGATCCGGATCGTGGGGGACAGGCTGGTGGGTCGGTTAGCGCCGGTCGGCCGAGGGGAGCACGGTGGGCCGCCCCTGTCCTGTCGCCGAGCTCTGCTTCCTTCTTTGCGGAAGAAGAAGAACAGGGGATGCTCGCTGTCGTGTGGGGTCGGGTTGTCGCCCACAGACTAGCGTGGCCGGTACTCAAGCGTTGGCGTAACAGCTCCGCGCGCGGGTTGGGCTCGGTCGTGCAGACGCTGGGCCGGCTGCGTGGGTCGCTCGGTGCAGCGCGAGCTGGCCGCGCGCTGTGCTGGTCGCTCGGGTGCACGCGAGGCTGGGCCGCGCGCTGGCTGGTCGCTCGGGTGCACGCGATGGAGGGCCGCTCGCTGTGTGGCGGTTGGGCCGTGTGCGCGGTGTTCTGGCCCAACCGGGCCTCCTTTCCATTTCTCCTCTCTTTAATTTTCATTTGTTTGTTAATTTCCTGATTAGCTTTGTGTTTAAACTACTTCCATCCAAATATTGTCTTTAGGTTTGAGGATTATGGAATTCTCATGTAGCAGTTTTATATAAATTATATTTATATATGCATTTCACCCAAAAATCCAAGAAGAGCCAAATCACATATGCTTACTAATAGTTTATTTAGTTCCACTATGCTACTAATGTTAATGCATATGCTTAAGTAAGTGTCACACTCATCATGCAAGGTAAAAAGAAAGAAAATTTTATAGTTGTGAATTTTGGTGTAGGAATTGTGGGTTTTTACAGTCCTCCCCCTTATTAGAATCTCGACCGGAGATTAAAAACCGATACATACCCGTGTGAATAGGTAGGGGAAACTGCATTCGAAGATCGGATTCTTTCTCTCTCCATGTTGCTTCCCTTTCAGTGTGGTTACTCCACTGAACCTTGCACATCCCAATAGCCTTGCTTCGGTTCTCCTTGGTGTCCCACCCCAATATCTTGATTGGATGTTCTTTATTTCAAGTGTCTCTTGTAGGTCAAGCACATCTGTCGGCACAACTTCCTCGGGCACTCGCAAGCAGCATTTGCGTAACTGGGATACGTGGAACACAGGATGTATCCTGCTAACTCCCTGGGTAATTCCAGCTTGTATGCAAGCTTCCCGATTCTTTCTGTTATCTTGTACGGTCCCACATATCTCGGTGCCAACTTTCCTTTCTTGTGGAATCTTAATTGTGCCTCGAAGTGGTGATACCTTTAGGTAAACAAAGTCTCCAGCTTCGAATGTGAGATTCGTCGTCGTTTATATATTATATCCGCGTATCCCTAAAACGATTCTGGGCCATCTTTAGATTTTCACGACCAAGCTCACTCCTCCTCGGCAATCTTTGATTTTTTGCGGGTCCAAGAGAGTGATCTCTCTCCTGGATTAGACCACATCAGTGGTGATCTGGCATGATCTTCTTCCATACAAGGCCTCAAATGGGGACATTTTGATGCTTGCCTGATAGCTGTTGTTGTAAGCAAACTCGGCTGTGCGAGACATTTCTCTCCCAGTCCTTCCGTAATCAAGAACGCTGGCTCGGAGCATATCTTTCAGTATCTGATTCACCCTTTCAGTTTGCCCGTCAGTTTGCGGGTGATAAGCTGTGCTGTAATCGAGTTTCGTCCCAATTGCCTTGTGCAAGGATTTCCAAAATTGGGAAGTAAACTGTGGTCCCCCGATCGGACACGATGATTCTTGATGGGCCCACATGAAGTTTAGAAACATGCTCCACATACCGGTCAGCTTAATTTGTCGGTATGGTGAGTGGCCTGAACAGGTATGAAGTGAGCAACTTTGGTTACTCGATCCACGATTACCCAATAGCGTCGCCCCTTTTTGTGTCCTTGGAAGTCCAACAATAAAATCCATGGTTATACATTCCCATTTCCACTGAGGAATTTCTAGTGTTTGAGCAATCCCGCGGGTCTTCCATGCTCCGCTTTAACCCTGCTGCACGTGTCACATTTGCCACGTGCTCTGCTACAGAGGTTTTCATGCTTTCCACCAGAAGTGTTTCTTCAAATCTTGATACATTTTGGCTCCTCCAGGGGATTTTATACTTAGAGCTATGTGCCTCAGTCAATATTTCATTACGAAGCTCGGCCGGTTAGTGGGTACACTATCGAGATCCTTGTAAACCAAAGAGTTCCTTGTTCATCTTCTCGGTGATTCGGTGCGATACCCAAGCTTCATCAGGGCCCCGGATATACTCCATTTCCTCAACAATTCTCCTGAGCTTTGCGGATTCTATCTGTGAGGTGTATTGGACCCGTAGCTCATTCAGCATTCCATGCGGTAGGATCCTCTAAAACTGGAAGTGATCAATTTCCCTTCAGTTCAGCTGGCAACAGATTCCGCTATTAGGGTGTGACAATAATTCTGCGCTAAGTGCATCTGCCACCACATTGGCCTTTCCTTCCTGGTGATAGTGAATTTCTAGATCATAATCCTTAATAAGTTCGAGCCATCGGCGCTGCCTCATATTCAGGTCTTCTTGATAAAAAATATTTAGGCTCTTGTGATCGGTATAAATATCCACTTTTGTTGCCTATCAATTAGTGCCTCCAAATCTTTAGTGCATGTACCACGCTGCAAGTTCGAGATCAGGGTGGGGTATCGCTGCTCGTGATCTTCAGCTGTCGAGAGGCATATGCTATTACTTTTCCATTCTGCATCAAAACACATCCAATCCTTGACGGGAGGCGTCACAATAGACTACGAAATTCTGGTTGATGTCGGGCAGAGCCAACACAGGGTGGGGTAGTGAGTCTCTTCTCTTTAGCTCAAGAAAGCTATTCTCACATTCATCTGACCACTCAAAGTTCTGTGTCTTTTTCAACAGATTGGTCATCGGCCGAGCAATCTTTGAGAAATTCTCAATGAATCGGCGATAATACCCTGCCAATTCCTAGAAAACTTCTAATTTACCACCCATTACGAGGTGAGGATTCCCAATCTCTGATAGCTTCTATTTTTGTGGGGTCAACAGCTACTCCTTCAGCTGATAGTACGTGTCCCAGAAATGTCACTTCTTCAAGCCAGAACTCACATTTGCTGAACTTAGCATAGAGCAGATGTTGTGCCAATCTTTCAAGTACAGTCCTCAAATGCAGCTCATGCTCTTCTGCTGTGGCTGAGTATATAAGAATGTCGTCAATGAATACTACGACAAACTTATCTAACTCCTCCATAAACACCTTATTCATCATGTTCATGAAATAAGCAGGTGCATTCGTGAGTCCAAATGGTACCACTGTGAACTCATACTGTCCATACCTCGTGACAAAAGTTGTCTTGGAAATATCATCTTCTCTGATTCTCATCTGGTGATACCCTGATCGGAGATCAATCTTGGAAAATATTTAGCACCCCGCAACTGATCTAGCAGATCATCAATCCTTGGCAATGGGTATTTGTTCTTGATAGTTACCGCATTCAGGCTCCTATAATCAACACACATCCTCATTGTGCCATCCTTCTTCCTCACAAACAGTACAGGAGAACCCCAAGGTGATGCACTAGGCCTGATATATCCCTTATCAACAAGTTCCTTCAATTGCTTCTTTAATTCAGCCAATTCATCAACAGACATGCGATATGGTCTTTTGGCTATAGGTCCTGTTCCTGGCAACAGATTGATCACAAACTCCACTTCCCGTTCTGGGGGCATACCTGGTATTTCCTCCGGAAACACATCGGTATGATCTCTGACTACGGGCACATCATCTATTGTCAAAGGTTTGTCCTGGGGTTCGACCCTGGTTTTAAGGGCACACAAGAGGGTAGAGGTTTTCTCGGCTTGGGGTGTGCATCGAACGGCTTGGCCTGTTGGATGAGTTATTTGGATGTATCTGGGTGAGCAAGATATAATACTCCGGTGTTTGGTTAACCAGTCCATTCCTAAAATGACCTCTAAGCTGGTAGAAGGTAGTAGGGTTAGGTCGGCTGTGAAAACTAATCCCTCGATAGTCAATTTCACTCCCTTACATATATGGGTACTTTTTAGGTCTCCTAAGGGTGAGCTAGTTATGATTGGAAGTTGACGTGGGCTGACCGGAATGCAATGCTCATGTGCAAACTTTGATGATATGTAAGAACATGTAGCTCCTGAATCGAAAAGAACTGATGCTCTAATGCCGTTAACTAGAAACATACCGTAAACACATCTGGAGCATCTTGGGCATCTTCAGCACTCAGGTGAGTGAGGCGACCACGGGAAGCAGATTCCCGGTTGAGGTTGAGCTCTTGGTGGTGCCTTCGGGGCTTTGGCATTCTCTGGGTAGTTGGCAATCTTGTGGCCAGGCTGTCCACACTTGAAGCACGTCCAGGGCATACCATTGGGGGAGTTGGTGCGGGTGCCTTCCAAGTAGAAGTGTTCTGTGTAGTGCGGTTCTGAGTAGCACGGTCTTGAGTTGCTTGGAAACTTCCTGAACGATCCTGGGGCGAACTGGAGCGCGGTCTTGGTATGAGCGAGAGTATTGAGCAGAATGTGAGCTCCGCTCCTACTGGATCTAGGGCGAGAGTAGCTGGTAACATGGGTCATTCGTGCCCTCTTGCGCTCAGGGTGACGAAAGGAACTATCTGCTTTGCGCTTCCTTTCTCTGAACTCTTCCCCAGCTTCATTCCGATCCTTTTCGATCTGGATGCTGCGATCTATGAGGTCGCGTAGAGTGTGACTTTTCACTCCTCCCATATTCACCTTGATGCGAGAACTGAGACCCTTGCGGTAGTAGTACAGCTTCTCTTCTTCGCTGGTCACTATAGAAAGTGGCGCAAAGCGAAGCAGGGTGGTGAAGCGAGTGGTGTACTCAGTAACCTTCTCACTCCCCATCTTAATGTTGCGAAACTCTTCTGCCTTAGCTTGCATCACGCCTTCAGGAACGTGATAGTCAGTGAAAGCCTCCACGAACTCATCCCAAGTAATTTCAGCTGGATTCTCATGAGAGTCACTGTAGCTGTCCCACCAGGCGCGGGCTGCACCTGTGAGCTGATGGGTTGCGGCTCCAACACACTCTTCATCGGTCAACATGGTAAGGTCGAGTTTCTTCTCCACCTCGCGTAGCCAGTCATTGGCAGCAAGTGGGTCAGGGTCGGTGCCATCATAGGTGGGTGGCCTGAGCTTGATGAATCCCTCAAGCTTCCTTTGGAAGTCATTGTGTTGACCACAATTGCGACGATTTGCACCCTCAACGAGTGCAGCTAGCAGTTGAGTCTGTTGAGCCATCACTTCAGCCAGACTTGGTGGCGCTGGCGGTGGTGGAGGCGGTGGTGCCGCGCCGATTGGCACGTGATCACCAGCGGGAACATGGTCATCTCCTGCTGGTGGTGGGGTCTGCTCCATGTTGAATGGTACTCCACGTCTTCCTCCACGGCCACGACCGTTTCCAGCCCGCGTCCTCGTCCACGGAATCGCCCAGCTCTTGCAGGGGTTCAGGAGTCAGATCACGCGGGTGGCTCAGACGTACTGAGCGGCGTAGTGACATCTGTGTCATAGAATAGATAAAGTTTTAGTATATATCATTATTGTTTATATATTGCTTTCAAGTTTTATTAGAGTCATTCAACGATTTAAAGAAAAACATTATTCTATCCTGCACTCAAACAAAGAAGCGATAAAGATCCATAAGACGCAATAAAATCCGAACACTCATAACATGTTTATCTTATTTAATAAATAATTTATTCGTACTACGCATCGTGGGTACAACTCAGGGTACAACTCATGGGTGACACACACTGGAACTCATCACATGACCACGCAGGGTCACCACTCACACCTATTCCTGCCCGAACACAGCTTCCGGGAAGCGACTGTCCTCAGCTTCGATGTCCTCGTCAGTCTTGTGAAGTCGGGCTACATACTTTAATGCCTCAGCGAGCTCTTCAGTGGGCTTGGCTCCAGGTAGAACAGGGCAAGCATCGAGGTTGAGTCGTGTGGGTGCCAACTCAAAGTCCTCAGTCCGGGGTCGGATTTTGGCGCGTTCTTCTTTGGGTAGTTTCTCCCAGATGCCCTTCATTTCCCTGAGTCGCTTTTTGTTTGACTTCTTCCAAGCATCCCGAGTTCGCTCGCATTTCTCTTGTAAGTACTCTGTGTTCTTGACATATTCTATCAGGTGGCCTTGGTTACGCAACGCTTTCACCTGCATCTCCTTGACTTCTTGTTCCAGGGCCTTCACCTTGTTTTGAAGTTTTAGAAACTCCATGCCTTGATTCCTTTTTCTGTTCCAATCCTGTTTCAATGCTTCAGTCCTTTCTTCCAATTTTCCTTGCAATTCCAGCACTCGACAGTCCAGAAACCAATTGTCATTTCCCAAATCTGCAGCTTTGTATCGCAGATCTGCAACTTCCGCCTTGTGCCGTTCTTCTTGTCTCTCCAGCTTGTCTTGCAGTTTTGCTATAGTAGCTCTCAGCTCCTCCTGAACGGATCTCTTAGCCTTGGCTACTTCCTGGCACTCCATCAGATGGTTGCGAGCCGCAGTCTGCTTGAGCTCAAGGTGGCTTGCGTAGTTGTTCAAGTCGTACAAGTGGTAGGCTGTGGTGCGTAGGCAAGGATCAGTTTCGGCAAGTACCGACTGGGTGTAGGCATGCTCTTGCTCAACTTGGGTTAGGTGGGGATGTAAGGCCTGGGGTAGCAACTGGAATTCTGTCTTCTTCAAATGCTCTCTGTTGTCCCGTGCTACAATCTTGAGTGCTTGGAAGGATACCGCCTGTACGCACTCATCAATGGTCTCTCCAATCACCATCTCTGAGTAGGCTGGAACAGAGGGCAGAGTTTGGCTTGCGGGTATTTCTAGGCTGGCTACCACTGGTGCCTTAAGTCCTCCATCAGGTGCTGGTTCTCCCGAGCAAGTATACAGAATCTGATCAACTGGTACTCCCAGTGTAGCAAGAACTTCACGCAGGGTAAGTGGAATTCCTGCAATTCCTTCGCCATTGGAGACACACTTAGTGGTAAGGCTGAACAGAGGTCCTAGCGGTGGATACTCTGGGGTTGTCTCCATCTGCACGTAACAAAAGGCTAAGGTTAGCACGTCCATAGTAAGATAAGCCTTGCATTGAAAGTAAATGCAGGGTCGGTATATAACCGAAAAGAGAGTGGCTTCCTGTTTCTAACGTCCATTTTCTAGGGGTTTCGTCCTAAGGTCAAGTATGGCTTTGATACCAACTGAAATGACCTGATTTTCCACGAAGGGAAAATCCACAGAGTCAAGTGTAATAAAACTCTTTCGAGTCAAATTACCCAATAATCCAGTCACATATCACAATCCATACTCCGAATAATAAAAGTACTTAATACGATATTACATTTATTACATCGCCAACAGGCGAGAATTTAGATAAACAGCATCCGGAACAGCTTGTAGACGAAGAAGCGCGATCGAACTCCACACTTGAGCGTAGAAGCGAAAACCCCCTACTCCTCGAACTCCTCGGAGCGGTACTCCTCCTCGGAACCTGAAACCTCAATTTTCAGTACGATTTGTACTGGCCACACTTTCCCATCCTATATGATTCATATGTGGTAGTGGATGCAAAAGGTAAATGAAATTCAGACCTAACAGGCTGGGTTTTCCTATGCATAACAGTATAATGATTATGTATGTTTATCATGTTTCACCATTTAACTTATCACCGTATCCATCACCAATTCACCATTCCCACACACACACACATACTCTCGCTCAGTCGACAGAGGCCAGCTCCCTCCCAGCCTTTGTCTCAACGGCCCGCAGTCTCACCTGACTCACGGCCGGCACACTCTTACCAGAGGAGAGAAAAGAGAAGCTCTCACTAGTCGGAAACAAGTCAGGGAAAAGGTCCGCGACCAACGAATTGGCAACGTATCGATCGATCAACCATACACTCTGCAGAGGTTCTACAATATCCACAAGATCGCCATCCTCGGCACTCTAGAATGCCTAGGCGGATACGGTCGCTTGCCAGCCTAGAATAATGCCACTCTACCACTCAGCCCTGGAATCACCCCAAGTATGTCTGGGATGGCTAAGTCTGTGAAGTCACGTTCCCTCTCCCGAAGGGGGAGCCGCGATCGTCTCAGAAGGGTGTGGGACTCTGATACCCGTACCTTCCTCGCACTCTCTCGCCTAGCAGTAGTGGCATTACCCTACCAGGTAGTCCGACCGTCCCCGTCCATAAGGAGCGAGTGGCATGTAAAGGTATTCCCCGTGGTCAGGTCCCCGTTCCACCTAGGGTGACTAAGCCGGAATGTCTTCTCAAAGGTTTTCATTATACGTGCCACCACAGCACGCTCCTGACCCGGGCTCCACCAACGGCTCACACCCGGATCCACCTCAAGTCACCATTTAACCCGCCACAGGTTTCACACCACAGGGGCTTCCAGATATGCCCCACGGCAAGACTTGCACTAGGCTCGTCGTATATTCCGGCTCGGTCGACACAACCCTCACCACCAAATCACCCAAAACACACGCAGCACACTCCCGATATACACCGTATAACAATAAGCACCGGTTTTCACCGTAGCATAAATATATGATCAAGATAGTATTACAGCGCGTGTGTCTATCCTATCAGCTGGGTAGCAGGGGATAGGTTGCGTCAAGGTATGGGCTTACAAGCAAATCTATCATGCAAGTCCTATACTGAGCATTATTAAATCAGAAAGGTAATTTAGCATGCGTAATGGGATCTACGAGGTTGGATGGGCTGTGGCACCTTGAGATTGATCGTTGCCTTGTTCCTCCTCGTAGTCGTGATCCTCGTTGTCAGACGTCCCTTCCGGCTCTGAAAACGTACGAAAATGGTACCATTAGCGACATCTATAGAATAGCACAAAGAACGAATGAAAATTCAAAAGATCCAAATGCACTCAATCATGGTACCATTAGATAGATCTCGATTTTAGATGAATTTACCAACTTGAACCACTATTTTTGGAGTCCGTATGAATTAGTTATGAATTTCCGAAGTTTATACTATTTTCTGAAAATTAACAAATGGCCGATTTAACCAGGTGATGACACGTGTCCAAAACTGATTGCTGGTGTGTGTGTGCAGTATGACAGGTGGGTCCGTGGTCAGCGTTGACTCGGTCAACGAGTGATGACGTCAGCATAACGTCATGATGACGTCATCGCAGGGTTCGGAGTGGGCCTGGCGGGCCGGGCTTGGGCCGAACTTGGGCCGGCCGGGCCGCCACGTGTCGAGTACACAAGGCGCCACGTGTTGGGCTTTGGGTCAGGCTGGGCCGAGCCTGCTCACGGACCGTAAGCCTCGAGGGCGTCGAGGCCCACCCTCGAATAAGTCGAGGCCTCCCTCGGACGGTGATGCCGAGAACGCTACCCTCGAATACGTCGAGGCCTCCTCGGACGGTGATGCCGTGAACGCTACCTCGTGCCTCGGACGAAACGGTGTTTTGCTCGAGGCCTCCTTCAGTCTCGGGCCTCGGGCGAGACGGATATTTGCCTCGAGGCCTCCTTCAGCCTCGAGCCTCGGGCGAAACGGACAACTGCTTCGAGGCCTCCTTCAGCCTCGAGCCTCGGGCGAGACGGACAACTGCTTCGAGGCCTCCTTCAGCCTCGAGCCTCGGGCGAGACGGACAACTGCTTCGAGGCCTCCTTCAGCCTCGAGCCTCGGGCGAGACGGACAACTGCTCGAGCCTCCTTCAGCCTCGAGCCTCGGGCGAGACGGACAACTGCTTCGAGGCCTCCTTCAGCCTCGAGCCTCGGGCGAGGCGGCGGACAATTGCCTCGAGGGTTCCTTCAGCCTGGAGCCTCGGCGTTCTTTCCCCTTCTCCTCTGTTTTGTTGCGACGGCGCCCCGCCAACGGCGATCTCGCGCCGGCGCTCAACTTCTCCACCTCGGGCTCGATTCGGTGCTCCAGAGTGATCGTGTTTTTACGGCGATTCTATCTAACCACCAATTTGCTAATCCCGTGCTCCTAGCAGCCGGCGTAGAGGGTCTGCCGCGGAGCCACGGCGGTGTTATGTCGCCCGGCTAGTTCCGCCCTTCTCCAACCAAATTCAGGCGTACGGTCTCCATTCCATCTCCTCTATTGTCTCCCGATCATGCTGCTGGTCTCGGTAACCCCGGCAGCAGCTTCGTGCGCATGATCCGCACGGCGGCACACAGCGGCACGACCCGCGACATCGGAACAGCTCACTAACGGGCACCAGTTAAATCGATGGCGTGCTCGGTGTTCTCCATCACCCGGCGATGCTATACGTTCAGTTTGTTTCCCAATTCGAGGTCCGTGGCTGCTGGAGCATCGGTCCGCCGCGGCGCGTCAGTCCGCGGTGACGTGCGTGCGTTTCCTAGTCGTAGGCTCGGTCTCCCTACCTAGTTCGGAGTGCGGTTCATGAAGCTACATCGTGTGCGTGGGGTGGATTGATTCCACTCCGAGCGGTAGAGGCTCTGGCCTGCGCGCTCCGGTACGGACGCCATGGCCGATGCAGAGGACGGAGATGGCGGAGGCGGCACGATGCTTACCGTGGTGGCGGTGAAGATAGGATAGCGATGCAGAGCGATTCGAAGCAGTGACGACTCGGTAGCAGTAGCAGTGCCGTGCAGCTTCTGGTCCAGCCCGTGCTCCGCTCGCGGTGCTTCCCTTCCTCGGCGCCGGTGAACTCCCGCGGCGGCGACTGATCCTCCACGGCTCCGCTCCTTCGCTACTCCTCCTTCCCTCGGCTGTGATGTGGTGAGTGTGCCACGGTGTGGCGGCGCTGGCCGGGAACCCAGGGTTCCGGTGGGGGGTCCGATTTTTATAGGCCCGGGTGCGCATCGCGGCGGATGGCGGATTGGCCACTCCGTTCGATCCAAGGGTCGCGAGATGTTCCGGGTTGGCACGGCTCCGATCCGGATCATGGGGGACAGGCTGGTGGGTCGGTTAGCGCCGGTCGGCCGAGGGGAGCACGGTGGGGCCGCCCCTGTCGCCGAGCTCTGCTTCCTTCTTGCGGAAGAAGAAGAACAGGGCGATGCTCGCTGTCGTGTGTGGGTCGGGTTGTCGGCGCCACAGAGCTAGCGTGGCCGGTACTCAAGCGTTGGCGTAACAGCTCGCGCGCGGGTTGGGCTCGGTCGTGCAGACGCTGGGCTGGCTGCGTGGGTCGCTCGGTGCACGCGAGGCTGGGCCGCGCGCTGTGCTGGTCGCTCGGGTGCACGCGAGGCTGGGCCGCGCGCTGTGCTGGGTCGCTCGGGTGCACGCGATGGCAGGGCCGCTCGCTGTGCTGGTCGGTTGGGCCGTGTGCGCGGTGTTCTGGCCCAACCGGCCTCCTTTCCATTTCTCCTGTCTTTAATTTTCATTTGTTTGTTTAATTCCTGATTAGCTTTGTGTTTAAACTAATTCCATCCAAATGTATTGTCTTTAGGTTTGAGGATTATGGAATTCTCATGTAGCAGTTTTATATAAATTATATTTATATATGCATTTCACCCAAAAATCCAAGAAGAGCCAAATCACATATGCTTACTAATAGGTTATTTAGTTACACACTATGCTACTAATGTTAATGCATATGCTTAAGTAAGTTGTCACACTCATCATGCAAGGTAAAAAGAAAAGAAAAATTTTATAGTTGTGAATTTTGGTGTAGGAATTTGTGGGTTGTTACAGAAACCGACGTGAGATAACGCAACCGACATGTCAGGAATATTCCAGAAGGTTCTAGAGGACACCAAAGGACACCACGAGGTGGGACACCTCGAGAGGCCGCCAGGTGGGACCGACCGGTCCCACCCTTAGACCGGTCGGTCTCCCCCCGGGCCCGCTGGTTTCCGTCTTCTGCAAGCTTCCTCCACCGAACCCTAGGACTCATCTCCGCCGTCCGTGAAGTCGGTTTGATCCAACGACTGCAGTTGATCCCTCAGGGCTATATAAGCAGCCCAGACCCCCCTCTCCAGGCATCTCCATCTTCATTATTCATCTACACATCAGGAACTAGGGTTTCAATTAGAAGTAGAGGTCCCTCTAGATGAATCTCTTCTAGTTCATCTAGAATTAGATCTAGTTCATCTAGTTGTAATCAAGAGCCAGTTATCAAGTAGAAGACTAGTTACCCCTCTATTTAGGATTAGAATCTAGTCTTATATTAGAACTAGAAGAGAGAGAGAGAGAGAGAGGAAGAGATCAAGAAGGAGCTCCGGCCTGTCGGATCCACTTCTTCATCTTGTACCTGTGGATTCAAGTTCATCATCAACTTCAGCGATTGTTTCGGTAATCAACATCTATATTTAAGTTTGAGCTATTGTTCTTATTATTCTTAAGGTTTATGACTCTCTTTTGAGTACTTTAATTCTAAGTTGCTCTAGAGTTAAAGTAGTTGGATAGTGTAAGCGTGGTGCTTAGACTTGATAGCTCATATATGCCTCCTATAACGCCGGTAGTAGTGGTTGTTCGCAAGGGTGACTCTTATAGCCTTGTTGATTCTTCTATAGTCCACTTACCCGTGTGTAGGCTCGGTAGGATTATACATTTGCATAAAAGATCATACTCTGTTTGTGACCTTTTATGGCAACTCCCCACTAAGAATAATATAAACATATCACTCTTAAATTGGAATTAGACAGCCTAATGATCCCCTCTATACTTCTAGATTCTTTGTCCTTGTTAGCTACTCAGGGGATAGACTTAAGACTTAACACTATCCGTTCCTTGGGTCGATATTAAAACTGGGTTAATCCGGTGAAGTGCTACATCGGTAGATCTTATCTGTGCGCTTGCGGATAAAATAGAGTGTGAGTTAATTTATACCAACAAGCATTTCTGGTGCCGTTGTCGTGGAACAGTAGATCATCTTAAGTCTTAGTTTAACCTTGTAATTATACTTTTATCTTTTCCTTTTTTTGTCCTAGTCTTTTCATTATTTTTGTTTTCATTCTTATGAATGTTGTTTTTGAATTCCACTCTTATCTATCACTACTCCATGAGCAAGCCATAACCAGTAGAATCCTTACACTCCATCATAATACCTGGTTATGAGCTATGTCTACCTTTCTGCTGCACTGTCCTTGTAATGAGCATAGAAATATAATTATGAAAATATTCCTTCGGGTATTTTGTTACTAACCTTTAGGTCTGGAGCAGAAAAAAACGAAGGAACAACAAACACAAGGTATGTCCAACCAATCATCATGCAACATTGAATTATATTATCCAATCTTGATTTGTGCAAAATCCTAGCTTGGGGAATAGACTTTCTAAGAACATCTCTTGCCATGTTGCTATGTTGGTTGTCCCTACCTTTAAGATATGCTCATCATGCTCTTTCATCTGAGTAAATCTCTATAATGCCTTCATGTTACCTTTATTTGCTATAGTATATGTTTAGGTTTGAAGTACTTTCATACATCTCTTAAATGAAGCATGGTGCCTAGTTTAGGAGTGGGTGATCTTGCTTTCAAAGGACTTTTAATTTAAGCATGCTTAGGTTAGAATGCCCTCTTAAATCAAATTAGACGTGGTGTCTAGGTTGGTTTCTGAGCCGACAGTATGCTATAGTGGATGTTGGATATTTTGTTGGACTAACCCCTGCAGGGAAACTTTCAATATCAATTTGGGAAAGTCCGGAGATGAACTCACACTGGAGATGAAGCAAGGCGTACAATGAACTTCAACAACTCTTGCACAACGAAGACTCAGCTCGTTCATCATAGATGAAAGAACTGTGAGTATCAAAGTTTATTTTGTTTTGTCTTCTACTGCAAGTTATTTTGCCTTGAATCATGTTAAAGTGCAGCCAACACATAAAGTACTAGTCTATGCTAAAGTAATCCTAAAAACATCTTTTTATTAGCATAGATGCAAAATACATAAGTTGTGGATAATAACCCATGCTTCGAATTCTTGCAATCCTTCGGGTATATATCCACTAACATTACGCAGGAGAGAGATTTTGTTCATCCATGGTTTGGTCTGAACATTGAAGATCCAAAACTCAAACCATAGACACACAAACCTACTCTCAGATCACAAATGATGCTAGCCTAGCTTTGAGTCTTGCTTGGGCACTGATGATAAACAGGATCCAACTTACCTCATATAAGACAACCTATGCCTGCAACCATCATTGTCCAAGACATCAAGACAAGAAGTGGGAAGTTATCCTCTTTTCTAATCAAGAGCTAGCTTGGGAGACAAGATGGTACCACTACAACAATAGCAAGATCTACAAGTCAAACACATGAACATGTTGTTGGGAGTCCATCTACATCACAAGCCAGCCTGGGAGAGACAATTCTGTTGTCTAGATGTGTTTCCCAATCAATGGGAAGAAGGAGAAACCCAACTTCAAACATATTGATCTCCTACTCACCACTTTGATCAATACAAACCACTAGATACTGTCCCAGTCAAGAAGAAGAATATGATCCACCACTCATTCTTGGAAGATTGTTCTTGAATGCCATCAATGTAATCATCTTTGCCGGACCTGGAGAAGTCAACTTTTGGATCTTTCGCTGCATCTTCAACATCTACATCACTTATGAGCAGCCAAAGAGAACCAAAAGAAGACGTCGAAGGGAGAACCAACTGCCAAGAATTGAGGAGGGCATCATGAAGGATGAAGCCACTGCACCACAAGAGTTAGAAGATGAAGAGATAGTACCTGAACCAACAAATCAAGAAGAACAGCCGATAAGATCTCCATCATCTAGACACTATTGAGAGGACAAGTCTCAGTTGTGACATTATTGTTGACACCTGGGGTGGCACACAGAAGAAACCGCAAGCGCACGGCTGTCAGTTGTAGCTTTTCACCTCAGAGTATTCCGGGGTATCGAATCCACGAGGAACGCGAAGTGATTTTGAGAAAACTAAAGGGTAAGGATATCTAGGATAGTTGAAGGGAACGGGCACTATCTACGGGGGTAGATCCTAGTTCTATTAGACTTCTAGTGATTTAAGTTCTTTACTAGTGTACTGTCGGCGTACTAGCCTTTACCACTGACTTAGGTTGAACGCTAGCACAACGAGCCCTACTGTTAAACTAGACCAACTACGTGGTGGCATTCAAGGCGCACAGGGCTGTCACCACCTGCTTGCTACCACAGCTATCCGAGGGCCTAGCCGTATTCACTGACAATATATAGCCTAAGTACCACACTTAATCTATATACTACTACTAGCCCTGTACTAGAACTAGAGCACTTGAAAGTAATATCAAGCAATGAAACAAACACACAAGTACTGAAAGTAAATACTTGAAGATAAAATAGATACTAAGTTACCAAAGTTGAAGCGCAGAGCAGAGCGAAGAAGGGGTCTCCGACAACTCTGGAGCTCTCCAGACTTCTACTCTTCTCCTCTCCAGCTCCTCTTCTAGTGAGGCACTCACACTCTCTCTAATCTCTCTATCATAGCAAGTGTGCTACTCTACCCAAATGGTGAGGTATGGTGTGAGGCTCTCCGAATGAGAGCTCAAGGGGGCCTATTTATAGTGCTAGGGAGCTAGGGGGTACTTATAGAGTGAGGGGAGGTCGGTTAGGGTTTAGGGGGGTGGCGCCCGCCACCAAACCCTGGCGCCCGCCACCTCTCAGCCGTCCGTTGCAACCGCCATTCATCCGATGGTCCTCATTTGCTCTCCCAAGTCGGTTTGAGGGCCGGTTAGGGTTCAGACACGTGTCCAAAGCCCACTATCCAGGTGACACTCTTCTTAGCCCTTGGATGAAACCACCTTCATGTGCAATGGCCAGGATCTAAGCTTCAGGTGACTCCCACAGATCGATGACGTGGCTTGGGACACTTTTGGCACGAGTGACCTGGCGGCCGCCAGTAATAGGTGGCGACCGCCACCTTACTCAGCATGGGCCAGAGTGTGCGGTCCGGCATGGATCCAATTTCTGAAAGATAACACACATGTCTTGTAATAGGGAATACCACCAGATGTGTATTGAAACTGATGAAACTATGCATGTGGAATAGGTTAGTTATAAACCAAATTTCTACTTTTATGTTGTTTTACCTTGGTTTTGGTGAAATGTTGATGGTGAAATGATGCTTTAAGCACCGTCAACAATTACAAGACAAAAGACTCTCATGGAGGCATTCGAGTAGCAGCTCTAAATTCAAAGTCTTTGCCAACCCAATGATTAAAGGAAAACAAGAAAGGTTGACAAGAGAAGAATGCGGAACTGTCCCTACATCCTCATAGTACAGAATTAATACAAGAAAGAGAGGGGATCCTAGTCAGCATACTCGAAGAACAATGCGCCTTCACTGATAAGTCGACACAAGAGAAGGAAGGTCAATACCTCTAAAGATGATTCCACTGTGATCTTCCTCCTCTCAATCACACTGTGAGACAAACAAGAAGTCATTCATAGACAACAACTAGCTAGACAAGAGGAGCTCCACAAGGTGGTTCAGCACAATCACTTTCCAATGACAAAGTAACATTTCAAGGTAAGTGACCATCACTTTAAAAGATTCTCCTTGATTCTAGTATGAACATAGATAAAGAACTAAACATGTTTAAGTTGCACCTCACTTGATCCAACCTAATCAACTCAACATGTTCAGTCCTTTGATCTTTGTTCCTAGCTCTACTCTCTTGAATCTTACTGTCTTAACTAAATGAGCTAAAATGTTGTACATCTAACCTTTGGAAAATGATATATCTCAATTATGAAAAGATCGACACTTTATGCATAGATTATCCTTCCTTGGGTTAAGTAATTTGATCTGTTAAATATTTGAAGATACTACTTTTATGCTCATCCTCTGATCCTATCACTCATATAAAGATTGAATAGAACATATAAACAAAAAGTTTATCTTGTGCAATTTGCAGGATAGAAGGAGAGAAGAATAAACTTTTGGTTGTTGGTGTTTTTCCACCAACAGAGCCCATGCACTTGATCTCTACCTTGTCTTTATGAGCAGGACACACTCTTGAGCAAAACATGGAGAAGTTTATAACTCCCAAATTCTACAGAGTGAAGGTCCTAGATCTACAAGAACATGCACACTGAGCAAGATGCTGCCAGCGTCCACAATTAACGCTTCACTTCAAACTGCTAGTCGAACACTTGTCCTTTTTAGAGCATTTGCTCTCTTTTTTTGAATACTTGGACACTTGTCCTTTTTAGAGCATTTGCTCCTTTTTTTTAGATGCCATATAGCCATGTCCTTTGAAGGGATGAGAAAATTTATGCAATTCTTTTAGAACAAAATTTTGGAGGAGAACTACATGAGTATACTCTCAGTGTGAGAGTTCTCTCAAAAAGGCATGGTTTGCCTTGGCTGTTAGAGCATGACTAAACTCTTCTACCTAGATCAACTATTCTTGACAAAGCTCAAAGATTGATTTAGAAGGCTTATGGGTTGTTTTCCTATACTCTAATATTTTGGCTTTGGTAGGTGGATAGGAAAGAAAGATCATGAACCATGATAATTTTGATTTTCAAAATAAAAACTCCCAAGGTTGTAGCAGAGTACTAATGCAATTTCAATTACTACTTCTATATCTTATCAAACAACAACCAGGGTTGACTTTCCTATCAAAATGAGTAGGCTACTGCACATGAATAAAAGGTAGAATAACATGTCATGTAAACACTCAATTCAAAAGAAATTGTTTCAGCATTTTTTTATTTATTTTTTATTTCCTAGCTGCATTTTTAGTTCAAACCGAGACATCCAGTGATCCAAATTGTACAGAATTTAAAACATAGTTTTAGGGGTTCACTGGGAGTGTTTTGGTGCAGAGTGGCCTGGCGGCCGCCAGTAATAAGTGGCGGCCGCCATGGGCTTTGGCCCATGCGGCTTACAAACAGCATGGTAGTTACCTTGCTAAGTTCAGGTTACTGTTTTGAACATTTTGTCACGTTTTAGAGAGGTGTTAGAGAGGGGGTTTCCCCCACACTAGAAGTTTTGGTACTTTTTATTTTTAAAATGAACAACTTGATGAAGGGAAAAGTAAGGGGTCTTTTTATTCATTATAAAAAAATTTCCTAAACAAAAGTTCTAAAATGAAAATTAAACAATCTAAAATTTAAATCAAGCAAAACTAAACTTAAACTAAATCAAACTAAAAATCTAACTAGACACCCTAATCTAATCTAATCTAATGGAGGAGCCTCGTAGAGATCCTCGAAGCCCGTCTCTTTGAAGAGACGCTTGATCTTCGAGTGCAAGCCCTTGCGGAGGACGGTGAATCGATCCTCCATGTCCATTCGCCAGAGGGCTATCTCTGCGACTTGATCCTCCAAGGCGCTCTTCTCCTTGCGCAGCTTCTTCACCTCGGCGGTGAGTTTTTCGAGGGTTAACCCCTCCTCACCACCGTTGTGCTCCATCTCGCCGGGGACTCATGCCGGCGATGGGTTGAGACGGCGGCGTACGGATGGCTCGGAGAGCGACCCATTGGAGTCATGAGTGCTCATCTCGCGCTCATGCAGCCTCTTCTCATAATGCCCATCAGGCATTCTCACGCCATACACCTCTAATTTAGCCCTCTTAGGATTGGGGCTGTAGCTCCGGGTGTGGCTATCCGAGCCAAAGCTGACCCGGGATTTCGCCCTGGATGGAGAGGGCGTTTCATCACCCCTGGCCTTGACGGTCGGAGACTTCCTCGGGGTGATCTCCCCTGTGGTCGGCCTGGTGGGCGTTCTCAATTTCTTCTCGGGTGGCGCCACTGGAGGAGGATGAAGACAGAGCGGAGACGAGGCCAGGGGGCGTTTCACCCCTGGCGGCCGCCCAGCAGGGGTGGCGCCCGCCACTGGAGTGGTGGCTGGTGCCTTCCCTGCGCCCTCCGGTGGTGTCCCCTTGACATAAGTGCCATCAGGCAGCACCATCGCTAAAGGGGGTACGTCAAGTACCTCCATGTCGTCGTCGATCAAAGATCAGATAATGGCTTTTGTGGAGGACGAGATGGATCCTTTAGGGTTATAGGACTCGGATTTCCGTGGAGACGACATGGTTTTGGAGGAGGCTTGGCTGGACTTCATGAGTGGATGGAGGGATAAGAAGGAGTTCTTCTTTTAAGAAGGGGGAGAAGTGGAGGGATAAGCCTTAGATGAACTAACTCATCCTCATCTCCTCCTTCTTTCGCTCTCCCGAGCTCGGGATTAGCTGCCACGTGGAGAGGGGCTTCTAAACCACCACCTAGAGTGGCGGGCGCCAGGGTTTGGTGGCGGCCCAGTTGGGAGTGGCGACCGCCACTCCTCCTTCGACGGTCATCGAGCGGGAGAAGGTAAGCCTCCTAAAATTCAAAGTTCCAAGGTCGAAATGGCTTGGTTGGGCCTAAAGAGGCCTTTCTCGGGGTTTTGGATGGACTAGGTGTATGAAAAGGAAAAGGGGTAAATTGGGTCCATCCATTAATTGTCATGGGCTTGAGCTACTTCAAAGTTAATTATATCAATTTTGTTTAGCTCATTTTATCAAAGTCATAGAATATTTTTAATCTTTGTCCATTGACTTTGAAGATTTGCCCATCGTCACTTTCCAATGTGACGGCTCCATGGGAAGAGGTTGCAACAACCTTGAAAGGTCCTTCCCATTTGCTTCGAAGTTTACCATGTCCGAAAAGTCGAACACGGGAGTTAAAGAGTAAAACTTTATCTCCTACTTCGAACTCTTTCTTTTTGATCCGTTTATCGTGCCATCTCTTAGTCTTCTCTTTATAGAGCTTGGCACTATGATAGGCTTTCTCTCGCCATTCTTCTAGTTCGAAAATTTGCATCTTCCTATTTGGCCTGCTTGGTCAAGGTCCATGTTCCATTTCTTAATGGCCCAATGAGCTTTGAACTCAAGCTCAACAGGAAGATGACAAGTTTTCCCATAAACTAGTTGGTATGGGGACATTCCAATCGAGGTCTTATGGGCGGTCCGATAGGCCCACAGAGCTTCGGGTAACTTATGTTTCCATCCCTTTCCATTTCTTCTACCGTCTTTTGCAAGATATTCTTTATTTGTTTATTGGACATTTCGGCCTGTCCACTTGTCTGGGGGTGGTATGCAGTGGCTACATTATGTTGGACTCCTGACTAGCTAAGAAATGTTGGAAGCTCTTATCTATGAAATGAGGGCCTCCGTCACTAATGACTAGTCTAGGGACTCCAAAACGAGGAAAGATGTTTTCTTGGAACATTTTCTTCGATGTATGTTTAGCATCTGCCGCTCGACAGGGTATGGCTTCTACCCATTTCGAGACATAATCCACTGCCACAAGAATGTACTCGGCGTCATAGGATTTAGGAAAGGGGCCCATGAAGTCTATACCCCAAACATCAAACAACTCAACTTGGGAGATTGTTCACGAGAGGCATAGCATCTCGGGCATTTATGTTACCATGCTTTTGGCAACGAGGACAACGTCTCACATAATTCTTTGTGTCCTCGTACATTGATGGCCAATAAAACCACTTTTCCATATTTAGCATGTGTCCGAAAAGCTCCATAGTGTCCTCCATAGCTCGATCAGCTTCGGCGGAGTGACATCTATCTATGATTTTTGTTGCCTCTTCTATGGGGACACATTTTCTCAAGAGTCCATCTGCACAGACCTTAGAGATATGGTTCATCCCAAAGGTGCGTTCTGCTTTGATATAGCAGTTTATTTTTATTCTCCCCCGGCAGGACATAGCCGGTGACTATAAAATTCACGATTTGTTGCATACCAAGAGTTGGTTATATGTGACTTTTAAAGGGTATCATCGCGAAGGAAGTCATTTATTGGGAGATTGTTCGAATTATTGACTTGTAGTCTAGACAAGTGATCAGCTGCTGAATTCTCTACTCCTTTCTTGTCTCTTATTTCCAGGTCAAATTCTTGAAGGAGAAGGATCAGCGGATCAACCTTGGCTTAGCATCTTTCTTAGTGAAGAGATATTTTAGGGCAGAGTGATCGGTATAAACAATCACCTTAGCTCCCACTAAGTAAGATCTAAACTTGTCTATGGCAAAGACTACAGCCAAAAGTTCCTTTCTGTGTTGCATAGTTTAGCTGGGGGCCAGTCATGGTCTACTAGCATAAGAAAAATAGCATAATGCTTCTTATCTTTAGTTTGACCAAGGACGGCCCCCACAGCATATCTCTAGCATCACACATGATTTCGAACAGCAGATTCCATCTGGGGGGTTGGATGATTGGTGCCAAAACTAGAGCCTTTTTCAAAATATTGAAAGCTTGTAGACAATCCTCGTCAAAATTTGAACAGGACGAGTTTTGCTAACAGGCTCGTTAGGGTCTAATGACTTGTGAGAAATCCTAATAAACCTTCTATAAAAAGCCGGCATGGCCCAAGAAGCTACGGATTTCTCTCACATTAGTGGGTGGTGGCAATTGTTCAATTACATCGATTTTGGCTTTATCCACTTCTACCCACGTTCTGAAATTCGATGGCCTAGGACAATTCCTTCCCGCACCATGAAGTGACATTTTTCCCAGTTAGAACTAGGTCCTTCTCTTCACAGGGTTGGAGGACTTTGTCTAAATTGGCTAGGCAATCGTCAAAGGTTTTCCCATAGACCAAAAAGTCATCCATGAATACCTCCATGATTTGTTCGATCATGTCGGAAAAGATGGACATCATACACCATTGGAAAGATGTCGGCGCATTGCAAAGTCCAAAGGACATGCGTCTATAGCATAAGTTCCATACGGGCATGTGAAAGTGGTCCTTACTTTGGTCATCTGGATGGATTGAGATTTGGTGATAACCAGAATATCCATCTAGGAAGCAAAAGAAGGAATGGTTTGCCAATCTCTCTAGCATCTCATCTATAAAAGGAAGTGGGAAATGATCTTTCTTTGTGGCTTTATTCAACTTCCTATAGTCTATAACACATCCTCCATCCAGTGACAGTGCGTTGAGGGATTAACTCATTTTTCTCATTCTAACGATTGTCATACCTCCTTTCTTTGGAACTACTTGCACGAGACTTACCCATTCACTATAAGGGACTGGATAAATAATTCCCGCGTGCAAGAGTTTCAGAACCTCTTTTTTCACGACTTCACGCATAGCGTTATTAAGTCATCTTTGGGGCTCTCTTGAAGAGGGTATCTCAGGATCGAGCGGAGGGATACGAGGGGTGTAGAGATTTGGACTAATTCCCTTCAATATTGAAGTGAATAGCCAAAGACATATCAGTGTTTTTCTAAGACAAGGGTCAACCTACGGACTTCCTCTTCGGATAGCTTACTGCGGATGATTACGGGAGTCTCATGGTCATTGTTTAGAAAAATGTATCTCAGGCCTTCAGGCAGAGGTTTTAGCTCTATGGGAGGTCAGATGGCTTTTCCGATTCGTCTAAGCGAAACGGGTTCATTTGTCTCGGCTTCTCTTCGACAAAGAACTCAGAATCTTCTTCAAAATCAGGCTGAGCCAACTCATAAGGGTAGAGGCTCTAGCTTGATCGAGAAGATTGGTTCTGGTGGTGTTCGGCAATAGAATTTAATGCACGAACAAAAGGTACTGAGTACTCTTTTCCACCGATTTTCTGATCCCGTAAACATGCTCTCCTGAACTTATTAATAAAGTCAGGGCGCAATTCGTAACTATCGGCATATATAGGTTGTGATGATAAATGTGGCTCTAATCGTGAACTCTTAGGAGCTGCGAATTGTAAGATAGATGGTTCTCCATGCGGAGAGGGTAAAGATGATCCTAACTCTAGTCTCAAAAATCAGCTATCGTTCCCCGGCAACGGCACCAGAAAAGCTTGTTGACACCTGGGGTGGCACGCAGAAGAAACTGCAAGCGCACGGCTGTCAGTTGTAGCTTTTCACCTCAGAGTATTCTGGGGTATCGAATCCACGAGGAACGCGAAGTGATTTTGAGAAAACTAAAGGGTAAGGATATCTAGGATAGTTGAAGGGAACAGGCACTATCTACTAGGGTAGATCCTAGTTCTATTAGACTTCTACTGATTTAAGTTCTTTACTAGTGTACTGTGGGCGTACTAGCCTTTACCACTGACTTAGGTTGAACGCTAGCACAACGAGCCCTACTGTTAAACTAGACCAACTACGTGGTGGAATTCAAGGCGCACAGGGCTGTCACCACCTGCTTGCTACCACAGCTATCCAGGGGCCGAGCCATATTCACTGACAATATATAGCCTAAGTACCACACTTAATCTATATACTACTACTACTAGCCCTATACTAGAACTAGAGCACTGGAAAGTAATATCAAGCAATGAAACAAACACACAAGTACTGAAAGTAAATACTTGAAGATAAAATAGATACTAAGTTACCAAAGTTGAAGCGCAGAGCAGAGCGAAGCAGGGGTCTCCGACAACTCCGGAGCTCTCCAGACTTCTACTCTTCTCCTCTCCAGCTCCTCTTCTAGTGAGGCACTCACACTCTCTCTAATCTCTCTATCATAGCAAGTGTGCTACTCTACCCAAATGGTGAGGTATGGTGTGAGGCTCTCCGAATGAGAGCTCAAGGGGGCCTATTTATAGTGCTAGGGAGCTAGGGGGTACTTATAGAGTGAGGGGATGTCGGTTAGGGTTTAGGGGGGTGGCGCCCGCCACCAAACCCTGGCGCCTGCCACCTCTCAGCCGTCCGTTGCAACCGCCATTCATCCAATGGTCCTCATTTGCTCTCCCAAGTCGGTTTGAGGGCCGGTTAGGGTTCAGACACGTGTCCAAAGCCCACTATCCAGGTGACACTCTTCTTAGCCCTTGGATGAAACCACCTTAATGTGCAATGGCCAGGATCTGAGCTTTAGGTGACTCCCACGGATCGATGACGTGGCTTGGGCCACTTTTGGCACGAGTGACCTGGCGGCCGCCAGTAATAGGTGGCGGCCGCCACCTTACTCAGGCCCAAATGGGCCAGAGTGGCTTGACATTGCTCATGGTGCTGTTGTTTGGCCCAAATTCCATTATTTCCTGCATTAAGATAAGAAACTATGCACATGTGTAAATAGGTTAGTTATAAACCAAATCTTCTACTTTTTATGTTGTTTTACCTTGGTTTTGGGTGAAATGTTGATGGTGAAATGATGCTTTAAGCACCGTCAACAATTACAAGACAAAAGACTCTCATGGAGGCATTCGAGTAGCAGCTCTAAATTCAAGTCTCTTGCCAACCCAATGATTAAAGGAAAACAAGAAAGGTTGACAAGAGAAGAATGCGGAACTGTCCCTACATCCTCATAGTACAGAATTAATACAAGAAAGAGAGGGGATCCTAGTCAGCATACTCGAAGAACAATGCGCCTTCACTGATAAGTCGACACAAGAGAAGGAAGGTCAATACCTCTAAAGATGATTCCACTGTGATCTTCCTCCTCTCAATCACACTGTGAGACAAACAAGAAGTCATTCATAGACAACAACTAGCTAGACAAGAGGAGCTTCCACAAGGTGGTTCAGCACAATCACTTTCCAATGACAAAGTAACATTTCAAGGTAAGTGACCATCACTTTAAAAGATTCTCCTTGATTCTAGTATGAACATAGATAAAGAACTAAACATGTTTAAGTTGCACCTCACTTGATCCAACCTAATCAACTCAACATGTTCAGTCCTTTGATCTTTGTTCCTAGCTCTACTCTCTTGAATCTTACTGTCTTAACTAAATGAGCTAAAATGTTGTACATCTAACCTTTGGAAAATGATATATCTCAATTATGAAAAGATCGACACTTTATGCATAGATTATCCTTCCTTGGGTTAAGTAATTTGATCTGTTAAATATTTTAAGATACTACTTTTATGCTCATCCTCTGATCCTATCACTCTTATAAAGATTGAATAGAACATATAAACAAAAAGTTTATCTTGTGCAATTTGCCTAAGGATAGATAAGAATAAACTTTTGGTTCTGTTGGTGTTATTCCACCAACAGAGCCCATGCACTTGATCTCTACCTTGTCTTTATGAGCAGGACACACTCTTGAGCAAAACATGGAGAAGTTTATCACTCCCAAATTCTACAAAGTGAAGGTCCTAGATCTACAAGAACATGCACACTGAGCAAGATGCTGCCAGCGTCCAGAATTAACGCTTCACTTCAAACTGCTGGTCGAACAAATAACATGAGTGACACCATATCAAGAGGCATAAACAAGAAGGAATGATGGAAGACGTCGTAGTCAGAATTAGAGGTCATGAAGTCCCCACAGACTTTTTGATCCTCGACATGAGAAGACGATGATGTCCACCTCATCCTAGGAAGACCATTCCTCTACGCTACAAGTACAATCATCTACAAGAGGAAATCCATTTTCACTTTCCTGCAGAAAAGGCACGATGCAACTTCATCAACTACATGTCCAATGAAGCACTCAAGAAGAACAGAAGTGAAAGACACCGCTCTCAATGCCAAAGAAGACAGACTATCAAGAATAGAGAGGCCAATCACGAAGAAGAAGTTATCGACACTGTCCCAGAAAAGAAAGGAGAGGAACCTCAAGACAGTGAGCCACAGGAAGTGAAGACTTAGACCAAGAAAGTATGAAAGAAAAAGTCTGCACCTCAGAGGTACAATCAATAACAACTTTCTAAACGTCTGGCATACCTTGGGAGGTCTAAACCAAGGGAAGGTCTGGTTTGTCGGACCTAAATATCCGAACCTTCGCCAAAAGGTAAAAATCGGTAGTTATCCTCATATTTATTTTCCTGCATATTTCTCAGTTATTTATTGCATCATCATATTTAATCATTGCATCATCATATTCACAAACATTTTAATTTCTGCATTGCATTAGAAAAGAAAAGAAAAATATTGCATTTGTTACACTACAAACCATAAAGCCCCATGTGAATAATCCTATGGTGTGTAAAAACCCGCAAGGATGTTCACCGTGGTGGCATAAAAATAATAAAAATAAATATGCATGCATACATCCTGTTGCATTTTTGCTTGCATCATAAAAAATAAAAATACAAAAATATTGAGAAAAGAGATCTTAGTGAAATTCTGGACAACTAAGGCTTGAGTGGCCAACCCCTAATGCTTAATCTGTTCCACAAGTTTTGTTGTCTATTTGAGTTTCACAGGATTTGAAAGGCCAAGAAAAGCTGACAAGCAAGTGAATGCTCCATCCACTATTGGAGCACTGTCTCAACAAATATCAACATCAATCAAAGCTCTGATAGAGGAAGGACATATCCACTGCCAGTCTTCTACATTACAAGATCGAACGACTATGTCAACATTCAGCTTGGGGGAAGGCACCCCCATGTATCCACGTAAGTATCTTTATCCTCTTAAGTTTTTTATTCTATAAACAAATTCAAAACACCAAAAATATGTGAGCACATGAAGGTTCACTCTTAAAAATGAAAACACCAAAAATATGTGAGCACATGAAGGCTCACCCTTAAAAAGAAAAGAACAAAAAAAAATATGTGAGCACATGAAGGCTCACCATTAATCAAAAAGACAAAAATATGTGAGCACATGAAGGCTCACCATTAATTAAAAAAAGAGACAAAAATATATGAGCACATGAAGGCTCAACACTATTAAGGGAAACAGCTTGGAGGAGACGCACCCCTGTTATCTTCGCGATTCAGGTATGTCTTTATTATTATTACAACTACTATTATTGTTGGCTTTTATTTTATATCTTAAAAGTGTGTTAGATTAAATAAATAAAATAGTGTGTCTAGTTTGTTTTAAGAAGTTGATGACTAAAGAAGAACCCTTTCTCTAATCTTTTGCATGGAAATGATGAATAGTTGCTCTATCTAATTTCTTTCAAGTACCTAGCCTTCAAAGCATGAGTTCTCCTAATTAATAATGATGCCTTAAAATAAAATTAAATACATGGATGGCAAATACTTAATCTAAGGTCTAGGTAATTGGGATATAACATGTGATGATCTGAGCTGCTATTATCTTGTTCTAAACAACATTAAAGTTCCGGAGATTTCTAAATATAAACATGACTAATAATTGCATTGAGTTAAATTAAGCTTTGTTGACCCTGTGAGTAGTTTATCATACCATTGAATTGAGATCACTTACACATTTCATCCATCTTCCGCATAAATGCTCATAATTATTTGTTGCTACACTCTCTGAAGTTTGTTGGAAACATGTGTGAAGGGTCGAGATGGCGGACTAGAGGGGGGGTGAATAGTCCTTTTAAAAACTTAAACCTAAATCGCAGCGGAAAGGCTAACCGAAACAAATGCGGAATTAAAACTATCGGTCTAGCCAAGACTACACCCCTCTATCTATACTCTATGACACCTTACAAAAGATCCTAGTCAAAGCAAATAAGGTGTCGGGCTAGTTAGAGCTCACCTAATTAATTCTAGATGCAAGGTCACACAAACCTAAGCAACTAGTACTTCAAGCAAGGGGGAGCTCCTACACAATCTAGTAAGCAAAGCACAAAGCTCCTAAGCTCACTAGCAATGCTCAATAACAAGGCTACACAAGCCAAATTAGAGAGCTCAACTTAGCTACACAAACTAAGCAATGTGACTAACAAGATTACAAGTCAACTAGTCACGCAAGAGATCTACTTCTACGCTACACAAGCAAAGAAGGTAACTAGCAAGCTACACAAGCTAACTAATTATAAGAGCAACTACATAAGCACAATATATATGAAAGTAATTACAAGCTTGTGTATGGAGATAGCAAACCACCGAGAAGATGTAGACAATGTTGACACGGTGATTTTATCCCGAGGTTCACTTGGTTGCCACCAAGCTAGTCCCCGTTGAAGCAAGCCCAAGGTTGCCGCCGATCCTCTTGCTAGTGGTGACCCTAAGTCACACTCTCCACGATGGAGTGCTCACCAAGAGCTCTAGCGTTCGATCCGGCCGGACCACTTGGCGCTCTTCACGCTTCTTCTCCACTAGAGTTGCTCTTCGCGATCTCCCGCGGGGCGAGCACGATGCCCCTCACAAAGTCTTCTCCGGAGCCACGCACAATCTTCTTGCGGGCTTCACGACGGAGACACAACCACCAAGCCATCTAGGAGGTGGCAACCTCCAAGAGTAATAAGCACCACCGGCTTGCAACTCGATCACCTAGTGCCACTCGATGCTATCTCCCTAAGCAACGCACTAGCGATCACTAACTCGCTCTAGAATCACACACTATTGAGCACTAGCGAGTTAGAGGGCTCCCTAGCACATCCACACAAGCCACCAAGGCTTTGGAGTGCTCAACCACCAGCCCAAGGCCGGCCACCAACGACATTTATAGCCCCAAGGGCTCAACTAGCCGTTACCCCTTCACTGGGCAATCTGCGCGACCATCGGACGCGCCGGACCAAACCATCGGACGCTGAGGCCAGCGTCCGATGCCCGGATGCTCGCCACGTGTCCCCCACGTTCAACTTCGGCCGAGCGATCCCAACGGCTATATTCCTTCCTGCGCCAGTTTAAAGTGGCATCGGACGCGCCGATGCCTTGCATCGGACGCTCCGATGCCTCTGCTCAGAACTGCGCAAAACAGCACCCACATCGGACGCGCCGGACCCTTAGCATCGGACGCTAAGGACCAGCGTCCGATGTCTATGCAGAGAGCTCCCCGAGAGCACAAATCTACATCGGACGCGTCCGATGGAACTACATCGGACGTAGGCCAGCGTCCGATGCTCCCATCCAGACTAGCTCACTCCACGACACTGCCATCGGACGCTGCAACAATGATTCACCCGCGTCCGTTGCCAGCGTCCGATGCCTCCACGATTTCTCTGCCTCGCCCGAGCCTTCATGCCAGGCCTCGGCCTCGAGCCTTCGAGCCAGGCCTCGGCCTCGATCCTTCGAGCCAGGCCTCGGCCTCGACTGACGCTCAAAACTCCGCTTCGCCCGAGACCTCCGCGCTGAGCCTCGGGCCGACCATCGGACTGACCATCGGACGCTTGGCCAGCGTCCGATGCAGCGTCCGATGCTCCCACTGCAATCGGCTTCAGCTAGGGTTTACCATCGGACGCTCGGCCCAGCGTCCGATGCCCCTCGGACCAGCGTCCGATGCTCCCCGAGCATAGCATTTCAACTCCGAAAAACGCCGAATCCTGCCTCGCAAGCTCGGCAGGAGGGGAGAGGGACTATACACTAGTTTCTCCCACTTCTCCTCACCTCCTTTCAACACAACTTCTTCTCCAACAACTTCTCCTTTGCAAATGTGCCAACACCACCAAGAGAACATCAACATGTGCATGTGTGTTAGCATTTTCACAATCATTTTCCAAAGGATTTTCACTTGCACTTACCACGCCACTCGATCCTAGTAACATCGCAAAGTTAGATCGCTCAAGTGGCACTAGATGACCGATATGCAAACAAGTTTGCTCCTCTTGATAGTACGGCCATCTATCCTAAACCCGGTCATAAACTTCTCTACACACCTATGACCGGTGAAATGAAATGCCCTACAATTATACCTTTGCCTTGCGCATTCCATTCCATCTCCTCTGGTGTTGATGCAACACATGCACCAACCTATCTTCAAATGATATGATCCACTTCATATCATCACATGGCCTCCATGGTCCATCGATCTTGACATCTCTTGCTCTTCACCATCGCTTCGGTCCTTCGGCGCCAAGTCTTGCTTAAGCCTCCCGACACTCGGTACCAACGGCTTCAAAGCCTCAACTTGCCCTTCACCTTCGCGACCGGTCCATCAAGCCAAGTCTTGCCTTGATCTTCACCATCTTAGCCACATGACCACATGTCATGTTTCATGTGCATTAAGCTCCTCCTTCACATGTGTGAGCCTTGCAACATATTCCAAGCCATTTCTCCTCTATGGCATATGTTGCTCACACATGATCACCTATGGACTAATCACCTGTGAAATTCACTTCAAACACATATTAGTCCACCTAAGTTGTCACTCAATTACCAAAACCAAACTAGGACCTTTCAATGTGGCTGTGAAAAAAAAAGAGATCCGAGGAAATAAAAAGGGACAAGTGTCCAAAACCTCAAAAAGATAGATCCCGAGGAAATAAAAAGGGACAAGTGTCCGGAACCTCGAAGAAAAAGAAAAAAAAGAGAAGAAGAAGAAAAAAATGTGTGAGAAAAAAAATGGGCATGTGCCCGACAGTAGAATTAGCCTAATAGCCATATGTCTCTGATAAACAGAAGAGAGTGAATATATTCAAAAGAGCATCCGACTCTATTTTCCATACACATGCACTTCTTGATTTAATGGTTGGTTGACTTTCTCTTTGGATCCATTGTTTAATTTGACAACGTATGTATTAATGCTTTTGAAAATTAATTAAAACTCCGGGATAAAGGTGAAGTGAAAGAACTAGAGACATAGTGCTTGATTTTATCATTCAATCTCTCAATTATTTAAGATTTAAGGTAAGAGTAATAAGCCCCATGAAGAATAACATGATATGTTTCGGAGAATTTTTGTTTAACAGCAGGTATACTTGTTGGAAGTGAAGATATTGTAGCAACTCCTGATCCAATGTTAAGTTTTGGTTTTGCTAAGGGACTAGCAAAGGGTAAGCTTGGGGGAACTTGTTGATGCTGGTTATCTATCAAAATTAAAGGATAAATAAATATGAAAAGGGCATGAATTCAATCACCAACAAAGGTTTAGGGTTTCAACTGACAATATTCCACGAGTTTTGGTGAACTATGATTCTGCAGGGACTAAACCAGGAAATCAACACTGATAGCTTCCCCTAGAAGGAAACCGACGCGAGATAACGCAACCGGCACGTCAGGAATATTCTAGAAGGTTCTAGAGGACACCAAAGGACACCACGAGGCGGGACACCTCGAGAGGCCGCCAGGTGGGACCGACCGGTCCCACCCTTAGACCGGTCGATCTCCCCCTAGGCCCGCTGGTTTCCGTCTTCTGCAAGCTTCCTCCACCGAACCCTAGGACTCATCTCCACCGTCCCTGAAGTCAGTTTGATCCAACGGCTGCGGTTGATCCCTCAGGGCTATATAAGCAGCCCCAGACCCCCCTCTCCAGGCATCTCCATCTTCATTATTCATCTACACATCAGAAACTAGGGTTTCAATTAGAAGTAGAGGTCCCTCTAGATGAATCTCTTCTAGTTCATCTAGTTGTAATCAAGAGCCAGCTATCTAGTAGAAGACTAGTTACCCCTCTATTTAGGATTAGAACCTAGTCTTATATTAGAACTAGAAGATAGAGAGAGAGAGAGAGGAAGAGATCAAGAAGGAGCTCTGGCCTGTCGGATCCACTTCTTCATCTTGTACCTGTGGATTCAAGTTCATCATCAACTTCAGCGATTGTTTCGGTAATCAACGTCTATATTTAAGTTTGAGCTATTGTTCTTATTATTCTTAAGGTTTATGACTCTCTTTTGAGTACTTTAATTCTAAGTTGCTCTAGAGTTAAAGTAGTTGGATAGTGTAAGCATGGTGCTTAGACTTGATAGCTCATATATGCCTCCTATAATGCCGGTAGTAGTGGTTGTTCGCAAGGGTGACTCTTATAGCCTTGTTGATTCTTCTATAGTCCACTTACCCGTGTGTAGGCTCGGTAGGATTATACATTTGCATAAAAGATTCATACTTTGTTTGTGACCTTTTATGGCAACTTCCCCACTAAGAATAATATAAACATATCACTCTTAAATTGGAATTAGACAGCCTTAATGATCCCCTCTATACTTCTAGATTCTCCGTCCTTGTTAGCTACTCAGGGGATAGACTTTAAGACTTAACACTATCCATTCCTTTGGGTTCGATATTAAAACTGGGTTACTCCGGTGAAGTGCTACATCGGTAGATCTTATCTGTGCGCTTGCGGATAAAGTAGAGTGTGAGTTAATTTATACCAACAACAACACCAATGTGTCTTCAGCTAGCTGATCAATCACTCAGATACCCTATAGGAATTGCTGAGAACATCCCAGTCAAGATTAGAGAGTTCTTCGTACCAGTAGACTTCGTGGTATTAGAAATGCATCCGGATTCAAAAGTATCACTCATTCTCGGAAGACCATTTTTTAGCACCGCCAAGGCCCATATTGATGTCGGAGCTGGAGAAATTAAATTCACCATAAATGGAAAGGAAGAAAAGTTCTCATTCAAACCATGGCCCGAACAATGCTCAACTCTAGCAGACCATAAAACTCAAGATACAAAACTGTTGTCTCCAGAAGTAGAGACCCATCAAGAAGAATGAAGAAGACTGGAGAGTCCAATACGGTGGACTTTAAACCCCGAACCTTCGCCGGAGGTAACTCGGTAGTTATCAGCATTTATTTTTGCATTTCATTTACATCATTATTGCATCATAAAATTAGCCTCATGTAATTAATATTTACGAATCCCGTAAGTATTATTTACTACGACAACAAAAACATATAAGAATTTCATCATTAGAATCTTCATTTTCTATAATTTCATAAAAGCAATTTTCTTTTATACTTACATTATACAAATACAGGAGACATACGGACCCACAGACATCTGGGACCCACATCATATCATTTCACATTTTCACATGCACTCACAACCACTCATCTCACCTACCACCACATGCAACCGTCGGCATATACTCCAAAGAGTGGGAACTTGAGCAAGGTAGGTAAGGGAGCAAGATGGAAGAAAGTGGGCCCCACAGGGGACCGGTCGGTCCCACCACTAGACCGACCGGCCACCCCCTTCTCCTCCTATAAATTGGCAAGCTTTCTTCACACTCTTCACACACTCCACTCTTCAGAAACACCAACCTCACTTCAAAATTTGGAATTCCAATTTTGAGTTTGCTTAGCTCTTCATTGTGGGTAGTTTCTGAGTAAGAAAAGATATAAGAGTAAGCAGGAGGAAGCTTTGAGAAAATAGCAAGTAGAAAGGGATAGTGGGAGCAAGCAAGAGAAATCAATAAGAGAGGGGAAGTGCTGCCCAATTAGTTAATAAACTAGGAGAAGTTGAAATAAAATTGTCAACTTGAACGACTGACTCCTGGACCACTAACTCTCTGACATTTATTTGCTCTAACCCTCACTCATTCCACTAGTTTTGTTTGTGTGTTCTCTTGTTTCTGCAGCAAAGATGAGCAACTTCTTGAGAAAGGCGAAGAACACGCTCACTTTCCGATCAACGAGAAGCCGTTCACGAGCTGGCTCATCACAAGGAGGTTCGGACATGGATACTTCATCCCTGCCTCGATCCTCCACCACAAGCCGGTCCGAGCCACATGATCTTCTTCACGAAAGGCACATCAAGCTCCAAACAGCCTACGAGAAAGACCTATTCAGGCATTACCGTGATAAAGAGTACACTCACACTCCCATCTTCGATTCACAATTTCTCCGAGACACAGGTATGGACTCTGAGTTCGATCTAGTCTTCCATAACATTGGATGGGAGAATACTTGGGAGCTCTCTAAAGAAGGTTGTAGATTGCTCACTCTAGAATTTCTTTGCACTCTCTCTTCGGATGACACATATGTCTACTTTAGGCTGTACAATGAACCTTTCACTCTCACATGGAAGCAGTTCAGTCTAAATCTGGGTTTTCCTGAAACCTGCAATGTAGACTTAGATGTAGGCTTAGGAAACTTTGACAAAAATAGCTTTTGGGAGGACATCACTGGTAAGAGAACAGATCATCACCCTTGCACCAATGATATACACAACCCCACATTAAGGGTGATGCACAAGTGGCTAGGCTTTACTCTCTTTCCTAGGCAAGAAGGTCGTATTGTTAGAACTGAGGAGTTAAAGATTATGTATGCTATGGTTAAGAAAACTAAAATTTCACCAGTAAAACTCCTGGTAAAATACTGGCCTTATATTCACACTCTACAAGGCCCTATATCCATCACTTCTTGGGTTACTCGTCTTGCTGAAAATCTAAACTTGAATGGAAATATCATGTACATCTCCACTCCACGACCAGTCATAGGTTTCTACTTTTTCAGCCAAGCACATCTTATTAAGAAGAGAAATAACAAACTCTATATGCAATATAAAGGATATACAAATGAATATGAATTGCCAAACAGATCACTTGGTCTGTATGTCGTGGAAACCTTTTTGCTTAACCTGCAGAGACCTAGCGCGGGAGTAGGAAGAAGCCCCTCCGCAAGATTCACTAGAAACGCTACCCCGAGATATCAAGGAGAAGACGCTGCACCAGCTGGACCATCTTACACTCACTATCAAGGATTCGAACGAGCTGGACCATCTTCATCACACCATCAAGCCTGGGAAGATACTGCTGCCTATGAGCCACATACACCACAAGATTCATGGGGGCAAGGAAATTTTCGCAATTACACTCCACCTCATCGTGAAGAGGATACGATGTATGACTTCCAGGGAGGACGAATGTCTTTCTCTGGGAGAGGTGTTCATGATGTCACTCATCATCCATACTCTTACCATGCCACCCATGGTTACCCAGAATACCAACCACACCACCAATTCCCGTACCACAGAGACCCCTACTTTCAGGGCATTGACAGTCGTCTTACTCATCTTGAGACGGGTCAAGAAGATATGCCCCACACTCTTGAAGAGATACATCATCAAGGCGTTCAGACAAACGAGAATTTCTACTACCTCTTCGGGCAAATGGGAATCAATCCACCTCAGCCACCGCCACCGTACGAATAAAACTAGCTTGGGGGAGGATCCCCTATTCCCGAGGTAAGTATGTTGTACCCCTTTGTTTGCTTATATTTAGTACTACTAGTTAGTTTAGTATTTTAAATAAAATAATCTTGATGTAGGACATACTTAAAAAAAAGGGGCTACTTTTCATAGTTTCAACTGTAGAATAATACCTTTCAAATTTTCAGAAAATCTCAAAACAATGATCTTAACCAAAGTTCGGATAGTTGAGAATTAGAGATGAAAAAGTCTAAGCTACTATTTATCTTGTTCTTAGTTTCAATTAATCTCCGGAATTTTAATTTTGAAAACTTCAAACATATGATGAGAACCTGTATGGCATAATAACTAAAGCCTGATAATAAATGATTCATACTTTGAGGCTGCCTACTCTGCTCTAAGTTTTTAGCTATGGTAGAGAGGTTTATCATGCTCTAAAGAACAAGCATCTACAAATGTAAAAGATTCACTCTTCCGAAGTAGTATTGTGTTAGAGGCATGGGCAATGCAAAAATATGATAAGGAGGAAAGAAAAAGGGACAAGTGTCTAACTACCTCAGAAAAAGAAAAAGAAAAGAAAAATATGTGACAAAAATATGAAAAGAAAAAGAATGATAGCCCATGGTCCCTCTAATTACAATATGCCAGTAAGAGTTGACAAATTTAAAAAGGTTTCAAATGCTTGATCTAAAAGTATGACATTTCTCTCCCTAGGCTCTGAACTTTGACTGAGAAAAGTGTGCTTTTTAATCTTAAAATATATATATGTCATACAGAAGTTCTCTGAGCTTTTATTATAAAATCTTGCAAAACTCCAGAGTAAAGTTGGAATAAGGAATTTGAGACATAGTGCTTGACTTGCTTGCTTCTAACTTTCAATTATTCTGAACTAAGGTAAAAGATTGGCGAAACGAACATGTGAAAATTCTTCCAAACTCTTTTCAAGAAATTTTTCAGTTGATGGCTTGTGTATTAAAGCAGTTTACACTTTTACTCTCAGAACCCTATGTTTGCTAAGGGACTAGCAAAAGTTTAGCTTTGGGGGAGTTTGTTGACGTCTATTAACTATCATTATTTACCGTCAACAATACTTGAATAAATGTCAAAGAGGATTGCCAACTTAGAAATAGGAGGTTTAAACTAACAAATTCCACGAGTTTTGGTGATTCTACATTTTCCAGGGATTAAACAGAAAAACTAACCACATTGCTTCCCCAAGAAGGAACCCGACGTAGATAACTTCACCGCCACGTCGGTATATTCCTAGAAGACTCCAGAGGACACCACCAGACACCACGAGGCAGGGCACCACAGGAGGCCGACCTGTGGGACCGACCGGTCCCACAGGGCCCACCGGTCGGTCGGCCACAGAGCCGCCACGCCTCCGTCTTCTGCAAGCTACTTCCATCGACCTCTAGGATGCATCTCGACCATACCTCAAGTCGGTTTGATCCAACGATCATGATTCCTCGCCTAGGGCTATATAACCAGACCCCTGACCCCTCTCCAGATCATCAGGCAGATCAAGATCAGAAGACAAGACAAAATTAGGGTTTCTAGAGAGAAAGAGTTAGAGCTCTACATCAAGATTAGAGTTTAGTCTAGTTAGATTCAAGTAGAGGCAGGCGACTTCGTTGGCATATCCGGCTAGAAGCTTCGTCTGAGTCTCCGGATCATTGTCGAAGACTCGGTAATTTGTATCTTTATTCGACTTTATGCTACTATAATATATTTCAGTTTATTCAGTTTTGGAGTTTAATCTAGTTGTATATTTAATATAGATCTGATTATGATAGAGTTTATGATCATGTTCATAAAGTACTGAGCTTTATTCCGGATAGAGTTAAGTGGTCAAACTAGTGTAAACATGGTGTTTAGACTAAGTTTACCTGCGAATACATCCTATGCTCCGGGTCGAGAGGTAGATCGCAAGAGTGACAGTCCTGTTGAGTCCTTTGTAGTCCTCCCTCCGAGTGTAGATCTTAGTAGGACGCGGTTACAAGTTAGAATTCATTACTTTGTTCTTGATTCTAATTTAGTAATGTACCTTGATCATGGATGATAGATTAATTAGCTATAAATGATTATATATTAACTAGAGTAATCACTAGGCTTAGTAAATGTGAAGTAACTTAGGATTCGAATCTCTTAATTAATCACCTGACTCTCTGCTTGATCTATGTAGTTCGCTCTATCTCTAGAATTCCCGCTGTTATCATTATCATTATCATTTACCTTTACCTTGTCTTACCCCTGTTTAGACATGTGATTAGTGAATGAATGAATGAATAATAATCTCTGCTACCCTTGAATCATATTTAATTACTAGTTCCCAGCTTCATTACTATCTTCGGTAAAATATAAATAACGATACCTAGATAACCTGGGTAAAATGCTGCTACAACAGGTATATTTATCTGTGCGCTTGCGGATAAATATTTGTTTATATCTTTTGAGCTAGTGTCACGTATGAATTGAAACTTGACATGAAGAAAGACCGTTAACCCCTAACCTGAAAGCCTAAAAGTATGAAAGAAAATTTAATCTCAAACAAAAAAACTTCCAGATTGAGCTCTAGAGATAGGTCACGAGACAAAAAAGAGAACCTACACATGGTGAACTAAACTGACCAACGAATCCAGAAAAACAAAAATTAATCCAGGCGCCTAAACCACAGTTTCCCAGGGTATAGCATCTGATTCTTGTTTCATAGCAAGTACAACGTCATCCAAACCTTAGGATTTCTAACTTCAGCTTCACGGCAGTTTTGGAATCATAAAGTTTTATACGCCAAAATTTAAGGGCAAGGTGTTTCGTGCTTTATTTGCAGCTATACTAGCAAGTTATATTTACAGAGTATCATTTTTTATGGTCTGATGATTCACTGGTCCTAGAATCACATCAATGTCTCAAATACTTTCAGAAGAAAGGAATCCTACTTGCCTAATTATATGAATACAACTCTGCTAATTACTTTATACCACCAGGAAAATAGTTCAACTATATTTGCACAAGATAGTTTCAAGCCAGTAAAATATAGATGAGTATGAAATAAGTACGTTTGAGCCAAGAAAAACAATTGCCTCTTCTGAGCATCCTCCCCTGAACACTAATAGGTCACGATATCAGGAAGGCACATATAATATATCGGTATTTGTCTGCTTGCAGAATATGAAGTAACTAAAAGTAATAGTGTAATTTAACTATTACTGGAACTCACATATGGCATAGTTTAGGTTTGCATACACATTACACAAAAGGCTGGACTTGATGAGAATCCTTCACCGCCATCCTGAAAGCACAAAACAAAATCAGAACATTTGTACCGCTTCACCTCCTTGTTGATGGCCAGCAACTCGTCCAGCACACCCAAGTCATCATCATCGTCCAGGTATAGCTGTGCTGCCAACGCAGCGAGAGCTAGGACCGCTAGCAGCAGAAGCACCCCAACCCACCGTGACTGAGAAAATGATGTCGTTACTTCAAGTCTTTATTTTCTAAAGCCTGGATTCATCTTGGCTGATGGCTTGATGCTATGATTGTTCGACCAACCCTTGCAGATCAGTCACTCTAGCAAACAATAGCTTCCAAAAGAGAGAAAAAAGAAGTTCATTAGTATTGTAGGGAACACATTTGAAAAAGACCACACATTCACACTTATCATGAAGGACACAATATATTACCATCTCCTGTGATAGTTTCAAAGTAGATTGTGAGGTTTCATCAGGTTGCTGAAATCAAATTTCATAAATCAGCACTGTACAAGAAATGCCATGGAAAAATGCGAAATCAAGTAGCAACACAGCCACCTGAGATGTTACTCTCAAAAGATCACCTTAACACTCAAGTTGTGTTAGATAAGGTAAGGCCTAGAGAATCAAGGGCAACTGCCAACCAGTATACTACTATACTTATATATTTTGTGCTACTCTTAATCTACTTGGCTACCACCAGCCACCCACACAGCCACCTGATTCATGCACCCAGCCACCCACTCCAGACCTTAACCACAAAGAAAAATATACACACTGCACATGCATACATAATATCTAAAAATTAGGAAACAGAGCACAACTTCACCATTCAAAACCAGTGCCATTCAACAGCAATAAATTAAAATTGGAATAATGAGGCAAAAGGATGCAAGCAAAGGTTGCTTACCACCAGAAACTGGGCTGATATTAGGAGATGTTGTCAATGAGGACCCAAATAAGTAAGATAAAATCACGCACCCACAAGCACAAGAAAAGAAGAGATACTGCAACAAATTAGATGCAGTTTGATTCATCACTAAGATGTATTGAAAACAAAACAGACAACGGCAGAGAAGTAAAAAAAAGTCACTTTCATAAAACGGGTTCATATACTTTGGAAAATTAACAACTGAGCACTCCGGCCTCTAACCTGCACGAAATACAAACCCCATTCCAGTTATGTGTGAGAGGGAAATAACCTGAACTATACTATGTCTCTAATATCCACCCAATTAACGGAACTGCATCAAGGAATATCACATACATGGATTTAGCATCTATTGATCCACTGATGAATCCTCATTGGCTAGATTAACTGGAAACAAGTAACTGCAATAGTAAATTTTGACAATGAAATTGTGAGGTTGAATTCAGAAGCATATTCAAATAGTAAATTTTGACAATGAAATTGTGATGTTGAATTCGGAAGCATATTCAAATACATGGCTTCAACAAAGAATAAAAAGGTTAATGATGAAGGATTGTAAACTGAATTTTAAGATACTATCAAAGAAGTTTTCCTCATCGGATATAGCAGAAGTTCAGGGAATGTCCTGTGAATAAGAATAAAAACGAAGATGGATTGGTAAGGGCAAAAGATATATTCGCACGAGCCTAGGAATTCACAAGCTAAAAGGAATTATGCTATTATTAATAGAAATCAACATGGAATGGGGTATGAATTATTATAAGCTTATAAGCGCAGAGTTCTTAGTTCTAGAGAAAAAATAAAGACATGGATATCATCTTAAAGAAGCTGACAATAGGCATGCTTTTCTTTTAGCTTTTGCAATCATGAAAATCTAGCAATCCCCTCCACCAAACTGGCAGGTGCAAGGTGACCATGGCTTACATCCTAAAACAAAAGGAAAAAATGTCACAGCAAGGAGATATAGGCATATAGCACACACATCAAAACATCTAGCATCTAGATCTGGTGGAAGGTAAAGTCATGGGAGATAAATTAAAGAGGCTAACCATGAGACAGATCGATGGAGTCCCGTGTAGCTGATGTAGATGTGTGTCGTGTCTTCCATCCTGCTGCATGACCCACTGCATGGGCGGCTCGATGCCGCAAAGCGATGGCCTCGAACATGTTGTCCACGTTTGCCATCACGGCGACCATCGACATGTGGAGGAGGAGGGCAAGCATGGGCAGCCTGCGTGCCGTAGCCCGGCGGCGGCCGCGCCCCTGCCTGGCGGCCACGTCGTCGATTGCGCCTCCAGTAGCTGCGGGCACCGACTTGGGTGCCCATCTCCCCCACGTGGCCGTGACCTCCTCCTCGAGATCGAGCCTGACCCTCTTCCCCATCCCTGCTGCGAGCTATGGATGTCGGGGTGGTGTGGGCACTGGCGACAGCGGATCTAGAGCGGGACCCCACCTGCGTGGGGTGAGGGAGGAGGGCCGCTGATGACCGCTCGCGCCGACGTGCAACTCACGGGGGTGTCGTCGCCCTGCGCCTGCCCTCGCCTCGGAAGAGAGATGAGGGGTGCGCGACGTAGTGGGACAGGTAGGGTAGGGGAGGGGAGCGGGGAAGCATGTGGCGCCTCGCGCGTCCTCGCGCAGCCTCCCCTAGCGGTGGCGCGGCCCTGCTGTGGTGGCGTCTTCACGACGGGCGGGCAGCCTGGAGGCGGCCAGTGTTGGTGAGCTATGCCAGGCGCGACCGCCGCCGGCCAAAACCCTAGCCGGCCACCAGATTGGGAGAAGGATACAGAGGTGCTTGCCGAGGACAGAGAGAGGGGCGCGCGGTGCCGGCCGGAGTCGAGAGGGAGGTGCCGACGTGGGTGGAGAGGGAGGTGCCGCCGCCGGCTTGGTCGCGACTCACAAGCTGCGACCCCCGAGAGGTGACGAGCGCCGGTCGGGAAAAAAAAGAGGCTCCACGGAATCAAACCATGGACGTCGAGGCAGAGACCAGGAGCGCATTCGCGCGCGGGGTGAGGATGAGTGAGTGATGAAGGTTTGATCCAAAGAACATCAGCCGTTGGATCTGAGTGAGTGAGAGAAAGGAGATGTGAGAGTGAATCTCATCCCTTTATTTCAAATCTTGGTTAGTTTTGTGTGTATTTATTTGGATGTACTTGTACTTAGATTAGAAGGAATTAGGAGAGATAATGACTGTAGTGGATGGTTTACCGTGTGGCTTTAGGAATATTTTTTAGGTGGATTATATGTAGTAGAGAAGAGATGTAGTAGAGATAGAGATACACCGTTAAAACTCCTTCAAACCCAATAGAAAAATAAGGAGAAAATGATACAACATATGATGATTATTGCCTCATTGTAAACTCATATGAGAAAACCTTGCAGGAGAAAACTCATAGATAGTTTAGAGGTCAATATATGTCATTGATATCTCCTTAAAAACCCCGTTGGGGGAAAAAGAGAAATACGACATAAACTTATGCTAATATTGCCTCATTGGAAACTTTATATGAGAAACCTCGTGAGTAAAACTCATATAAAGAAAAGAGTGTAATATGATGGTTTGGACAGGCAACATTTAGAAGATTTCTCCCCCTGAGCCTTGCAAATCTCGAAGTCGATGCATACTAATTCCTTGAACATATTTCTAGAACGAGGAAGCTGGTAGGGACTTACTGAACAAATCAGCGAGATTATCACATGATTTTGTTTGCAAGATATCTATTTCACCCATTTGTTTAAACTCGTGGGGATAAAACAACTTAGGAGAAATGTGCTTGGTTATGTTGCTTTTGATGTAACATGTCTCCATCTGTGCAACACAAACAGAGTTATCTTCATAGATAACAGTTGGTGCATCAAGGCTACCAATACCACATGACTGTTGTACGTAGTTAATCACTCTGAGAAGTCAAACACATTCGCGTGATGCCTCATATAGTGTAATTATTTCAGAGTGATTAGTTAAGGTAGCCATCAGAGTCTATTTTGAAGACTTCCATAAAATGGCAGTTCTTCCGTGTAACAACACAAAGCCTGTCTGGGATCGACCATTATGGGGATTAGATAAATAGCCGACATCAGTGTATCCAATCGAGTTAGAGTCTGGGTTTCTTTGGAAGAATAATCCAAGATCCCTTATACCATTGACATATCTAAGGATATGTTTTACTCCCGTCCAATGACGTTTGGTAGGAGCAGTGCTTTGTCATGCTCGCAAGTACACTGCAAATGCAATATCAGACATGGTACAATTTGCAAGATACATGAGCGCTCCAACGGCACTAAGATAAGGGTAATGAGGACCCAGAATCTCTTCTCCATCATTCGTTGGTCTGAATTGACCAGTCTCCATTTCCAGGGACCGAGCGACCATAGGAGTTTTGGAGGGATATGATTTGTTCATATTGAATTTCTCTAATATTTTCTGGATATAGGCTGATTGATGTACAAAGATTCCACTGGGAAGGTGCTTAAGTTGTAAACCTAAGCAAAATTTGGTTTGACCCAAATCCTTCATCTCAAGCTCCGTATTTAGATGATTGCAACTTCACCTATTTTGCTTTGGTCCTGTTTAGTTCCCACTTCAAACATAAATTTTTTCAAGATTTTCTGTCACATCAAACCTTTGGTCGCATACATGGAGTATTAAATGGAGATAAAAAATAACTAATTACACAATTTGTCTATACTTGAGGAGACGAATGTTTTAAGCCTTAGTCCATGATTAGATAAAATTTGTCAAATACAAACAAAATGCTACAGTACCCAAACACAAAATCTAAGGGAACTAAACACGCCCTTTATCTGGACTGAAACATATTGTGCAATTTATCACCTCCATGTGCACTGAAAATAACAATGCTTTGCCTGTTCATTGCTTGGGGAATAATGATCCTTAGACGTGGTAATAGCTAAAATCCCAAACATACAGATACTAAAAAAAACAGCTTACCATTATTCGGAATATGTACTACACACATGTCGCTATGAATTACTATTGTTCCCTACATTAAAAAAAACAGACGATGTTTGACAGCATCCGTCTCATCTATAATCCCTCCAGTATGGTAAAAGAAGTCGTTTTGGACAGCGGCACGGTCTCCAAAACGTAACTTTGAACACTTGTTTATTTAAAAATATTTATTGAAAAGTGGTATAGGTATGTTTTTAATGAAAGTACTTCTTAAGACAAATTTATTTATATGATTTTTACATCTCTAAACTCAATAATTTAAAAGTTATTCATGATTTATATTCCCAATGTTTGACCTAAACCTTGTCCAAAAGGACTTTTTTTATCAAACTGGAGGGAGTATACGCTAAGCTTTATATGCTAATCGAATGTTAGCGACTGATACTTCTTTGTCATCTTAGCTGTTCAAATTGTGCAACTCAGTTCACCCAAAAAGAACCATAATCTGTAGTTTGTCGCTTCTGTGTACATTGAACATTGAAGAAATTAGGTGTTCCTTGTTTGCAAGGTAGTGATCCTCAGGTGTGCTTGTACCTGAACGGACAAAAAAAGACACAAGTATTGAGAGTATCCTCAGGTAGTCGTCAGAACAAGCTATCCTTCCTGCTGGGGCTGAGGGTTGCATGACCCAACGCTTCAGCAGGCCAACGCGTGGCCGTGCCTCCGCTACAGACGGATACGGCGGCTCCGTGGTCCCGTGAGACTTGTACGGCTCGGAGGGCACAGAGGAAACGACTCCGTCTCATTTGCATCACGACGTCCATGGGGCCCACCATCTCCACACGTTTTGCATGCAGATGAATTCCGTGTCCTCGTCACGTCTCAATCGGTGACACGTGCTTTCCAAGTTGGAGGAGGCCGGTCCTTCCGTGTCACTCATCCTGATCGATCACCGTTTTGCGCCTACAGGGCCTATAGATGTTCATACAGCCCGAGGCACGAAGGCACGACCCGAAGCACGAAAAAATGGCCCGGTACAAGCACAGCACGGTCCGATAGGCTGCGGGCCCGGGCCGGCCCGGCCCGGGGGGTGCAGGCCGGGCCTGGGCCTTAGGCAAGGCACACGGGCTGGCCCGGGCACGGCCCGACCTTCAATGACAGGCACGAGACAGCCCGACCAGCTGATAAGGCCTCACAGCAGGCCTGCTAAGAGCCCCTCCCAATTCCCAAACCCTACCCTACCCTCTCTCTCCACTTCCCACTCGGCGCCTACGCGGCGCACTCCACGCGGCCTCTCGCACGCCGCACCGCACTCCCGCTCGGCGCTCCCCGTACCGCACGCGGCCACGGCGCGAGGCGCCCTCCACGCTCCACTCGCCACCGTGCCGCCGTTGTGCCTCACCCTCGCTGCACTCCCTCCCGGTCTCCCCACTTCCCCCACGCGGCCACGCGCGAGGCGCCCTCCCCTTCGACTCTTCGGCTCTTCGGCTCTTCCGTCCCCGGGCTCCCCATGTGGTCGCTGCCGCTCCGAAGAGCAGACGGAGCCATGGGCCTCCTGTCGTCCTCTTCCACCGGGCGGATGCGCCATGGCAAGCAGCACCACGACGCTCGTCCTCTGGCTGGATCTACCACTGGAGGCAGCTTCGGTGGCCTCCTCCTCCTCTGGCTGTCGGATCTGCCTCGGGCGGAAGCACAAGCTGTCGGCGGTGGTGGCTTCCTCCTCCTCCGGGCGCCAGATGTGTCTCGGGCGTAAGCACAAGCCGACGGCGGTGGCCTCCTCCAGCCGCCGGATCTGCTCTCCCCTTCCCTCTCTCTATGGGCCTCGGGCCGACCCGACTTGAGAAAATGGTCGTGCTTCTCGGGCCGGCCCGACACGAAAATAGGCCCATGGGCCCGTGCTTGGGCCGTCGACCAGGCCCATGGGCCGTTTAGGCACGACACAGGAGGCCCGCGGGCCATGCTGGCCCGGCACGGTGCGGGTCATGCCCTGGCCAGGCCCGGGCCAGGCCGGGCCGGCCCAGCCCGATGGCCATCTATAACAGGGCCTGCGGTCCTCAAGGTTATCTTCTCCAACCAGACAGCTCCATCGTCCCTCCCTTTTACCGTCTCTATGCGCGATCAGTTTATTTGAGTTCATCTAGGTGTACACGTCTTTGACGTCAATCGTGCTCCTGCATGCCCTAGTCGACGCTGGTCTCCTTTTCCGGTCTCTCCTGGAAGGAACTCTACATGATATGCCCCCTCGCATGCGCGCGTCCTCGGCTTAATTAGCCAGCTCCATCGGCACCTGGCGGCGGCGCGGAACAGGGGCGGCGAGACGGGCGACTGGGCGAGGGGCAGGGGCGGTGCGCGTGGTGCTGCGGAGCGAGTGCGAGCCCCTGTTCCGGTGCGACGAGGCGGTGCAGGGGGAGAGGAGGGACTAGTGGATGTACAGGGCGGACGTGCAGCGCCTGCTCCAGGGATCAGGAGGTACGTGCTGCACCTTTTTTTCCCCGAGATCACGCCGAGGCGCGTTTTCACTACGTGCTGCACATCGATCGTCAGTCACTGATTTGCTTGCTCCGGCCGTCGTGCATGCGCGTTCGGTTCGACCTCGATCTGCTGTCAACACCTCTGCTTTCTTCATCTTTTGCACTCGCCATACATGCAAGTCAAGCCAACTACTGTAGTTGCACCTGCGGGTGGAGATTAGTGTCTGGGAATGTTCTGGGCTCCGGTGGATCTGGACCGGACCCGAGAGTGAGAGGCTGACGGCCTCTTAGACGTGTGAGGGTCGGGCCAAATTCCGCTGCACACACACTTGATAATATACGTGCAAGGCAAAAATAAATGAGTATTAGATTTATTATAGGCCAAGCTCATTAATATATTTAATAAATCAATAACTCTATGGTGTAATTGTGAGATTTAATGTTTAGCAGATTGAAATTTAAAGGGATGTTGACTCAACTTATATGGTGGGATTTATTCCACTTAATTTGAGAAGTTGTGAAACAGATAAAGGCAACCGCGCGCCGCCGCCGAGGCACGGGCCGAGGCGAGGCAGGCGGGCGTGGCGTGTTAATTTTATTTTAATTTAATACGCACTAACCACGTCTTAATCACGGGAGTTTACAGGAATAAAGGGGTGGCGTTTCCTCCATTCTCCTGTAGGAAAGACGTCTCCATCTCATACGGAAGAGCGAGAGGGCAGGTGGCTCCGGAGCCGGTGCCGCTCGAGACCTTGCACGGGGATCAGCAATTAGTTTTTTGGGGAGCGAATACGTGACTGTCCGAACCATCTTCGTCGTCGTTCGTCTTCTCCAGGAGGATCGTCGTCGCCATCTTCTTCCTCCCGGCGAAGTTGTTGTTGTACGTCTTCGTCCGCGACTACAAGAAGAGCGTTCGTCGTCTTCTTCCCGGAGAACTTTATCTCCAGTTGCTGCTCATGATCAAGGAAGTTGGACAAGGATCTAGATCTTTAACTTCGCCAAGGATGGGAGGGTATGAACTTCTCATCTCCTCTCTGTTTTTCGTGATCCAGAATTTTGCTCCGTCATTCTGTTTTAGTAGTACTGTTGAATATGTTGCAGTAGTTATCTTTTATTGTTTCATAAGTTATCTAGTGCTGCAGTATGTTATATATTCTGGGTTGCTGTTCCTGAATGTTACAATAGTACTGGTTCGTTGTTTCAGTTGTTGTTGCATTCATGTTTCAGTAAGCCTATTACGAGGTTTCACATGTTTTTCTGCAGTAGATGATATACTATGGTTTATTATCATTTATATGTTTCATATGTTTATTTCGCGTATATATCATATTGTTATGGTTATATGTGAAATCACGAAATCACTAGTCTATCATCTTATATATGTCGTCATCATGATGTTAATTTACGAAATTAAAATGACATAGAAATTGCCTTTATTTCTATCAATACACATGCGCTGAAGTTATTCTTAGTCGACGATCAAGCTGATAATGGATGACTCGATTATTCTCACCAGCACTCAACGCTCTATTTTTTAGAAGAAGGAAAGGAAAAAAAAGGAAAAAAAAAACAATCAATCAGACCCGGTACCCTCCATGCATTTGCATTCTTAGTTTCTTACCCCACTTGAAGAATCTGACGAGAACGCTGGAGCTAACAGGCCACGATTAAAGCTAGAAGCACGTGATTATTCATCGGTTGATTGATGGCACGGCGAATACGTCAACACGCTCGGCGCTTGGTACTTGCAAGTCTTGCATGCTACTGCATTCCACCAGGTGGATCACCAACCGTACGCCACGTAACGCAAAATCTTCGATCCTGTGGCCTGGCTTCGCTAGATGGATGGATAAATCAACTAATTCTGGTGCGTGATATGGGGAAAAGAACAACTTCTATGCTTCCACTCTGCTACTATTTCGAGACTTCTTTCTCCTGCAGGATCCGTCAAAAGATTTCTTCTGAGTCCGGTGTCGCTTCTTTTATATCTACGGCTCAGTCATCAACCTCTAGCGCTTGCGAGGCCTAAGATGGTCCGTGCTACCAATAACCGGTGAGATCGCCGTGTTTCTTTTGGGGCACGTTTTGGACTCATCCACTCTTTTGGGACGGTCGCGTGCAGAATACCTTGTTCGGTTTCTGTTCCAGGGCTAGAATCTCTAATGGTAGATTCTACTTTCTTGGCACTTTATGGTGCCTCTTGTGTAATTGGGTTGTTCGTACCTAATCTATTGTACTCCAATGTCTAATATAATATACGAGACTCTTGTCAAAAAAAAACGACTGATTTAGCATCCACGAGGAGGTGTCGGCCGTAAAACTCGTCGTCATACAGAGGAGAGGAAGAATGGCAGTTCCAAGCGGGCCGAGCCAAAACGAACGAACAGACATTCCATCCAAGGCAGGACTGGCTTCGAACCGGGCCGCTCGTTCCGGCCCATTCCGACCGAACCGAACGAGCCCCTTCATCCGCAAAGTCCGTCAAAAACCCTACGGTTGCGGAGGGAGGCGGCGGCTGCGTCGAGGGTTGCGGAGGGAGGCGGCGGCTGCGTCGAGGATAGAGCTGAAGGAGATCGAGGCGGACTCGAAGGATGTCGATCCGCACAGTACGCTCGCTCAGGAGCTCCATCGCGGGTTCGGGGAGCCTCGCTGTTGGCGGTTCCTATGAGGCGACCTTCTTCCCGGCTGGTTCTTCTGCGCAGACGATGCTTTCCTACCAGCTTCCTGTGGCGGGGAATGGAGCCCGCTCCTTCCATTCCGGGGTAAGTTGGATGCTATCTCAGATCGTTATTGGTTCAAATTTCTTTCATGGCTAATTTTTTTTCCCGGCGCAGTACACCCCATCATCCGCGTTCAGTTTTACCAAGGTCGGGGCCCTCATCGCCTTTGCGGCCATTGCCTGCTCGTCGTTCATGTACACCATGGGAGCAGAAAAGGCAGCATGTCAGCCAGAGACTGGCGAAGAGGAGAGTGGCGAAGAGCCTGGTATGTCTGTTATTTGTAAAAAAATGGCTGATATCCATTCTGTTGCTCGGTTGAATGTACATGTAATCTACCTTTTATCATGTAACTGCAGAGGATGACTTTGCTCGCAACAACAAAGGCTTTAGGTGGGACAAGTTTCATGAATACATGAGTGGAAAAGGTAAGCATTTGTCATCAATGATGATCCTTAATCTGACTTGTATATTAGAGATTCGGTGTGGGTGTCTAATTGTTAACGTTTGCTGCAGATGATGACCTTCCTGATTATGTCGATTGGGAAGAGGCCGGGGCAGTCACCCCCTCAATGAATCAGCTAAAATGTGGTGAGATACTCTTTAATTTATTCTCTGGCTACTTAATATATAAACTAGAAATGATGATAGACATATGCTAAGCCTCTGGTTTGTGATCTTAGTCCTTGAACTTCTGGTATATCTTTCGTTACCCATCTCATTTTTTGAATTTCAATGCCTTTTGAAGCTTATTGTCTACACAATTTGGTAATCCATAGAAAACAAATCTCTTGATTACATCTCAAAGAGTAATTTTTTTTTGGTGATGCTAGGCATACATTAGTTACCTCCCATCTTGTCCGAATTAATGCATTGTGACACGTTTCAATAAATAATAAGAATAATATTAAAGAGAAGTGCTGATTTTAAATTTTGATTGCTTTGTTTTAATTTATGATAATTTGTGTAGTGCATGTAATCATATAAGATCTATAGTTTCCCGGACACCTTACCAACAATATTTTTAGCTACAGTACTACAGTCCTCTACCCCTACGTGTCCGTTCGATCGCAACAGCATCGTCCCATCTCGACCGTCCATCTAGTGACCCGGCCCTACTCGGACCTTCTCGCGACTTCGCGAGGTTGACCATGGCCACCCCTACCAATGTGATTTTTGCACTTGTTAAACAGTAAAAGTAGCACTGTTTACTTTGTTTAATTCACAAATCTATAAACTGGCCCCTCCTATTTCTAGGATCAAGCTCCGCCACTGCCCCCCCCCCCCCCCCCCCCCCCCCCGCCGCTTCCGTCCCTCTATTGCAGTGTGCCAGCCCGCCGCTTTGTTGCCGGGAACCAAAAAACCACCCCACGCCCCTCCCATTGCTCATCTTTGTTCGGCTCTGGCTTCCCTCTCTTCCCACGGCTGCTTCGCCTGCCACAGTGGACGTTCCAATCGCAGCCGATGGGCTGCCGGCGCCATGGAGTTCCACCTACCCACTCGGCTGGCCCAGCGCGTGTTGTGCTGTGTCGCTTCGCGGTTGCGGCTCCCCGGTCACCACAGCACCTCCTGCGCTCCCGTCGGCCTCCTCCTAGCTTTCGGACTCCTGCTGTTCTCGCCTCCCCGCATCTGCGTCCACTCCGCAGATAGCAGCGGCAGGGTCACCTCTTCCTGCCCCTCGCTCCCATCGTACAGCGACAGAAAACGATTCTTTCCTCAACCTCTCTCTCTCTCTGTCTCAGGTACACTCTGTTTGTTTTCTTATTTCAAGCTGTCTCTCAGTTTCACGTATTCTCTCTTTCTTGCCTAATTTCACTTCACATGTCATATTCGACCACAAACGAAATTTTTGCTACAGGTATGATTGTTCTTCAGGTGCAATTACTACGATGCCAATATATAGGTGTCATCAAATAAAACCAGACACATTTAGTACTACACCATGCAGCCTTTTGGGGCCACAAACATAGCAACCTGAGAAACTAGATCAGGTTCACAAACCAGATCACCTCCGGCACGGAGATATTCTCTGAAGCTCCTTCAATCCTGCTATTGCACAATTCCTATCCGAGCCAACGTACCTACCAAAACTGATATTTAACAAACCAGTTGTCGCTGTTGGAAATCTTTGTTGCCATCATTTTTATATTCAGGTTCAGGGATACACAGCAGCAGGTCTGCATATACATAGATATATACAGATATAGCATAACATATAGGGAGCTTGCAGGTTTCAACGCAGTAGAGTCAAATGAATAGGCGGATTTATATTTTGAATTAATATGCTGCTCTACCAAGCCACCAGGTGTCACATATTGCTATATCAGCTGGAGTCTACGAGTTGCATATTGTGCTGTACTCTTCACAATTATCCATGACCAAATATAGGCATAGATTCTTACTTGGGTACCTTACATGAAATTTAGGCATTCTATGCTGTGCTTGCAGGTGCTTGTACCGCTTTCGCAACAATTTCATGCGTTGAGGGCGTTTACTGGATGAAGACTGGGAAACTTGTAAGGTTTTCCCCTCAACAGGTTTTAGACTGCCTTGGCCCTGATGGGTGTAAAGGGTGTTCACCTAGAGATGCATACCAGTATATGTGCAGGGAGGGTGTCACTCTAGACGCTCATTACCCTTACATGGGTATGTCTGGCCCGTGCCGGTCCAAGGTTCTCCCTGTGGCCGCCCGAATCAATGGATATTTCAGTGTCTATGTAGGAGGAGATGAGAGGGAGCTTATGCGTGCTGTAGCAAAACAGCCCGTTGAAATCACTATCTGTACTACAGGAAGGTTCGTAACTTCTACTATTTTCCCTAAAATATAATATATGTTTATCCTGACAGATAATACCTTACCTTGCCAGCTTTGTCGAATACAAGGGTGGGTGCACTCTAGAGCCTGAGGATTTCAATATTGGGGAGGACACCCAATATGATCACTCAGTTCTACTCGTGGGCTATGGAGTTGACAACGATGGACCGTATTGGAGGATTAAGAATAGTTGGGGTCCGGATTGGGGAGATCGCGGTTTTGCCAAGCTTCGTCGGGGTGTGAAGGACCCCAATGGCACTGGAGGCATGACCCGGCCCGGTGCTTTTGCTTTCTTTCCGGTCATGGACTGACCTCCCTCGTAGCACTTGAGATATTTATGTTAGCTAGCACTAGGATGAACTTTGGCTTTTGCTTCTTTAGACTTGAGAGCCCACATAGTACCTGAGAAGTTTATCTTAGCTAGCACTAGCATGAACTTATCTTAGCTAGCACTAGCATGAACTTTCACTCGGGCTTCTTTAGACTTGAGAGGCACAGTCTATTTTGTCATTTTATAATATGATAGGGTTCAGTGGTGTGGGTGAACATCGCCACAATTGAAAAAGAAAGACTACAATCCTTGAATGTGTGATGAGAGATAAATATGTCACATTTCAATTATAAACAAGGTATAAAAAGGTATCGGTAGCGCGAGTTACATGTTACAAGTGACTGTTGACTTTAGAAACAGAATGGTCAGAGGACATGGCTGGTTTTCTTACGTGCTTACGTTCCGGTAGCATCAGGGAGTATATTATTTACAATTCTGTGAGGCCTAGGCAAGTGCGCCTCCGTAACAACACTTTATCAATCTATTAATGTGTGTATAAGGCCAGTCTTAATGAGCATTTCATGAGTGTTTTATGCGCATTAAATGAGGTGATACATCAGCAAAAATATAATCTTTGCATGAAATGGGAAGAAGAGAGAAGACATTCGTTTCGTGGGCACGAAACGAGCCAGCGCTGCTTCCAAGTCGTTGGAAAGCGCATGAAACGAGCGTTGAGGCAGAGTGTTTCATCGTCTTCGATCCCATGCACGCGCCGCCTAGCCATCCTTCCGCGTACCGGCCCCGATCCATCCCGCCACCTTCACCATCTCTCCTGCGCTCTACCTCAATCCTCCGGCCATTCCGTCCTGCTCGCACTGTTTTTTTTCTTCCAGTTCCCGTGCAGCAATGGCAGAGGTCCGGCGCCATGGATCCGTCGCCGTCTAAGTTCCAAGCAGCGCCCACCCGGGCGAGGAAAGGGCGCAGGGGCAGCCACCTCAGATTGAAAACGCGACCTCGCCTGCGGCGTCGGCGCTGCAGCCGCCGTCCCTCCCAGCACCACCACCGGTTCAGCGGCAGCCTGTGCCATTTTCCTCTCCTGCTGTTCCCACCCCTGCTGTGCTGATTTCGTCCTCTGTTGTGCCAACGTGGACTATGTCACCACAACCAAAGAGCAGAATAGGGAATCATTCTTCCAAATTTTCCATCTCAAGTAGTTGATTTCATTCTATGCAAGTGATTGTTTTCGATCTGTGCATGCAGTTGATTTCCTCTCCTGGAAGTAGTTGATTTTGATGCCTGAAAGTGCTTGAACTGAATACAAGTATTTTATATCATCTCTGAATTTCGATTGTACTTGAACAAGTAGATAGTTACTTGATGCAGCAGTGATAGATAGGTAGATAGCTTGAACTGCAAGTAGATAGTTACCTAATGCAACAGATATGCACTTTTCCTGTTACAGAGTGTGTTGAGATGTAGAAACTGAATGTGATTCATGTCTGCATATGCTTGTATGATTCATGCTTGCATATGCTTGTGTGATTCATGTCTGCATATGCTAGATCTTGTCATTCAGATCCCTCAGATTATTAATCTTTGTTACATTCTAATTTTGTAGATCTCGGTTAGTTCTAACGATAGACAATAGACACTTTCAGTCATATATTCTTTCCTGTTCATTTCAGTTTAGTCTGTATCCTATTTTATTCGTTGTACATGTTAGTTTGATAGAAGCTTGATGCAATTTGCAGGGCACATTTTTTTTTTGCCAGCGCAGGCACGTATTTGATCTCAACATACTAGTATATGTGTGCAAATGGCTACACGAGCAATTGTGGTATATATGATCCCATCGTTATATTGCAATTAAATGCTTTACTTATCTTTGGAATTGGTGAAATAAAACACTGCATTGTGAAGGCTAATTTCATTCATTGTTTCATCCCGCTCCAGCTGATGTGGCATTTTGGTAACCGTGTAGTGAAACTAAGCATTGAGACTGGCCTAATTGAAGGACTGCATGTATTAAGGTATAGATTTTGGAATTCTCCGTGACTATACGTTTGCTATAATAATTTTCATGTATTCCTTCTAATCCCATCAATCACAACCCTTTACTTTCCATGATGCTATTTGATGATGTGTGTATCTGTAGTTTAGGCAGAAACAATGGAATGATGGAGCAACTGTCAATCAAATACTAGGCTTACATAAGTATATTAGGGGTATCAGTGACACATTTATAGGCATCCTCAACTCTTTGCTTTTGTATAAACAAAGATTAAAAACCATCTTTTGGTGGTAACCTGGTATGGTTGAGCTTGAAGGAGGTCAGGTGGTAATGATATCAAGGACACTTATACAATGTCTCATTTTGTGTTTCAATGATTGCTGATCCAGATGGTAAATTTATAGCTGATTCTAAGAATATCAGGAGACAGCCATATGTTGGTGCATGCTGCCATCATCATTTTGATGCTGAGGAAGGCAAGGGCTGAACAATATCTTTGCAATATCTCTGATGCCCTAACCTTCCTGAGGGAGAATCTATATATTTTTTTCCTTTTTCTCTCATGATACAAGTTAGTTGCTTAGGAAGGTTTTGCATGTAGAAGAAAACCACATGTGCCAAGCGTGCATAAAAAAAATAGAGCTAGATGAAACCAATGTTGACTTATGTACTTGTGCTGACATAGTTGCACTTTCACGAAGGAACGGAAGATGGAACTATTGTAGAAAAAAATTGTTGTCTATCAACGAGCAGACAAAGAGTCAAAGAGGTAAAAATCTTTTAATACTTTGGGGAAAAATATTGATGAATTGAAGGTTGGGTTTCTGTTGTAATTTATCAGCTCAAGCTTATGCCATAACTTTGTGATTTCTTGAACACTGTCACACTTGCTATGATACAAATCTGAATGTATTTATTACCCAACTTTCTAAATTGTAGGCATTGATAGCTCAAGAAAAGAATATTTTGTGTTCTTGACCTCTAAGAAAAAAAGGTGTTCCTTGAGATTCATGGGCAACTGGTCAAATGCTCACTCCGTTACTTTCAAGAAAATGTTCACCTTGTATGTAGAAAAATCTGAAACATATCAATGGCTGATAATTATTCTAAGAGCTTGTATTTCTTCTTAAAGAAAAAGGCTCACAATAGCTCTCTCAGGTACTTCAAGGAGTTTACGGATCAACATTTGTTTGTTCGGTCTATTTGGCATGCTGGAATTTCGTAGAAATTTATAAGAAATTAGTTCAGTTTCATAGAAAAATGTAGGAAAAAAATCCTGCATTCCAAACAACCCCTAAGGTTTGGGTGCCCATCAGGAAATGTGATAGCTACATGCTAAGCACTTCGGGGCAGCCATTTGTTGCCGTGCTGATCTTGGACGATGGTAATTACAGTAGAGTTTGTATTTGCCAGCCACCAGTTGCTACCGACATGTCCAGAGGTGGGGGCATGGAACCGTCTACATACCTGCACGATGTTGCATTCTTCAATGGAAAGCTGTATGGAGTTGCTTTTTGTGATAGGCTTCTTATGTTTGAGATTGCTTATGACCTTGGCAATAAGCCGAAGATCTCATCCACTGAATGCATAATCAACTCAATGGATGCTTATTTACGGGACTTGCCCGACTCCTTATCCGAAGAAAAGGCGTATATGTTAAGGGAATATGTAGTTGAATGTTGTGATAGGCTGCTGAGGGTTCAGCGATTTATTCACAATGTTTGTCCCATTTCCACAAGTCCTTTCTTTGAACATGCTCGCACTGTTGGATTTACTGTCTTTGAGGCAGATTTGAGCACCAATCCTGGTCAATGGAGACGGGTCAATAAGTTGGGTGGCCAAGCACTTTTCATTGCTCTAAGTCTTGCCGTTGAAGAGTTGAATGGTATTCAAGAGGATTGCATATATTTCATGTGTGACTATGATCGGCCAGATCCTGGAGATACTCTTCGTGACTCTGGCGTGTACAACATCAGAAACGGGAGGATCACTCCGTTGCTGTCACAGGAAAGCAGCAGTGCTGCAGCATAACAGTGGCCAGTGGCGTCCAACATGGACATTTCCTGCTGATCCTATGTAGTCAAACCATCTTAGCTATGTTAGTGTATTGGGATTATGTAACACTACTATGTATTGTGTACTCTGAAATATGATCTGATGTCTAGTTAGAACTTAGTCATTTGTTGTTGAACCATAGTACTAACTGTTATCTATTCTTCAGGACCCATGTATCATGTGCATATGCTATGTTTGGTGCTAGTATTTGTTTCTTTGATTTTCATCTGTTCCCCTGTGCCAATACTGCAGCAAGGAGGAGCATTTCATTGTACAAAAACAAGTTATTACTTTTGTACTTGTATTTAAACTGAATTTCTTGGAGATCTGCTTTTCCACTTGTTATTTGTCCCTAGCATCGTGCTCATAAATTCATAAAGTCAAGATATCAGTGTATTCTCAGTCCTGCAAGTTTTGCTGCTGCTGTTTAAATTTTTAATACCTGAGCAACCTGAGCTTTTGCTGTGTTTTCATGTGTTATTGGTAAATAAAGGCTATAGAATGGAAGTTTCTGACATTCATATGACTATGCGAGATGGGTTGTCTGTCTATCTCCTCCTTGTAATGAGCGGCGGAATCATCCTCTCGACCTCTCCTGTCGTCAACAGTCGTCGCTTGCTCATTTTTTTCTGGCGCTTCTCTCCACCGCCGATCCGGGAAACCCTTGTCGCCCGCGGTGATGGTATCACTTACAAAGGATGAGTTGCCTATGATGATGTTCCTGCTTCTGAAATAGCTCTTGGTGTACCGTATGGTATTATCATATTCCTGTTGCAACACACGGGCACAATCCTAGTTGTGTATTAAATGAAATTGTCATATGATTTGTAGCAGCTAATAGTGTGCTCCATTGACGCAAAGCATTCAACAACTAATTTGTACACATCGTTGTTCTTCCATACCGCAGCCAAACACGTCCTCAGTCTTTATGAACTTACGTCAAACTCATTTTCACGGACAAATGTTTTCGAGCTAATAACGCAAAGCAATTCGAGAACTAGAATTTCCATTACATTCTGAGACTAACAGTTCCAATATCAGGTATCTTCTTGTTCAGAAAGATAGCGTTACGATTACGATACAAGATATTAATTAAGGCAGCTCCATAAAATTGAATTGACTACTATCGAACGCCTCAGTTCCAACAAGCATATGGAGGCATTACTGCTTTACTGCTTCAGTCATGGCCGGACACTGCATTACTACTGCTTTGAGCAGTTGACGACATTCCTTCTCGCTTCTTCTTCTCAATCAAAAGCATCACCTCGTCCATCTTCTTCTTCATAATTTGATGATACTGTTTTCATGAGAGAACCACTGCTCTGTTAGATTTACAAAAAGAGAGAGAGAGAGAGCAGCAAAAGCATGCAGTTGCTTCAAGATATCATCAAGATCTAAGTTGGTAATAACGATGAAGTTCCAGACAGACACATATTGCATTAAGGCAGACAGCTAGCTAATGTATAGACTGCCAGTATTGACTGATAATGAAGTAGTAGTATCATGTGGCGGATGGGCCATGGGTAGGGTAATAACAAGTATAATAAATATAAATTGTTTCATCACATTACTATTGACTGATAATGCCGATTGTGCATGTCTCATCTGAAACCAAGACAGAGGAGGAAGCTGCGGCAATATGCTAATCCCATTGCCTACTACTGCATGCCCAGTAAGTAAAATGGCACGCCATCATAGTTTTCGCTCTGCTCTTTAATGATACAAGAAGATATTTGAGACAATTTGGGTCAATTCTATTTGAACAGGTCAGGTAGGTGCAATCAACGTCCACAAGACAAGACTGAGTATGTAATTCTTACGGTGTTGGTTCGAACGAATGTCTAGGTGGTTTGTTGTTATCAGTACAGTGTGCATGCATGTTTACCAGGAGGACAATCATTCGCAGATAATAATTCTCACTAAGTAGGAACAAACAAAATGTAACAAGGAGAGAAAGAGTAGCACCCGCATCTCTGACGCCTCGTATTCTTTGCTGCGAGGCGGGTGGCACCTCGTCAACATTGCCTTGATCTCATCATCTGTCATGTCGCCGAAACAGTTTGGGAGGGGAACCTCCTCTTCTCTTCTTTCATATCGCCGAAATAAGTTCTTCTGCCTTTCCTTGAAGAGCTCAAAGCGGAATGCCTTCTCCTCCTCGTTCGGGTATTCCCTGCCCATCTCCTCCATCCACTTATGGAACCTTGCTTCCAAGTCCACGTCCATCCCCTCCATCCACTTATGGAACCTTGCTTCCAAGTCCACGTCCATCCGGTGCTTCCCCATGTCCTCCTCCTTCTTGATGTCCACCTTCATGTCCTTCATGGTCACATCACCATCTACAAGTCACACATACCAAACAAAGCAAATAACCAGAAATTCGAAAGCAATTTCAACTCATACCAAGCAAATAACCAGAAATTCGAAAGCAATTTCAACTTTCATACCATCATCATCTGGACGTTTCTTGAAGATCAGGATCCCTGCCCCTCCGGTCAACGCCATAGGTGCTATCACCAGCACCGACGTCTCTCTGTTTCCATATGTATGAGACAAACATAAGCCGCGAGTGAGCAAGAAATTTTCGATCTTTGTGGGGACGGAGACTCACGATTGTGTGTAGAGAGCGTGCTGGCCTGCCACTGCCAGCAACCAACATTGAGGCCCCCTGGGAGACGACGATCCCCGGCGAGGACTCCACCTTGGCGCGGTTGATCTTGAAGCTCCGGGTGAGGAGGCGACTAAAGGGCCGAAGAGACATGATCGCCGCCGCTGCCGCCCCTCGCTCTGGATCGACTTCCTCCTCGCTCTAGATCGACTTCTCCCCGCCGCCGCCTGGCTCTCGAGATGATTCTAGGGGGGGGGGGGGGGGGGGGGGGGGATGAGACGGACTTGGCTGTTGGGGTGGGATTGGCTTTGAGGCACTGCAGATGCCTGCATCCAACGGCTTGAAGAGATAGATCCAAGATCCAACGGCTCTGAAATCTGTTGATATTGGAAGGAAACCCAAGTAGGCCCATCAAGCCCGAGTGGCCGGCCGGTCAGCCCATGTAGTACTCTTTTCTTTCTAAACTAGGTGGGTGCCCGTGCGTTGCAACGAGAGTAGGAAAAAAATCATAAAATTACATGATCTATTGTGCAAAGAATATAAAATATTATCACATCATAACTTCATGAGACAATAAAAATTAGAGAATAAAATAGTTATAGTTAAACATAAACTATTTCCTACTGACCATACAATCATTGTCGAGGACCTTATAAAAATACGAGAAGTCAAACATGCAATTCTCGCTTATCGAGAAGTCAAACAATTTGAACTTTGACCAAAATTATATAAAAAGTACTAATATTCTTGATGCAAAAAATATACCATTAGACTAGTAATATAGTATATTTTCATAATAATTTTATTTAACGACATACTCCCTCCATATTGAAAAATTTGACGTTTTGGACAAGGTTTGGGTCAAACATTGGGAATATAAATCATAAATAACTTTTAAATTATTAAGTTTAGAAATATAAAAATCATATAAATAAATTTGTCTTAAAAAGTACTTTCATAAAAATATACATATGCCAATTTCCAATAAATATTTTTAAAGAAACAAGTGGACAAAGTGATGTTTTGGAGACCGTATCGTTGTCTGAAACGTCGAGTTTTACGATATGGAAGGAGTAAATACTAATACTTTTTATTATAATCTTGATCAAACCTAAATCAATTTGACCGGCACGGATCCCATAATTGCATGTTTTATGGACGGAGGAAGTACACAGTAACACAGAGAATCAGAGATCCCTCTGCCCTGGCACAACCTTCTGGATTCATGGGGTCAACATAACATATTGGCTTCTCAGTTCAGGTTTAGAGACTCCCGCACATCACATCAGCTATAACCCGTACGTAGTAGTACTCTACTCCCTCTGTTCCTTTTTAATTGTCATCCGAAAAACGTGTCTGTGAGAGAAACACGGATTTCTAGAGACAGTTATTTAGGGACAGAGGGAGTATGTCCGTATTACACTAGTTCAGTTACACTTACACCACCGGTCAGTGCCCATGACTCTAAGAATGTTAGCAGCAGCGTCGCGCGAGCGGTGATGGATTTATAGGGTGTTTGGTTCGAGGAAGGAGGTGATCATCATCTTCTCACTCCTCACCTTTTTTATTTTTATTTGGTTGGTGGAATGGAATGTATATAGATGAGGAATAAGTTGGTTCCACCAAATTTTATGGGATAACTTGGAACTAAATACCCCGTAGGTTTGAGCATCGACGAGACATGCATAAAACGAGGCCGATCACTGCTTTGGCATGCATGCAGTTTGATTATGTTTATTGGACGGGAGAGAGACGTGCGCGCGACACTCGCGATCGCCGATCAGCACGCCTAATAACCGCCTGAATCCCACACCCCACAGTACTCTAATAACCGCCTCCCTTGGCGGCGGCGCGACACTCGCGATCGCCGATCAGCGCGCGCGCCTGAACCCCGTCGCCTCGCCGCCGCGCGCCACAGCGTCCGTCGTTGCTCGTCCGATCCGATCCACACCGCCGATTCTATTCTTGGCGCGCCGTCTCTCTAGCTATCCCATCGCTGATCGATCGGTTCGGCGGACCGGACCGATGATGGAGGCGATGGAGGAGCTGGCGGAGCTCGCCGACACGACCCTGCAGGGCACCGCTCTGCTCGCCGACGACGACCCCTCCGCCGATCGACCGAGCCGCCGCGGGTCATCCTTCCTCACGGTCGTCGCCATCGGCAACGTCGTGCGTATACGCCGTACCCTCCGGCCGTCCCGATTGCATGCATGCATGCAACAGCTCGGTGGTGCTTGCGCTCCTGCTGGCTTCGTTCTTGAATTTTGATGGCGTTTCCGCGCTTGCTTGTTTAATTTGTGCAGGGCGCGGGGAAATCGGCGGTGCTCAATGGCCTCATCGGCCATCCCGTGCTCGTGAGTACAGTTTTTCCATTCCCATTTTTTTTGGGCACAATTTTCTGCATTCCATATATATCTTGTTATTCGCCGTACGCATTCTGTCTAATTCTGCAAATATATATACAGTTCTACATGATTGCTTTTTCATTCCATCTCTGTTACATTCAATGGTGCGTGGGTGGAGGAGAGATTCATAATAGTTTACCAAAATATTTATCTAGGCGCTTCTCCTGTTTGCCTACACGTAGTGACGAATAATCTCAATGTTGCTGATTGCAGCCTACCGGGGAGAATGGCGCGACAAGAGCCCCGATCTGTGTTGAGCTGCAGCGGGACACGTCACTCAGCAGCAAGGCAATCGTTCTGCAGATCGACAGCAAGTCACAGCAGGTCTCCGCGAGTGAGTTCTCTTGGCGATCGAACGATCTTTCCAACGCGTGTGGCTACAAAATTCTTGCACTTTGTGAAATCAGGGGATGGATTTAAATTTGGGTGCGTGCATGCATGTGTTCCTAGCCAATTATAGCTCTGTTCGCTTAAGCTACTGTGCAGCCGTGCAACAGTGTATTTTTCTCTCACAAAAACTAGCATTACAAACCAACCAAACCAGCTTGTAGCCAAATCGTCTGATTCTGAATGACTATGTACGGTACAGGCTCCCTCAGACACTCGTTGCAGGACAGGTTGAGTAAGGGGCGGTCGGATGAGATCGCTGTGAAATTGTGCACTAGCACAGGTTGGTTTGCTATTCGATTATTATTCTTACCGTTTTCCTATATATGCATGGTTTGTGAACGTTTTGTCGCGGTAAACTTTTTTTTTTGCCAAACATCTTTTTTAAAATAACTTCATGAGTGAAACTGTTTTTTTTTCTCGTGTCACAAAGGAATAGAGAAAACTAAAGCTGAAAAAAATTAGCTTCACCTTTTCTCCATTATTTCTCTCTCATCTATGCATAAAGTTGTTGGTGTTTTATCAAACACCTTTTTCTAAAATAGCTCAGCTTCACCTAAAAAATTATTTACGAAGCAGTTTCTAAAAATAACTTCACTAGTGAACTAGTGAAGCTAAGTTGTACCAAACATAATCTATATCTATTTCTATTAGGCCACACTTTTTTATTTGCTTTATTTATGCAGCCATATGCCGTTCTGCGTCAATCCAACAGCGATTGTAGCTTTCTTCTTTCTTTCTTTTTCCATTATTAGATATCATTTGTTTCTCTGAATTAAAGGTACAGTAGGAAGCTCTGATAATAATAAAACTTAGCGTCAAGGTGGATGCTACATTTTTACCTTTGCTTATGTATCTTAGAAGAAAAATAGGTATGCAGAAGATAAATAAATTTTGAAGAGAAGATTGCTCAAAAAAGCACATATAGTAATCTTTGGACCGAGGCATAGCGCAGTATTGAATATATAAGGACACTTACAATGCAAACTCTACTTAGAGTCTAAGTCTATTATTATATCGAAGTTATTATAGACTTGGAGTTTAAATAAGACTTGGAGTCTTACTTTTTTCCTCTCTCTTCAATAACTACACTGTCACATCAACAAAATACATTAAATAGGAGTATAATAAATATGTTTAGACTCTATGATAGAGTCTGCATTCTGAGTGCCCTGACTCACTATTACTATACACACGAAAGTGATAATAAATTTGAGAAAAAAAAATACTATTATAAGCCATCATTTTCAATACAAATCCAGTAATAAATATTTTCTGATTGATCGAAATGAGTTTTGGTAATCAACTTGACAAAAGTGGGAGTTTTCATTACACGTATTTATGAGTAGGTGATGGACATAACTACACATGAAACCACCATGCAGCGTGTTATTCGAAGAGACCAAAAGTTATTTATCTTCAGCCTCCGGCATCTCCTCTTCAATTCAGAGTGACAGATCTATGACATATTAGGAGAAACCAACCATGAATAAGTTCAAGCAAACACAGCCTGTGTAATGAAGTTTTAGGACAGAAGCCGTCCAGTAATGTTGTCCAAAAATTAAGTGCCCGATGCATGGTTTGTCATATAAATCTGTTGACAATACATTTCATCTTTTAAGGCTCCACTACATGTTTTGAATTGTCTATACTAGTGCACTTTGATGCCTTAACATTAAAACAAACAAAATTGTCATCGAGGTTTTTATTTTCGAATAATCAGGGTAACCCACTGCAGCCCATGCCAAAGTCTTTTGGTTCTGATCCATATCAAAAGTAGTTTTGATATCGAAAGCTAGATGCTTTTGTCAATAATATTGCCCAAATTTTGACAAAATATGCCTGGCTCACGTTTTTTGCTTTGTGTATTCACTTCTCATTAATTACCACTTCTGTTTCAGCCCCTCCACTAAAACTAATTGACGTACCGGGCGTTGATCAACGTAGCACGGATGAATCAATGGTGTGTACTTTGAAGTCCACTATTTGATTGTTTTATTTACTTTTTAAGCAACTAGTAGATTACCTATGCAATGGTGTGGTTAGCTAAGGTTTAGAAATACTATTACTATTACATTTCCGTATCGTCAAGAACTACTGTCGAAGCTGCAAAACTAACCAAGTGTGTACTCTCTTTTCTCCATATATGGCTTGCAAACTTGAAATCACATCTCCAGATTAGCAACTATGCTGCACGCAATGATGCAATTTTGCTAGTTATCATTCCAGCTCTGCAAGCACCTGACGTGGCATCTTCTCGAGCTCTAAGGATTGCCAGAGAATTGGATTCAGAAGGTGTGTATAATATATTGCACAAAAACAGGACTCGTGTTTCATTACACTTTCTTGACATAGCATTCGAGTTATTTACTTGTAATTTTGTACGAAAGCATATTAATTAATGTGATCGTTTACTAGGTACTAGAACCATTGGTGTCTTGAGCAAAATTGATCACGCTTCTGGAGAACAGAAAGCCCTGGGTGCTGTTCAGGCCTTGCTTGTAAACCAAGGTCCAAGAACTGCAGCGGACATTCAATGGGTAGCTACAATTGGACATTCTGTTCCTACTGCCTCTGCTCAGTCCGAAGTAGGTTTTGAAACCTCACCGGAAGCTTATTGGCAAGCAGAAGTTAAAACCCTTATATCTATTCTTGGCGGAGCTCCCCAAAGTAAGCTTGGGAGAGTAGGTTTAGTTGATTCACTTGCTAAGCAGATAAAAACAAGGATAGAAGCTAGGCTGCCAAATCTCCTAAATGGGTAAAAGTTTTTGCTCCTTTTTTTTGTCAACTTGTGTAGTGGTACGCTAGAATTAATGATAATTAATTTTATCCCTCTTTCATATCACTTCAGTCTTCAAGGGAAGTCTGAAATTGTACAAGACGAATTAAGAAAACTTGGAGAACAGATGGCCCAAAGTTCTGATGATGGAACCAAGGCAATTGCTTTAGGACTTTGCCGAGAATTTGAGGATAAGTTTCTTCAACATATAGCTGGGGGTGAGGTTAGTAAATCTAATGGACACCCTACTAGCCTATATATCGTCAAAAATTTCATTTGTGTTGTTAAGCATCTTAAACCAGCCACTCTAAACCATGCTTGTTTTAGATTTGGCCACAACTGAATAATGTATTGAAACGCTCTGTAGAAGTTTCATGTGCCAGGTGCCACTTATCTGATCTTTTCAGTTTCTAAAAAAAATTATGTTGTGCCTTTGCTTTTTTTTTTTCTTAAACATGCGGGAGAGCTACAGATCATCATTTCATTAAAGAAGGAAAAAAAGGTGTTAGGAACTTAGGATACAGGCCCTAACTGTCTTAAAGATACAAAATTGCACCATATAACAAGGAAAAAAAGAACGACCAATCCTGAAGATGAAAAATAAACGGACTCAAAAACAAGAGCATCTGAAAATGCCTTGCACCAGCTGCACACCATAAAGAACCTTCATGAAGCACGAATTGTTGCACTTTCTAGGATTGGGGACCAAATTTCTCAACTAAATGGATTGATGAGTTAAAACATTTTTTTGAGTTCCTCGATCCTATCTTCTTGAGAGCTTGACATCACACCAGCTAGTGAGAGATGAATCTCTTTGGGGCAGCACTTCTTGGGGTGACCTTTTGGAGAACTAAAAACCATGCTTCCTAAGTTAGGACATAAGAAGCTAAAACATGTTGAAAGTTTTTTGCGCCTGCTCATGGGGCATATGGCATTACACAGGATGTTGATGAAGTCCTCTTTGCTCTAATGTCTCATATGTCCATCATCTATCAATAGATCAAGCAAAATGAAGGCTTTGCAATGTAAGGGAGACCAACATTTCCATAACCTTCTTCCTGAATCTATTGGCGGAAACAAAAAAGGCCATGTATGTTGATTTACAAGATTATGTGCTTGTCTCTATATATAAATATCTACTTGTGTTGATCCATTAACTCAGGATTTTAATGGACTTCCTCTAAAATTTCCCAAATTGTTTAGATATTCAATCAACACAAGAACCGTTAATGCGGCCTCTCAAAATTCCAAAATGCATTTGTGATTAGCAAGCACTTCATGCATAGATATATCATTTTTTTGGGCACCGGCAGTAAGATTAGCAACAACTTCTAGGCTATGATTTATCGTGTAACTACCGATGCGTACAAAACTTGGTTGAGCCTTCTCATGCCCTTTCTAGAGAAAACTCCTTAACTTGTCAATTTCTTTAATGTCACATTTGGGAGGATACATTGCAATCATAAGGTAAGAGAAGCTGAAGCGATAACTTCTTTAACCATGACTAGTTTACAGACCCAGTTCATAAGTAAGTCAATCCAACTGAAAAAATAGTGTGCAATCTTACCGATAAGTAAACACAAAGAAGCCTTGGTTTATTTCTTAAGCGAAAGAGGCTTGTTTATGGAAATCTATAAGTACATAGAGGAATGAGGATGGTCTTAATTAATGAAAGGGAATGCGTGCACAAGGTTAATTTGTAGACTTCGTTAGTAAGATTGATATTTGATGTAAAATTTATTCTACCTTAAATTTTTAAGCCCATCCTAGTTGCAATACTATTCATACCAAAAAAAGTAGCAATATGCCTTTAAAGGTTTTAACTTTCCCCTCTATGAAATTTCTCTTTTCAAGACCTACTGGAATTTAAAATTCCTTGAAATTTTACTGCTTATGCAGGGTGGGGGTTGGAAAGTTGTTGCAAGTTTTGAGGGAAAGTTTCCCACTAGGATCAAACAACTACCTCTAGACAAGCATTTTGATATGAAGAATGTCAAAAAGGTAATTTAATTGTACCTAAAACATAATTAAAGCCATCTCTATTTGAACTTGTCCAAATATGGTTACAACATCGGTTTTCTTTATGCTAGGTTGTTTTGGAGGCTGATGGTTATCAACCATACCTGATATCACCTGAAAAAGGCTTAAGGTTTATCATAAAAGGGCTTCTAGAATTAGCAAAGGAACCATCAACACTGCTTGTGGATGAGGTAATATTTGAGTTCATTTAGCCTTCTTTTGCCATGAACTAGTAGTCATTGCAATCTATTAAATTCTATAGACTTCTTCAAGGTTTTATCTACATGTACCTTATAAATGTTACAATATAGTCACATATAGTATAGTGTCTTCTTTATATATTTATATATCTATATATTTGCCCATTGGGCCCTTAAAATAGAACAAATGCTTTACTATAATATGGTATCAGAGCCTAGGTTTCTAGATCCTTTTTTGGTTGCATTAGTTGTTGCTGACACACTACTGCTAGTGAGTGCTCGTGAATCTCCTAGCCATAAGGTCCTATCTTCCTTTTCCCCTTCTTCCTCACATCTCGAACACACCCAACTACCCCATTGCCTCTATGTTCTCCCACTCTGGGACCGCGGCCCACCGCTCTGCCCTCTCATGCAATGCCCCGCCAGCTCGCTTGAGTTGCACCCCGCCCCACCTGCATAGGTCATACCCCCGGCTCCATACACTCATGTCACACCCTACCTTCCGATCGCCCCAAATCAATGATGCCATGACTTTCTTGCAGCAAAACCAACCTTCATTGCTCCCTTCTCCATCATCAAATTCATGGGTGCACCAAATCGGCTCGGGAGTATTACATGGGCTATCAGTAGAAGTTTCATAAAGTATGGTAGCACCTCTATTCCTTAATCATGTCCATCATTAAGTTGGACTAGACCGACTATTAAGAGTGGGGCAGCACATGTGTGAGTCATCCTAGACATTTATGCTAGTTGGGACATGTCATGGGTATAAGGCCTTGTCAACAAATGCTCATCGATGTCCTTGACAACACTATCTCTAGCAAGGGTGGATGTAGAGACAAGGCTGGTACAAAAGGCAATAATTAAAATGCCGCTCTTGCCATTAATGCCTTAGAAACTAAGGAGGACTATTAGGTTGCTCTTAGGGAACCCGTAGTGGTATGTGCTAACTGCTAGCTCTAAGCCAACCTCTTCAATAGTGCTAGCTTTTAGCAATAACTCATAATGTGATTTGGCAGACATAACACTCTCACATGTTCTTGGAACGTGTGTGTATAAGCCTAGCTTTGATGAAGAGTTAGATTTTCTCTCTCTTCTATTAAAAAATATGAAAACAATGCTTAGAGCTAGTATATAAGCTAGCCATTACGGCTGCCCTTAATGCTCTTGGGTAGCGTCATGCAGATAGGCTGAAGTGAAGGCAATGTTTGTTTAAAGTGTGAGCCATAACATTTCCATGAAGATTATCAAACTTCCTACCTCATAGATGACTTGGATGTACCTCAAGGAACATTAATTACTAGCAAGATGGTGAGACCATTTACCACTACTTGTTGGGATAGCTTGCTAGCCTCTGGCAAAGTGACTCCATTGTGTGGGTTCCTTTTATTAGTACTTGACATGTTTATGGCATCAGATTGACAACATGGATCCTCCACCTTGTTCTAGAGCTCATAGTGTGATTGACAATGCATGTTGACTTCTTGATGAGACTTCAGCCTGAGTTAGAGACTTTCTGTGCTCAACTTATGAACTAATCACCATTACCAAGTACTTTGTAGGTCCTTATTCAAGCTAGGGAGACTTGGTTTTGTAGTCTCTATGAGCATCCATTACTTGTTATTCTAGATATGTCTGTTGTGCCTACTACCACCACAACTTTAACCGTGACTTCATCGACATCTACTCATGCATTGGCCTCCATGTACTATAAGGGTGGAGGTATTCATGCTCCGTATGAAAAAGCAAGCCCATGTTGATGGCCCCCCTAAAGAGGGGAGGGTCCTCAGGTAGTTCTTCTGAGCGCAAGTTCTCATGTGGTTCCTCTCAAGGGGCAACACGCTGTCACCAAGTGAGAGTACTCAGCTTGTCTCCATCCTTAGTGGCTCATTGAGCAATCCATGTTAGGCTCTCTGGCATTGCTCAGTCTTATCTAGGTATTTGGGTCTTGGATTCCAATGCCTATTTTCATTTAACACAATATTCTTCCTTTCTCACTTCTAATGGACATTAGTATTAGTGGCTGGTATGCAAGCATGCAGATCTTGTAGGGAGTGCTCATGTTCTATAAGAGCACTTAGAGAATGTAATAAGGGATCATCGAAGGAAATAGAACCTCCCAGATTGGGCGTGTTTTCCCCCTCTAACGATGACTGTTGGTGATTCAGCCGTGGCTACCAGTGACGAACCGACTGGTCCTTTGCCCCGCTATCCCTTATGCTCTAGTTCTCAATCCCGGCTCCTACTCCACTCTCTACTACATACTCGTCATCGCCCATGCCACATCAATGGTACCATAGCCTTCCAATGATGCATCACCATTCATGGTCGGCATCCCACCCAATCTTGTGGCCATGGATGCGAAGCTCAATCACATCCTTGGCCAGCTCATCACCATCAACAATCGGCTGACCCCTCCAACGACATGCGACTCTCGCCCTTAGAGAAGTCCAAGACCGTCACTGATAGCGGCGACATTCCAGACAGTGATGGCCTTTGTTGCGGCGGTAGTGACAACTTTGACGCCGCGCCTTGATCGTGATCTCGCTCGGGACCACGCCTGGGACACATTCTGGGAGCGCGCCTTCTGTGATCGTGCGTACTACGAGGCCGGTGAACATGATTCTTTAATCACTTTGATCGTTGTGATCCGCGTGACTACTATCCCAGGCATGACTGGCCCTACATGCGCACCGGGCCCTATAGGCACGACGGCCGCAATGAGCCTTCGGCCATGACAGGCATGGCAACGCCTACGACCGTGTGGGAACGACTACAGCAGCCGCAATGACCGTGACTATGACGGGGGAGGTCGTGGCTACGACCACTTGAGGTGTGACTTTGGTGTCTACACTGACCGCGACTACAACTATGACACCCGCGACTATGACCAGTGTGAGCATGACTACGACCAGGGCGAGCGCGACTATCGCGAGAAGACCGATCCGCTCACATGGCTAAACAAGTGCGGCAACTACTTCAGGGGGCATCACACTTTGGAGGAAGACAAGGTTTGGACAATGTCCCTACACCTTACCAGCGTCGAGGTCGACTGGTACTACCAGAATGAACGCGGCTTTGGCCTCATCTCCTGGGCGCACTTTGTCAACCTCCGCTTTGGGTTGCCCAGCAACACCAACTCCCTTGGTGAGATCAAAGCCCTCCATCACACGGGCACGATGGAGGATTACTTGTGTCACTTTCTCGCCTTAGTTTCATGCACTGATGAACCCACCACACAACATAATATCAAAATGTATATTGGCGGTTTGGGTCAGCTGCTGGCATTTGATATCAAGCTACAACACCCAACCTATTTGTAGGAGGCAATGATTTTGGCTCAGGCATATGAGCAATGTCAACTGGAGGCGTCCAATAGCTCGACAACGCCTAAGTCTTCCAGCCGTCGCACCATCGCCTCATCCAGCGTGGCTGGCTTTGGTGCTCTGTCGGCGGAAGGCAAAACAGAGGGATCACACCCTCGCTTTCGCTACCTCACGCTGGTGGACATGTAGGAGAAAAGGAACAACAGGAAATGCTACTTCTACCCAGAACCATACACCAAGGACCACAAGTCTGCCGCCCAGGGTGTTTTCTTGATGGAGATAGAGGACGACGCAGAGGACACGCTCGACGACTCCATCACTGACCTAGAGATCTCCCTACATGTGCTAATCTGCCTTGGCCCCGCTGATTCTATGATGCTGCAGGTCACAGTGGGCGGTGTGTCACTATAAGTGCTAGTGGACACCGGCTCCATCCATACTTTCATCCACTTTGAGGTCGCACGATGCTTGGGTCTCACCGTCATCCCACGCAGTGGGCTGAACGTGATGGTGGCAAATGGCGATCGTGTGTGTAGACCCGGCGTCTGCCTCGCAACTGACATCGTCATCAACGATGAGCACTTCACTACTTCCTGCTTGACTTTGGCAGATTCGACCTAGTGGTTGTGGATGTTGCGACTATCATTTGGGAGATCGACGCCCTTGCAATGTCCTTCTAGTACAATGGGGGCACCCATCATTGGACTGGAGTGGGCAACCAGCGTGTGGCTGTCTGCGCCATCACCGACCCATGTGCTATAATAGAGGAGTTGCTACAATCCTACTAGGACTTCTTCGAGGAGCCCTGTGGCCTGCCGCCACCACACCTTCATGACCACTGGATTCACCTCCTACCAAGCTCTCCACCAGTGGCAGTGCATCCTTATCGGTACCCGCAACTACTCAAGGATGAGATCAAGTGTTAATGTGAAGACATGATGGCGCAGGATCATCAGGGAGTCAACATCACCATTTCCTCGCTGGTGCTCCTGGTCTGCAAGCGTGATCACAGTTAGTCTTCTACGTCGACTATCATGCCCTAAACAACACCATCGTCAAGGAAAAAATCCTGATCTCGGTGGTTGATGAGCTCCTTGATGAGTTGAAAGGTGTCTGCTTCTTCACCAAGATCGACTTACGCAGCAGGTACCACAAGGTGCACATGCATCTGGATGACGTCTCTAAGACCACCGTTCTAACACACCATGTGCATTTACAGTTTCTTGTCATGCCCTTCAGCCTCACCAACGCACCTACAACCTTACAAGCACTAATGAACGACATATTGAAGCTCTGTATCTCCCGATTTGTGTCTGTATTTTTTGTGATATATTTTGATCTTCAACTCATCTTTGGTGGAGCACTTGTAGAATGTATGCACTATGCTACAGTAGATGCATGACCATCACCTCTTCGCCAAGTGCTCCAAATGTTTCTTCGGCGAGCCCTCAGTGGTGTACTCAGCCACATCATCTCGGTCACGGGCGTCGCCATGGATCCAGCAAAGGTGGCGGTAGTGGAGGCATGGCCCTGACTCATGTCTTGCGCCTTGTGGGGGTTTCTTAGACTCACCGGGTACTACCAGAAGTTCATCGCTACGTACAACAGTGTGGCTAGGCCATTGACAGCCCGTCTCAAGTGGGAGGCCTTCTCCTCAACACCTAAAGCGGAGGCGACCTTCCTTGCCCATAAGACGACACTGATCTCTGCGCCCCTGCTGCAACTACCGGACTTCAGCCAACACTTCATTGTCGACTACAACGCGACAGGGGCTGGGTTAGGTCCGGTGCTTCACCAAGGTGATGGTGCTGGGGCATACTTCAGTCGCATTGTCGTAGCCCACCACGCCAAGCTTCCAGCCTATGAGCATGATCTCATCAGGCTAGTCAAGGCAGTTCACCATTGGTGGCCCTATCTCTGGGGTCATGCATTCACCGTGCACACGGACCATTTGAGCCTCAAGTTTATCCTGGACCAGCGCCTGACGACAATCCAACAACACACATGGGCGACCAAGTTGTTCGGCTACGACATCACCTTCGAGTACCGCCCTGAGAAGCTGAACACAGTAGCAGATGCGCTATCTCACTGTGATGAGGATAGCCCTGTAGTTTGGGCCATCTTTGTGCCCCTCTTCATCATGTATGACATGTTGCTAGCAGAGTTACAGATCGACAAGCAAGCACAGGCCCTTCAGGGCCAGCTCGCAGCTGGCACTGCCCCGACTAGCTGGGCCCTGATCGATGACATGATGCTGAACAAGGGTTGCCTCTTAGTTCCGGATGCCTCAACCATGGCCACATCTGCTGCGGGATGCACATGACGCTAGGCACGAGGGCTCCCAGAAGATAGTGCACCGGTTGCAGGCATCGTTCTACAACGCCCACAACCACCGCTTGGTCCGGGACTTCATGCGCAATTGCTCTATGTGCCAACGGAACAAAACTAAGCACTTGCACCCGGCCAGCCTCCTCCAACCGCTATCTATTTCGGCCAATGTATGGAGCGACATTGCTATGGACTTTGTTGAGGGGGTTCTCGTGTGTTGGTAGGAAGTCTATCATCCTCACCGTCATTGACCGATTCTCCAAGATGGTGCATTTCATCGCCCTCAGCCACACCTACTCAGTGCAGTCCGTCACTCGTGCCTTCTTTGACAACATTGTGCGCCTTCATGATTTCTCGTGCTCCATTGTGTGTGATCGGGACACAGTCTTTAAAAGCCAATTCTGGGAGGAGCTATTCCTATTGTCTGGGGTCAAGCTACTCCGAAGCTCCGCCTTTCACCCACAGATGGATGGTCAGTTTGAGGTGTCCAACCGCATCATCATCATGTATCTACGGTGCCTCATCGGTGATTGTCCGCATTCATGGTTGCAGTGGCTTCCGTGGGTGGAATATTGCTTCAACACATCATATCAATCCACCCTATGTGCCACTCCCTTTGAGGTTGTATATGTCTGAGCTTCGTTGGCCATGTTGTCCTATACACCAGGCACGACCAAGGTAGCTGTGGTCGACCGACTGCTCCATGATTGCCACACCTTCCTAGAAGAGATTCAGGAATGCCTGTTGTTGGCCCAAGATGTCATGAAAGAGCACCAGAACAAGAAGCAGCATCACATGGAATTCATGGTCGGCGACTAGGTTTGGCTTCGGTTGCATCAGCGTGCAGCAATCCGCATCACAATAGCCTCCTCCTCCAAGCTAGGGCCTCTATATTTTGGGCCCTACCAAGGTACAAAGAGTATTGGTGTCGTGGCATACTGACTCCGCCTTCCTCCCAAGGATAGCATCCACGACATGATCCATGTGGCCTTACTGAAGAAATAATGGTGACCCACCAACGACCACTATGCCATTGCCATCCCAACTATGTGGGCACGTGGTGCCTACTCCATCCAAGGTGGTTCAGACATGCTTGAACTGTGGCTAGTGGAAGTTCCTTGTCAATTGGGAGGGTCGAACAACGACTGATGCAACCTGGGAGCCAGCTGCAGACTTCAAAGAGCGTTATCTAGAGTTTTAGCTTGCAGACGAGCTATTTGTTGGGGAGGGGGGAAATGTTGTGGACTCCTTCCTAGGCCACCACTATAGGCGCTGTCGGACCAGACATCATCCACCTAGTGCCTAGGCTGAGCATGCAGATTAGTATTGGACCAGGCGTCCTCCACCTAGTGCCTAGGCTGCGAGCTATTCTTAGAAGCAAGCATGCAGATTAGTATTAGTGGCTGATATGCAAGCATGCAAATTAGTATTAGTGGCTGATATGCAAGCATGCAGATCTTGTAAGGAGTGCTCGTGTTCTATAAGAGCACTTAGAGAATGTAATAAGGGATCATCGATGGAAATAGAACCTCCTAGAGTGGGCGGGTTTTCCCCCTTCGATGGTGATTGCTGGCGATTCAGCCATGGCTACCGGTGATGAACCTGCTGCTCCTTTGCCCCGCTATTCCTTACGCTCCAATTCTAAATCCTAGCTCCAACTCTACTCTCCCCTACATACTCCTCATCACCCACGTTGTATCAGTCGTCGTGGTGTAATTTGCTATGTCTATTACTATCCACTTCATCAACTTAGGTGTTGCCGTGTTGGTTAATGGGGATTTAATCCTTCACTCATGGGGCCTTAGGCAACACAATCCCCTCTCTCCTATGTTGTTTATTCTGGTTATGGACGTTCTAAACTCTTCGATCAATCGTGTTTCTAGAGAGGGCTTGCTACAACCTTTGGCGGTTCCTCAAGCGCAACACATGATTCTATTTATGCCAACGTTGTTCCTTGGACCTGCAGGAAATTATTTATACTTGGTTAAGCAACTGCTGGAAATCTTTAGTCATGCCTCTGGCCTCAAAACTAATTTAGAGAAAAGTTTTGTGACTCCTATTCAATGCTTTGATGGTGACCTGAGATTGATTTTAGATCTGGTGCCTTGTGCAATTAAGAATTTCCCAATCAATTAGCTTGGCATCCCTCTCAACATCCGCAAGCCAACCAAAGTGAAGTTGCAGTCACTTGTTGATAAACCTTCCTTCTTGGAAAGCCTCACAAATGAATAAAGTTGGAAGACTCATTACTGTGAAGGTGTTCCTTTTAGCCATCCCTATTTATCTCTTGATTGTGCTTGACATACCTAAGTGGGTTATTAAGGCCATGGACAAGAGACGACATGGGTTCCTTTGGAAGGGGCAAGAGCAGTTGTTGTAGTATTGGGGTCTTGACATTCTTAACATGGAAACCATGGGCTAGGTGTTGTGCATCTGGTGGTTATGGCAGCCCACCAAGCCATGAGTGGGGCTCCCAATTCAGGTTTCACAAAATGTCCAAGCCTTGCTTGATGTTTCTGTTGAGTCTCGGATTGGCAATAGTGAAGACATCAATTTTTGGACTTGCCAAGCGAAGGACTATTAAGGAGGCTTTAACCAATAGAAGTTGGGTTCTTGATATCAATGGGACTTTAGTTGTACATTTTGAGAGTGGTATTTACAACAACAAGTCAGCTTATGAGGCCTTTTTCGTTGGTACAATAAAATTCTCTCCCTAGAGATGGATTTGGAAGAGTTGGGCTCCCTTGATGTGCAAGTTCTTCATATGCATGCTGTAAAAAATCTCTTTTGGACTACAGACGGCCTCGCAAAATGTGGTTTGCCTCACCTGGCTATCTGCTCTCTCTGTGGCTAGGTTGAGACCATCCAACACATTCTGGTGGCATGTGTTTTTCTAGACAAGTCTGGGCTATCATTCTTCACAAGCTTGGTCTTGGTTCCTTGGCGCCCCAACGATCTGCTAATAGTTTCTCCGGTTGGTGGTGCAAGGTCATTAAAGGGTTTTCTAAAAGACACAAGAAAGGGTCTGAACAGTTTGATCATTTTGGGCACCCAGAAGATTTGGAAGCATAAGAATCATTGTCTTTGAGAGAGGTAGCCCTTGTATTCAATTGGTGCTCCTCTAGTGCTCTGCTGGAGCCCGAGGCCTCAACAGATTGATATCCTCTTCCTCTCTCTTGTGTGGAGTTGAGTTGGGTTGTGTGTGTTTGCTAGTTGATGTTGTGTGGGCTTTTGCGATTTGTCTCTTGACCCTCCCTTTGTAACATACTGGTGGGGGTTCAGGATTGGTCTTTGACCTCTCCTTTGTAGTTCCCTATTTCTTCTTAATGAAATGATATAGCTCTCCTGTGTTGTTCGAGAAAAATAATCTTCTCTTCATCCCTTTTATCTTGTACACCCTCATGTATGGGGCCATGCACCGTTCTGTTCGAAGGGTGGTCATTACTATAATGTGATCTTTATAGATGACTAGGGTTGTGTGTGGTGTATGTTTTGTAGGGATCTAGCCCCTTTCATTATTTTTAATATAATGATGCGCAACTCTCTTGCATTTTCAAGAAAAAATGATAGATGACTACTCTTGTTTTCTTTGAACATATTTCATGTCACATCGAGAGAACTTTCTATCTATTTATCATGCCTTTGTTGGCATGCTTCACACAATGTTTGATTCTCCTATTTTGATTCTTTTGTGACTGTGGGCATGTATAAATCTATGAACTTTAGTCATTTTATCTAAGCATGGCACCCTTCATCTATGGGACATCCTTTCTATTACTATTCTTAGCCAAAAAGGAGGACAAACATATTTGGAGGCTCTCTTCTAGTAGATACTATTTAGCTAAGTTAGCATATGAGAGTTTTTTCTTAGGTGCTACCCTCTTTGCACCATGTGAAAATCTGCAAGTCTTGGGTGCCACCTAAATGTCGGTTCCTCATGTGGTTAGTTGCACACAATAAATGTTGAATGTCAGACCATCTTGCACGCCATGGGCTGCCTCATCCAGAATGATGTGCACTTTGTGATTAAGATGATGAAACCATCAACGAACTCCTAGTCGTCTGCGTCTTTGCTAGGGAATTTTGGTTTTATTTGCTAAGACAAGATGGTCTTCAGGCTTTATCCCCACAACTTAAAAAAAGTCCTTTGGTGGGAAAGAACTAGTAATGCTACTTCTGACCTAGTGACACAAGGTGTTAATACCCTAATCATTCTTGGGGCTTGGATTCTTTGGAACCATCACAATCGCGTTGTGTTTTTGATGGATCGACTCCAAGTGTTGTTGAGGCTTTAGTCATCATTGGTGAGTAACATTGGTTGTGAACCACGACAGGGACTTGAGGACTATCCTTCCTGTCTGCCCCCTTTCAGGTGATTAGATTTTTCTGTTTATATGGGTCAACCTTTAGCTGTCTGAGGCACTTAAGGCTGTTGTAGCATCATGTTGTGTGAGTGTGTTATGTTGAGTGAGTGTGTGTGTGTGTGGTGTAAGTGTTGTTGGTTTCTTGCACCCATTTCCTTATTTCTGGGCGAAGGCTATTTCACAACTTCTTATCTTGTTAGCCTATAGCCTTCCACTTCTTTAGAGGATGTCACCTCCTATGAGCTTCTTTTCTATTGAACTCCACAATATTATCATCTTTTGTCCTTGGGTGCACTTGTTATGTTCTTCTATAGCCTAGAGAGCGCAAGAAGTTAACTGTTCAACCAGTTTAGTGTTTCCCTTGGCTACAGTTTTGAGAATAAGGTTATCATTTGTATGACCCTACTAATCTAGATCTTAGGTGTCATGTAATGTTACATTTGATGAGTGTCGACCTTTATTTTTTTGATGCTAAATCAACTCATCCAATCACCATTGTGGGGACATTGCCTTTTCACGCTTCCACTTTCATTTCCTACACCTATCTCATCACCATCACATCCACCACTACCCCCTTCATCACCATTAACACCTACATCATCCACTCCTCTGCCAAGGGATCCTTGTTTCACTTGATTAAACTAATCTTGTCGCCCTTGTGTTACTACTATTCATGATCCTCCTTCCCGACAAAGTTCTCTTTTTATCCACTCCTCCACTGAGGCCTTCTGAAGTTTCATCCATTAGACTGCTTCTGCATGCGTTCGACTCCCTTTCAGCACTTCATTATCACCTCTGCCATTGTACCTTGAAGTCTTGTCAACCTCCATATCAGATTTCCACGACTAGTGCAACCTTCATGTGCTTGAGCTCATTCTCTCTCTCTCTGGCTACTTTTGGTAGTTGAGCCGACCTTGTATCGTGAGGCTGCTTCTCATCTAGAATTGTAGCTTCTTATGTAGAGCTCATGACCTATCACTGCTTGCAAGTGGCTCTACAAGATCAAGACTCGTTTAGATGGCACCATTGATCATTATATGAAACATTTGGGATATGTATCCCAACATTCAAGGTATCCTCAATCTTTCTAGGCTCACAGACCATCGTTGTATTGCTGAGATTCCTATGTAGCTCAACCTTTAATCCCATACTACTAACAGTTAGCCTCTTCAGGATCTAACTTGCTATCATCATATTATTGAAGTGTAGAATTTGGGAAATCACCTCACACCCTTTATAGGGAGGGATGATTTTCATATATATTCCTCCTCCTCCTCCTCCTCCTCCTCCTCAATACTCGCTATCATCATATTCACTAGTAGTACGCAGACTTTGGGTACCATTTCCTCCAGCAATATGATGATAGAGAGTTAGTACTGATGGCGTGCATATCACCTCACACCCTTCCTGATTCCATAAGCATATTCACTAGTAGTCATGCCATTGCTACTGAAATTACCAATATTTCGAGATACTCTAAGTTTCATTGAGTGGTGGTGCCATGCAATGTAGCAAATTGAAAAGCAAACATCACAAGGGATTCAATTCCTTAGTGGTTTGGTGGCATGGTGGATTTAGAAAATAGGAATGATTGTGTCTTTGAAGGAACTCCTAATGTTAATGCTCTCATGCAAGAAGTTAGGGATGATGTGGCAAAATTGTGGTGTATGGCTAGGGCTAAAGGACTTATTAGGCATATTTGGCTTAATGTGGTGTGAAGTTTAGGTCGCTAGTCGAAGTTTCTTGTTTTCTTGGTTATTCACTCATGTAAACTCATGCCCTAATGAGATTGTTTTGAGTCTTCTTATACTCCTTTTCTTCCTCTCAGTATAATGATACGTAGTTCTCATGCGTGTTCAAGAAAAAAAATGCCAATATTTTCACATAAATAATGCTTTATTATTTTAATCTCTGTTAGCTGATCAGAGACCTTACCTATCCTGTTCAAATGAAGCTGTAACCACTTCTGTATAATTTCTCATGACATTTTTACCTTCTAATACTTTTCCTTGGATTTGTTGTTATCAGGTTCACCGTGTATTGCTAGACATAGTATCAGCTGCAGCTAATGCAACTCCAGGACTCGGTAGATACCCTCCATTTAAACGGGAGGTAAAAATCCTAAGTGTTTTTAAGAGCCAAAGATTTTTATTAGTTAGTCAGTAACCCTTTTTGTTTCCTTTGCTCGCAAGGTAATTGCAATAGCATCTGCTGCTCTAGATGGTTTCAAGAATGAGGCAAGAAAGATGGTCGTTGCACTAGTTGACATGGAGAGGGCATTCGTACCTCCCCAACATTTTATTCGCTTAGTTCAGAGAAGGTTAGGTGATTTTGCTATGTGAAATCTCAAATATGCAGGAGAGCTGCATATTATTGCATTAAGAGAAGAGGAGTTAGGTTAAAAAAAAGCCAAAACACAGTAGTAAACATGTGCCTACAAATACAAGAACAACGACCAGCTGGCATCCTGCCCCTGCAAATTCTAAACAAGGAGCCTAGCAACGACCATAGCACTTAGCTCCTTTGCACCTGCAAGCATTCAGAGTTCAGCTTCCTCCTTTTTTAGTTATTTCATATACCTGCCCCTTTCAAACTTAGAACACATCTATTTTCGATGTTCTATATTTTTTAATGGGATTCTGGGATTTGAGTAGTTCAGAAATTCAACTGTTAAGACTTAATATCCTTGCCATTCATAATAAGAATAAGTGAAGCCATGGTTTTGTTTATTATGAGAAATCATAATAAAGTGTCTACTCATGAACGATCCAATTCCTTTGCACTAACAGACATTCTCATCTAGTTTGCACTCATGTTGTACATTTTCAATAAAAGGGTGTAGTAGTTTACTTTTCTGTCTAATTGTCAAGTCATAAAATCCAGGATGGAAAGACAACGCCAAGAGGACGAGCTGAAGAATCGCTCTACAAGGAAGGGCCAGGATCCAGACCAAAGCAGAGTATGCTACTCTCTACTGTACATTGTGCCTACTTTATGTTTTTCTAATTTCTTGTGTACGGATAGTTAAACATTTTTAACAGTTAATTGTTGCACCATAGTTTTCTTTTTCTTATAGTATCCAAAAACACCATGTTAATAACTGTGAAAATGGTTGTTTTCATTTCAGGATACAACCCCACAAAAAAGTTCGCATCAAGGAGAGGTGAAACAGACATCAAATATACAAGTTTTAGGTCCTGCAGGAGAAATTATGGCTGGTATGACCCTACTACAATTATTGTATATTTACCATCATTAATCTTATCAGGTAAAGATAATAACTAGTAAAATAGATGGAAGAACTGTAAACAAGCAGAACTGTTTTTTTAATCTTTTCCTTGGATTAATTACATAGTTAGTGCATGTTTTCTCTGCTAAAGGTTTTTTGTTCAAAAAGCGTGCAAAAGCAAATGATTGGAGCAAGCGATGGTTTGTTCTAAATGAGAAAAGTGGAAAGGTTGGTTGTATCATCATTAAAATACTCATCCATTACTTTTTACCATTTATGGTGCCTCTAATTTTTTTTGTGCCCAGCTTGGATACACAAAGAAACAAGAGGAGAGACATTTTCGGGGTGTCATTATTTTGGAGGTAGTAAAAGGTTTTCGGTGATTTTCTGTTGTTTTTCTTTTTCTTTTGAGAGGGAATTATGATTCTTCTATTGCCATTTGGGCATTCAGGTTTATGTTCCCGAATTTCCTTGAGTATCAAAAATCACTAAGAAAAAGGGTTAAACCACCAAGGAAATGATCTTTGACCACAAACCGTCAAGCAAATTCACTCAAAGATAGGAGATAAGGGAAAATAATTTCCTTAGAGATTTTGGCACTCAATGATGATTTCTTTGGAGGCTGGCAATCAAGAAAAGTAGGACCACACTTAATTTACCAAAGCGACAAGAAAATGTTCCAACCACCAAGTAAATATTTCTAACCATCAAGGAATTTAGTTTTCTTGAGGACAAGGAACCTTCAAAAAAAATATAGAGCAAGAGCAAAAAAATAAACATAAATCAACAAAAACCCTACCCTATGTGCCTCATCGGAATTGAATATGTGACCTGAAGCTTTAAGTTGAAGCACAGTTGCCACTATATCTTGAAGTAATATTTGAGTAACTAAGTTTTTTTTCTTTTGTATTCACTTGAATCTTCCATGAATATTTGAAACCCTAAACGATTTTTAATATAAAAAGTTTTAGATCTCATCGAATACAACAATTTTGGTTTAGGTTGAATCACCATCCGAGGTCATCTGTAAATTTTTTTAAAAAAATTTAATGCTCTGAGAATTTTCTTGGTTTTTGAGTTGCACTTAATGAAATAGAAATTACCTTGGCGGTTTTAAATAGCACTGAAGGAAATATAAATTATCTTGACGGTTTTGAATTGCACCCTAGGAAATGAGCATTACTACTTTGGCGGTTTGTAACAACATTATAGGAAATATGGAATTACCTTGCCAGTTTGTTTTAGCACTCAAGAATATCCAACATTATAGGAAATATGGAATTACCTTACCAGTTTGTTTTAGCACTCAAGAATATCCATTTTCTTGGAGGTTTATATATGCAGCCAAAGAAACTACACTTTTCTTGATGGTTTTACTTTAGCACTAAGAAAATTTGTCACCTTCAAGGTAATTCCAGATTTTGGTAGTGATGTTTAGTTTATCTCTAGTAGCTTTTAGTCCCTGTTTGGTTTCCTCCTCGCTAGGGCATTTGATTTTGATCGCCTAGAGCCAGGATCAAATGTGTGGTAGGTGCGTGGGAGCTGTGAACCACACTCACCCTTAGTGGGCTTTGCATCTTATTGAATCCCATAATAAATCAGTAGCTGTTAGAGTAGTCATAAAAGGATGGCTTTTGAATAGATGAGCAGATGCTAAAGCTTAGTTATTCTTTATTTGTTTGATTTGAAGAAAGGTTTCCTGATTCCTTTTTCCCAACTGGATGTTTTGACATATAGGTGCAAGTATAACTAGAATTAAAAGTTTAGTTGAACTGGATGCCAACAAGAGGAAGGTGGTCAGATTGACTGGCTAAGATTCACTAGTTTTTGGAAACCTAGTACTCCTAGTGCCACGTTGTGATCAATTGATCACACAGTTACATTTACATTATCTATCATTGCATTAATTTTCATTTGCAACTTGTAGGATTGTAATCTTGAAGAGATTTTGGATAATGAAGATCCTCCAAGAAGTTCTAAGGAATTTAAAAAGGCAAATATGCTAGATACTGGAAAAGATTCTAGTCTTATATTCAAGATTACTCACAAGGTTGCATATAAAAATGTGTTGAAAGGTAGTTTTGCATCTATTTTTTGTACTCATTACATGTTTCTTAATTATAGTTTCTACTTAATTACATCTTTGATGTTTCTTTCTGTGTCCACTTAAATTTTATTAATTACCATGGCAGCTCATAACGCTGTTATACTGAAGGCTGAAAGTATGAGTGATAAAACTGAATGGGTCACCAAGATTAAAAGAATTGTTGACCCAAAAGGGCTTGCTGCAAAGAAAGCAAACGCTTCAGAAGGAGGTGCACCAATGAGGCAAAGCCATTCAGATGGCTCCCTAGTATGTTGCCGGACCTTACATGTTTGTTTTGTCAACGGAATTTGTAATGCTTGCATTTGGTTCTGCAGTTTCATTTCCCCATTTGAGAATAGTTTGTCACCAGGACTTTGGAAGCCATTCACTACAGTAGAAAAGGATGAATTATGTGGCATTTGCTCTTCATTATTGTAAAAAGATTGTTCCATTCATGCACATGCTATCCTTCCAGGAAACAATACTCAAGAAACCTGTGAACCCTGAAGAAGAGCTTAGATGGATATCCCAGGAAGTCCGTGGATATGTGGAAGTAGTCCTCAACAGTCTTGCAGAAAATGTCCCCAAGTTAAGACTACAATCTTTTTTAGGCTTTCCTGATATCGTTTTCATACCATGCAATGTCTTACTATTGTAATTGAGCAGGCTGTGGTTCTCTGCCAAGTAGAGAAAGCGAAAGAAGATATGCTTAATCAGTTGTATACTTCCATAAGGTTGGTTTTATCAAAGTATTTCTGAGTACTAGGTATTTTATTGTCAGTATGTTATTTTGAGGTGAAAAACTTATTACTTTTTTTCCTTGTGTGATGTATCTGTGTGATTTGAGCACCACGTTATGCAAGCCATTGATTTCATCTTTCTTAAGGTTCAAAGTTGATTTAGTGGTACATATTGCTATTGTTTTTCATGAAAAGGAAAACTTCTAGTACTTGTTAAGATCTTGATTCAGGTTTTGTTGTTTCAGCCACTTAGGTGCTAGTCTCTGAGGTTCTGTTTATTTTTAGACCAAAGGCCTTGGCACTGCTTATATTGAAAGCAAGTAGTAACTGCTGGGGTTACCAGTCGATTTATTAGTGCTACTTAAGCACAAGAACATGACTATATAAGTATATATACAATGTCGGCTATTCTGAAATTTCTCTGATATGTCTGCTGGATGATAATATGGATATTTTAGTCAATTACAACAATCAAACTTTGAAATATTTCTAACCTATAAATTAAAGCAACCAACTCAAGGCTATCTTCTGTGGTTAGCACGCAAAGCGCAGCCAAAATTGATGAGTTAATCCAGGAGGACCATAATGTGAAGCGCAAGCGTGAAAAATTCCAGTTGCAGTCATCCCTTCTTTCCAAGGTCACTCGCATGCTCAGCATCCATGGTAATCGGTCAGCTAGTGCTACTTTGTCGACAGATTCGGCTGGATTAGGTATGTCGGTTCCTTCTATATGAATGAATGTAAATTATTTGTGGCTGCGCCTGGTTGCATGAAAATTTCTCCAAGAAATGTTGTTGATCAATAAATATTGTATGTAGCTACATTTTCTATATACGTATTCTGCAACTGTTATGTTATGATCAACTTTGTAGAAAACTGTAGCTACGTTTTCTATACATATTGTTAGTAAATGGTAAAACTAACCCAAAATATTGATTTCCATAGTTCGTATTCAATACAAAAGATATTTTCTCAATTTTTATACAGCCATGTGTGAATTCCCCTTTTATCTAATCCTGTACAACATACTTTGATATACTTATTCATGCACTCCATCGCCAATCATGTCTTGCAGAGAGTAGCCCCAGGAATGGCGGACACTACGGTGACGAATGGAAATCTGCATTCGAAGCTGGATCGACCAACTCGCCTACTGGAGCGACCTCTGGCGGCCGCCGCGTACCAAGTCGAGGGCCGCCGCCGCCTCCACCAAATGTTCGCTGATGAGGGGCTAAAAGAAGGAGCGCGTCTTCTTGCTGACTGTCAGTTTTCAGAAGAACATGGCATGGTAACATTGTCAGTTTTCTGAAGAACATTGTCAATTTTCAGAAGAACATGGTATTATAGCGACTAATGAGTTAACGTCCGGTGAGTGAAGACACAAGATTCACTGACAAGGTGACCATATATAGGTTTACGAATTACAGACCGTGAATAGAAGATGTAGATTCTTGTAGTTTTCTACTACTCACATTAGTCCTGTAGGATCGATTCTCAGCTTCTGTCCGATCCTGATACTCTTTTTTCAGCTATCTACTGTAATCACTACTAATTTTATTTTATCCACTTTTCCTTTCTATTTAGCTTTTACCCTGATGATGTCATCAGTTAACTACACGATGCATCGGGTTGTTATCGATCTTGTGAAGCAAATCAGTCAGTGGAACGTTGAAAGAGCGTGGAACTTCCCACACATCACTCCACCGGATTCAGCACTCACTACGGGAATTGGGAAACAGAAGATTTACCGAGTGTTTTGTGTCGGGTACTCGGTAAACAGAAATTTTACAGAGAGCTACGCTTGGCAAAAAAAAAAAAAAACACTCGGCAAACTTGCAGAGGGTCAGGCCCTCGGCAAAGCACACCAACTGGTAACACCGTCCGTCTTCCCACCCCGCCTGGCGTACCATTAGATATCACATGTGGAGATGTCCACGTTTCTACACAACATATATGATAACATGCACAAAACCATCTCAAACTTTTATCATAGTCTCCACATACGATAATAGGACATCTCTATAAGTTTCATGATTTTCGGATTTTGTTTGCATTTTATAAACTTTAAAAAATATTTGCTCCGTAACTTCGTGGTTATTTTTCATGAACAAGATGTTCGAAATTTCAGACGTGGCCTCAATGTACACTAAGAAACATGATTATCATTTTTTCATTTATTAAATTCCATTATTTGATATTCCTTTTTTCCAGAAAAATTTAATTAAATGATATAAACTAACTAAATATAGTAAAAAGGAATAAAAACAATCTAAATTTTTAACATGAAGTATGTGGTACTATAGTAAGATTGCACAGGTACTCCGAGGAATAGGCCCCCGCGTCGCTCTCTCCCGAGGGTGACACGGGCGGCGGTGCCGTCACCCCATGCCCCTCCCGTTCTGGTCGCTGCCCGAGCTCGCCGCCGGGAATCCGGTGGAGGGCAAGGATGGCAGCGGTCGAGCGTCCTCCTCCCTCTCTATGTCCCCGTCATTCTCTCCTCCTCCACCCTCTCCTCCGGCGCCGGTGACCGCCAGGCGGTGTGGGGGTCAATCCGGCTCCTCTGTGGCCGGATCCGGCATCCCCACGGCCGGATCGGGCTTCCCCACGGTTGGGGCGTCCGGATCGGCCAACGGCGGACCAACCTAGGGTTGGTGCGGCCATTCGCCCAGCGATGCTGCGAGATGGCGGCCTACTCGACGGTGGCGGCCGATCTGGCTCGCCCCCCGGTGGGCTCAGCGACGCGGATGGCGGCACCGTTCATCGGCGGTCGGCGTACCCGCACCGGTGAAGGGGTCTGGCGGCGGCGGGTGCATCTGGGTATCTCAGGCCTGGATCCGCCGGCTGCTGCCATGTGCTGCCCCCTTCTCGGTGAGGGTGGTGCTCCGGCGATGCGGACTCGGGCGGGCGTTGCCTCGGGTCGGGGACACTTTCCCCAGCGGCGGCCAGGGAGTCAATTTGGATTCTCGGGCACCGGATGGGGATGGCGGTGTTGGCACCAGCCATCTACAAGCCGTCCAACCTGCCCTCCCACGAGGTCGAGGCCTGGATCACCAAGCACTCAACTCGAGACCACATCGCTCATAGGCGGCCCGTAAATCGACTCCGACATCCACATCAAAGGACATTGTCGCCCCCTGCTTTTCTGCTGCCTCGCTGCATTTGGTGAATACTCTACCAACCATCTCCGGCATGTCGTCGTTTGCAGGTTTGGCTTGGATGTGCCTTTGCATGATTTTGGAATATGGGTGAAAACCCTGCCTGGAGGTGCTGGGCCGGCGTCGATGACGCAATCGACGTCATATTCCCCCTTGGAGGCGTCGCTGTAATTTCCTCTTCCTTTCGTTGATGATGGCGTCTGCGAACGTCATTTACCTTCTTGAAGGCATCAACATAAGCACACCTACTCCTAGCCATACCCTGCACTGCGGCATTTGGGACCAGCTGCGGCGTCGAGAGCAAGCCAAGGACGCCCTCTCATTGATCAAATAGAGGGTCGAAACATTTATCGTTTGTTGTAATGTCCTGGTCTACGTATAAGACTATGACTTTTCTCTCTTTTGTTTTTTTATGTCTCTTTTTGTAATAATTGGCTGTGTACATTCCTGGATGTAGAGGCCGGATTTAATTATCCTTTATTGAAAAAAGTAAGATTGCACAAAAGATTTAAGATCAAAAAATGGAAAAAAATTATTTTGCCAAGTGCTAGGCCCTGGCGGCACTCGGTAAAGATTTGTCTTTGCCAAGTGCCTAACGGGGGCCACTCGACAAAGACGAGCAACAAAGATTTTTTTGATAGTTTTTTAAATGAAAAAACTCTTTGCCGAGTGCTCCAGATCTGGTGCTCGACAAAATTGAAAAATTAAAAAAACTTTTTGCCTTTATTAAGTGCTGGATCTAGGGCACTCGGCAAAACCTTAATATATGGCATACGCTGACCCAGGCGGGTGCTCACTCACGCACCCGCCGCCGCCGCGGCACCCTGGCCCCGCATGCCGCCCCCGCCCTGCCCCATGCCGGCGGCCTTGGCAGAGGAGGAAGAGGAAGGGAGGAGAAGGAAGAGGAAGGAGGAAGGAGGAGGAAGAAGGAGGAAGGAGGAAGGAGAAGGAGGAAGTCGTGGCCCCGCCCCGTCCCGTGGTTGTTCGACGTCGGCCGTCGCTCCACGGCCGCCTACGACGGCCCTCGCACTGATGACCCTTAGCCTCGCCCGACGACACCTAAGGTATGGTAGTTGTTAGTTGGGTGTTAGTAGTGTTAGTAATAATAGTAGTGTTAGTAGTAGGGTTAATAGTAGTAGTAGAAGTAGTTTTAGTAATAGTGGTTGTTGTAGTAGTCGAGATACATGTAGTTGTCGGCCATCGTGTCGTTTTGCTGTAGATTTTAAAAACCTCACCGTGCAGGAAAGGTGCTACCAAAATAGCAAACAACATGAGTGAGCTAAAGACCGGGCAGCACAGGATGGTGGCCTAGTTGACGGTCGAGCAGGCCAAGCGGGAGGCCCATGATGTAGCACCCTGTTGTAAGAACAAAACCAGGTACGCCATATGTGTGCCCAATAAGTCCACACATACAACCACAAAGGGAAAATATATCAAAAACATAGCTATAACTAATACTTACATCAAAGTTAAACGGAACAGATACTAATATTCTCTTCAGGCTCCATTCTTCACAGAGATGGTTGACTGGGGGTAAATATGTCTAGCACTTCTATCAGTCTCCTTAACCATAATCTATCTTCTGAGCAGCTTTTACTATTGACTGGAGGTTGGAGAAATAGCAAGAGTGAGCACATATCATACTCAGTAAATATAACATAGGGTTTATGAGGCTCAGAAGGTTGACACGTGTTTAACCGTGTTCAACTTTTAATTATATAAGCAATTGAGTAGCAACAAGTTAAGCACCGGCCCAAATAATCATATGATCAAGTGAACATGAATAATATATAGCAAGAACATAAATAATTAATAATCAATTTCATAAGTTATTATTTCATAAGGAGGCCAGATCGCTCATAACCGGGAGCACGACTGATAGTTTAAAAATACTCTGCAGAGGTTGTACATATTTTCCCGCGAGTCGTGATTCTTATTTGCCAGGGATAGCTAGTGTAACATCCCGGCTCAGGGCTTAATAGGAATAATAGGATACTCATACCAACAAGTTGTAACTTCTTTTTTAGAAACCCATCTCCAAAGAACTCTAAAGTTAAGTTAAGCGTGCTTGGCCCGTAGAAATTTAAGATGGGTGACAGACCGGGAAGTTCTTCCCGGGTGCGAGTGAGCACAAAATACGCAAAAAAGACCGGTGTTGGTCTGTGAGGGAAGTCTATGTCCTAGAAAAATTGTCAGATATAAGTGAGCCCGACCTCTCGTGGAGGCGGGACGTTACAGAATGGTATCGGAGCCGACTCTCGCGGTTTCACGTGCGTGTGTGTCGCTGTTGCTCAGGCATGCTGTACATGGCTGGTGTGGACCTGGAGTGGTCACACAACAATAAGTTGCAACTTCTTTTTCGGAAGCCTATCTCCAAAGAACTCTAAAGTTAAGCGTGCTTTGTCAGGAGAAATTTAGAGATGAGTGACCGACCGAGAAGTTCTTCCCGGGTGCGCACGAGTGAGGACAAAGTGCAAAAAGACTAGTGTTGGTCTGTGAGGGAAATCTATGTCCTAGAAAAGCTGCCAGATGTAAGTGGGTCCGACCTCGTGGAGGCGGGACGTTACAGCTAGTCCCATATCACACTATCAAGGTGCACAGCTGGGTTTGACTACGAAGGCTTTCAAAGGTTCATCTAAAAAATTAAGACCGCTGGGATTCCAATTGGCAGGTAGATATAAGAACCCCTTTCAGATGGCTCGTCTAACAAGTTAAGGCCGTTAGGATTCCAATTGGCAGGCAGATATAAGAACCCCTTTCAGATGACACAATTCTTTCACGGCTATACACATAGGAACAAAGGCCGTCCTATACCCAATGTGGCAAGCCCCTTTTAGGCTACTGAGCTAAAGCTAGAGCCATATAGCTCTCACAGTTGCACTGTAAGTCTCGGGGAAATCCACTTACAAATAAGTTATATTTATAAAAAGGCATTAATTGTCCGTTGCATATACCATTAATCATGTTACGTGAACATAGTCATTCGTTTGAGCACTAGTAATAACTACCCAATGCATAACCCAAGGTGACAAGGTATAAGTCAACAAGACTATAGGTAATTCCTATGGTTATTAAGGTAGACACATGCAGAATGAATTTAGTGAATTAATGTGAATAGGTGACAAGGAAGATCCCATGCTATACTTGCCTTTATACATTTGCTCAATTCTCTCACCATCAGCTTTCGGTCATCATCTTCTAATCTTCAGCGCAAACAAATGGTCCTCATCTACTCTTAGTTATATATTTTTCTTTGAGCTATTGGCCAAAAATCATTTTGTACTTTCATGATTGACAGACTGTGTTTCCATGCTGATGTACAACCCCAAGATTTGTTTATCAACAATGCCTTTAGGCCAGGAGATAGGAGTTAAGGCAGTGCAAACATGCCGAGGACTTAATCAATAGGCAGTGCAAACTTGTGTGATTTAATTCTTTTGTTTATGTTACGAAGGTTCTGTTCAATTTTAATAAGATCACTGGAAAGACAAAAAAGCTGCAAAAAGGATGCAAATGTCCCCCTTTTGTTTCTTTTGCAACGGAGGAACCAGAATGAAAAAAAGATTGTGTTCCCTTTTTGCTTTGCATTTTTTCCAGATGTATTAAACCGTTTCCTAGAATGATGATGATGTAACAGCAAGCGCATTCTCTGATATTGAAAGTTTTTTTTGGCTTGCAGGAGAGCTTGTAGCTGTTGCAGATGAGGATGAAGATATTATGGACTAAGCTCAACTAATTGTGCTCGCTTGCTCTAGTTTAGTTTTTAGTGTAGATAGTTTTAAGAGTAACATCTATCACAGTATATGAAGTTTGATTCTACATTAGTCTAGCTATCTTATGTTTCATTGGATGCTGACGCATGGGATATATCTTGTATGAGTTTGTTGATTTACAGTTTACTGCGGATGATAAAGTTTGTTTTTTTTGTTATTTTCTGGACACTCAGGTTGAGGCCAAATCATATATGAGTACTAGTGAAAGTTCACAAGGGTGCTGATTTTCTAAATTGCAACTGTATTTTTGAAATCTTTGATTTTTTTTTCTGAATTTTTTAGTTGGTCGGGATTCTAATCTCCATATCTTCCAAATGGGCACAGGGAATCTGTCCCCCGATGGGGAGGGGTGTCATCTCTAGGGAGAAAATTCCCTTTGGGGAGGAAATCTATGTGTATTTATTCCCCCACCATCCAAATGAGCCCTTAAGGAGATGAGTTGCCTTGGAGACCTGTTTTAGATCAACAACAGGAGGGCGATCTCCAGAGATCGCAGAGCCAAGGGATCTATATCTCTCATACCAGAGCAATCTATAACTTTAATAAAGTTAATACCCACTAAATATTTCTCTCTTCATGCAAGGTGTCCACATCATTCCTCACTAAGTGATCCACTAAATGTGTTCTCTTCATACAAGTTGTCCATATCATTCTCCACTAAGTCCATGTTATCATGTTCTATCTCTTCATGCAAGGTGTCCACATCATTCTCCACTAAGTCCATATCATCTCTTACTAATAAAAAATATTCATGACATCTCTATCACATAAAATGCTTTAAATCTTTAATCCGTTAACATACAAGTCATCTGGATATGTTATTTTTCATCACATGTTCTTCTATAAAGTAATCAAATAGATCTAATATAATAGATAATATACATACAAGTCAAATTATATATATATGTACACACAGTATACAAAATATCATATAGCAATATAATATATATAACATATTTTTTAAGAAAATCCCGCAGCAACGCACGAGAAATACTTCTAGTTCTCATGAGCGACAGGTACATTCGCAAATAGGTAACCATGAGGACTGCCAGACAAACCTTGATGTAAGATGACTCTGCTCCTCTAGATCCTGTTAGAGTTGCGTAGCGGATGAACATAACTCAAACCTTCGATCGGCGGTAACCGACGGATCGATCACCTTCATCCTGCATGTTCGTGGATAACGACGCTTACAAATCTAGAAGAAGCCAAGAAACCTTCGAACGATTTCGGGGTATCCATATAATAAGCTAGGTCTCGGCCGCAGCATCTTGTTCTGACGTTTTTAATTTTTTTTTTGACAACAAACGATTTCATTTCAGCAGCAAGACGCTGAAATCAGTCTAACAGACTGAAGGTTTACATTAGTGATCGAGTGCCGGGAAGAGTGGGCACTGAGGAGCATACGTTATATAAGAGCATACATACTCAAAGGGAGAAGCAATCAGAGCTGAGGCGGAAAATGCCTGTCTGGCTACAGTATGAGCTGTAGTGTACGTTAAGGGTCCTATTGATGCTGAAAATTCTTGCATGACGCAGGTCGGCTGTGTTCCTGAACGATTGGGTGTAGGATATTTGATCCTCCAATCTGGAGGATGCTTCTGACTTGTAGCATTTAGAAAGTGCACAAGCTGCTGACAATCAGATAGGAAGATGGTGTTGTCAAAGTTGAGTCGGTCGTTGATAGTTGCTTCAAATGCCAGAGCAGCCGCCTCCACCATGCTTGAGTGAACGCCAGAGACCCGAGCTTTGATGTAGACAGTCTGCGTTGGGTGTACATGTGGATTGACAAAGAAAATCCCAAGTCCGGCTAATCTGGGAGGCTTTGGTGGTTGATCAAGCGTCAATGAATCATCAATCACTACTGGAAACGGTGGCTTTGTAGCACTCGGCAAAGACCATCTGGCACTCAGCGAAGCCTATGCCGAGAGCAGCCCTCGGCATAGAGCTCTCGGCAAAAAACCTCACGGCAAAGGATCCTTTGCCGAGGGCCTTTATCGGGCTCTCGGCAAACCTTTTACCGAGGGTCCCGACCGGCCCTCGGCAAAGAAAAGTGGCCGTTAACGGCGGTTCCTATTGACGGTAGGTTTGCCGAGGGCTAACTGGACTCTCGGCAAAGACGTCACGTTTGCCGAGAACCGGACTCTCGGCAAAGCTGTAAATTTTTTATTATTATTTTCCTGTGCCGAGGGTTATCCGGGGTCGGTTCTCGGCAAAGAAATTTCGAATATTTTTTTTTGGGACCTTTTCGCCGAGTGCTAGCTCAGCCGGCTCTCGGCAAACCCTTGGAAATTCCTTTCAGTCTCCCCAGCTTTGCCGAGGGCTTTGGTCAAGCCCTCGGCAAAGCTGGGGAAATGACTTTCTGGTTCAGCTTTGCCGAGGGTTATGGTCATAGCCCTCGGCAAAGGCCTCTTTGCCGAGAGCAACACTCGGCAAACACACAAATTTTTGTTTTTTTATTTCTGTTTTTCCTTTTCTCCGACACTATCAAACATATATATATCACATTCATCACATATCATATATATATATCACATTTCACGTCACAGAACATATATATATATATATCATGATAGTTCACATCACATCACATAGTTCAACAATATGAGACTTCAGTGACACATGAGGATAGTCCAAAGTTCAATCTACTACACCCCCGGTCAACCGGGCCACCCCTGAGAACTGCCGCCTTCTTGACCCCCGGTCGGGTTCCATCCAGGAGCGTGGCGGTTGTTCGAACCTTCTAACGGAGGAGGCTGCAAAAGGTCATGTCAGACAAGGAAATGAAATAAATAAAACACTGAAGTATTGATACTCACAGGAGCAGCTCCGGGGTCCAGAGGCGGCGGTGGAGGAGCCATGAGCGTCTGGGGCACGGCCATGCCCTGGGAGGCCAAGAAGGCGATGAGGTCCGCCATCTGCTTTGCTTGAGCCTCCATCTGGGCCGACATCTGTGACCGCATCTGGTTCTCGGACACCTGGCGCTCCTGCCTTTCTCTTTCCAGGCGGGCCTGCGATAATACAAAGTGAATGTTAGAACAATGCAAACATTTAAAGATCAATGTACGATGAGTTAAATAGAAATAACCTCGAGCTCGGCGACCCGCGACTGCGCAGGCGACGGGCATGGGCGTATGGGGACGCTCCCGCTCGTGCTCTGTGCTCGGAGCTGGGACAGAGAGGGAGTGGAGGCCGTGTCGATGACGCCGTCGCCAAGCCAGAACCGCCCGTGCTTCTTCCCTCCAATCCTCATGACGATGCTCCCGTCCAGGTCCGCGGTGGCGGCATCTATCTGAGCATGAACCTCGGCACCGGTCAGCATCCGAGGTGGAGGATCTCTCACCACGACACCTTTGGTAAAGTTCTTGGTGTCCCGTCTGAAAGGATGGTCAAGAGGCAGGAATTGTCGATGTTGGTCGAACGCCGAATACTTGCCACCCTTCTTCAACCAGATAAATCTCGTAGCTGTCTTACAAACCGGGCATGAGAACTTGCCATGGACACACCAGGCACAGAATATCCCATATGCCAGGTAGTCATGCAGTGAGTACTGGTACCAGATGTGCATTGTGAAGTTAGGCCTTGAAGCTCGGTCGTATGTCAATACCCCTTCATTCCAAGCAGTTTCCAATTCATCAATCAGAGGCTCCATGTACACACCCATGTTATTCCCCGGGTGTCCAGGAATTATCAACGACAAGAAGACAGTATGACGTTGAAATAGGACACCGGGGGGGGGGGGAGATTGAGGGGGATAACGAAGACGGGCCAACAAGTGTACGGGACAACCATGAGTCCATAGGGATTGAAACCGTCCATTGCAAACGCAACACGAACATTACGAGCCTCTCTAGCTTTGTCATGATGGATGCGATCGAAGTGGGCCCATGCTTCACCATCGGCGGGATGTACCAACTTCTCAGGATTGTATCGGGTACCCTATTTGTGCCATGTCATCTGTTTCGCGAATTCCTCGGTCATGTAGAGACGTTGGATCCTCGGTGTGAACGGCAGGTAACGCAGGACTTTCATGGGGATAGAAAGCTGCCTCTTCGGGCCTTCACCATCGTCTACCTTCATGTATCTCGACGCTTTACACTTCGGACAGTAACCTGCATCCATGAGATCTTTCCTGAAGAGGACGCACCCATTTGGACAAGCATGTATCTGCTCATACGACATCTTCAGTGCACGAAGCAGTTTCTGTGACTCGTACAGGCTCTTTGGCAATATGTGGTCGTCCGGAAGCATGCTACCAAATAGGGCCAACATACCATCGAACGCATCTCGACTCAGATTGAACTGGGACTTGAACCCCATCACACGGCTAATGGCATCCAGTTGAGAAACCGTTGTCCGATCGTGAAGGGGTTTCTGTGCCGAAGACATCATCTCGTAAAACGCCTTTGCGGTCTTCTCCATCTCCTCCTCCGTACGTCCTTCAGCGTACTGTGCTTCTTGGAAGTCATCTAACATGTCTGCTACCCCCGCATCAGCATCAAAGTCCTCTAGACGTGGTCGCACTGCCTCCGCTCTCAAACGATGTGCTTCACCATGGTAGATCCACCGGGTGTAGTCCGGCGTGAATCCATTGTTCACAAGATGTTTAGCCATGTTCTCCTTGTCTTGCCTTCTCCGGTTCCCACATCTGCTGCATGGGCACAACACTTTGATCTCTCCTCGCCGAGCCACGCCAAATGCATTGTTCACGAAAGCATCTGTCTTGCGCAACCATTCATCAGTGAAATCACTTCTGCTTCTACGGCCCGAGTACATCCACTGACGGTCATCCATCCTACTGTCATGCATCCGAGTACTTACATATCTACCTCCGAGTACTTCCATCCTACTATCATCTAATAGGTGAGGATAGGTCCTAATCCCACCCGCGGATGCGTACATGAGGCCAGTTCCCATTGTCTGCCCCGAGCCGAGACAGAATTTCGGCAGCACCTCCCCGATGTTCTCAAGATACACGTCCCTGTAGGGAGAGTGTGTATTCGGAGAACAACAGGGAGGTGATGCAGAAACTCCATCTCGAATCGGGCTAGACAATGGGAACTAGCCTCATCGACGCATCTACGGGCTGTCCAAGTAACGTGGACAATCCGAAACAGATACGGTTATCGATATGCAGAGACCTGCATACCTCCAACCGTATCTCTTTCGGACGGGAGACGCCTAACTGGATTCAATGACCTACGACCCTTTTCTGGGACGAGACGTTATTTATACCTAGGGTGCCGGTGGAGTCAGGCTAGCGGCATAGTGGCGAGTCAGTGCAGTGGCGAGCCGAAGCGGTGCAGGCAGGCCCGCGACGGTGACGAAGACGATCGTGGTCGTTGAGGATCTCCGGCTTGGCCCCGACAGGTCCTCCTCCTACAGAAAAGACAAAAAATATAGTATCCATTAGAAATTTCGGCAGAACCTCCCCTGCACGGTGAGGTTTCGAAACCTGCAAGAAACAACGGCACGATGGCCGACATCCACATATATACGGCACGATGGCCGACATCCACATATATACGGCACGATGGCCGACATCCACATACATACCACTACACTACTACTTACTACAACTGGGTGACACATGTGCAATGACGACGGGGCAATCGAGGAAGACTTACGGGCAGGCCGATCGACAATGACCGAGGGAACGAACTCGGGGGCACAGCGGGGACGTCCTCTTCTTGCTCCTCTACGACCGAGCGGAGCGACCGGGCCTAGCGGGACGGCTCCTCCTCCTCTTCCTCCTATTCCTCTCCTCTTCCTCCTCCTCCTCTCCTCCTCCTCCACCTCCTTCTCCTCCTCCTCCTCTTCCTCCTCCTCCTCTCCCGCGGATGGGCAGGCCGGGCGGCCGGCCGGAGCGAGCACTACTGCACAAAGCTTAACCGCAGCGGGCGTTTTGGCTTTACCGCAGCGGGCTACATCGTCCGCTGCGGTGCTAAGGCCACGGTTAATCGTGGCCATTACCGCAGCGGGCGCTGTTGCCCGCTGCGGTAAAATACTTAACCGCAGCGGGCAACATAAGACGCCTGCTGCGGTTAATAGCATTAACCGCAGCGGACAACATTAGCGCCCGCTGCGGTAAATTATTAACCGAAGCGGTCGATTTATATTGCCCGCTGCGGTAGTTTCCTTTAACCGTAGCGGGCAGATTATGTTGCCCACCACGGTTATTAATTTTGGATTAAAAAAAATAAATAATGCAGAAACAGGAATTCAAATCTGCAGTTTTTAAATAACTCCAGAATTCCAGATTTCTAACAGATATATATATATACGCGCATATAACCCATTTGCACATAACATACAAAGTGATTTAGTTATTTGTTATCATCATATACACATTGACTTAGTTGATTTCGAATTCAAATTACAATTCATATTTCAACTTGATGAGCATAATCTGTCGGACGAAGCATTGTGTTCCATTTGCGGAGCTTCTCGTATTGGGGTAGCAACGCCAGGTCGGATTCGTTGTCGAAGAACGTTTCTCCTTCGAGAATGCATTTCTCCATTACAAACTTGCATATGTCCGCCTTGACTTGTTTAAAGCACATCCTGCGGCTCTGCTGCTCTCCCCAATACTTGACACCTTCCTTGAGCTTCTTCCAGCTATTGGTGTACTCCTTGCTTTCCCTTAGAAACTCGCATGTGTACAAGCCACATGTCTTCGATCCTGGTGGCTGTTTGGCGCACTGCACGATTGATACACAAGCATTAGAACCCATATATATGTATGAAACATGAATTGAACCTTTGAAATACTTACCGGGAAATCTCGTCGGATTTTGAGGTGGTACCTATGCTTGTCCTTGAACTTTTGAGTTCTTCGGTCCCAGAATCCGGGCACCTTTTGGTATTCCTTATAAGCGCTGTACGAAATATAATAGTTTTAGCCACAATTTAAAAACGTATGGTAACCGTAACTGATGAAAAAGCTGAATGACTTACTTTTTCAGACAATCTTCGAATGCCTTGTAGCCTTGCTTGTTTGGCACGCTCAAGGAGTCAAACACACAGGCCCTGCCATCTTGAGGGTATATGATAAAAGCGACCCAGTGGCCACCGATGAGGCCCTGGCTGCACCATTGCAACAAAATAGTGTTTATGATGACTAGAAGGCATGATATGCTAGCAACTTAGGTCTACGTACATGTATTTGACTTACCCAAAATGATAGGCAGCCATTATACACTCTGGCCCATCTGGCTTGATCTTCTTCATGCATTCTAGTATGTAATTTTTCAACTTAGTCTTCTCGGCTTTCATATTTTCTTCATATTTCTTCTCTCGCTGTCGAACTGTCAGCTCCGGATCAGTGATCTCGAAACCCTTGATGACTCTTTCGGCAATATGTGCAGGAGAGAGGTAGAGTACAGGACGTGTCTTTTTATTGCTTACAGTGACCGTCATGCTGCACGGACAAGTCATCGTGACATAATAAGTATAGAACTATGGAAAATACGAATGTAGTGATCTGTGGAAGTTGCATTCATCGCTTACAGTGTGAATAGGGTGATTTGAACGATGTCCAGGTCTTCTTCCCGCATCAGGTTGTACATGTCGCTAAAGTCGACGGGTAGTTGCATTTCGTTACCAGCGGGCAAGTGGAAGTACTCTGTGGGAATCTTAACGTTAAAACTTGACATCCCGGCTTTTGCAGCCTCCATGTACCATAGATGGAACCTCCTTGTATCCCACTTTTCCTCGTCGATGAGCTGGGCCTTGGGAATCATGAACTTCCCGCACACATAGTGGCCAGGGCAGTCTTCGGCCTCATCAAATAGTTGACGGGTAGTTTCAGGCCTGGCAAACGATGGATAGGGATGTTAGTAGCATATATACTATTATGAGGTATTATGCTCAATGTTACCATACCTTTCGAACGTGAGGGTGTACGGGAGCTTGTCGGTGGACGTTCTTGGATTCTTGGTGGGCGGGGGAGGACATTGGCTTGTGGTTGACGGGGGAGGTGTCTTCGTCCCTGTTGCCTCCCCCGTCGTGCCTCCCTGTTGCTCGTTCGTGCTTGGCTGGTTTGTCGTTGTCGTGTTGTCGCCCTTACCGGCCTCTGAGCTTCTTGCCTCATGGACCGGGCCGATCGGCGGACTATTTGGAGGCGGGGGAGACACAGTTCCCATGTCAGTGCCCTTTTCCTTTTCCCCGCCATCACCTTCTACCTTTTCCTTGTCCCCGCCTTCGGTACCACCTTCTCCTTTGTCCTTTCCGTTGCCCTTGTCCCCGCCCTTTTCTTCGTCATCATCGCTGTCGTGATCTGGATCTTCCGGAGGACAAGATCCGGCGGCTGATGGTTGTGATGCTGGTGTCGGCGTTGGAGTTGGCGTCCGAACAATGATCTCGATGTCCTCGCGGTTCCATAGGACTTCCAATCCAAGTGCCTGCCCTAGGTACCTGGCCGTTTGTAGGCTAGGAGAGCAACTGATAATGATGAAATTGTCATAACTGAAACATGGACTAAAACATGGATTGAAACATGGACTGAAACATAACTAAAACATAACTGAAACATAGACTGAAACATGGACTGAAACATGGACTGAAACATAACTGAAACATAACTGAAACATGGACTGAAACATGGATTGAAACATGGACTAATTAAAACCTAACTAAAACATAACTGGACTGACAGTGATATAAGGAATAAGCCATAACATCTAGAGATAACTGAAACATGTGGACTGAAAGTGCTAGCTGAATATCAGGGGCATAACAAACTGAGTTCATAACAAACTGAGTAATGCATATATAAGCATGAAGAAAATCTATTTGTCTTTGAGTCAAATGTAACTTCATATCAGAGTATATATCACATGTAACTGCATATCAGAGTATATATCAAATGTAACTGCAACATACTGGATCATGCCTCAAATGAACCCTAGCAGATAAAACCCGGCAGGGAAGGAGATGTAGATGGAGGTGGACTTACCTGTGACGATGTAGATGACCACGGCGGGGAAGGCCCTCGTCCTCGCGGTCGGAGGCTACGCCGGTGGTGGGGAAGGGCCTTCGCCTCACGGTCGGAGGCTACGACGGCGGCAGGGAAGGCCTCGGCCTCGCGGTCAGAGGCAGCGACGGGGAAGCGCACAGGCCTCGGCCTCGCGGTCAGAGACAGCGAAGGGGTCCGGCTAGGGCACGGGCACACAAGAGGATGGGCGAGAGTGGAGGAGGGCTCCGGTGACGTAGTCCGGAGGAGGACGGGCGTAGAGCGGAGGAGGACGGGCGCGGAGGAGAGGAGGACGGTCAGCAATGGCAACAGCGGAGCCCAACAATGGCGACGGCGGCGGGCCGGGAGAATTTGGGCAGCCCTTCGGGGTCAGAGCAAACCAAGTGAAGGACTCGGCCACTTTGGCCGTTAGGTTGACCTTATATAGGGTTCAATTTACCGAAGCGGGCATCGTAAGTGCCCGCTGCAGTAAATATTAACCGCAGCGGGCATCCTAAGAGCCCGCTTCGGTTAATTATTAACCACAGCGGGCACTTAAGATGCCCGCTGCGGTTAATAGGTACTACCGCAGCGGGCACTTACGATGCCCGTTGTGGTTATTCAAAGAAGTTATTAATAAAAAATTTATTAATAACTTTTCAAAAGTTCACTTTTTCATATTATTACAGCATGGGTACATTAACTTATTATTAAAAATAAAAACTTATTAATAAAACCTTTTATTAATAACTTTTCATAAGTTCACTTTTTCATATATATACATCTTATTTTGGTGCGGGCGCTTTCACGGACCGCTTCTCACCATCGGGACGGGCCCAAGGCTTGATACCGCTCTTGTTGCAACGGTCCTCGACGGCCTTGATCTTCTTTGCAAAATCGGTAAAAAGTTGGAGCTCTGCATAGTTGTTGTATTGTTCTGGGCTTTGGACCCCATCAGCTCCAACAATCCGCTGCTTTCCAGACACGACCACATGTCTCTTTGGGTCCTCCGGATAGATATAGTAGGCCACTTGCGCGACATTGGTTGCGAGTACCCATTGGTCATCTTTGTACCCGATACTTTTGAGGTTCACGGTGGTTAGCCCGAAACTGTCGACCGCAACCGCTTTGGGGTTTACCCAGTGGCACCGGAAGACTGTTACGCATACGTCCTTGCCATAGTCAAGTTCCCATATTTCTTCGATCTGGCCATAGTATTGCGTCCTCGTGTTTGTGGCCTCGTCGACGCCCTCATATGGAACACCGCAGTTCTGTGCCGCGCTCTTCTTGTCCTTCTCTTTCGTGTGGAACCTATACCCCTTCACATTGTACCCTTGCCACGTCGTGATTTGGCTTGACGGGCCTTGCAGAAGCTTCTGGACAGTCTCCGTATCTTCATCATCAGGGCATCTTTCTAAGGGTACGTGTTGCTCCTTGAGCCAATCTATGAAACTGTTTCTGTGCTCATTCTGCACCCATGCCTCTGTGCGTTGTCCATCATTAGCGGCGCGGATCTCTTCTATGTGCCTCTCGACATATTTCTCCATGCTCACCAACTGATGAAGGATGTTGTAATGAGCTTGTTCAATCTCCTTGTATGGTATATCCGTGCGAACTTTTCGGCCCGTGCACCCCATGCCCGCAGTTCTGCCCTCGTGCTAATGGACAGGCAACCCAATCGCCCTCCCATCTTTTATGTACCTCATACACCAGTTCACTGCCTCTTCGGTTGTGTACGCCTCGATCATAGAGCCCTCTGGGTGAGCACGGTTATGAACATATCTGTTGAGGGTGGACATGAACCGCTCGTACGTCCACATCTCGTGTAGGTACACGGGGCCTAGTTGCTCGATCTGATCCACCATGTGCATCATTAGGTGTACCATAATATCAAAATATGATGGGGGAAAGCACATCTCAAGCTGGCAAAGGGTCTCCGCGATGAAGTCCTTAAGGGCAGGGAGGTCAGCCTTACCGATGACCTTCTGCGTGATGCGGTTAAAGAAGTATGATATCCGAGTGACCACCATCTTCACGTACTCTGGACCGATAACCCTTATCACAATTGGAAGGAACACCGTCAGCATGATGTGGCAGTCATGTGCGTTGTAGCCAGTCAATGTGAGGTCTTTCAAGGAGACGAGGCTTTTAATGTTGGAAGAGAAACCGGTAGGCACCTTGATACCCCTGAGAAGGTTGAGCATAGCAGTCTTCTCGCCATGCCTTAGGTTGTAGGCCGCACCTGGAAGATCGACTTTACCATTATGAGGTGACCCAGGGTGAAGGTCCTGCCTGATGCCCTGGTTGAGAAGATCCGTCCGTGACTTCAGACCATCCTTCGTCTTTCCCGGGATGTCCAGCAGGACACCGATCGTGCTATCAAAGACGTTCTTCTCGAGATGCATACAGTCGATGGCATGGGGTGTTTTCAGTGTCTTCCAATATGATAGGTACTCGAAGAAAATCGACCTCTTCTTGAAAGGAACAGAGGGGACCTGTGACGCTTCCTCCGTCGTGTCTCGCTTTCGCTTCCTCGTTTGTTTTGTCCCCTCCTATGGTGGCTTCTTCTTCTTCCCAAACTCGATCTGATCGATATCCTTCACCATCTCATACACCTTCGGCCCCCAACTAGTCTGCGCCGGTGGTTCACCCTGTGGCTCGCCCTGATCATCGAACAATTGATTCATGACACTTCTATATCTGTGCCTTCTCGGAAGGAACCTCCTGTGCCTCATGTACACCATCTTGTTTGATCCCTTGATGTAAGTGTAGCATGTCTCGTCGATGCACATTACGCAGCCGGTCTTCCCTTTGATCTGCTCCGACAGTGAGAAGAGGCCGGGGTAGTCGGTGATGGTGACAAAGATGATGGCTTTTAGGGTGAACTTCTCCTTGAGGGACGCATCAACCATCTCGACCCCAACATCAAATAGCTCCTTCATTTCCTCCATTACCGGCTCCAGGAAAACATCGATATCATTGCCGGGCTGCTTCGGTCCCGAGATAAGCATGGTCAACAGAAGATACCTGCGCCTCTGACACAGATGGGGAGGTAGGTTGTAGATGGTTAGTACGACCGGCCAGGTGCTGTGGGAGTTGCTTAGCTCGCCGAACGGATTCATCCCATCGGTGCTGAGGGCGAACCGAACGTTCCTGGGATCTTTGCCAAATTGCGGGTAGGCCTTGTCGAAATCTTTCCACTGCTGGCCATCGGAGGGGTGCCGCAGCATGCCATCGTCCTTCAAGCGGTCAGCTGATGCATGCCAGGACATGAGCTTCGCGTCCTCTGGGTTCCCAAATAGCGCACGGAGGCGGTCGATCACTGGCATGTACCACACCGACAGTGCCGGACTTCTCCTCAACGTGTAACCCTCTTCTTCCTCGTACTGCTGATGAGCCAAGATGCGATTGGCTGCAACATTGCTCTTGTTGACACCCTTCTTCTTCTTCCTCTGACCACCTCGCAAGGCCCCATCATCGTCTGCATCCACGCGACAGCCAGCATTTCTCTTGTAGCGACTGGCGCCACAGTGCGGACAGCTCGTCAAATTCTCATACTTTATGCCCCGATAGAGGATGCAGTGGTTAGGGCAGGCATCGAACTTTCTAAGCTTCATCGCCACTGGCCGGATAAGCTTCTTCGCACGATACGTATTTGTTGGGATCTTGTTACTCGTCGGGAATGTTTTAGCAAGGTAACCTAACAGCTCATCAAAGCTAGTGTCTGACCACCCATGCCGAGCCTTCACCATCAACATGTGGAGGTTGAAACGGAGCACCGTGCAATCCTTCGGACATTCCTCGCCGTCCTTATATAAAGGATCAAGTGACGCCTGCTTCATCTCTCTGAAATTTTCCAGCCACTTCGGGGAGCCATACACGACGTCGTCTTCGTCGATGTGGTTGACTAAATCCTGAAACAGCTGCACATCCGCAGGGTCCTGCACCGTAGCGTCCTCAACATCTCCACCACCATCATCTGTCATATCCTGGAGTACATCTGCCTCCACAGCGATGTGGTCACGAGCACTACTCTCACTGAAGGCAGGCGCTACTGTTGCTGATGAGACGTGCGCTCCAGAATCTTGGTTCACCGTCGCCGTCGATGCTGAGCTTACTCCAGATGCCGCCCCGACACTCGGATCGAATCTCTCGCCGTGATGAGTCCACACCGTGTAATCATCCATGAAACCAAAACGAATCAAATGAGATTGCACTGTGCCTTCGTCTTTGAAGGCGGTCAGATTCTTGCAACGATGACATGGACATATGATTGTCATCTGGTTCGATCTCTCACGCGGTCAGCTTTCGCAGCGGAAATAAACTTTCTCACTTCAACGATATACCGCACATGAAGTACTCTATTGATCTTATACATCCATTCCGACCGGTCCATCGTACCTGCGATCCTTAATTAATAACATACATCATGAATCACAAAACAAATATGAATTAGAAAAACATAATAATTTATTATATTTATGTAAATAAAGTTAATGCATCCATGATGAACTTAAAGAAACAAATACCAGTTTTCTCTCTCCTACCTAAAACTAGATCTAAAAGGGAGGCTAACAAGAGAGAAAAAGAGAGGGGAAAGAGGGTGGAGATCATCTAGGTACCTCTTGTAGAGTAGTTCTCCTCCAAATCAAACAAATAAACCTCAAAAACAAGTTATTTGAGATAAAAATTCGGCAAAACTTCTTCCCCCGTTTTTGGTCCAGAGGAAGAAGATGATCGGGTTCTGGTGGCGGCGGCGGTTGCTTATATAGCGACGAATAACCGAAGCGGGTAACGTAAGGAGCCCGCTGCGGTTAATCTTATTTAACTGAAGCGGGCACGTTACGTAGCCCGCTGCGGTTAATCATTAACTGAAGCGGGCATTTAAGGAAGCCCGCTGCAGTTAAAGAAGATTAACCGCAGCGGGCATCTTATGTTGCCCGCTTCGGTTAATGATTAACCGCAGCGGGCTCTACAGCGGCCGGCCGCTGGAGGCCGACCACCGAATAACCGTGGCGGGCAAAAACTGTGCCCGCCACGGAGCCCATTTAGGCAACGCTGCGCATGTTCTTTTGTGTAGTAGTGGAGTGGGGCGAGCGGGCGGGTGCGCGTGCGCGGCCGTTCCTGGCGCGGGCGGCCGGGCGCGGGCGGCCGGGCGCGGCGGCAGCGGCGGCGGCGGAGGCAGGCGCCGGGCGGGCGGGCGAGGGCGGGCGGGCGCGGCGGCGGCGGACGCGGCGGCGGCGGAGGCAGGCGCCGGGCGGGCGCGGGCGGCCGGGCGCGGCGGCGGCGGACGCGGCGGCGGCGGCAGGGCGGCCGGGCGTGCGTGTGCGTGTGTTGTGCGTGTGCGTTCGGGTGTGCGGCTGTTTTTTTTTTCAGTTGCCTTCTTTGCCGAGAGCCCGCGATCCGGCTCTCGGCATATACCGGACCTTTGCCGAGAGCCCCCTGATCTGGCTCTCGGCAAAGGATTTGAATTTTTGTTTTTTTAAAAAAATTTATTTGCCGAGAGCCCTGGCCCTGGCTCTCGGCATAGGTGCCCTTTGCCGAGGGCTTTAGGAAGCTCTCGGCAAAGCATATTATTTTTTTTTGTTTTTTTGCTCCTAATTTTTCCTGTGGCCTTGCTACAGTACTATAAGCCAAGTTTTCAAATTTGAAGTGTTTTCCATACATCTTGCTATATTTCGCGCATTTTCTTTAATTTGATGATTTTTTCCGCGGGACGCACGTTTGAACTGCAGGTGCATGAAATAATGAAACTCAGCGATTCAAAAAATGGTATTCATTCTTCGGAGGGTATTTCGACACCGTATCCAGGGACAGGCGCGGAGACTCGACCGTCTCGTGCACGAGAAACGACGACCAAGTTGCGTGATATTGGATTTAAAATTATTAAAAATACAAACGCAGTCAGAAAATCATGAAAATAGACGAGTGACCTTGACATCGCATGTAGAGGCTATGAAAAAAATTTGGAAATATTTGGAGCAAGTGGTGCCGCAAGATGGTAGAAACCCTGAGATATCCGCAGATCATCGTATGTGAGCATATGTGGATAGCACAAGGTTTCAACCATCTTGCGGCACCACTTGCTCGAAACATTCCCAAATTTTTTTCATAGCCTCTACATGCGATGTCAAGGTCACCCGTCCATTTTCATGATTTTCTGACTTCGTTTGTATTTTTAATAATTTTAAATCCAATATCACGCAACTTGGTCGCCGTTTCTCGTGCACGAGACGGTCGAGTCTCCGCGCCTGTCCCTGGATACGGTGTCGAAATACCCTCCGAAGAATGAATATCATTTTTTGAATCGCTGAGTTTCATTATTTCATGCACCAACAGTTCAAACGTGCGTCCCGCGGAAAAAATCATCAAATTAAAGAAAATGCGCGAAATATAGCAAGATGTATGGAAAACACTTCAAATTTGAAAACTTGGCTTATAGTACTGTAGCAAGGCCACAGGAAAAATTGGGAGCAAAAAAACAAAAAAAATGCTTTGCCAAGAGCTTCCTAAAGCCCTCGGCAAAGGGCACCTATGCCGAGAGTCAGGGCAAGGGCTCTCGGCATAGAATTTACCAAAAAAAAAATTCAACCCTTTGCCGAGAGCCTAACAGGTAACGGCGCAGGGGGACCCGTTCGCGAGGGTTTCGTTTGGCGAGGAGTATTCTACGCCGAGGGTTCGGCTCTCGGCATAGGTTATCTTTGCCGAGAGCCAGATGTTGCCGAGAGTCGGACCCTCGGCGTAGAAATCGTCGCCGAGTGTCTTATTGTGCCGAGAGCTGGCTCTCGGCAAAGAGCCCTTTGCCGAGTGCCCGTGTTTTAGCTCTCGGCAAAGAGCCGGACGCTCGGCAAAGAGCCCGTCTCCGGTAGTGAATGTAGCATCTAACTCCTTGAAGCAGTGCCGGTGCCCAGATCAGGACATCAGGTTTCTATCCATCTGGTTTGCGTTTCCTGCATTTGGCAATGACATACCTTGCAATTTGTCTTGTTGGTTGGTGTCCATCGAAGTGGCGTTATGGTGCTGTGGATGTGGTTGTTGGCATGACTTGTACCTGCATGTGAGAGGCGCAAACTTGCTGGGGCTGTGATAATCACCCGTGATTCAGTTTGGCAGTTAGCATGAGCTACTGGTGGAGTGTTGTGGTTCCTGCGCATCGTGTAGAGGTCATGATAATCGGTGCACCTATTGACTGTCCGGAGGGGTGGAGGCCTGAGATCCGTGCTGCTCACTACTAGAGAACAACTCTTTGGACGATCTATCAATTGAGCTATAGTCTCGGCCAAAAATTGTCCCCGGGGCTAAAGACCTTTAGTCCCGGTTAGTAACACCAACCGAGACTAAAGGTGAATCTTTAGCCCCGGTTGGTGTTACCAACCCGGACTAAAGGTCCTGGACCTTTAGTCCCGGTTGGTAATACCAACCGAGACTAAAGGGTGAACCTTTAGCCCCGGTTGGTGTTACCAACCGGGACTAAAGGTGCTTTTAGCCCCAGTTGGTGTTACCAACCGAGGCTAAAGGTGCTTCCCGAGTGGATTCAAAAGGAAAACGTACAGAACTACATCACGTGGGTTGTGTAGCTCAGTTGGTAAGCGTGTCTGAGGCGAGAGGTGCTGAGTTCGAATCTCACAAATGCACATTTATTTTTTATCGTGAGAGACTTTAGCCCCGGTGGGAAGCACCCGGGACTAAAGACTGGGACCTTTAGTGCCGGAATGCTAGCCCCGGTTGCAAAACCGGGGCTAAAGCCCCTTCTCCACCGGGGTTAAAGGCCCTTTCTCCAGTAGTGGCTGTTGCTGCATATGGCGAGTCATGCGTGCATCCACCACGTAATGAACTTGCCAAAGAGTCCAATTATTTCTTTGGAATCTTTGTCATTCCTAGCTTTCCACAAGTACTGCATGGTGATTAGTATTTTGTTTAGTAAAGTTATACAAGTTGAGTTAGAGATAAAAGCCTATAGAGTAAGTTGCACCCCATCAGATTCTTGAGGGAGATTATCAGTTCTTAGTGGAGGATCATTAGAGAACCAAACTGCTCGAGGTAGATGACAGTGGAAGAAGAGGTGGTGTTGACACTCAAAAATGTCTCAAGCGTATAATGGACTCCACCATCAAGTTTCTGTCGTCAAGATGGCTGAGACCTCTTGAGAGACTTCCGACCAGGTAAAGCTGGTCAGAGGCGTCAAGACAGCAGTAGAGACCAGCTCAATTGAACCTGCATATACGTACGAGATGGAAATTGTATGTACATGCCATAACCGAATAAACAAGTCCTGTTTGGAGTTTTATTCGGTCAGGAGTCCTATTCGATTATAGAAAGACCAGCCGCCCTATAAATATAAAGGGTGACGGCCGATTGAGATCCCATCTATCCAATCGTCAAACCAATCTACTACAACTCTTTTACCTTCTTCTCTAACCTCATGCTGTTCATCCCTTGATCCGACGACCAAGGATGGGGCCCTAGGCTCGTCAGCCGACCCAGGGCAACCCGGCGACGTCCACTCCCAGGTGAGAGCTTCGACGGTTTCTTTGCTAGTTTGCCCGAAAACTAGTCGTTCTTCGCCACGTAAGTGCGATAGCTATCCTTTGCCGGTTTGCTTGTAAACCTAGCCGTTCTTCACCACGTAAGTGTGACCTACTCGCCACGTTCTTCGGTCCGTGGCGACCCGGGCGTCCAAAGCCCTAGCTGGTGTGTGATCCGGAATACTTTCGACGTCAACATACTTTTTGGTGACTCCGCTGGGGAAGAATTTGCTTCGGCTCTACTTTGCAGCTAAATCCTCTTGCCCTAGCCCTATTATTCACTGATCTATCTTCTTGTTCTCGCCATTACCATCGCATTCGGCCCAAAAGGCCGATCGTATCTGGTTTTGACCCCTGGTAATCTCGTTTGCTATTTTGCAACACGACGTGCTACATATTAGAAAATTCAGCAAGGCGGTCAAGCTCTAAAACATGAAGTACCGAGATGTCACATCACAAAACTACTACGATTACCCTGAGGTACGACTTGTGAATACATATTATGGTTATAATAATTATTTTGCAAGTTCTATGAACTCTTATGTTGGTGTTGCTAGTCATAATGATAGTAGATATGTTGCATCCATTAATAATTTTGCTAATGCTCCTCATCATACATATCATGATTATACATATTATGGTCAAGAACCGTTGTCAACTATGAATTCTTTAAGTTTTAACGATACTAGTAACATACAACATGTAAATTCTTCATCGGTTATAAGTTCGCAATACGTGGCAGCACCACAAGACGTGCCGATGAATGAGAGAATTGACTATGACAATGATAATTATTTAGCCAATTGCTCTCAAAATTCAGCATCAAATGCAAGTGCTACTACCCATAATTCGGCCTCATATGTTGGTAATAACTATGGCCGAATGCATAAAAATGTAGCAAAACATTTAAGTGCAAGTACTTATGATTCGGCTTCACGTGTTATTAGTAACCATAGTCGAATCAATGAAAATTCAGCACCTTATACAAAGTACACTCCTCACAAGTCGGCTCCAAATTTAATTCAAAACCGTAGCCGAATTAGTGAAATTCCAGCAAGGTATTCAAGTGCAAAAACTTATGATTCGGCTCCACATGATACCGATAACTATAGCCGAATCAATAAAAATTCAGCAATGAGCGTGCACGCTAACAATCGTGATTCGGCTTCATGCGTCACTCTCAAATCAAGCCAAATCGATGAAGATTTAGCCCATGTTAGAAATCCTTATGGCTCTTCTAAATGGAAGGTTCCCGCTTATCATAGACCATACCCGTTACACTATGATTACTTGGAAGATCCTGATGGTTGGTGGGTACCTGATTTTTATGAATTTAGTGGTGAAGATGATAAGACCGCTGTGGAACACATTAGTATTTATCTTTCACAATTGGTTTTTGCCGGTAAAGAGGACTATATGAGAGTGCAAAATTTTTCTTTATCTCTCACTGGTATTGCCTTTGCATGGTTTACGTCTTTACCCGAATGTACTATTTGGTCATGGTCTAGATTAGAGGAGTTATTCTATGAATACTTTGAAAAGACCAATGACAAAAGACCGATTATTACTGAGTCATCGGCTAAAAGGGCATTGTTGATGGGCATAAAAGAAAAGGTCAATTCGGATGTAAGCGAAGGTTCGGCTACCAGAGCCGAACAACGTAATATCCATTCCGAATCAATCGCAACTCTAAAGGCAAGTCTTGCTACAGAAAAGCATGAAAAGCGCCAGAAAACGGCTAGACTTGATTTTTCAAGAGCTAAAGGGGTTATACATTTATCCAGTGATTACCACATCATTGGTGGAGATCAAATCCCTACAAGCGAGAAAGAAGGATCACTTGCCTGCCCAAGATCAGCTAAGCCGATTTTAGAGTCGGCTGAGCCGATTACTACCTGCCCAGAGTCAGTTAGGTCGACTTCTATGTCGGCTAAGCCGACTCCCTCTGTTGCTGCCTTACCTGTTAGTGCCCAAGTCGGCCGAGCCGACTTCCGGTCGGCCAAACCGACTTCCTCTGTTCTAGCAACTACCGAAGCACTTTTGGGTGATTTGACACCTATTGTTGATCGTTCTATGGAGATGATGAACAACGTCATTCAAACCAAGAACCTACGCTTCTCCGACATGATCAATAAGGTACCAAATATGAATACTTTTTTCAAATTCCAATCTGGTCATACTATTTTAATTTCTGCACCCATAGGCAAAATCCTTGTTAGTAGTTGTAAAAGACCGATTGAGAATAGCAGTTTATTTGGTAATGATAAAACAAATTCAGATTCTATAGGTCAACGCATTCCATATGACAAAGCCGATAGTGGTAGTTTGTCAAAGATAAAGCTTCTTAAAAGCAATTACAAAGGTGTGGCTAAATGGATTGACATTAAATCCGATCGCTTCGTTTGCCCAGCTTTAAAGCTGACTCCACAAAAGAATTAGCTAAAGAAATCAAAGTACACCTTTGACTTTACTTTTTGTGATCATGTCTTTGATATCTTGTTAAAGAATAATTTTATTAGAATCATTGATCACAATGTTTTGCCATCCATTCAAAACTTAGAAGAGCTTACATATTGCAAGTGGCATAATTCTTTTGATCATAATACTTTTGATTGCAATGTGTTTCGTCGAGTGATCCAATCGGCCATTAATAAAGGACGATTGAGATTTTTTGAAGCTCAACAAATGGACCAATTGGATTCAATTGGTCTTGATGGTAAGCAAGTTTCGGATCGGCTTGCATTAGCCGATTCACTCGAAGCTCAATGCTCGAATGGCCAAGAGAGAGATGTGGAGCCCTTAAATGAAGACAAGGTTGTTGTCCATGAATTGCAAATTGGAGATATTCTAGAGGACAACAAAGTTATCACAATTCCAGAAGACACTGGGGTGCAGGTCGAATCTCTCCAGCTAAAGCAAAGGTCGATTGATCCCACTGAGCAAGGGGAATCGACTAAGGATCTTCCTTTGGAGCATGTCTATCAAGATGGAGAAAAGAAGGAAGATGCAGGTAAAGGCCATGACAAGCAAAAGAGTGGAAGACCGAAGCTTAGCTTCGAGGAGCTTCTAGCTAAGTATGAGAACTTAGCAAAAGCCAATGTCACGAATCAGCCAAAGAAGGTTCGAACACCAAGATTGCCTCCAAAGCACAAATCTCAAGATCAGAATTGGCAAGGGAATAAATCTCAAACAGCAACAACACATTTCCCTTTTGAGCAACCAATTCCCATGTCGTATGGATCGCAACCCACATATTTTCATCCTTATTCATCTTGGGGCTGGTTTGGTCAAGAGGAACACATTCCACCATGTTCTCGCCCACAATATGTAGCTCCTAGACGCTTAGAGAGGTCATCATCTTATAAAGACCGTTTTGATCTAGATCGGTTCGGAGCTCAGCATAAGAAGAAAGTGGTAAAACAGGTTTACCAAGTGAAATTGTGGCCGCAAAGATAAAAGTTTAGATCTGAATTCAACTATTGAAAAGCCGATTGCAGTGTTGGAAAATCTGGCTATTGATGGCATAAAAGTAGGAGAATCATCCGTTGATATTCTAGGTGCCAAATCTGAACAAAAGAAAGTGAGAGCGCCTAAAATCAAGAAAGATTTATCGTTGTCCAAAGCAGAAATAAAAACGGTATGCTCAACTGGTTTACCAAAGTGGCAAGAAAAGAAGTTGCAGAAGCTTAGTGCAGAGAAGTTGAAAGAAAAAAGCTTGGTATGGGTTCCTAAAGGAAGTATCCGAGTTCAGAGAGATGCTACTCAAGCAAGTGGTGCAACGAAGGCAGAGGAGAGAAGAAGATTCAAGAAGCAGTTGCCAAGCTAAGGATTTGCACTGAATCATCAAAATCAATGGTTTTGGCATCATCCATATTCTCTGCCTATGTCTATGTGGAATTCATCCCAAGGTACGCATGGTTACCCCTTAGCCCCTTATTTCGATCATTGGTATAGATGTCTATATTATGGAGAGTTGCCAAATTATTTTGCTTACCAATGATCCGGAGCCGAAATGCTTTATTTCGGCTATGCATACTCACCTGGATGAATTCATATGGTCGATGCTTTGCTATCGCCCTTAGTGTAATAATATAGCCGATGAATGCTTGCAACCATCATGCTATTAGAAAAGCCCCATAGAATTCACTTTGATGGCTTTTAAGTCTCGGGGGGCATGATATATGTATTTCTACTTCATGGGTATGACGATATGGTTAATCGACTTACAGAAAGGGTCGAGGTGTTGGCATGCTCACTATTTCTCATAACGGTGCTATATGAGACACCAAGCTGATTAAGACTATATTTGCACCATGATTCTAGCCGAATGTGAACTTTTCTTATTCGGCTTGGCCATATTGCGATCCATGGAGTATGACATGTTGAAGCCTATGGTGATTCATTACTAGTGGTACAACAAGTCACTCATATGTTTTTATCTTGACGAGTGTCTTGCCATCATTAATACTCTTGCCGAATTTCGAATTCGGCACATTACAAGGTATGTTAATTTTAAGGCCAACATGTTAACGTGATAAGCATCTGGCTATGGCGTTAGTAGACATAATTTTCACATAAAGGAAAAGCTGATGCATCTAATTTTATGAACAGATTATAAAGAATCAACTCAGTCGGCTTACCAGGTTGAATCTGAACCAACTCAGTCGGCTTGTTCGGCGGACCAGGTTGAATCTGAACCAACTCAGTCGGCTTGTCTGGCCGACCAGGTTGAATCTGAACCAACTCAGTCGGTTTGTCCAGCCGACCAGGTTGAATCTGAATCAACTCAGTCGATCTGCGCAGTTGGCCAGGTCGACTTTGAGCCGACTCAGTCAGTTTGCCAAATCGGCTTGGTCGGCTCTGGTACGACTAGCCAGTTGATTCATCCATAGAACTCCCAGGTCGACCTGAATTAATTCTTAACAAAAGTAAGGTCGATTTGGAATATTGGAGAACTCCCTTGTTGAAATATTTTTTGTGATCCAAGCGCTGAAGTTGATCATAATGTTCGGTAGAATGCATTTAAATATGTGATGTGTAATAATAGCTCTATTAGAGGACTGCCGAAGATTCATTGCTTAAGTGTTTGGGACCTGATCAAGCAAGACTGGCTATGGGAGTCATCCATGCACTTTGATTAAACTCATCAAGAGAGAAAATTGAGATATTCCAAGGAGGTGACCTTGAACAAGCACCAAGTTGGAAAGTCTTGTATAGAGTGATCAAAGTGGTGTTCAGAAATTCATATTTGCTGGAGATGTTGCGAGGTGAAAGTCTCACACGAGCAATGAACATGAGGTATTTTAAAAGGTACTTTCCAAGTGTTTGGCAAGAGGCCTGAGTGCTTTCCAAACAGTGGCCGATACATGTGTCGCCCTTAGTACAAAATATGGTCGATGTATACATCGTCTTTAGATACTAGATAGCCGATGAGTTGGGTATCGTGGCTATTTAGTGCTTTAATTGTGTTTTTAGGTTCAATGCATTATTCACCTAAAAACATAGGGGCATATGTTGACACTCAAAAATGTCCCAAACATATAATGGACTCCACCATCAAGTTTCTGTCGTCAAGATGGATGAGACCTCTTGAGAGACTTCCGACCAGGTAAAGCTAGTCGGAGGCGGCAAGACAGCAGTAGAGACCAGCTCAAATGAACCTACATATACGTACAAGATGGAAATTGTATGTACATGCCATAACCGAATAAACAAGTCCTATTTGGAGTTTTATTCCGTCAGGAGTCCTATTCGATTACGGAAAGACCAGCCGCCCTATAAATATAAAGGGTGACGGCCGATTGAGATCCCATCTATCCAATAGTCAAACCAATCTACTACAACTCTTTTACCTTCTTCTCCAACCTCATGCTGTTCATCCCTTGATCCGACGACCAAGGATGGCGCCCTAGGCTCGTTGCCGACCTAGGGCAACCCGACGACGTCCATGCCCTGACGGGGTCCCTCCCGGGCGAGAGCTTCAACGGTTTCTTTGCTAGTTTGCCCGAAAACTAGTCGTTCTTCGCCACGTAAGTGCGATAGCTATCCTTTTCCGGTTTGCTTGTAAACCTAGCCGTTCTCCACCACGTAAGTGTGACCTCCTCGCTACGTTCTTCGGTCCATGGCGACTCGGGCGTCCAAAGCCCTAGCTGGTGTGTGATCTGGAACACTTTCGGCGTCAACAGGTGGGCATCATATATCTTACACCACACTCACCCATTTTGCAAGAACTTTTGGGTGTCAAGCAGGTTCCTACCCATTCACATACCTAGGCCTCCCAATGGGCATCTCAAGACCAAAAGTTGATGACTTCCTCCCATTAATCAGCAAATGTGAGAAAAGACTAAACTATATTTCTCCATTCCTCAACCAAGCTGGCAGGCTGGAACTTACAAACTCTGTCATCTCATCACTGCCTACCTTCACTATGTGTACCATTATCCTGCCCAAGACTGTGATTAAGCAAATTGACAAATATAGGAGACATTGTCTATGGAGAGGTGCCAGAACAAATGAAAGGAAAATTGCAAAGGCAGCATGGCCATTGGTGAGTGTCCCGAAAAAAGAAGGTGGAATGGGAATTCTGGACCCGCAGACACAAAACGAAGCCCTCATTCTCAAATTCATGCAGAAACTCTATAATAAGCACAATTTACCATGGGTACAGCTAATCTGGAACAAACATTATAGGAATGGAAAATTGCCAAACTCTGCTATTCCAAAGGGATCATTTTGGTGGCGTGATGCTCTAAAAATCCTAGATAAGTTCAAAGGAATGGCAAGTGTTCAGATCAGGAATGGAGCGACCTGTTTGTTTTTGGAGGATTTATGGAATGGCAAAGTCAGACGAGTGTTATACCCTGAACTCTAGTCCTTTGCTAAGAACAGAAGTCTTTGCCTGTCAAAGGCTCAAGAGCAAGAAGACATTATTGATCTCTTTAACCTTCCCCTATCAACAGAAGCTTTTCATCAGTTACAAGAGCTACAGTCAGAACTTCCAAGCATCCATTTATCTGATCAGGATGATCAATGGGAATATATCTGGGGGTCTAATATTTTCGCTTCATCCAAGGCTTACAAACATTTAATTGGTCATTCCCAAGCAGACCCAATTTTCTGTGCTCTGTGGAAAACATCATGTCAGGGTAAGCACAAAATTTTCTTTTGGTTAGTTCTAAGGGACAAGCTAAGTACAAGGAACATGTTTCAGAGAAGAGGCATGCATTTGCCAAGTTATCAGTGTGTACTATGCATACAAGCACCAGAAGAGACTATCATGCATTTGATGTTTGTCTGCCCATTTGCTCAGACATGTTGGGGACTGAACAACTTCCACTTCTTAGCTGACCAAACCATCCCAGAAATTGCTCGAGCCTGGAATTCACACATTAATGCCTCCTTTGCACTAGACATATTTATCATCTGGTGCTGGGGAATTTGGATAGTAAGAAATGAGGCAATTTTCAATAACATAGCCCAACAGTGCAAAGATGTAGAAGAATAATTGCTGATGAAGTTTCACTTCTGCTTATTAGAACCAAAAGTTCAGTTACGCCTGCCTTGCAACAATGGATCAATGCCAATCTGTAATTCCGTGGCAGTTTTTCCTGTCTTTTGATGTCCCCTGAATCCCCCCTCCTAGTTAGCCTTTCTTTTGGTGTTCATGTTGGTCTTTTTGTATTTTTTGTTGATTTCTGTTGTAACCCTTTTATTTATTAATATATTTCAGTAGGAGCTCCTTGCTCCTCCTGTTTCTTCAAAAAAAAAGAAGCACAATGTTTGTCAACAGTAGTAGAGTACCTTGCTGCTCTTTCAGCAATGGCGAGGGCTCGCCTTATCAGTCGCCAGGGGAAGGCCTTGATGATGGGTGACAACTCTTAACTTCTCCAAGTTCGCTGAAGAATGTGATTTGCCTACGGTTGGATGCTTCTTGCTCCTTGTTGCAGCAGATTGATCTGTACTTGCGTACTGAGGTGCCTGTAAATATTTTTAGTTGTGCATTTTCCATTGTTGGAGGGAGCCCACCTGAAGATGTCCGTGTTAGCTGTCCATAAAGAGGAGTTATGGTAATATTTGGCCTTGAGGACAGAGGTAAGAAGAGGATTCTTGTTAGTAACAATGTTCCAGGCAGCCTGCGTAAGAAGGCTTTTGTTGACAGTATACAAGTCCCTAATACCTAGGCCTCCATTCTCCTTGGACTGGCAGATATCATCCCAAGATCTAAAGGCAATAGGACTGGTGGGATTGTTATCCTGAATCTCAGCCCACCAAAATCTTTTAATGATAGTATTGATCTTAGCTACAAAGGTTGGAGACAGAACAATAGACATGTAGTAATTCGGGATGGAAGTAAGCACAGATTGGATGTAGGTGAGCGTCCAGCATAGTTTAGCTTATTAGCCTTGACTGTGGTAAGGTTGGCCTTGAACTTGTTGATAACGAACTCGTAAGCCAGCCTTGTTCCTGTCATTATGGTTCAAAATGATGGGGTGGCCAAGGTGCATGGTGTTGGGTAGGAGGTTAGGGACAGGGAAGATAGTTGTAATGTGCTCTTTTGTAGTGCCGCTAACACTCCTACTAAAATGGATGGAAGATTTCTGTAAATTCGACATCTGGCCAGATAGGTTACAGAAGTCGTGCAAGATGTTGCGAATATTGGTGGCCTCCTGAATAATAGCAGCCCCACAAAGGATGAGGGGTCGTCCACATCCTGCCACACAGCTTGTTCAATATGCCACACAGTCACCCTGGTTTGACTTAAACAAACTTATTCGAAAATGGCATGAACAACCGTCAGTCATCCAGATGCGGAATAATTAAATCTGAGTCGTTCATGTTTGTGGTTACCTACCTATGCGGTAAAGAATCATTTACGGTGGGTCGTCCACATTCTGCCACACAGCTTGTTCAACATGTCATTTAGGGGGTGTTTGAGACTGCTCCACTCCTGTTTTTGCTACTTTGCTCCACGAACTCCATGGAGCAGCTTCACCATGAAGTTTGTCGAGCAGGTGGTCTTGTTTGTCACAACTCTGCTCACTCTACAAATGAGTTGTTTTCGTACAAATAGTCCATTATTTTCTAAACTAAAATTGCACTTGATATTTTTAAGAAAAATAGGAAACAACTGATAGAACATTAACTAGGACAATAATTTAAATATAAGTAATTGTCTGGTAAATTATAAATGATAGATAGGCTCGACGCGTGCTTACAGGAGTCAGATTAGTAGATGAGTAGACAATTAATCAACGACAATGTGGGTAATTATCTCACAACTCCATGTGAGAGTACACAACTCCAAAAAAAAAATGGAGTACCTCTTCAGGTGCTCTAGAAAAAACGTGGAATTGACCTCCAACTTCATATTTTTTGCGGAGTGGAGTTTTTAGAGCCGGACGTGTTTGACACTGTGGAGTTGGAGCGGAACAGTCTCAAACACCCTCTTAATCTCCCGGATTTGATTTAAACAAACTTAAGCGAAAATGGCATGAACAACCGTCAGTCATCCGGATGCAGAATAATTAACCAGGGCCGTTCATGTTTGTGGTTACCTACCTATGGGGGTAACGAATCATTTAAGGTGAAACCAAGCAGTTGCCGATAAAACGGTCCAGATGGAAGTTCTTAGACAGGAACTGAAGGCTCTAGATGGAAGTGCCGATAAAAGGGTCGACATGGAAGTTCTTAGACAGGAACTGAAGGGTCTAGACTCTAGATGGAAGTCCTCAGACAGGAACAGGAGGGAGTGAAACAACAGGTAGCACTCAAAACTGAGAAGTCCTAGAATGAAGCTGAACCTAACAACCAAAAAAACGACTAGGACCGGAGTCTGATCTCAAGAGCTTTAACAAGTCCATGTACCCATCAGCACATTTTGCAAGTTGCTGGACTAAAGTGATATCAATCAGCACATTTTGCAAGTTGCTGGACTAAAGTGACACTACTGGAGACGACTGCTTTGCCGAGTGCTTGAGGCGCTCGGCAAAACCACAACGGCCCTCGGCAAAGGCTTTGCCGAGGGTTGCTCTCGGTTGCCGAGAGCCATTTGTCGGGCTCTCGGCAAAGGCTTTGCCGAGGGTCCCGTGCGGCTCTCGGCAAAGAAAAGCAGCCGTTAACGGCAGGTTGCCGTTGACGACATCTTTGCCGAGAGCCGGCTGGTAGGCTCTCGGCAAAGGTTTTTTTTTGGAAAATCTTTGCCGAGAGCTCAAATGTCTGGCTCTCGGCAAAGAGGTATTTTTTAAAAAAAATTCTTTGCCGATAGCTCAAATGGCTGGCTCTCGGCAAAGGGACTTTTATATTTTTTTTAAAAAATTCTTTGCCGAGAGCTCATACCCCAGCTCTCAACAAAGCCCTAGCCTTTGCCGAGTGCTATGGCCAAAGCTCTCAGCAAAGCTAGGGTTCCCAGCTTTGCCGAGAGCTTTGGCCATAGCACTTGGCAAAGACCCCCTTTGCCGAGAGTTGCTCTCGGCAAAGAGGGCAATTTTTTTTCACCCTGATATTCCTTTTCTCCGACATTATCACATATATATATCACATTCATCACATATAACATGCATATCACATATATATCACATTCATCATATTTCACGTCACGGAACATAGCCGATGTACACATATAACACACATATATATAACATCACATGTCATCACATAGTTCAATACCAAGGTCTCCACACATACAACATTAAAAATTTTCAATCCAAAGTTCAATGTACTAGAGCCGACATACACTCACAGCCAACCTTGCCACCCCGGAGAAGAAGTGTCGCCTGGTTGACCCCCGGCCGCGTTCCATCCAAGAGCGTGGCGGTTGTTCGAACCCTCCGACGGAGGCTGCAAAAGGAAGACGTCTATGTCAGACAAGCAAATGCAGAAATGAAATACTGAGGTATCGATACTCACAACAGTAGCTCCGGCGTCCTGAGACGGCGGTGGAGGAGCCATGAGCGTCTGGGGCATGACCATGCCTTGGGAGGCCATGAAGGCGATGAACTCTACCATCTGCTTAGCTTGGGCCTCTATCTTGGACGACATGTGGGTCTCGGCCACCTGGCGCTCCTGCCTTTCTCTTTCCAGGCAGGCCTGCGATAATACGAAGGGAATGTTAGAACAATGCAAACATTTAAAGATGAATGTACGACGAGTTAAACAGAAATAACCTTGAGGTCGGCGACCTGCGACTGCGAAGGTGACGAGCGTGGGCATATGGGGACGCTCCCGCTCGTGCTCTGTGCTCGGAGCTGGGACAGAGTGGGAGTGGAGGCCGAGTTGATGACATCGTCGCCAAGCCATTACCGCCCATGCTTCTTCCCTCCTCCGACCCTCATGACGATGCTCCCGTCCAGGTCCTTGGTGGCGGGATCAAAGTCATCCCCATGGACCGCCCTTGCCGCCTCTGAGTAGTCAGTGAGGCGTGTGTGGACGCTGGAGTTGGTGTACGCGTCGACGGGGTCGTCGGGGTTGTAGGAGGTATCCGGTGTCGTGGCCTTGCCCTTGTGGGACATGGCCTATGCTTGCAACGTACCGCAAGGCTGGCCACCGTGTGCCGCCGACTGCGAGGAAGACAACAAGATGATTAGTAATTAGGCAACATTTAAGCGAGGAATTCATAAAGTCTTTCACGTACCCAAGCTTGTGCGTACTTGACGAGGTTGCAGTTGTCCTAGTGGTGTGCTACACCTGGCATCTGCAGACGCGCCTCCCAGGCCTCGGTGTGGTGGGCCGCCCACTCTTTGGATAGCCACCGGTCCACGATCATCGCCCAACACTCGGGAAACGACTAGCACCATTGGGGGATCATCTGCACATCATCAAGCATTTCACATATAAGCGTTAGATAAAAAATACGAATAGCTTAATCTCAAAAGGAATCACTTACCTGCAAGTACGCCGCTCGGCTCAGCGTCATGCCTCTCGCCTGGACCTTCGACACCCTCTGTCCTAAGACCGTGGTGTTGTAAGTGATGATGGCCTGCAGTCTCGCCTCGTAGATGATGTCGGTGATGAGCTTCCTACAGACCCTGGTAGCCACCACCTCTGCCACTGTCTCCTTCCCCGGCTCGCACTTGAAGTAGTTCTGCATACAGACGCAATACAAACTCTAAGTAATTAAAGAAAAAAATACGATGAATGCGATGTCGTTTGATGAAGACTTACCTATAGCTCAGCTCCGACCCTCACGGCCTTGTTTTGGAACTTCGTGTCCGGGGCGACAGTGTAGTGGTCAAAGGTGTGGGCCGGCTCAAACCTCCCGGCATATTGTACTATGTCGGGGTAGTGCTCGCGGCACAGGAGACCTAGTATGTCATTGGGTTTGCGGCCGCGAGGCCCCCCAAAGTCACATGACCTGCACAAGTGATTAAAAAAAGATTATTAGCTTCTATTTCAATTTTGAGTCTCATCATATGAACAAGTAGTTAGAACATGTACTTTTGTCCAACGGGGCGGATCACTAGGCGTCGGAGACATGTCGGCAACACCGGGAGGCTAGCGGGACCTCTCAAGTAGGGTGTGGATGCCCCTGAGGCAGCCGAACCCTCGTCCTCCTCGGCCAACGCCTCGGCCTTCCGCTCGGCCTCCTCCTGCCCCTCGTCCTCCTGAACCTCGGCCTCGGGTGTGGCCGACACCTCCTCCTCTACCTCCTCGTCCTCCTCCTCCTCCTCCTCCTATGGAGTGGGCTCCCTCCGGCGGCGGCCACTCCTCGTCGACGGCCCGTCCCTTTGCGAGCTCCGGTACAACCAACTCAACCTCCTCTGATGTCCTCCCAGCATCTTGGCTCGACCTTCTGCATTTAAACAAAACAAACAATATTGTATTAGAAATAACATAATGAAATATATGCAATATAAATAAACCCCTAGAACCTAAGAATATAACATAATATTACATGTATTAGAAATAATCTGGATCATCCGGATTAGCAGGAGCATGAGTCTCAACATCGCTGTCAACCATGTCTAAGTACTCCTCAGTATCCGAAGACGGGACATCATCTTCATTTTCTTCGCCTAAACGGAATCGTTCTAGCATTTCTATGTCCTTCTCATTTACCACCTCATCCCCAGCGTCCTCGTCATCATTCTCTACTTCCATTTCCATCGCTTCGGTTAAGTCTATCGTGAACGTCCCTTGCAGCCCAGCTTCTTGAAAGAACTCATTGTCGTGCGTGTTTGTCTTGAAGTTATAATCCTCATTGTTGGGGAGAGGTAGTTTAGCATGTGGTGATATCTTGTGCACAATATACCAACCCAAGAGATGCTCTTTGCTTTTGCACGCGTATGGCGTGTAATAAACCTGCGTGGCCTGTTGAGCCATAATATACACATCGGCTCGTGGATAGACATAATCCTATCGAATTTCGGCTAGCCCAAGATTAGGTGTCAGCCTCGTTCTCCAGGGTCGAACCAATGGCATTTTAACATGACAGGATTCAAAGGCTTTTCACCGTGAAATGAAAGTTCGTATATTTCTTCAATTCTTCTATAGTAGTCATGGTTGTCATTGCCTGGAGTACAAACTCCGCTATTTGTGGTTTTTTCAATTGGGCCAACTCTGCTCGTAGCTTGATGTGTGGAAGCGATATCCATTCACATCGTAACCGTTAAATGACTTGACCCTACGGTCAAAGCCTTTTGCAACCTGTCTCAGCTCTTTACTCATAGACGCATCTGTCTGAGCCTGCAAGGTGAAGCAAGATATATCGTTATACGGTCAGAACGTAAGAGCAAGTTGGAACGTCGGACTAAGTACGACCTCAGTTGGACGGTACCTTCTGTCAGAACCAAGAAATGAAATCGGGCCTCCCTTGCCCCGCACCATTTGCAATTAGGGTTTCAGCTACCGCATCAGAAAGAGGCCTTGGTCCATTTGAGAACAAATGAAGAAATTCAATGTACGAAAGAAAAAGATGGGTGTTGGCAACAGAATAGTGACGGCGAATTGAATGAAGATAGTTGACAACTTACCCCATGTATGGGTCCACCTCATCAAGGTTGGTAAGCACATATAGCAGGATCTTTTGCCACTCTTCATAGTTCAACTGCTTAAGTATGGATCCACTTGTCATTCCAAGTTGGCCTCGGAAAAGGCTAAGACTCGATTCATTTTCTCCAGCATTGTAATGATGGGGTGGATTATGCATGCTAGGAAGGTTCTCGGAGTAGTATTCTTTAGTGAAGTTGGACACCTCCTCCAGAATGAATGCCTCTGCAATGGAAGCCTCAATTTTGGCTTTGTTTCTACATTTCTTGAGAAAAGTCGTCATATTTCTCTTGACTGGAAAGCACTAACGCCATTGCACAGGCCCTCCCATTCGAACCTCATTAGGGAGGTGTACGATCAAATGAAGCATCAGAGTGAAGAAGCCTGGTGGAAAGATTTTCTCCAGCTTACAGAGCAACACAGGTACAACTTTCTCCAAGTCATCAATGATGGACCGAGATATCTCCTTGGCACATAGCTGGCGGAAGAAATAGCTCAACTCTGCCAGGACAACCCACATAGGCTCAGGAACATAGCCTGGAACCATCGCCAGAAGAAGCCGCTCAATCCATACGTGGAAGTCATGACTCTTCATCCCTAGGACTCATAGACTAGATAAGTTCACTCCTCTCATTAGATTCGCTGCATATCCATCAGGGAATGTCAATGTCTGGATCCATTGAAGTATTTCTTTCCTTTGTGGCCTGCCCAAGACGAACTCAGCCTTGGGCCGTGTCCATCTCCTACCGGGCTGAGGAGGATGCATCTCTTGCTTTGGTCTATCGCACAACATTGCTAGGTCTACTCTAGCCTTAGGGTTGTCCTTGGACTTTTCTATGTCCATGAGTGTTCCCTAAAGCGACTCGGCGATCTTCTTTTTAGTGTGCATTACATCAATGTTATGTGGCAGAAGAAGGTCGTCATAATAGGGGAGCCTTTCCAAGCCTGACTTATGAGTCCACATATGTTCCTGACCATACCCCACAAAACCACCGTCTATTTCGTTGAACTTGAGAGCATCTATCTGAGCATGAACCTCGACACCGGTCAGCATCTGGGGTGGAGGATCTCTCACCATGACACCTTTGGTGAAGTTCTTGGTGTCTTGTCTGAAAGGATGGTCAAGAGGCAGGAATTGTTGATGTTGGTCGAACACCGAATACTTGCCACCCTTCTTCAACCAGATAAATCTCGTAGCTGTCTTACAAACCGGGCATGAGAACTTGCCGTGGACACAATAGGCACAAAATATCCCATATGCCAGGTAGTCATGCAGTGAGTACTGGTACCAGATGTGCATTGTGAAGTTTGACCTTGAAGCTCGATCGTATGTCAATACCCCTTCATTCCAAGCAGTTTCTAATTCATCAATCAGAGGCTCCATGTACACACCCATGTTATTCCCCGGGTGTCTAGGAATTATCAAAGACAAGAAGATAGTATGACGTTGAAATAGGACGTCGGGGGGGGGGGGGAGATTGAGGGGGATAACAAAGATGGGCCAACAGGTGTACGGGACAACCATGAGTCCATAAAGATTGAAATCATCCGTTGCAAACGCAACACAAACATTACAAGCCTCTCTAGCTTTGTCATGATGGATGCGATCAAAGTGGACCCATGCTTCACCATCGGTGGGATGTACTATCTTCTCAGGATTGTATTGTGTACCCTGTTTGTGCCATGTCATCTGTTTCGTGGATTCCTCGGTCATGTAGAGACGTTGGATCCTCGGTGTGAACGGCAGGTAACGCAGGACTTTCATGGGGACATCATCTACCTCCATGTATCTCGATGCTTTACATTTTGGATAGTAACCTGCATCCTTGAGATCTTTCCTGAAGTGACGCACCCATTTGGACAAGCATGTATCTGCTCATATGGCATCTTCAGTGCACGAAGCAGTTTCTGTGACTCGTACAGGCTCTTTGGCAATATTGGTCGTCCGGAAGCATGCTGCCAAATAGGGCCAACATACCATTGAATGCTTCTCGACTCAGGTTGAACTGGGACTTGGCATCCAGTTGAGAAACCGTTGTCTGATCGTGAAGGGGTTTCTGTGCTGAAAACATCATGTCATAAAATGCCTTTGCGGTCTTCTCCATCTCCTCCTTCGTACGTCCTTCAACGTACTGTGCTTCTTGGAAGTCATCTAACATGTCTGCTACCCCCGCATCAGCATCAAAGTCCTCCAGACATGGTCACACTGCCTGTGCTCTCAAACGATGTGCTTCACCATGGTAGATCCACCGGGTGTAGTCCAGCATGAATCCATTGTTCAGAAGATGTTTACCCATGTTCTCCTTGTCTTGCCTTCTCCGGTTCTCACATCTGTTGCACAGGCACAATACTTTCATCTCTCGTCGTCGAGTCGAGCCAAATGCATTGTTCAAGAAAGCATCTGCCTTGCGCAACCATTCATCGGTGAAATCACTTTTGCTTCTGTGGCCCGAGTACATCCACTGACGGTCATCCATCTTACTGTCATCCATCTGAGTATTTACATCTACCTTCGAGTACTTTCATCCTACTATCATCTAATAGTTGAGGATAGGTCCTAATCCCACCCGCGGATGCGTAGATGAGGCTAGTTCCCATTGTCTCTCCCGACCCAAGATAGAATTTTGACAACACTTCCCCGATGTTCTCCCGATACACGTCCCTGTAGGGAGAGTGTGTATCTGGAGAACAACAAGGAGGTGATGCCGAAACTCCGTCTCGAATCGGGGCAGACCATGGGAACTAGCCTCATCAATGCATTTGCGGGCTGTCCAAGTAGCGTGGACAATCCGAAACAGATACTGTTATTGATATGTAGAGACCTGCATACCTCCAACCGTATCTCTTTTAGACGGGAGACGCCTAACTGGGTTCATGACCTACGACCCTTATCCAGGAGGAGAGGGAGGTTATACCTAGGGTGGCGGTGGAGTCAGGCTAGCAGCGCAGTGGCGAGTCGGTGTAGTGGCGAGGCGAAGCGGTGTAGGTAGACCCACAACGACAAAGAAGACGATCGGGGTCACCGAGGATCTCCGGCTCGGCTCTGACAGGTCCTCCTACAAAAAAGACAAAAAGGTTAGTGTCAATTAGAAATTTCGGCAGAACCTCCCCTACACGGCGAGGTTTCGAAAATCTGCAAAAAACAATGACACGATGACCGACATCCACATATATGTCAGGGCACGATGGCCGACATCAACATACAGTCACATGCATACCACTACTACTAAATAATACTCGATCACCACATACATTCACATTCACATGCATCGACATATATCGCCGTGATCGAGGGCGACTACTACTAACTACTACTACTTACTACAACTAAGTTGCAGAGGTACTAGGACGACGGGGCGATCAAGGATGACTTACAAGTGATGAAGTGGGGCGATCGACGACGACGGAGCGGGGATGAAAGGACCTAAGGTGTCGCCTAGAGGGGGGTGAATAGGCTTTTCTGAAAATTTAAAACTTATAATGCGGAAGCAATTAGTATGTGAGTTTCCAATTACTTGGAAACTCCAAATCGGAGTAAAACAACCACTTAAGAGACAAACACAAAGTATATGACAAGTATTTAAGACACCTAGAAGCTAACACCCTTCACCACAAAGATTAGCTTAAGGGATAAACAAGTTGGGCACAGTAAGTGAATATCGGACATGTCCGGTATCAATACCGGACTTGTCCGGTATGCACGTGTTGTGCTGGAATGCTTGTTTTCTTCTCCAACTTCTCACACAACCTGCAAGCAATAAGTATGATGTATATCTATGACCGATTGCCTGCAAAACAACCTTCACAATGGAGGATAACAAATAACCGAAAGTAAAACACAATGAGATGACACGGTATTTGTTTCACCGAAGTTCGGCACCCCCTCGGGTCCTAGTCTCCGTTGAGCCGGCTGCGAGCTACCACAAAGGTGGGCTCTAGAGGACACCACAGGTCACTCTAGTCGCGGTCTATTTCACCCGCAATGCTCCTTCCACTAGATGATCTCTTTTGAGGAGAGATCGAACCTTTACAAACTTTCCGAGGCACTTCACAAATCTCTTGGGTGCTCAACGGCGACGCCTAACCGTCTAGGACCGTAGAGTCCAAAAGTAATGAATGCACACAACAAGATCGATGATTTGCACAAGTGCTCAAGAGGTGGCTTGCTCTCTAATTTTGAATCTCTCTCAACCCACAAATGGATTTGGCAATTAGAGGACAATCACTCACTAAGAGAGGGTTGGAAAGTGTTTTGAAAGGCTTAGAATGAGTGTGGGAACCCATAGAATCAGCAGCCTCCAAAGGTGGAGGCTTGGGGGTATTTATAAGCCCACATTCGAAACTAGCCGTTTTCTAGCCGTTGGCTGAGTCAGCTCATAGCATACTGGACATGTCCGGTATGACTTTGCTACGAGAGAAACACACTGAACAGACCAACTTTCAAACTTCCTGTATGAGCCCGGTAGTACCGACCATAAGGTCGGTAGTACCACTAGTTATGAAGGGGTTTTCGCAACCTCTCTGAGTTGGACCAATTTTAGCCTACCGGTAGTACCGCTATAACTCCGGTAGTACCGGTCGGTAGTACCGACCCAAGGGGCGGTAGCACCGCCCATCACAAAGATACTGTTAGCCACGAATCCGCAAATACCGGACATGTCCGGTATGCATACCAGACATGTCCGGTATGACTTCACTTTGTGAGAAACATTCTTAACCAACCATCTTTCAAACCCTGAAAAGGATCTCGGTAGTACCGACCATCAGGTCGGTAGTACCGACAGTTAAGCAGGGAGTTTTGCAACCTCTCTGTGTTGGGCCAAATTTGACCTACCGGTAGTACCGCTATAACTCCGGTAGTACAGGTCGGTAGTACCGACCCAAGGGTCGGTAGTACCGCCCAAACACATTCTCCGAGCCAGAAATCCGCACACATGTCCGGTATGCGCTAGAACTCACTACAAGACCATGGGACTGCCGAACCGCTATAGGTTCATACCGGACATGTCCGGTATAGACTCCCTTCACCAGGTTCACCACTGGGCCAGAAGGAGGGCCGCACTGCTGTGGGCTCATACCGGACATGTCCGGTATGCATACGGTATGGACAGACAGTGCAGCAAACAGCTGAAAGTTAGTTCTAGCTCTCTCATGTCTCACTTAGGTTGGTTTGAGCACTTATGAAAACTCATCTACTATATGTTGCATCCCTCCTAATAGTACGGAATTCCTATTTACTCAAGTTTAAATTGAAATACGAATTTAAACCTCTTGAGTTGATCTTCATTTGAACCAAAGCCGCTTGACTTCATTTTCCTTATTGAGAGGAATGGATGTCATGTTTGGAAGTAGATATCCTTCGAGCATAGCCTTCTTGAGCATGTGACTTGACTTCATGCAAGTGATTGAATGGAATTCCAAATGTGTCAAGTCACTTCAATAAATATTGTTGCTAGGAATGTTGATTCTCCACTAGATGCGATCTTCAAGCTTGATTGATCCTTCGACTAAATGCAAGTACTTTCTTCTTCACTCTAGCTAGGTTCTTCGGGTGTGGCAGAACCTCCCAATAATGTGGCCCACCTGCACACGTCATCGTCATACGGAGCCCAATGACTGTGCAAATGAAACACGTTACTGGAAAGATCCGTCGGGTGTCCCTGCGGAGACCCCGAATTATCCACGAGCCACAGGACCATCATCATGAAGGTTGGAATAATCACAACATTACAACAGTTGATACAAAATACCATCGGAGTGCGGAAGCAAGATAGATAAATTTTACAAATTATGAAGAAGTTACTTTTACATAAAAATAACTGGTGTTGCGGAAGTAGAGTAGTATTACAAAACCACACTTAGGCGGAGTACCTAAGTTGGAGAAGAGGAACAACCAGATCACGTCAAGCCCACTGACATGATCATGATCAACGCCACCTATTAGAAACCTGCAACAGGGGTTAACAAACCCTGAGTACTGGGGTACTCAACAAGACTTACCCGACTAAAGAAAAAGGGGAGGAGACTCAGGAATGAAAGGCTTAGGTAAGGCTTGAACAAGATCAAGTATTTTGCAGAAAAAGCATTTTTGTAAAACTTGTTTTATTTTTGGAAAGATTCCAGTATTTCTCAGTTCTTCATCGTTCATGATTCATTTTACCATTCAAAAACATACCTAGTTGAGAACCACTCTCCGTTGACAGTCAGTGACCAAGTCTCCATAACCGAGGAGCAACGTTAATCCGGATAAATAATACTCAGCTGAGGATCCCTATCCACACTGCATATGTAGCACCCAAGCTTGCATATGCCAACTCGTCTTCCACGATTCCTCCAAGATTGGGCCCGGTCCTACGCTACCCGGAAGTACAGTACACCACTCCAATCCGGGCCTCTAACCCACGTGGGTACATGCTACTTCCGCCATCTCTCCACTCCTAGTGCGCGGTTGTCGGTCCAATAAAGGATTTCTCGGAGCTAGAGCTTTCCGTAGTATGTGAATAGTTGCAAGTCTTGACCAGCAGGCCACCATACGGATGGTCCCTAATTTTCCAGCCAGAACTACACCTTGGTTATATCTCACCCAAGCGTAATAGTCCTGTCAGTTTTTCAACCCTGTCCCGGTCGGTGTCAACTGTTGAGTCCCGGACTACAACATGACGACACCGTACGCGCGGACAACCTCTTCTCGCCATTGACCAGGTACGGATCAGATACCTAGCCAACAGTCGGGAAGTAAAGCCAAATTCCCATAAATATTCTGTAAGTGATCACACTTTTGAAATTGGCATTTTCGCAAATCTATGGTATAGCATCACTAAGCATTTTGCAAATAGTTTTTAAAACAGGGCAGGTGGATCTTCTGGTGGAGGTAAATAATGCAGGTAATAGGTCATCACACAACTCCTATAACCTAATACAGTAGTTTAACTCAAAAGTATTTAAGGAAAACATTTTATAAAAGGAAGGGTTAAATGCACCGGGGCTTGCCTTAAAGAGAGCAGGCTCGAGGGCGGACTGCAGGAGTCGGAGCTCGAGGTTACTTCGGGGTAGGTTCGTCAACGGCTGGTTCGACGTTGATGCCTTCTGCTTCGGTTACTATACGGATGCAATGATGTATGCTTATGAGGATGCTGACATGAACAAACAACACAGGACAAAACTTTCTATTTTTCCTAATTCATTTTAAAAGGTTGTGTTGTACAGTTGCTCCAAAATTTACCAAATTAATCTCATAGGTTCATCATGGTGTAACTAGTTAACAGAACAAATTTCATAACCTATGGAGCTATACAAGTTTTACTTAAAAACCTAAAACTATCCATTTATTAATAAAAAGGAGGATTTTTCATATTTTAAACTTTGCAGAAAAGTAGAGTTTCTTATTTTTCTAAAATACTACAAGGTATAAAGAGTCTACCATCAAATTTTCAGAATTTTAGGAGCAACACAGAAAATCACACAAAAAGAAGAAAAAGGAACACTATTCACATTTTCTAAAAAGAAAAGGAAAAAGGAAAAGAGCACTGTGCGAGTCGGGGCGCTTGCCTAACAAGGCGCGGCGGCGGACCTGCTGCTCGGGGTCTCGGCTGGGAGGCTCGGTCGAGACAGAAACCATCGCTCGTCCTGAGGCCTGACTGGGAGGCTCGGGCGAGACGGAGACGCGGGTTCGCTCGGAAGCTGGCTCGGGCGAAGCGGAGAAAGCACGCTCGCTCGAGACTTGGCTCGGGCGAGGCGGAGAAAGCACGCTCGCTCGAGACTTGGCTGTGGCGAGGCGGAGAAAGCACGCTCGCTCGAGACTTGGCTCGGGCGAAGCGGGCTCGGGCGAGACGGAAAGCACTTCGTCCGTCCGAGGTCGGGCCGGGAGGCTTGGGCGAGACGGAAAAACGGTCGTCTGGCCGAGGCCTGGCTCGGAGGCTCGGGCGAGACGGACGGCTCGGCGAGGCGGTGCAAGGGTTGGAGGCGGGAGCTCGACGGTGGCGAGGCTTCGGTGAGGCTCGGCTAACTTTTTCGAGGGTAGCCTCGGCTAACTTCTCGAGGCTCAGTCCGAGGGTGACTGCGATTCGTCCGAGGCTGAGGGTGGTCTCGGCAGCTCGAGGGGCGAGGTTCGCAGACGTGCTCGAGGGTGAGGCTCGATGCTGAGGCTGGCCTTGGCATGTTTGAGAGATGCGGCTCGAGGGGTGTGGCTCGAGGGGACGCTCGAGGGTGTGCGGTTCGAGGGTTGGCTCGAAGGTTGGGGCTCGGTCAGTTCGCCGGAGTTGGAGGGAAGCTGCTGTGCCGGCGAAGGAAGGGATGGAGGGGCAAGAGCGGTGGTTCAGGGAGGTGGGGAAGCTCAAGGCGAAGGTAGTGGCGGCTTTGGCGGGTGCTGGTGCTGCCTGGTGGCCTGGGTTGGCGAGGAAGTGCTGGTGGTGGCAAAGGGGAGCTCGGTGGCTTTTATAGGCGCGGGGTGATGCCGGGGTCCGGGCGAAGGGGACGGTGGGGGTCCGGGCAAAGGACGGTGGGGGTCTGGGCAAAGGACGGTGGGGGTCCGGGCAAAGGACGGTGGGGGTCCGGGCGAAGGACGGTGGGGGTCCGGGCGATGAGGTAGGGGTCGGGGAGATCGAGCGCGCTGGCTCTGGTCTCGAGCGACACAGGCGCGGGTTAGCCGGGTTCGGCGCTGCGCGGGGTAGGGGCTGGGAGCGCGAGCTCATCCACGCGGTGGTGGCTTGCTGGGGACTGTGGGGGACGGCGAGGGTCAGCGCTTTTGCGCGCGGGGCGGTATGATGGCGTGGTTGAGGGCGACGGGTCGGGAGCGGTGTGTGGCTGCCAGGCGCGAGCGCACGCAACACTGGCGAGCGGCCATGAACAGGAGTAGGGTCTTGACTTTGAACTGGTTTCTGCAATTTGCAAAATACTGCCAAAAGTTGAACTGAGCAACAAAAACTCAAAACACCAAAGTTGTTTAGAATTTTGAAATCTACAACTTTGCTAACTGGACTATTTTTAAATCTAAAACAGTTTTTGAATAAGAAAGAGGGGTAAAACTAGAGTTTGGAAACTTGGGGTTTTTCAAAAGGAATTTAAATTTTATTTTGATTTTTAAATTTTTGAACCTCAAAACACAGCATCAAAACACTTTAACTGAACAAGATCTACACAAATAAATTAAGCAAACTAAATGCATGGCAAGAATGATTAATGATTAAATGATGACATGATAGGTTAATTATATTTAAACACCAGGGGTGTTACAGCCTTCCCCCTAAAAGAAATCTCATCCCGAGATTTAAGAAGTGCTTTAAAGGCTGGGGTTGAGTAATGGAAAAGGAAATGTGTCATACTTGTTTACTCGCAAGGAGTTCACAAGGCAACTGGGTTGGGGTTAGGATTACAACCGGGATCAGAACACGGTTGCAAGTAGCAAGGTAGGGGATTTTGAGTGGAGCAAGGAAAAATATCAAGAGCCAAGAGAGAGCGTATATTAGTTACAGGCTATAATGGATCATAACTGTAGACTTCGATACCTACGCGCACCCAACGGAAAACTTGTGCAACTCGGCACACAAGATTCTTCGGGTTCCGACGCGGCACTGTGGTCACCAATTATGGCACCATAATAGAGCATAACTTCTATAACTCTCATCCCATAAAGAGGGAAATTATAACCAAAATCAGGGATTGGTCATAATTACAAGGAAAGTGGCTTTGAACTCCCTTTCGGGCATCCAGAAGTGAAAGTACTTTAACGGTGGACTGAGAAAGAATTATGACGATAGGCCTGTATATTAGCGAGCACCTGACAGTAACTCCCTATGGTGGCCGTCCATAGGTGACTCTAGGTTCCTACGCTTTTATCCGGTCCATGGATCACGGTCCTTTCAAAGAACACAATTTCAGTAACTTTCAACCACCATTCGTCGTTTACATGACATCAAGCAAATGGTATGTGTCAATTCAAGGCATGACACACACATATCTAGGAAGAACCAAAGATTTACCCTGATTCTAATTTTTTTTATGTGGTAGAGTGTATGAAAGATATCCAAAAGTTCCCAAGGATCAGAACTTATGGAACAAAAGTATCAAGGGTAACAGAATCTAGGGACGATTAGCCATCGGGGATCATAGCTGCTTTTTAAAAATTTAGAGAAGAAGCACATTTTATCATTATGCATGATATGATGCATGCTCGTCCTATACGACCTCTCACTGACAGGAGATCTCTGTCTCCACCTGTTAGTTAGATATAGGGCTATACTTTATATACTAGCTTCACTGACTTGGTACCTTCGGTCGGAATCACTAGTATAGTCTTCACGAAGTCTTCCAGCAAAGCAAGAAACTTAGGGAAGGATCATTTTTAATTTGTTACTTCCAAAAACTTTTAGGTTAAGAAATCATTTTGAAGTTTTTCAAAAGTAATGTTGCAACCAGTCTTCCCTTGATGACAATCCTGCTCCGATACCATTATGTGGCAGAACCTCCCAATAATGTGGCCCACCTGCACACGTCATCGTCATACGGAGCCCAATGACTGTGCAAATGAAACACGTTACTGGAAAGATCCGTCGGGTGTCCCTGCGGAGACCCCGAATTATCCACGAGCCACAGGACCATCATCATGAAGGTTGGAATAATCACAACATTACAACAGTTGATACAAAATACCATCGGAGTGCGGAAGCAAGATAGATAAATTTTACAAATTATGAAGATGTTACTTTTACATAAAACTAACTGGTGTTGCGGAAGTAGAGTAGTATTACAAAACCACACTTAGGCGGAGTACCTAAGTTGGAGAAGAGGAACAACCAGATCACGTCAAGCCCACTGACATGATCATGATCAACGCCACCTATTAGAAACCTGCAACAGGGGTTAACAAACCCTGAGTACTGGGGTACTCAACAAGACTTACCCGACTAAAGAAAAAGGGGAGGAGACTCAGGAATGAAAGGCTTAGGTAAGGCTTGAACAAGATCAAGTATTTTGCAGAAAAAGCATTTTTGTAAAACTTGTTTTATTTTTGGAAAGATTCCAGTATTTCTCAGTTCTTCATCGTTCATGATTCATTTTACCATTCAAAAACATACCTAGTTGAGAACCACTCTCCGTTGACAGTCAGTGACCAAGTCTCCATAACCGAGGAGCAACGTTAATCCGGATAAATAATACTCAGCTGAGGATCCCTATCCACACTGCATATGTAGCACCCAAGCTTGCATATGCCAACTCGTCTTCCACGATTCCTCCAAGATTGGGCCCGGTCCTACGCTACCCGGAAGTACAGTACACCACTCCAATCCGGGCCTCTAACCCACGTGGGTACATGCTACTTCCGCCATCTCTCCACTCCCAGTGCGCGGTTGTCGGTCCAATAAAGGATTTCTCGGAGCTAGAGCTTTCCGTAGTATGTGAATAGTTGCAAGTCTTGACCAGCAGGCCACCATACGGATGGTCCCTAATTTTCCAGCCAGAACTACACCTTGGTTATATCTCACCCAAGCGTAATAGTCCTGTCAGTTTTTCAACCCTGTCCCGGTCGGTGTCAACTGTTGAGTCCCGGACTACAACATGACGACACCGTACGCGTGGACAACCTCTTCTCGCCATTGACCAGGTACGGATCAAATACCTAGCCAACAGTCGGGAAGTAAAGCCAAATTCCCATAAATATTCTGTAAGTGATCACACTTTTGAAATTGGCATTTTCGCAAATCTATGGTATAGCATCACTAAGCATTTTGCAAATAGTTTTTAAAACAGGGCAGGTGGATCTTCTGGTGGAGGTAAATAATGCAGGTAATAGGTCATCACACAACTCCTATAACCTAATACAGTAGTTTAACTCAAAAGTATTTAAGGAAAACATTTTATAAAAGGAAGGGTTAAATGCACCGGGGCTTGCCTTAAAGAGAGCAGGCTCGAGGGCGGACTGCAGGAGTCGGAGCTCGAGGTTACTTCGGGGTAGGTTCGTCAACGGCTGGTTCGACGTTGATGCCTTCTGCTTCGGTTACTATACGGATGCAATGATGTATGCTTATGAGGATGCTGACATGAACAAACAACACAGGACAAAACTTTCTATTTTTCCTAATTCATTTTAAAAGGTTGTGTTGTACAGTTGCTCCAAAATTTACCAAATTAATCTCATAGGTTCATCATGGTGTAACTAGTTAACAGAACAAATTTCATAACCTATGGAGCTATACAAGTTTTACTTAAAAACCTAAAACTATCCATTTATTAATAAAAAGGAGGATTTTTCATATTTTAAACTTTGCAGAAAAGTAGAGTTTCTTATTTTTCTAAAATACTACAAGGTATAAAGAGTCTACCATCAAATTTTCAGAATTTTAGGAGCAACACAGAAAATCACACAAAAAGAAGAAAAAGGAACACTATTCACATTTTCTAAAAAGAAAAGGAAAAAGGAAAAGAGCACTGTGCGAGTCGGGGCGCTTGCCTGACAAGGCGCGGCGGCGGACCTGCTGCTCGGGGTCTCGGCTGGGAGGCTCGGTCGAGACAGAAACCATCGCTCGTCCTGAGGCCTGACTGGGAGGCTCGGGCGAGACGGAGACGCGGGTTCGCTCGGAAGCTGGCTCGGGCGAAGCGGAGAAAGCACGCTCGCTCGAGACTTGGCTCGGGCGAGGCGGAGAAAGCACGCTCGCTCGAGACTTGGCTGTGGCGAGGCGGAGAAAGCACGCTCGCTCGAGACTTGGCTCGGGCGAAGCGGGCTCGGGCGAGACGGAAAGCGCTTCGTCCGTCCGAGGTCGGGCCGGGAGGCTCGGGCGAGACAGAAAAACGGTCGTCTGGCCGAGGCCTGGCTCGGAGGCTCGGGCGAGACGGACGGCTCGGCGAGGCGGTGCAAGGGTTGGAGGCGGGAGCTCGACGGTGGCGAGGCTTCGGTGAGGCTCGGCTAACTTTTTCGAGGGTAGCCTCGGCTAACTTTTTCGAGGGTAGCCTCGGCTAACTTCTCGAGGCTCAGTCCGAGGGTGACTGCGATTCGTCCGAGGCTGAGGGTGGTCTCGGCTGCTCGAGGGGCGGGGTTCGTAGACGTGCTCGAGGGTGAGGCTCGATGCTGAGGCTGGCCTTGGCATGTTCGAGAGATGCGGCTCGAGGGGTGTGGCTCGAGGGGACGCTCGAGGGTGTGCGGTTCGAGGGTTGGCTCGAAGGTTGGGGCTCGGTCAGTTCGCCGGAGTTGGAGGGAAGCTGCTGTGCCGGCGAAGGAAGGGATGGAGGGGCTAGAGCGGTGGTTCAGGGAGGTGGGGAAGCTCAAGGCGAAGGTAGTGGCGGCTTTGGCGGGTGCTGGTGCTGCCTGGTGGCCTGGGTTGGCGAGGAAGTGCTGGTGGTGGCAAAGGGGAGCTCGGTGGCTTTTATAGGCGCGGGGTGATGCCAGGGTCCGGGCGAAGGGGACGGTGGGGGTCCGGGCAAAGGACGGTGGGGGTCTGGGCAAAGGACGGTGGGGGTCCGGGCAAAGGACGGTGGGGGGTCCGGGCGAAGGACGGTGGGGGTCCGGGCGATGAGGTAGGGGTCGGGGAGATCGAGCGCGCTGGCTCTGGTCTCGGGCGACACAGGCGCGGGTTAGCCGGGTTCGGCGCTGCGCGGGGTAGGGGCTGGGAGCGCAAGCTCATCCACGCGGTGGTGGCTTGCTGGGGACTGTGGGGGACGGCGAGGGTCAGCGCTTTTGCGCGCGGGGCGGTATGATGGCGTGGTTGAGGGCGACGGGTCGGGAGCGGTGTGTGGCTGCCAGGCGCGAGCGCACGCAACACTGGCGAGCGGCCATGAACAGGAGTAGGGTCTTGACTTTGAACTGGTTTCTGCAATTTGCAAAATACTGCCAAAAGTTGAACTGAGCAACAAAAACTCAAAACACCAAAGTTGTTTAGAATTTTGAAATCTACAACTTTGCTAACTGGACTATTTTTAAATCTAAAACAGTTTTTGAATAAGAAAGAGAGGGGTAAAACTAGAGTTTGGAAACATGGGGTTTTTCAAAAGGAATTTAAATTTTATTTTGATTTTTAAATTTTTGAACCTCAAAACACAGCATCAAAACACTTTAACTGAACAAGATCTACACAAATAAATTAAGCAAACTAAATGCATGGCAAGAATGATTAATGATTAAATGATGACATGACAGGTTAATTATATTTAAACACGAGGGGTGTTACATCGGCCTCCAAGCCGTCGCTTGCCCTTCACCCTTGCTTAGTACCTCAAAGATTCTTTCCTTGCTATCTTCACCATTTCAAGCCATTCAACCATATTTCAATTTTGAATCCTTTCTTAGGAATCATAAATGAACTATGATTATCCCACAATACGATAGCTCTTTATATCAATATCATTCTCATTGTTGTTTTGTGCTTGTGACATGATCTTCATATAACAATCCATCATTTTGGCTTTGCATTACATTTCAAGTACATGGTGTGATAATCATTTCCCTGTGTCACACTTAGCAAACATATTAGAGCTTTAATCAACATTGTCATCAAATCAACCAAAATCACACTTAAGTGCAACATGCACTTTCAGGGGAGAAGGCCGCTGGAGCGGGACGGGACAGGGGCGCGCGGCTGAATAGGGTGGCGCAGGGCTCCTCCTCCTCCTCCTCTCTTCTTCCTCTCCTCTTCCTCCTCCTCCTCCTCTACCGCGGCGGCGGTGCGACAGTGTGGCCGAGGGCGGCAGCGCGGGCGGGCGGGTGGGCGGGGCGGCAACGCGGGCGACCGGGGCCGGGCGGCGCGGCCGACCGGGGGCAGGCGGCGCCGCAGCGAGCTCGATGTGTGTGTGTCTGCGCATGCGTGTGTTTGCACGTGAGTGTGTCGCAGTTTCTTTTTTTAAGGTGCAGCGTCTTTGCCGAGAGCCGGATCGAGCGGCTCTCGGCAAAAAGAAAAGCTTTTCTGAGAGCCTCCTGATCAGGCTCTCGGCAAAGGAGTTTTTTTTTGTAATTTCATTGCCGAGAGCCCTGGTCCTGGCTCTCGGCAAAGAGCCGAGCTTTAGGAAGCACTCGACAAAGAGTGTTATTTTTTTTGTTTTTTTGCTCTCAATTTTTTCTGGGGCCTTGCTACAGTACTACAAGCCGAGATTTCAAATTTGGTGTATTTTTCCATACCTCTTGCTATATTTCGCGCATTTTCTTTAATTTCTAGATTTTTTTCGCGAGACGCAAGTTTGAACTGCAGGTGCGTGAAATAAGGAAACTCAGCGATTCAAAAAATAGTATTCATTCTTCCGAGGGTATTTTGACGCCGTATGCAGGGACAGATGCACAAACTCGACCGTCTCATGCACGAGACACGATAACCAAATTGCGTGAGATTGGATTTAAAATTATTAAAAATACAAACAAATTCGGAAAATCATAAAAATAGACGAGAGACCGTGACATCGCATGTAGAGGTTATGAATTTTTTTTAGAATGTTTGGAGCAAGTGGTGGCGCAAGATGGTTGAAACCGACTTCATTTGTATTTTTAATAATTTTAGATCCAATCTCAAGTAACTTGGTCATCATGTCTCGTGCACGCGATGGTCGAGTTTCCGCGTCTGTCCCTGCATACGGTGTCGAAATACCCTTAGAAGAATGAATATCATTTTTTGAATCGCTGAGTTTCATTATTTTATGCGGCGTCGAAATAATTTTTTGAATGCAGCTGCAGTTCAAACATGCGTCTCATGGAAAAAATCTAGAAATTAAAGAAAATGCGCGAAATATAGTAAGATGTATGTAAAATATACCAAATTTGAAATCTTGGCTTGTACTTTGTAGTCTAGAGAAAACTGGGAGTAAAAAAACAAAAAAAATAATACTCTTTGCCGAGAGCCAGGACCAGGGTTCTCGGCAAAGATTTTTTTTTTAAAAAAATATTCTCCTGGGCTCTCGGCAAAGGTAACGACGTAGACGGGCCGTTTGCGAATCCGAGGTTTGCCGAGGAGGGTTCTATGCCGAGGGCTCAGCTCTCGACACAGAGGCTCTTTGCCAAGAGCCTTGGTTTGCCGAGAGTTAGACCCTCGACATAGAAAGCTTTGTCGAGAGCCTTTTTTTGCCGAGAGCTGGCTCTCGGCAAAGAGCTCTTTGCCGAGCGCCCGTGTTTTGACCCTCGGCAAAGCGTCAGACACTCAACAAAGAGCCTGTCTCAGTGTGATACAACCGTACAAGTTCTTGTATGGAACAATTTACTCTTCAGTTTATGGATCCCTAAAACAACATTGATATTATCGTAATAACCAATATTAAATTGTACAGCATTTTTGTTCAGGGGGTATTGTTAATACCAAGCATATATATAAACAAACTACGCCACTACTAATGTACCAACTATAGGAGAACATTGCAGCGCAGAATAAGATATGTAAGAGTTTAAGGACAAAATGATACATACTCCGTATCTTGCAGAATTTTTTTTCCTCAAAAGGACAGCGAAAGCTTTTGCTTTCACGTAACATCATTAGACGATAATTAACCCAGTTTATAACAGGAATCAAACACCAAAAGCGTACAACTACGGGTTAAAACCCTGAACAAAAGACTCAGAACTTGCTCAGGAACCTCTGAGCGCAGCTGCATAGTGTTTAATTTAATGGAGGAAGAACACCCCACCCCCTAACGACTATAACTGCCAAAACAACTCACGAGCACAAGCAACTCTAAGGGCACCAACTTCACTAGGTGAATCAACTTCTCCATGAAAAAGAAAAGCGCATCTTGGGAACACCATTTGGCAACAACTTCACCAGCACAACACAACAAAATTGCACCGAAAACACAACAGATGAAACCAAACATGATATGACAATTTGGCAGTTATTCCTTGAAGTCTGCTTCGAAAACACTTCTGAAGAAGATTATTGATGACAAGCAATTCTCATGCTGGATACCTGTTAATTAGATAGGAAAAACCATAGGTCAGCACAACAAATTATCAATTTTTGTCAACCTAAGAAAGAACAAATAATGCAATATGCACTAAACTAACTTCTTCTAAACCAAGAGATCGGCGGCGCTTGAACCTAGTATGACTGTAAAACTACCAGCCAATTTGGGGAAAAAGTATCATTAACACAGGGCGCGACTGAGCATGGAAATCCCTGTAAGCAAATACAATTCAATTTCCCAACTTTGAGGAATACAATTTTTCTCCTAAAGTCTAGCGCTGCAAGTATTTATTACTGAACAGCTATCATTTTGTTCCACTACCTGAGATATGAAGGAAATGATCTACAATAAATCATGAAGGCATTATCTAAATATTATATAGTCTAAAAAAAGAAGCAATCCCATACCAGCAAGAGAAATATATATAAAAAAAGAAAGACAGAAATAAACCAATATAAAACTTATGTGAAAGAAAAGAATACACACGCTTATAAGTTGATCTTGGTAAAACTTGGTGTAATCCATATAGGAACTGGCCAATTCAACCATTGCTGCGGAGAGACAATCTCGACCACACTGTGATCCTCCAAATTATACATTCCAACATCGATCTCGACGATAATCTTGATCATCCATCAGTGAATATTCGTCATTGTCAGTGAAATAAACATGGTTAGGCAGCAGGTTTGGGTAATCCTTGGTAGACAGACAATAGGAAGAGTTATGCCCGATAAACAACGCATCATCTTTCAAGGTGTCCGCATGGCCGCATCCAAGATAACTTGCTTGTCAAAGTCAAGCTTGTATATTCACTACAGGAGACGTTGGCTTTGCCGAGTGCTGGCTGCACTCGGCGAAGGCCCTTTCGCACTCGGCGAAGGCTTCGCCGAGTGCCGCACTCGGCGAAAGGCACTCGGCAAAGAAGTTGTCGGCAACGATTTCTTCGCCGAGTGCCAAATATCGGGCACTCGGCGAAGCCTTCGCCGAGTGCCAGGTCAGCACTCCGCGAAGCAAACGGGAGCCGTCACCTGACGGTCTCTTCGCCGAGTGGCCACGTGGACGGCACTCGGCGAAGAGGGACCCTTTGCCGAGTGCCACGCAAGCCGGCACTCGGCGAAGAGGGCCCCTTCGCCGAGTGCCACGCAGGTCGGCATTCGGCGAAGAGCTCCTCTTTGCCGAGTGCCACGCAGGCTGGCACTCGGCGAAGAGGGCCCCTTTGCCGAGTGTCAGGGTCAAGGCACTCGGCGAAGAGGCCGAGCTGAGCAAAAATTTGCCCAGCTTTGTCGAGTGCCATGACCTCTTTGCCGAGTGTGGCACTCGGCAAAGCTGGGGAAAATGGAATTTTTTTTTCCATTTTCATTTCCCTAAATAGAAAATATATCACACATTCATATTCCATTTCAGACAAATATCACATGCATATATATCACACATCCATAACATACATATCCATTTCAAACAAATATCACATGTTCAGTTTCCATGCATCACAAGCTAACAAGTTTATCACAAGTCCACAAGTCCGGCACTCGGCACTCCTCAACAAATCCACAAGTTCACAAGTCCATCACAAATCTAAGTCGGTCATCACTGCTCACCTTGGTGCTCAGATTGTGAAGAACCCCCACCTTGCCACGCGTCCCACGACCCGCCCGAAGGACCACCTTGCCAACCAGGCGGCGGAGGTCCAGATGGCCACCCGGTGTACCCTGACTGCGGAGGAGGGTAACCTGGCCACCCATAGGGCGGAGGAGGGCCACCGGGGAGCCACCCAGGCTGCGGAGGAGGGCCACCAGTGATGTGCAGAGTGTGCGGAGGAAGGCCAGGTGCAGGAGTCAGTGCCGAACCCTCCGACTGTGAGTGCACAAAGGAGAAGCAAATTCGTTAGCACCTAGAGGACAACCGTAAAAGTTAAAGAAATATAAACAACCATATATAGTCACCGGAGTCTCTGTCGTAGGAGTAACAGGAGGCACAAAAGGAGTGAGCAGCGAGTGAGGCACGACAACACCCGGGATGTTCAGGCTCCCAAAGAAGTGAGCTATGTCCTACGTCCTCTGCGCCTCCTGCTGCTGGACGGCCAGTAAGTCGCGATGATGGGCCACCGCCTCGGCCTCGTGCATGGCCTGCAACCTCTACATCTGGTCCGCCTGGGCCTGCATCTGAGCCTGCAAAATTCGTCCCGTAAGGTTTAAACAATACAAAGACAAGGTATATGTGTAAATGCAATGAACGACGAATAGAACAAGTACTTACTTGAAGTGCTGCAATCATCTGTTGCGAGGTCGGCTGCCGAGGTCGTATGGCGACGGAGGAGCTCGTGCTGGCAGCTCGAATCTTAGCGAGGTTGGGAACAGAGGACGAGTCAACTGCGCTGTTGGCTATCCAGTACCGGGCGTACTGCTTCCCTCCTCCCAGCCTCATCACCAGGTCTGTATCTAGGGGCTGGGTGGCCGGATCAAAGTCCTCCCCATGGCGCTCGCGAGCCGCAGTGGTGTACTCGGTGACCTTGGTGTAGGCGTTCGTGTTGGTGAACGTCTCGGGCCCGGCGTCTGGGTTGTACTGGGTGCTCGCGGCAGTCGCCTTGCCCTGGTGTGACAAGTGGTATGCCTTGAAAGGGAGGCACTCCTCACCACCATGTGACTGGGACTGCGAGGAAAACATAGATGATTACAAGTAATGAGTAATTGAGTGTTACAATAAAAAAATCAGTAGAGCATACCCATCTGTCGGCGTACGCAGCGAGGCTAAGGTTGCCTTGGTGGTGTGCCACCCCAGGCATCTGCAGGCGGCAGTCTCGGCGGGCACTGTGCCTCTCGTACCACTCGTCCGATCTCCACTTGTCCACAATGGCCACCCAGCAGTCTAGGTGTTTGGCGCACCAACCAGGACAGAACTGCAAGACAATAAGTATTTAATATGTTAGAAGAGTCGTTAAGTGATGGATGGACCAATCAGCATTACTGTTTTGTACGTACCTGGATGTACTGCTCCCTAGTGAGGTCGGTCTCCCTGGTGAGCATCATCTGCCTAGCGTCCGTCTTCTTCACCGCCTTCCCTAACACGTCGGCGTTGTAGTTGATGACGCACTGGATCCGCGCCTCGTGGTACATATCCGCGAGCCGGGACCTGCAGACCTTGTCCTGCACGTGCAACGCCTCGGCCTCTCTCCCCGCCTCGCACGCAAAGTACTCCTGCATAAAGACAACATGTACCCTTTCATTATTTCAGGAACATCCAACAAATACGTATCATTGAGAAATGTTGTGCGAGCAAGACTGACCCAGAACTCGGCCCTAATCCGCGCTGCAACTGTGGTGTACGTGGGGTCCGGAGCGGCACCAAAGTGGTCCCACGTCCAGGGCGGTGACCTGACCCCAGCGTAGGTGACCAAGCCCGGGTAGTTCTTCCGAATCATAAGACTTAACATGCCATTGATATGGCGTGTCTTGCCACCTGCCACAAGTTCCCAGTTCCTGCATGAGTCATTAAGAACAACTGTTAATCGAAAGTTCAATTTTGAACATGCCATGTGAACAAGTAGTGAAAACATTAATGGTAACTTACTTGTCGCCGGACAATCGAATCACCGGACGGCGGCTAGGTGCGAGACGCTGCTGCGGGAGCTGTGAGGGGCCGCGCAAGTACACTCTGCTCGAAGCAGAGGAAGTGGAACCCCCTCCGGAGGCACCGACGATCTCGGCACCCTCGTCCCCCTGGCCACCCGTCGAGTCCGAGGAAGTGGTGTCGTCGTCCGACATCCTCCTGGACGTCCCTCTGGCGTCCCCCTGGTCGTCGTCCGAGCTCTCCGCCGGGTCGGGAGTCGAGTCGGGAGTCGGATCCGCAGTCGGGTCAGGAGTCGGCTCCCTCCTAGGACGTCCGCGGGGGCGGCCGGACCTCGCCCTCCTCGTGGACGGCTCCTCGGCTGCGGTAGGTGGTGAGCTGGACCTCTGGTAGAGCGAGTTGACCCGCCGCTGCTGCTGCCTTCCGCCCGACATTTTGTCGAGTGCCTGTCATTACAAAGATAAAATCAATTAGCATATATAAACGATAAGTCTTTATAAAGAGATACAAAATGAACAAAACATAATTGCAAAATAATTATAACAATATAGCATTACATGAATTAAAAATTATCTCCACGATTGTCAGTGGCTAGTGCCCCTCGTGTGTTGGCATGTGGCACACGTGTGTCGTCATCACTGTCAATATTGTCAAAACAATCGGCGTCATCTCCATCATCCTCATCACCCTCGTCCTCACCACCAAACCATAATCGCTCAAGCATTCTTAAGTCCTTGGCATTGTGCACCTCATCACCCTCGTCCTCATCAATATCATTGTCATCGTCTTCTTCCATGTCCATCAGCTCAAAAATGTTAATGTCAAACCTCCCTTCTAGCCCCTCAGGTTGAAAGAACTCTCCGCTATATGTGTTTGGGTCGAAGATGTAATCATCATCGTTTGGGAGAGGCGCTTTACCGTGCGGCGATACTAACTGCACAAGGTACCAACCCATAAGATTGTTGTCTTCTTGACACGCCCATGGGAGATAATAAACTTGTGTGGCCTGTTGAGCCACAATATAGACATCGTCTCCCTTGTAAATGGAGTCATGTCGAATTTCGACTAGCCCAATCTCAGGGGCTCTTCTCGTGACATCAGGATCGAACCAATGACATTTGAATACCACTGGATTAATAGCTTTGGTACCCTCAAAGTTGAGCTCATATATTTCTTCGACTATGCCGTAATAGTCGCGCTCATCGGTGCCGGGCGTACGAACTCCAGCATTCGTGGTCTTTCGATTGGGCCGACTCTGCTCGTAGCTACTTGTGTGAAAGCGATAGCCATTCACATCATAAATGGTGAATGACTTGACCCTATAGTCGAAGCCATTGACAACCTGTTTCAACTCATCTATCATTTCCGCATCTGTGCGGGCCTGTAAGTTGAGATAGGGTAGATCGTTTCATCAAATGAAATAAGAAATGAAATAAAATACAAGGTTAGTTCAGTGGTACCTTCGTACTAAACCACGAAATGAAATCGGGCACACCATTTTTGAGAAGATGGTCTTGTTCTTCAGAGGAAGGTTCCCTATCCTCTCTCCAGTATTCATCAATAAATTTCCTTAAAAACAAGGAGGTCGAATCAATAGATTGAAGATAGTGACGGCGCATGTAACAAGCTCATTGAGAACTTACTGCACATAAGGAGTCACTTCGTCAAGGTTCAACAACACGTACAACATGATAGTGTGCCACTCATCATGCCGCAACATCTTGGTCCTCGATGCGCTTGCTCTTTCGAGTTGGCCTTTGAAAAGGCCGAGGTTCGATAAACTCTCATCGACGTTGTAACAAGAGGGTGGATTGTGCACGCTAGGAAGGTTATCCTTATAATATTTGGTTGTGAAGTTGGACACCTCCTCCACAATAAATGCTTCTGCCACGGAAGCCTCTATTTTGACTTTATTTCTACACTTTTTCCGAAGAACCTTTAGACATCTCTCGACTGGAAAGCACCAATGGCACTGCACGGCCCCCCCATCCGTGCCTCGTACGGTAGGTGCAAAATCAGATGCTGCATCGGCAGGAAGAAGCCGGGTGGAAAGATCATCTCCAACTTGCAGATCAACACAGGTGCCACTTCCTCTAGGTTAGCAATCACGTCATAAGATAGCTCCTTGGCACAAAGCTGGCGAAAGAAGTAGCTCAACTCTGCCAGCACGCGCCACACAGGCTCAGGGAGGTATCCCCGGGTCATCGCAGGAAGGAGTCGCTCGATCCATATGTGGTAGTCATGACTCTTCATCCCTAACACTCGCATAGTAGACAAGTTCACTCCCCTCCTCAGATTCGCCGCATACCCATCAGGGAACCTTAACGCCTAGATCCACTGTAGGACTTTCTTCCTATGGTCTCTTTTCAATATATAATCGGCCGGACCTCTTTTCCATTTCTTGCCAGCACCAGGAGCCCTCATCACTAGCTTTGGTCTATCGCACATCTCTTGCAGGTCCAGTCTGGCCTTAACGTTGTCCTTTGACTTTTCTGTGTCCATGAGTGTTGCAAAGAGTGCCTCAGCGATATTCTTTTCTGTGTGCATTACATCGATGTAGTGCGAACAAAGAAGGTCATTGAAATAGGGGAGTCTAGTCAAGCCCGATTTATGGGTCCACATGTGTTCCTCTCCGTACCCGAAAAAATGACCATTGTCTTCATCAAACTTCAGAGCCTCTATTTCAGCACGGACCTCGGAACCGCTCTTGAACTGAGGAATGGGGTTGGTGACTTGAACACCTTTCCTGAAGTGCTTGATGTCACTTCTGAACGGATGGTCAAGAGGCAAGAATTGACAATGCTGGTCGAATGAAGAATACTTTCCTCCCTTCTTCAACCAAGTGAACTTCACAGCTGCCTTGCATATTGGGCATGGGAACTTCCCGTGAACACACCAAGCGCTGAATAAGCCATACGCCAGGAAGTCATGCAGGGAGTACTGGTACCACACATGCATTTTGAAGTTCTTCATTGTTGCTCGGTCATATGTCAGTACCGGGTTTTCCCAAGCTTCGAACAATTCATCCAACAAAGGCTCCATGAACACACCCATATTGTTCCCCGGGTGTCCAGGAATTATCAGTGACAAGAATACGTTCTTAGGGTCAAACATAACACCGGGAGGGAGATTGAGGGGGATCACGAACACAGGCCAACAAGTGTACGGGGCCGCCATCATTCAATACGGGTTGAACCCATCTGTCGCCAGCGCCACACGTACATTTCGAGCCTCCATAGCTTTGCCAGGATGTATGGCATCGAAGTGCTTCCATGCTTCACCATCCGATGGGTGTACCATCTTGTCAGGATTGTATCTCTTGCCATTCTTGTGCCATGTCATCTATTTCGCAGAGTCCTCTGTCATGTACAGTCGTTGGATCCTAGGTATGAAAGGAAGGTACCGTAGGACCATCTCGGGGATATTAAGTTGTTCCTTCTTGCCATCTCCATGGTCTACCTCCACATACCTAGAGGCTTTGCACTTTGGACAGTGTGTTGCTTTCTCGTGATCTTTCCTGAATAGGACGCACCCTTTTGGACAAGCATGGATCTGCTCATACGGCATCTTAAGTGCACGAAGAAGTTTCTGTGACTCGTACGTGTTCTTCGGCAGAATGTGACCCTCCGGCAACAGGGTGCCCAAAATTGCCAACATGCCATCGAAAGCGTCTCGACTCAAGCTATACTGGGACTTGAACCCCATTAGGCGTCCAATGGCATCCAGTTGTGAAACCAATGTCTTTTCATGAAGGGGCTTCTGTGCCGAAGACATCATGTCGTAGAACGCCTTTGCGGTGTCCTCTGGCTCCTCCAATCCTTCACCGAATTGAGCCTCTTGAAAGTCTCCCATCATGTCTGCTACCCCGGCATCTCCATCATACTCCTCGAGACGTTGTCTCACCACCTCCTCTCTAATCCGATCGGCTTCACCATGGTGGACCCAACAAGTATAGTTTTCAATGAATCCGTACTTGTAAAGATCTATCCCCACGTTATTCTTATATTTTCTTTTCTTGTTCCCACATTTGCTGCAGGGACACGGCATCCGACTCGACCCTTTAGCAGCCGGACCAAACGCATGCTCTACTAAAGCATTGGTCTTAGTAACCCATTCTGTGCTCTTACTTGCGTGGCCCGTGTACATCCAGTCACGGATATCCATCCTCTGGCATATACATATGTAAGCGAGTAATAAAACCAGCAATTGCATCTACACGGCATTCCTACCATCTAATAGGAGAAGGATAGGTCCTAATCCCACCCGAGGATGCGCAGATCGGTTAGTTTCCATGTTCTACTCCTACCCGAGACAGAATTTCGGCAGCACCTCCTCGCTGTTCTCCCGATACACGTCCTAGCAGGGAGAGTGTGTATCCGAAGAACAACGAGGAGGTGGTGCCGAAACTTTGACTCTGACAGGAGCAGAACATGGAAACTAGCTCATCTACGCATCTGCGGGCTGTCCAAAATACGTGGACAATTCGAAAGAGATACGGTCGCAGATATGCAAAGGACTGAATATCTAAGACTGTATCTCTTTCGAACGGGAGACGTCTAACTAGGTTATGCGACCAAAGATCAGATACCTAAGGATACGGATAGAGGGGTTATACCTAAGGTGTCGGTGAGGTCAGGGTAGCGGGGCAGTGGTGAGTCGGGGCAGTGGCGAGATGACGCGGTGCAGGCAGACCCGCAACACCGACGTAGACGATCGGGGTCACCGAGTCCCTCCGACGGGTCCTCCTCCTGCCAAAAAAAGCATATGGTTAGTCTCGACCAAAAATTTCGGCAGCACCTCCCCTATACGGTGAGGTTTCCAAAACCTGCAGAAAACGTCGGCACGAAGGCCAACAACCACATGTATAGCAGACATAGTCACGGAGACCAACAATCACAATAGTACCAAGATGAGCCATATATAACACTACTACTAATACTAACACTACTACTAACACTAACACTACTAACTACTACTAACTACTAACTACACAACTACTAACTACTAACTACTAACTACTAACTACTAAGTACTAACTATTTACTAACTACATAGGGCATACCTTCGCGACGAGAATAGCAAGAACGAGCTTCGGCGACGGCCACGGGGACGACCGAAGCGGCTTGACGACGGGGCCACTATTCTCCTCCTTGTCCTCCTCTCTTCTCCACTCCTCCTCTTCTTCCTCTCCTCCTCCACCTCCTCCTCTTCCTCCTCTCCTCCTCCACCTCCTCCTCTCCTCTCCTTCTCTCCTCCTCTCCTCGGCACGGCGGCCGCGGGGCCGGGCGGGGCCCGGGGGGGCAGCGGGGCGGGCCCGGCGGCGGCCGGGGCTGGGAGGCGCGGCGGGGCGCGGCCGGGGGCGCGGCGCGGTGGGGCGGCCGGGGGCGCGGCGGCGGTCGGCGGCGCGGCGTCGCTGCGGTTGCGCGCGGGTGCGGGTGCGTGTGCGTGTGCGTGTGTGGGTGGCCGAAAGGCCGTTTTGTAATTTTTTTATTAATTTCGAACGTCTTTGCCGGGTGCCAGATCGGCTGGCACTCGGCGAAGATCATCTCTTTGCCGAGTGCCAGCCGGTCTGGCACTCGGCAAAGAGGGCCACGTGGCACGGCCAGCAGGCCAGTCTTCGCCGAGGGCCAGCTGGCACGGCACTCGGCAAAGATGCTCTTTGTCGAGTGTCAGGGCCGACACTCGGCAAAGGTTTTATTTTTTTTTTGAAATTTTGACACCAAATTTTTTGTGGGTCATCCCCACACTACCACTGTGAATATGTTCAAATTTGACAGTTTTTCAAAATTTTTTGTTATATTTTTTGACTTTCTTTAATTTTCTTGAATTTTCCCGAAAGACGCAAGTTTGAACTGCGGGTGCATCGAATTATGGATTTTCATGATTTAAAAAATGTTATTCTTGTTCTTAACTGTATGTTGAGGCCAAATGCAAAAACTGACCCTAGGTTTCGATCAACGTGCTCACGGGGCAACACCTCCAAATTAAGTGTGGACGGTTTTTTAATTATAGAAAATGCAAATTAATTCTGAAAATCGTGAAACTTGGCGAGATGTTGTTACATCATATGCGTATGCCTTGAAAAAAATTTGAGAAAGTTTCGAGCAAGTTGCCACGTACGATGCTTACAAACCTGGACATCTCAACATGTGATATCTCAACATGTGATATCTGATATCACATGTTGAGATCTCCAGGTTTGTAAGCATCGTACGTGACCATTTGCTCGAAACTTTCTCAATTTTTTTTCACAGCATACGCATATGATGTAACAACATCTCGCCAAGTTTCACGATTTTCGGAATTAATTTGCATTTTCTATAATTAAAAAACCGTCCACACTTAATTTGGAGGCGTTGCCCCGTGAGCACGTTGATCGAAACCTAGGGTCAGTTTTTGCATTTGGCCTCAACATACGGTTAAGAACAAGAATAACATTTTTTAAATCATGAAAATCCATTATTCGATGCACCCGCAGTTCAAAGTTGCGTCTTTCGGGAAAATTCAAGAAAACTAAAGAAAGTCAAAAAATATAACAAAAAGTTTTGAAAAACTGTCAAATTTGAACATATTGACAGTGGTAGTGTGGGGATGACCCACAAAAAATTTGGTGTCCAAAATAAAAAAAAAACTTTGCCGAGTGCCACTTAGACTGACACTCGGCAAAGAGCAGCACTTCGCTGAGTGCAAGACATGTGGCACTCGGCAAAGCACAGCTTACGTGGCATAGCCCAGGCCCGCACTCTTCGCCGAGTGCCACGTGGGCTGGCACTCGGCAAAGAGATGGTCTTCGCCGAGTGCCAGACGGCGGGCACTCGGCAAAGATAACGGGCCCGGATGCCGTCTGGTCAGCGAGACTTTGCCGAGTGCTCATCGTTGCCGAGTGTTCGGCACTCGGCAAAGAGGTGTCTTCGCCGAGTGCTTTTCTTTGCCGAGTGTTGGGCACTCGGCAAAGCTGGCTTTGCCTTGTGCTCATTCTTCGCCGAGTGCCATATTTCCGGCACTCGGCAAAGAGGCTCTTCGCCGAGTGCCCGAAATTTGGCACTCGGCGAACTCGCAGGCACTCGGCGAAGATCGTGTTTGCTGTAGTGATTTCAAAATCAGTTGTGTGTGTTTCTATTGAATCTTCAATCGGGCAATTGGTGAGATCCTCGAAATTTGCAGCACAGCATCACCTGATGATGTCCGAGCAATGTACATACTGTATGCTGGTGCGAAGGTATCCTTGAAAATTATACTGTGGGTGGCACTGGCATAAGAACCACCATCTATGGTATAGCGATGAACCCCGCCTAGAGGATTCATGGCATAGAATTCTCCGTCGTGATATATGACGTCAGAGTACAAGGGTTTACCGGACGTGGTGGTGGTGATCCAATACCACTTATCGCTTCCAACTCGGGCAAATGAGAGCTGCCGATATGGATTGTGAATCATCATGAGGATACAATCACCCCGCGAGCGCGAGGGATCGCAGGATAGCACAACCTTGAGATACAGGACTCGGCGGAGCCAATCGACCGCGTAGGGCTGCGGTGACTCATGCTCCTTCCTCGGGAGCGTGCCGTCGTAGAAAGATAGGTCATACCTTTGGAGGTTGCCGGAGAAGAAGTCAAAGACAGGGCTTACATGCTCGATGGTGGCGACGGGCGGGAGCATGAGCTGCTCGCCGGTGACGGGGTTAAGGAGATGGAGCTCGGAGCGAGCATCGGCGGTGACGAGCCAACCATGGGATGATCCCACGATGCTGCGCTCGGCAATGGGCGGGTCCGGAAGAGAGACGGTGAATGTGTTCTTCTGCTTGTCGGCGAGGCTCGCTGTATAGCTCTGCCTCTGCGGCGCGCGCGCCGCTGCCGCCGGTGAAGTACAGCAGGCACGGGGTTTGTGGCCGCGAGTAGAGACCGTGGCGTCGGAGGGATTTCGCAGCGGCGCGCCAGGAGGTGCAGACGGCGGCGGAGCGGAACAGATCGGGGAATTCAAGCTCTACCTGGATCAGGTTGAGGATGTCGGCTGGCAGATTCAGCCAGTTGACAACGAGGTGCTGTGGCGATTCGGTGGGGATAGCTTGGACCTGGAGTTGGAGTGGGACGGATCGACTCGCGATTCCTCCCTCTCCATCATCGCTCTCCGGTTCGGCGTCCGTGGTCGTCGTGTACCCACTCTGCGTCTGCGCAGCCGCCCCTTCCGACACGGCAACCGCCTCTTTCTCGGGCGTCTGCCACGCTTCCTCGCCGTTGGCGTCATCGGCGATCGGGAGGTCGTCCCCGTCGCGGTCGGGACCGGCGGCGCGGCCCCGCGGGTCGCTCATCGCGCGGGAGGAGTGGGAAGAGAGCGAAAGGGCGGCTGCCAAGTCTGAGGCGGAGCTCGAGCTTGCAAACTGTGAGGCGCCTCCACCACGCCGGCAGTGAGCTGGATTATATGGACTTTGGTGGCCGCCGTGTGGATCGGAATCGGCCACAATTGGAATCGGCTGAGGACCGAGAGAGGCGAGGAGATGAATCGGCGACGGAGTGTTCGTGTGGGCTGCTGTGCAACCAAAACTCGAGCCCAAGCCAAGGTTTTGGCATTCAAAACTGCAAAAAATTCGGCGTCTACCGAATTGGACGAAATTCGAAAAATTTGGACCAGGATTCACGTGAGTTATTGACTGGTCAAAAAATTTGTATTTGACAAAATTCATCCGAAATTTAACAAAATTCAGTTGTTGCTCAGCGCATCTGCAGTAGCTTCACTCACGCTTACATGCTGATTGCATCTAACTGCTCTTTCTATCCTTCATCTCATGGTTACATGACGACTTAAGCGCTGCTGCCGCCACCGCATTGTCGTCGAAAGCACAGGGCCGTCGGTGCTGTCGTTGCCGCACAGTGCTTGCACACACTGGAAGCCGAGCTGTTGGAACACGAGACTACGGGCTTGCTCTACACGGAGGTACTAAATTATGCGAGAAATCCAGTGGATCTAATGGGGATTAGAAGAGGAGATAGTGAAAAGCAACAGGATGAGCAGAGCAGCCAAGGAGAGCTTGTTAGCCACCGGCGGCCGGTGAGAGACGGATGAGAAAAATGAAAGAACTAGGGTTCTGGAGTGGGCTCCGAGCTTTTATATGGTTGGAGGTGTTTATTGGGCTAGTTGATATCTTTTGCTGAGCCTGGAATTCAAATTGGGCCGAATATTTTTGACCGGTTTAATCTTATCTCGGGCCCAACTGAATTGGGAAAAATTCGGTGAGATTCGAGCCTTTCGGGCCGAATCTCATAACCTTGGCCCAAGCCCAAAACTGACTGTTAGGCCTAGCCAGCAGAGTCGGAAGGAGCCGACACGCTCTCTGCTGGCTTCAATGGTTCGACCTAGGCCACCCTTCCCTGCGTCCCGGTGGCTGGAGGCGGCGAGACATTCCTGAGGTAGAGGTGGCGGTCCGTGCGCAGCCTCCAACCAGCTGTTGGGACACGAGACTACGGGCCGCGAAGGCATTATTACCTAACAGTGTAAAGATGGTGGTGACCGACTTTCAAGTATCTCAGATTGGTCTTCGCTTCAAGGCTCAGGTGGAGGTCCGTGCGCAGCCTCCAACCAGCTGTTGGGACACGAGACTACGGGCCGCGAAGGCATTACCTAACAGTGTAAAGATGGTGGTGACCGACTTTCAGGTATCTCAGATTGGTCTTCGCTTCAAGGCTCAGGCGGAGGTCTTCCAAAAGGCGAAGGCTCATTGGAAGGCGGAGGTCCTTCGGATGATGGAGGCCGGCCCAACAAGAAGGCGAAAGTTTTCCGGATGTCGAAGGTCTTATATAAGGCGAAGGCTTATTGGAAAGCGGAGGTCCTCCGGATGATGGAGGTCCAACAAGAAGGCAGAGGTTTTCCGGATGCCGAAGGTCTTACAAAAGGCGGAGGCTTATTGGAAGACAGAGGTCCTCCGAGTGACGAAGGTCCAACAAGACGACAGAGATCTTCCGGACATCATACAAAAGGCGGAGGTCCCTCGAACGACAGAGCTAGCAAGGAAACGAGAAGCCAAAAGCAGAGGTCTGCCGCTCAGCGCTGGTCTTGTTGGACGCGGCGGGGGCCTTGACGTGGAAGAAATACCACTCTGGCGAGGACCTCTAACTGGCGAAGATGGGCCGTCTTCATTCACTCTGTTCGGGTGGCCCAAGGCCCAACGAGCGGGGTGGTTGGAGAGTGGAGTAGGAAGACCAAAGCGCCCTCCATAGTCGAGCCTGGGTAGGCGAATATTCTAGGAATATTCTTGTGCTATGTAAGGGTAGAATTGTAAAGGGGAGAAATCTCCGTTAAACCGTGTGCTATAAAAGGAGAGAAGAGAGCCCCGTACATGGTGGGAAGATAGTTTTGATGAAACCCTAAGTGTTATTGGTGTCTTTTCTATTCCACGGGGTGGACCATCGACCAGCGTAGGAGGGAACGCAATCCTAGTCACTGAGGGAAAAGGACATTTCCCCAACACCAGCCAACCAGGGGCGGCGGCGGCGGCCGCCGCCGCCAGGTTGCCAGCTCACAGCGGCCATTTGAGGTGGCGGCGCGGGGCAGAGGTGGCCGCTGCGCCTCCAGGGTGCAGCCCCTCCCATGCCAAGCCGACAGGCGGTATGCCCACCCTTCCCTGCTCTCCCTTCTGTGCGAAGCTGAGGGCTGATGCGGACATGTGCACACCCATGGGAAACATATGCTATGAAACCAGACTTCTGTGCAAATTATAGAAACTCTAATCAATGTGAAGATGAGTTATTTTAGCACTAAAACCTCCCACGGTGCCCGCACCTGTTTGGATTAGGATGAGATGAGTGGAGAGGTTTAAGTGCTAAAATAATCCACCATCGGATTAGATCCACTACCGGAAAAACTCACTTTGCCGAGCGCCGCACTCTTTGCCGAGAGTTTTTTTTCGGGCGCTCGGCAAAGAGCTCTTTGCCGAGGGCCGAATAAAAAACTCTCGGCAAAAGAAAAACACTCGGCAAAGAAATTCTTTGCGAGAGCCAAAAAAAAACACTCGGCAAAGAATTTCTTTGCCGAGTGTTTTCTTGCTCTCGGCAAAGAAATTCTTTGCCGAGAGTTTTTTTATTGGCTCTCGGCAAGAATTTCTTTGCCGAGTGTTTTTTTTACACTCGGCAAAGTTAATTTTCAAATCATATTTTGAAACAGTAAATTAATCCAAATAAAAAAACTTTCAACTAAAAAGTTGTTTCACTTATCAAGATGAATAATTTTTATTTTAGTCATTTCTTCATTTGACAAATTTAAAATAAATTTGTTCATAAATCTTACATCTCTCTCCGTTAGTTACGAAACTACAAGAGTGATATATAATATTGTGAATAATATGATAACCATAATTTTGGATGTATAAATGGGTAAACAACCAAAATAAACTTTGTAGATCTTGACAAGTTATGAAAGTTTGTAGTTGATAACTTTTTAATTTGAAGTCATCTAGTTATGCAAAACTACGTTCGAATTGAAAATTTTAAAATTCGAATTTTTTAAAATGCCTTAGATGGAGAAATGGCCAAAATAAAAGTTGTAGATCTCGAAAAGTTATGAAACTTTGGTGTTGACAACTTTTTGATTTGAAATCATCTTGTCAACGAAAACTACGTTTGAAATTGTAAAATTTAAAATTCAAATTTTTATAAACGACCTCGGATGGAAAAACTACCCAAATAAAAGTTGTAGATCTTGAAAAGTTAGAAAAACTTTGTAGTTTACAATTTTTTGATTTGAATCGTTTAGGGCCTCAAATAAGCAAATTACACATGGTTTAGTATAATATATGGGTAATCGAAACGGAGATGGAACGTATATGAGTGTGTAGTGCAGTGGTAGAGGAGGCTCCGCGAACGAGAGGTCGTGAGTTCGAATCCTGCTGACTGCGTGAGAGAAAATTGCGTGAAAAATAGTAGAACTTGCGATTTCAAGGGCAACAAGTGGGCGCTGCCCAGTGGGGCCCCTCCTTCAATTAAATAAAAAATTTTCTTATTTTTTTCGGGGTTTTTTTATTTTTTCTTTGCCGAGAGCCATCTCAGCACTCGGCAAAGGCTTTGCCGAGCGCCCGATAAAAGGCTCTCGGCAAAGAGCCCTTTGCCGATCCATTTTTTGCCGTGTGGCCTTTGCCGAGGGCTGCACTCGGCAAAGGCTTTGCCGAGAGCAAAAGGAGCTTTGCCGAGTGCCTGTGGCACTCGGCAAAGCGACCATGTCCGGTAGTGATCCCTATGTTCTTGATTAGAGTTTCTATAATTTGCACAGGAGGCTGGTTTCCATAGCATACGTTGCTCTCGTGGGAACCCTTCCAGCTGTGCAAAACCGAGCACCCGTCCAATAAGTCTGCAAAGGTAAATATGTCACGCCTTGTTACGTAGGGGCATGTTTTTTGCTTGTCAGTAAAATAATAGTGTTATTAAGTTCCAAAGTAAATCAGTAAGGTATTATTTAGATACTCATGGATCCACCACCTTAATCCATATGTGTTGGGTGGATATCCACAGAAATATCTCCGCCTTACCTGAAATACACTTTGTTGGTCAGGTTAACATCTCACGTACTCAGAGCGCACTGCACCCAGGTCTATCCATTGGCACGGCCGCGACATGCGGTGTGGTGCAGAACCAGTCGCCGGTAAATATCTCGGGCGCCGCCCTTTTTGACTTTATCCGCGCCGCGCCGCGCCTATCTGGCATTCCGGCAGGTCCACAAAGAGCAGAGTTGAGCGTGCGCTTTTTGGTCATGGAGTGCAGCAGTGCCGTCGTCCTTCCGCTCCAGGTCCAGGGCGCCGGGGTTGGGCGCGTCCTCCTCCCCGTGCAGGTGCAGTCGTCGTCGTTCTTGAGGAGGAGGACGACGGAGCGGCAGCACCGGCTCGCGAGTTCCGTGGCGCCGGCGAGGTGCAGCAAGATGTACGTTCCCGGTAGGTAACCGTTAGTTAGCCTGTCAAGTCTACTCTAGACTCTCCATCTGCATCTACTACTCTGTTGCTTCTAGCTATCTATCATACACATGTAGTTTGCTAGTGGGCCGGGTTCGGTACGTGATCCGGTGCAGGTGCAAGTGTAGTGTTGTAGCTAGCAACCACACACTGCTCTGTTATCTATGTTGGCCTCACGGTAGGCTTATGCCTGTCCACGGTTCGTTGTGATGATTCAGGTTTTGGGGAGGGTTCACCGGAGCGGAAGGCGGCAATTAGCCTCCAGCACTTCTTTAACTACATCGCCGTCACGGTTGTCCTTGCACAGCTTGAGGTTGCCTTCTTGCCTTTTGGAATAATGGCTGTTCCTTTCTACTCTACTCAACCAGCACTCGCATTAATTTTTACAAAATTTTTTAGCAAAGTTATATCAGTATATAAATATTGTACTGTCAAGGTATTTTTCATGGAAATATATCCTAGTACAAAGCAATCTCGTATGTGGAAGCATATTGGTATGAAACAGAAAATAAACAAAGGAGAGAAGCATTATATTAGTTTTACACCCCTTAAGTTCAGCAAACAAGATAAATTAAAGTAGTGCTACATTTAAAAATAATAGCATCCATGCACTGTTTCAATTTTTATGTACCCTTGCCGCCCTTGGTCTGTGCAAACTATTGTCCCGATCGAATTTGTTCTTCAATGAATATATTGATATGTGTATACACTATACAGTATACGTACTATCGATATCTGAATTGCTCTCAACTTTGAGACTCGATGTCTTGATGGACAAAGGGACTTGAAATTGCAATCATATTTTGATTTCTTTTTGTTCTTTTATTTCTGGGTCATCAATAAAGAGTTACAACAGGGAAGCTTTACTTTGAGCTGACGGAGTTCATCAGCCGCACCTCTCTGAACGACGCTGAAGTTTTCTGCAAAAAGCTGATACGGGAGTCTCCAAGGCTCAAGGGACTAGGTAAGTCTAGTTTTTAACCGCACACTGTTTTAGTTTGCTCGGTCCTTTTATGAAATTATTACTGAGATATGTGGTCTTGTCTCTTGTTTTTGCTTGGAAACAAACAGCCATGAGGATTCTAGAGGTGTGTGTACATACTCAGAGCATTCATAAATGATGCAATATTCTAAACTTAGTTTATCCAACCTGTATATCAAAGGGATTCAGATGAATTAACGCAACTGCAGGTCCGATCTGCTTATGTGAAGAACGATTTCGAGTGGGACAATTTAAAGAAGTTATCGTTCAAGGTTGCCTTCCTTCAGTCCTATATCTATATATCGGTCTATTACGTGCCAAAAATTACGACCGAACTTTTTAAAGTGAAGTTTGTAGTATGAGTATGCATATATATATATAGCTTAGTTGCCCAGTTGAGATGGTTTCGATTATCTCCAATTAAAAGATGTACTATTAGTGTTATTTTTTCTTAATGCTCTTTTGTCTTCCACTGTCTGCAGATGGTTGATGAGGCCAATACAAAGCTCATGAGGGATTATGTCGTGGAGGTCAGCCAAATTGAAGGCGAAAACTATAACAACAAATGATTTCTCTTTAGCCTTCTTGCCTATAATATTTTATAGACGGCATGTATATGTATATAGTAGAAGATGTACATAGGTTACGGAGCATTAGCTTTGAAACTTTGTTTAGCATATATATGTGCTAGGCATAGCGGATCAGTAGTGTGCCATGTGCGTAGATGGTTAACCACTACCGGAGAACGGACCTTTAGCCCCGGGCCATTTTGGCCTTTAGCCCCGGACATGGAGCCGGGGTTAAGGAATTGGGACTAAAGGCCCGACCTTTAGCCCCGGTTCCCCGCCCCCGGTTGGTAATACCAACCGGGACTAAAGAGGTCTTCAGCCGAGCCACAGTTGCTGGCTTCTTTAGTCCCGGTTGGTATTACCAACCGGGGCTAAAGAGGTCGCCTCTTTTTTCTTTTTTCTTTTCTTTTCAATTGGTTATTGTTTTCGGTTTTACAATTACATTAGGATTTCTAATACGTATTCTTCGCTGCTAATATATTCCATTAGGGTTTTAAATTCGTATCTTCGCTGCTAATAAATATATATAAACACATAAAATTTATAATTACACATAAATAAAATATGAAACTATATATATTATAGATCGAACTATACATATATACATAAAATATACAACATTATCCATCATGCATCCTTAACTTGATATTTACAACACAAATATTGTTCCTGACTTAGAGGTGATACAAGTGTTCGTCTTGGTTTGGCTTCATTGGTTCATCTTTGTTAAACCAATACTCGGTGCCATGCTTAAGGACATGGTCGTTAATGAAGCCCGCGATGGTCTCTTGAATTGCTTTGAGGCGGACCTTATCCATCACCTCGTTCTTCAACCATGTCTCCTTCAATTTGGATTAAAAGAAAAGTAAAGTATTAGCATACATAATATTTATGTAAAAGCAAAAAAATGAAATAAATTTATTTACATGTTACGTACTTGCTGACTCTGTAGAGGAGTTCTTTTTTCATACACCGTTAGGAACTCGCAAACATAGTACGCACATAAATTATTTTCCGGTGACTGCCGTAGAACCCACTGTACAAGATATAAAAAGATTACTCTCGGTTGAGCGTGCGTCTGCTGAGTGATGCTAATGAAGGTAAAAAGACGGGGAGGTAGTACAACTTACATTTAGTCGTAGAGGATCAGGAACTTGCGCTTTTAGATCCGGACGGTGTTTCTGAACAAACCAAGTCCAAACCCTGCACAATATATATAATTGGATCGTTAATTAACTATTGCAGAGTTAAAGAGCAGGAATCAATATTTAAAGATCACATTTACCCTCCAATAATATCTATTATATCTTGGTTTGTGGTTTTCTCAGAGAGTCATAGATTAGCAAACGACTTTCGTGGAGATCGATCACAATTAGTATCCAGTGAAAACAGCATTTATATTTATAAGTCAACACATATATCTTTGTGTCATAACTTATAATAAAATGTGCATATGATAACAAAACTCACCTAAAGTTGTAGGGGAATAGTATATATCTTTGTCCCTTGGTTTACGAAGAACCTCCGCAAATTCCTCTCTGTTTGAGTTTTCCATGCATCTGAGAGAGTATTGCTTGGGTGCTTGATGACGATATATGGATCGATGAAACCAATCTCATTGTCATTTTTACGCCTTAGTTGTCTCATGATGTTTCTGTATATGTTAGAAACGCTTGCTAGTGTGAGGATATACTTATACATATACATAAGCTAAAGTGAGATTATTAAAGAAACAATCACTTACAAGCAAAAGCAGCTGACGAGAGATTTGTCTAGAGCGTCCATGCGGCAGAGCGGATGTAACTCATTAAACTAAACATATATTATTTCATCACCACGAAAAGAATCATGGTCTCTAATTCTGACGCAAATATAGTCATCAGTGTGAGCATCTAGGCCCCCAGTGGGTTTCGGTGATTGGATGACAACGGTAAATTACTATGACTAACGTGTGTTTTGCAGAAACATTTGAGAGTTAGGTCATGGTAATGATGATCGTGAGGGCACTATGGTATTCATGCCCCCTTATTGATGGAATTCGTTGGTTTTCAAAGGATGGACGACGAAGGTGGTGATAGGCTAGTTCTAAGTGTCATTTGGTGTTGAAGGACACTTAGAGTAGCATAGGTCTTTGTTTATCTTTGGCCGTACTATTAAGAGGGGTTTGAATGGGTAGCTTGACCTAGGTGAGAATTTTGAGTTAGGTGTGGTGCACACTTGTTAACCAAAGCCCTAGGTAGCTTAGAAAGGTCCCTAAGATCATAAGGAAGAAAGTTCGTGAAGGGAGCGTCGCAAACCGAAGTCGTTTTGGACTTCAAATCGCGACCGGACGCTCGATCCCTAGTGACCGGACGCTGGGGCATGCGTCCAGTAGTAGGTGGCTGAGGAGTCAGTCTGGTTGCGACCGGACTCACCCTCAGCAGTTGACCGGACGCACCAGGGGGGTGAGTCCGGTCGCATCCAGAGAGGTTCCAGAGAAGAAAATCATCGACTGGACGCGTCCGGTCAGTGGCGATCGGACGCATGCATGCGTCCGGTCAACGTTTCGTACAGTGTCAGGGTAGACGTCACGTAGCCGTTGGGCACTGACCGGACGCGTCCGGTCACCCCGACAGTGCGTCCGGTCAGTATATAACTGGCGGACTTACCCCTTCGTGCATGTTTCGAGTTGGGGGGTATAAATATGCCTCCCCCTCATTCATGCTGTCACTCTTGCTCATTTGAAAGGTTGACAAACACATTGTGATTCCAAGTGAGTGCAAGAGGCCTAGTGAGGTTGAGAGATTTGATAATTGAGTGATCAAACACCTCATTAGTGAATAGAGAGTAGCAAGTGTGCATCCACCCATCTATTAGCCTTGCGTTGGTCAAGTGAGAGTTCTTGCTTGTTACTCTTGGTGATCGGCATCACCTAGACGGCTTGGTGGCGATCGGAGAGCTTGGTGATCATCGGAGGCATTGTGGATGACCCAAGCCAAGTTGTGACCGGTAGCGAGCGATTCACCGGGCCGGAGTGGCGAAGAATCAGCTCGTAGTGAGCACTTGATCCTTGCGCGGATCAAGGGGGAGCGATACCCTTGCGCGGGTGCTCCAACGAGGACTAGGGGGTGTGCCGACACCTCGATACCTCGGCAAAAAGATCATCGTGTCATCTCTACTCTCTTACTACGCATTTACTTTGAGCAATTCAATTTCGCATTTACTTGTTGTTCTCTCATAAGTTGAATTGCCATGCTAGAGTAGAATGGTTTAGCGACAGTCTTTTGTGCATTGATTCTTGTCATACACACTTCTAGGCACTAGGGGGTTAATGGGGCTTGATAGGTTTTATTATTGCAAGAAGTTTTAGAAAAGCCCAATTCACCCCCCTCTTGGGCATCTTGATCCTTTCAATTGGTATCGGAGCCTCGTGCTCTCGATTTAGGCTTAACCGCCTAGAGTTAAGATGTCCGGAGGTGATGGACCACCTCCCATGTTTGAGGGAGACGACTTTCCATATTGGAAAATCCGTATGGAGTCGTACCTAGAAGCGGTTGATGTGAAATGCCGTGATGCCGCCATAACCGGCTTTGCCAAGCCCAAGGAAGGCACAAGCCTCACTCCTAATGAGGAGGAAAATGAGAAATGGAATGCAAAGGCCAAAAACATTCTTTTAGAGGCATTTGCAAAGATGTGTTCAACCGTGTTCGGAACCACAAAAATGCCCATGATCTATGGGAAACACATTTGTGCGCTCCATGAGGGAACCAAGAGTGAGCGTGAGGAACAATCATTTGGTTATGAAAAAGCTTCACTCTTTTGATATGCATGCTAATGAAAGTGCAAATGAAATGTACTCACAGTTGAATGTTCTTGTAGAAGAGCTAAATGGACTTGGCCTCACACAAATGCAACCATCCGATGTTGTGAGGAAGATTCTTTGTGTCCTTCCAATTGAGAAGTATGGACACATCATGACGGTGCTACATCATGGTGATCTTTCCACCACTACACCAACTCAAATCTTGGGAAAGATCAATGCGCATGAGATGTACATGCACATCACACCAAGTGGTGGCTCCTCCACCGACAAGAAGAAGGACTTGGCCTTCAAAGCTAGCCATGACAAGAAGGGCAAGTCCAAGGCTATTGTGGTGCATCATGAGAGCACAAGTGATGAAGAAGATGATTCCAACATTGCTCTCATGGTGAGAAGGACCACCAAGATGTTGAAGAAGCTTCACAAGAATGGAGTCAACTTTGACTCAAGAAAGAAGAAGTTCTTCACAAGTAGCAAGAGGAGGCCAATCTCCGAAATGGATTGCTACAATTGCGGTGAGCTTGGCCATCTTGCTCATCAATGCACCAAGCCCAAGAAAGAGAGCTACAAGAACAAGAACAAGGGCAAGAAGTATGACTCATCAAGTGAAGATGAGAAGAAGGATGAAAAGCCCTACTACAAGAAGGATGGCAAGAAGAAGAAGCAATACCACAAGAAAGGTGGAAAGGCTTACATTGTTGGTGATTGGCTCACCGACATTGATTCCTCCAGTGGCTCATCAAATGAAGATAGTGATGATGAGAAGGAGAAGGTGGCCGCTCTAGTCATTGGCTCCTCTACACCACCACCACCACCGTCGCCATCATCATCTACACACCTATGCCTTATGGCCAAGGGTGACCGGAATGTACAAAACGATGATGACTCTAGTGATAGTGATAGTGATGGTGAATTTGAGGCTCCCACTTATGATGATCTTGTCAAATTGCTAAATGACTACTCTAAAATCATAAGAAAGACTAGAGCTAAAAATAAAAAGCTTGTTGATGAAAATGAATCTCTTGTTGAAAAATGTGATCATGCTATTCATGCTAGTGATGAGCTAAAAAATGAACTTGCTCCTATGTCATCCACTATCAAGGAGCTCAAGTCCTCTAACAAAGAGCTCAAAGCTAAAAGTGAGAAATTTGATAAGGTGCATAGTGACTTTACCACTAGTTATCAATTGCTCAAGGAACAATACACTCAAGTGAAAGTAGATTATGATACTCTCACCATTGCTTATGATATGCTTTCACATGAGACACTTGATGCTCCTAACCTTGTTGTTAAGTGTGACATAGCAACATCTTGTGAGGACTTGGTTAGTGAACATGATGAGCAAAGAGCTAGTGGCAAGGGCAAGAATGTGGTTGTGGCCGATCACTATGATGATTATATCAAGATCAAGAATGAGAATGCAAAGCTCAAGGTTGATCTAGAGAAGCTTGCAACCACAAAGCAAGTCATTGTTGAAACCCCAGATGATGAGTATAGCATGACACTTGAGCTTGACATGCTAAAAGAAGAGAATAAGAGATTGAAGATGGAGAGAGACTACAAGATGACACCATCTCAACTAGAGCTCCAACAAGAGAATGACAAGCTCAAGAAAGAGAAGGAGCACCTCACCACCGGGTTGAAGAAATTCTCCAAGGGACAATGTCTTCAAAGTGAGCTACTCATGAACACGGTCATGAAGACAAATAGAAATGGCATTGGCTTTCTTGAAGAGAAGATGAAGCAACGCAAGAGCATCACTAAGCCAAAGAAGAAGAAGATTGGAAGATGCTATGAGTGTGGAAAGGAAGGACACTTTGCTCATAATTGTGAAGAGCCTAAACCTACATCCTTGACCAAGCATGCTAGGCCCTTTGCTTTCAATGCTCACTACATGCTTAGACAAGACTCTAGTGGCAAGATGAAAGTTATGTTCATGGGGCCTCCTAACAAGAATAGGCCAAAGCAAATTTGGGTTGAAAAGTCACTAGTAGAGAAGGTTAAGGGACCGCAACAAGTTTGGGTCCCAAAAGCTCAAGCTTGATTTCTTATGTGTGTAGGTGAACTACAAGACCGGTGGATCTCATTGGGTGATTGATAGTGGTTGCACTCAACATATGACCGGTGATCCCCGGATGTTCACCTCACTAGAAGAGAATGTCAATGACCAAGAGAAGATAACATTTGGTGACAACTCAAAGGGAAATGTCAAAGGATTGGGCAAAGTGGCAATATCAAATGATCATACCATCTCCAATGTGCTACTAGTTGCATCATTGAGCTTCAACTTGCTATCCGTTGGGCAACTATGTGATCTTGGCTTTCAATGCTTGTTCACCGACAAGGAAGTGGTTGTAACCAAGAAAGATGATACACAAGTGATATTCAAAGGCTTTAGATACAACAATCTCTATCTAGTGGATTTCACCTCCGAAGATGCCAACTTGAAGACATGTTTGTTCACTAAGCAATCACTTGGTTGGCTATGGCATAGAAGGTTAGCACATGTTGGAATGAACACTCTCAACAAGCTATTGAAGAAGGATTTGGTTAGGGGCTTGAAGGATGTCAAATTTGAGAAGGACAAATTGTGTAGTGCATGTCAAGCCAACAAGCAAGTTGCAAACACTCATCCAACCAAAGCCTTTGTATCAACATCAAGAGAGTTGGAGCTTCTACATATGGATCTATTTGGACCAACAACATATGCTAGCTTGGGTGGAAACCTCTATTGCCTAGTGATTGTTGATGACTATTCTAGATACACTTGGGTATTCTTTCTTCATGACAAATCTGAAGCAACCCCTTCATTCAAGAAGTTTGCCAAGAGAGCCCAAAATGAGTTTGACTTGAAGATCAAGAAGATAAGAAGTGACAATGGAAGAGAGTTCGACAACACCCACATTGAGCAATATTGTGATGAAGTTGGGATCAAGCATGAAGTCTCCGCAACCTACACACTACAACAAAATGGGGTAGTTGAGAGGAAGAACCGAACACTAATCACCCTAGCAAGGACTATGTTAGATGAGTACACTACACCGGAAAGATTTTGGGCGGAAGCAATCAACACCGCTTGCTATGCATCAAATCGGTTGTTCCCCCATCGTCTCCTTGGCAAGACCCCCTATGAGCTACTCAACAACAAGAAGCCGGATGTATCATTCTTTAGAGTGTTTGGGTGCAAATGCTACATCTACAAGAAGCGCCCACACCTAGGGAAGTTTCAACGCCGATGTGATATTGGTTTTCTTGTTGGTTACTCATTGAAGTCCAAAGCATATCGAGTATTCAACCATGCCACCGGGATGGTAGAAGAAACATATGATGTGGAATTCGATGAATCTAATGGTTCTCAAGGAGAGCATGAAAATCTTGATGATGTAGGTGATGAACCATTTAGGGAAGCCATGAAGAATATGCCAATTGGAGCCATCAAGTCTAAAGATGATGATGATGATGTGCAAGTCATTGACAAGCCATACTCATCCAATGTACCACATGTCGATGACAAAGAAGGGAGGGATCCATTTGAAGATACTCATATCTCCCATGATCAAATGGTGGTACAAGATCAAGATATTGATGCTCCACAAGCGGCCCCTCAAGTAGTTGATCAAAGGACTACGCCTCTACTACAAGCTCATCCTCAAGAACTCATCATAGGGAGTCCAACAAGGGGTGTAATGACTCGATCTCAAAAACTTGCTTTATATATTAAACATCACTCCTTTGTGTCTCTTGTTGAGCCTACCATTATAGATGAAGCTCTAGGTAATCCGGATTGGGTGAATGCTATGCATGAAGAATTAAACAACTTCACCCGCAACCAAGTTTGGACACTTGAAGAGCGACCCAAAGGTGCAAGAGTCATTGGAACAAAATGGGTGTTTAGGAACAAGCAAGATGATCAAGGCAAGGTTGTTAGAAACAAGGCAAGGCTAGTAGCAAAGGGGTTCTCTCAAGTTGAAGGTTTGGATTTTGGAGAGACCTTTGCACCGGTTGCAAGACTCGAAGCCATTCGTATCCTCCTTGCATATGCATCACATCATGACATTAAATTATATCAAATGGATGTGAAAAGTGCATTTTTAAATGGCTTCATAAATGAACTAGTCTATATTGATCAACCTCCCGGGTTTGAAGACCCTAGATATCCTAATCATGTTTATAGGTTGTCCAAGGCGCTATATGAGCTCAAGCAAGCCCCAAGAGCATGGTACGAGCGCCTCCGGGACTTCCTCATTGAGAAGGGCTTCACCATTGGGATGGTCGACACCACACTATTCACCAAGAAGCTTGATGAAGAGATCTTCATTTGTCAAGTCTACGTTTATGATATCATCTTCGGGTCAACAAATGAAGCATATTGCAAGGAATTTGGTGACTTGATGTCGAAGGAGTTTGAAATGTCCATGATTGGAGAGCTCACATTCTTCCTAGGCTTCCAAGTCAAGCAATTGAAGGAGGGGACTTTCATATCTCAAGAGAAGTATACAAAAGACCTCCTCAAGCGCTTAAACATGGATGATTGCAAGCCTATCAAGACTCCAATGCCAACAAATGGACATCTCGACCTAGATGTGGGAGGTAACCCGGTTGACCAAACTCTCTACCGTTCTATGATTGGTAGCTTGTTGTATTTGACCGCATCTAGGCCCGATATCATGTTCAGTGTGTGCATGTGTGCTCGCTTTCAAGCCAATCCTAGGGAATCACATCTCATAGCGGTGAAGAGAATCCTTAGGTACCTAAAGCACACCCCAAGCATTGGCCTTTGGTATCCCAAAGGAGCTAACTTCCAACTTGTTGGGTATTCTGATTCGAATTACGCGGGTTGCAAAATAGAAAGAAAAAGCACATCCGGAGGGTGCCATTTGCTTGGGAGATCAGTTTCATGGAGTTCTAAAAAGCAAAATAGTGTGGCCTTGTCTACCGCCGAGGCAGAATACATAGCCGCGGGTGCTTGTTGTGCACAAATCCTTTACATGAAATAAACCCTTTTAGACTATGGTGTAGTTCTAGAAAGGGTACCTTTGTTGTGTGACAATGAGAGCGCGGTTAAGCTTGCTAACAACCCGGTTCAACACTCTCGCACAAAGCACATAGATATTCGCCATCACTTCCTTAGAGATCATGTTTCCAAGAAAGACATATCCTTAGAGGGAGTTAGAACCGAAGATCAATTGGCGGATATCTTCACAAAACCCCTAGATGAGAATACCCTTTGTAGATTGCGAAGTGAGCTTAATGTGCTTGATCTAAGTAACTATGTCAAAAGGTGAAAAAGGTTGTCTTTGCATTGCATTGTATCATATGCCATGTTTAAATTACTCTATGCATATAGGCTTGTCAGACGTGGTTAAGATAACCGCCCTAAAAAGCGTGCGAAAAAGCTTACCCATGAGCAAACTTGACAAGCAACCTAGATTCAAATTCCGTATTGCATTTCATATGCATGTGTGTTGCTTTGTCGTTTCTTTTCGGTTATGCTTTGAGCAACCGCTGTGTTCGTCCACCTCTAGGGGTAGCATTTGAGGCTCCTAATGGTTGAGACCCCTAGTTTTGGTGGCCACATGTTGTCTCCTCGGTTTTTATTGCCTATCTTATCTAGCAAACTAAATTAGCCTATGGAAAAATATTTGAAAAATTTGAGGGTTTGAGAGAGGTCACTCCTCTAGGTTCTAACTGGTGTTTATTTGCTTCTTATTTGAGTTGGAACTTGGTTGGGAGAAGTCGGCGCGTAAAATCAAGTCAAAACAGGGTTTTCCCTGTGACCGGACGCTGCGACCGGACGCTCCTGGTGCGTCCGGTCAGTTCTCCTCACGCACATGATGAAAAGTGTCATCGTCGCGTCCGGTCATGTGCTCGCGGGTGCGTCCGGTCGTTGGTCGCAGTAGGATCGAACGCTGGGTGCGTCCGGTCGTCCTTGATTGGACGCGTCCGGTCGCGCAAAAACCGTTTTGGGAGCTCTCTGTGGTCGATCGAACGCTCGGGTTCATGCGTCCGGTCACTCTGCGATGCATCCGGTCATCACTTAAAGTGTGCAATGAGGTTCTCTAACCGACACGTGGGCCCTCACTCCTTCCTCGCCCGCCCCCGAGCCCGACTCCACCCGTGCCCTAACCCCACGCCGCCGGCCGCCGCTCCCACCCAGCCACCGCGCCCGCTAGTGCCGCCGCGCCCCGCTAGTGCTGCTGCGCCCTCCCGCGCCGCAGCGCCCATGCCCGCGCCGCCACCCCGCTCCTGCGCCACCGCCCGGCGCCCACGCCCGCGCCCGTGCCAGCGCCGCCGCTCGCCGCCCCCGAGCCGCAACCTCTCCACCTCGCCGGAGTTCGCGTGTTTCTCGCCGGAGGACGCTTCCAACCCTGATCCTCCTCTCCGGTGACCTCTATCCGGCCAGCAATCCCCCCGTGAGCTCCCCACCCCATCCCATCACCTGTGCATGCAACGTGCTCGACAGAATGCCTCAACCAAAGTTCATGTCGTTTTAACTAGTTTCTTGGCCATTCTCTCGCGCAGATCCTTCCGGTGAGACATCTTGGTGCCCGAACGTGTCGGTGTCTTTCCTCAGCTTCGTCGGTTCGTCGTGTCTCGTCAGGTAGCATAGCCATGCCTCGTCTCTCTCTTTCCTCTTGCTTTGCTTCCGATAGGGTTCTCTTATCTCTAGATTATATGCTTATATATATCCCTATCTATCTATTGCAGCGAGTCAGGACCGTATCAGTGAGCCGTGTGGCAGTGACAGCTAAATCCGGGGCCAAGCTCACGGATACAGAATGAGGCCAAGCCTCTGAGGTTCAGTCCAGTCCTCTGTTTGCTTGGCAGTGATTCTCAGTGGCAGTTGGTGGCAGTGTTTCTGTTCTTGTAGCGATGGCTCGCTGCAAGAATGTCGGCGGCGGTCCCGGGGTCGATCCTCCTCCCCCGCGCCCTCCCTCTGGTGCCAAGGGGAAGCGGCTTCAGAAGCTCATCTCCAAGAAGCGCAAGCGTCTAGACCGTGACTCCGAGATAGCTCTGGCAGCAGCTCGAGCAGCCGAGAGAGTAGAGCAGGGCGGTCAGGCAGGGGGTCTTCGTATTCGAGACCCGGTTTCAGCTCAAGAGAGTCAGAGAAGTGGTCAGCAGAGCGGTCAGAGGATTTGCGACCTTCTTACAGAGCAGCAGGTGCAGGCTCTGCTTCGAACTGAGGGAGGCATCGTCAGGATTCAGGATCACGAGTACTCCCTCGATGACCCCGCTGAGCTCCTCCCTCCCGACTTTCAGTTCTCGTCAGAGGCAGCTTCAGCTCTTGCCGCAGCTATAGCCAGTGGGTCAGCTCCTGACCCCAGTTCAGCTACAGAGACCCAGGTAGAGGGTCAGACAGAGGAGCAGCCAGCTCAGCAGCCACTCCACAGGTCCACCCGCTCTCGCACTCAGGTGTCTCCTCGACCTGAGGGGCAGAGGCGGGGTGGTCGATCCCCTCCGAGGCCACAGGGACCCCCACCTGTGGAGCACTTGGACCTGCGGGTGGCGACGACACGTCAGGTATAGGCACTACATCTGATCCTGTATGAGGAGTGGTTCCCAGCTGCCAGGCACCCTCAGGCCGCTGAGGGCTTCTACACTGTTATACAGGAGGATTTTTACCGGGCTTATGTCAACAGCGGCGTCCATATTCGTCCACACCGCGTTTGTCCGCTGGAGACTATAGTCGCAGTTGCAGGGGAGGCCATTCGTCCTATGCTCTCATATCTACCTGGTTTAGCAGATCTTCTGGGATGCAGTGGTCAGTATGTTGAGGATTGGGTTCAGCAGTTCTACGCGTCCCTGTGGATCTCCCCGGATCACCAGTTCCTATACTTTGCTTTCAGGGGGAGGTCCTATAGGATCTACAGCTCACGTGCCCGAGAGTATCTTGGTCTGACTACCTATCCGACTCGGGTTCACACGCTGTGCTATGGAGAGACAGAGCCGCCTAGGCGTCCACACGCAGGCGAGATTCCACCTGCCGACTTGGTTCATGCCTGCTTCCGGGAGCCGTCCGGCGAGGGGTCCAGCCGACATCCTCGTGACTTGACGCCGACGGCCCGTCTCATGAACGAGGTCATGAGGTGCACTCTTCTACCTCGGACAGGCTACAGAGAGGGGCTGACACGTATTCAGATCTGGCTAGTTCACCACCTGGTTTCTCAGCTGGAGTTTGATATTTGGGATGTGATTATTTCTGAGATGGAGGATACACTGGCAGAGGGATTCAAGGGTCACCGGCAGCTCCCTTATGCTTACCTGATTTGCTATCTTCTGAGGAGGATCATTCCGGCCCTGCTTCCAGAGCTTCTCCAGACACCAATGGAGTTCCCCGTGTACGACACTCGCCAGATTGCTGGGGATCGTCCAGACACTCGTCCCAGAGGTCAGCGCCAGAGGCCGGTTGTCACAGAGACAGAGGCACAGCAGGATGAGACTATCAGTTAGTTGGCAGAGGCTGAGCTCGCAGCACTTGAGGCAGAGGGAGAGGACCCCGACGATGAGTTTCCGTCTGACAGCACCGATGACGACTACACTCCCCTTCCGAGGATGCGTCCACATGGAGCTCACGACTCAGAGGCCTCCTCCTCACGTATGGCCGGCTCCGATCCAGCTCTTCTAGCTATACTTTCTCAGATGGAGCAGCAACAGTCTCGGCTTTTTGAGGAGGTTCAGCGTCAGGCTGAGGAGTAGCGATGACAGGCACAGGAGCAGGCCCAACTGGCAGAGGCATAGGCAGTGGCCGCAGCACAGGCTCAGGAGCGCCAGGACGCTCTCCAGAGGCAGATGATTCAGCTTTAGACACAGACTCTTGCCTTCATGGAGAGGATGGCGGCTCTTCCACAGTTACCTCAGCCGCCTCAGTTTCAGCTGCAGTAGCCCGGACCGTCGACCTCTTACTACACGACAGCTCCTTCGTCGATGGTCTCACCCTTTCCGCAGTACCCTCAGTGGTTCTCTTCACCTTTGCCAGGGCAGCAGCCAGGGTTCACGCCGATCCGCTCAGGTTTCACTCCTACTCAGATGGAGTCGATCCTCGTGACCCCTCGGAGTCTGGAGGCTTCGTTCAGCGAGCTCACCGGTCTGCCTACCCCGCCAGACTTCGTCTTACCGGTGTCCTCCGCTCCAGCTCCTGCTCCCGCTATTGGTACCACAGAGACTGTACCTTCCTCTGTAGCGTCGTTCGAGCCACCAGTCTCTCAGAGTTCGACTTTGCCGGTCAGTTCAGCGCCAGAGCCTTCAGTGACAGTGTCAGTGGCTGCGACTGAGACAGTGGACCCTCCTCCAGAGCCAGCGCTTCTAGAGCCAGAGCTTCCCGCGCCAGAGGCCGCTCCAGAGATAGTTGAGCAGACCCAGACCGCTTCTCCTCCACGTCCCGTGACCGAGGGTCAGTCAGCTCACAGTTTGTCATCCGACGAGGAGGCTTACCTTGCTCAGTTTGAGACACTCCCGCGCACCTCGTCTCCCGACTCGTCTGCTCCCGTCCTGCCTTCTGACCCTTAGTTTTTGGTCTTTGATGCCAAAGGGGGAGAGAGCGTATGTTAGACATAGGGGGAGCTTGTGAGAGGGTCTCGGTTCTTTTGTATGATCTTGCACTCATATGCATACATGTTTATCTTTTGGCACTTGTACGATATGTGTATGTCTTTTGGATGTGACCTGATATGTTGGATGTGACATGATATGCTTCACTTGTTATATATTCCATGTCACTTGTTTATGCTCTTTTGTGACATGATATGCTTAACTCATTATTTTCTACATGTCACATGTTTATGCTCATTTACATTGCTTCCGCACTTATACTCCGATAAATGAGCTTGTTCATAAGTACTTGTGTTAACTCTTATTATGTTGAGTACTTATGTGGACTTGGTTTGTATAAGCATGCCTAACCCCATTTGGTCTTATTGTCACATGCTTATATGAACCAAGCTATTGAAAACCTCACCTCTCTTTCAAACATACTTGAGGTTGTCACCAATCACCAAAAAGGGGGAGATTGTGAGCATCTAGGCCCCCAGTGGGTTTCGGTGAATGGATGACAACGGTAAATTACTATGACTAACGTGTGTTTTGCAGAAACAGTTGAGTTAGGTCATGGTAATGATGATCGTGAGGGCACTATGGTATTCATGCCCCCTTATTGATGGAATTCGTTGGGTTTTCAAAGGATGGATGACGAAGACGGTGATAGGCTAGATCTAAGTGTCATTTGGTGTTGAAGGACACTTAGAGTAGCATATGTCTTTGTTTTATCTTTGGCCGTACTATTAAGAGGGGTTTGAATGGGTAGCTTGACCTAGGTGAGACTTTTGAGTTAGGTGTGGTGCACACTTGTTAACCAAAGCCCAAGGTAGCTTAGAAAGGTCCCTAAGATCATAAGGAAGAAAGTTCGTGAAGGGAGCGTCGCAAACCGAAGTCGTTTTGGACTTCAAATCACGACCGGACGCTCGATCCCTAGTGACCGGATGCTGGGGCATGCGTCCGGTCAGTAGGTTTGGCTGAGGAGTCAGTCTGGTTGCGACCGGACTCACCCTCAGCAATTGACCGGACGCACTAGGGGGGTGAGTCCGGTCGCGTCCAGAGAGGTTCCAGAGAAGAAAATCATCGACCGGACGCATCCGATCAGTGGCGATCGGACGCATGCATGCGTCCGGTCAACGTTTCGTACAGTTGTCAGGGTAGACGTCACGTAGCCGTTGGGCACTGACCGGACACGTCCGGTCACCCCGACAGTGCGTCCGGTCAGTGTATAAACTGGCAGGACTTACCCCTTCGTGCATGTTTCGAGTTGGGGGGTATAAATATGCCTCCCCCTCATTCATGCTGTCACTCTTGCTCATTTGAAAGGTTGACAAACACATTGTGATTCCAAGTGAGTGCAAGAGGCCTAGTGAGGTTGAGAGATTTGATAATTGAGTGATCAAACACCTCATTAGTGAATAGAGAGTAGCAAGTGTGCATCCACCCATCTCATTAGCCTTGCGTTGGTCAAGTGAGAGTTCTTGCTTGTTACTCTTGGTGATCGGCATCACCTAGACGGCTTGGTGGTGCTCGGAGAGCTTGGTGATCATCCGGAGGCATTGTGGATGACCCAAGCCAAGTTGTGACCGGTAGCGAGCGATTCACCGGGCCGGAGTGGCGAAGAATCAGCTCGTAGTGAGCACTTGATCCTTGCGCGGATCAAGGGGTAGCGATACCCTTGCGCGGGTGCTCCAACGAGGACTAGGGGGGTGTGCCGACACCTCGATACCTCGGCAAAAAGATCGTCGTGTCATCTCTACTCTCTTTACTACGCATTTATCTTTGAGCAATTCAATTTTGCATTTACTTGTTCTCTCATAAGTTGAATTGCCACGCTAGAGTAGAATTGGTTTAGCGATAGTCTTTTGTGCGATTGATTCTTGTCATACACACTTCTAGGCACTAGGGGGTTAATTGGGGCTTGATAGGTTTTATTATTGCAAGAAGTTTTAGAAAAGCCCAATTCACCCCCTCTCTTGGGCATCTTGATCCTTTCAATCAGCTTTTCTGCCACACGCCGTGAGGTACCACTGATTTAGCAAGTGCATTTGCGTACCAAGATCCCTCAGGGCCGCTGGGTTGTATAGACTTTGACCATATACATATGCCCTCTGCCATCTATCAACTTCTGGAGCACTTATGATGCCTGCTTCTTCAAGTATGTTTTCCACATTTAAACCAGTTTCCTCGAAAAATTTGAGCAGTTGCTCAGGATCAACGTCTCCATATGTTCGTTGTATGATGTCCATGTTTGTACCATATTCATTCCCAACAGCTAGATCCGGCACTGATTGTTGCGTTTGTTCCCCGAGCTATGGGACACCCTTTCCTGCTCTCTTCTTTGTCTTCTTCGCCTCCTCAATTGATTTGCTGAGTGTGCGATCATAGTCTGATTTTGGCGAAGCCTTATGGGCAGCACGTACCTTTCTCTAGTGAGCGTCCACAGTTTGCCTTAGTTTTTCAGGATGGACAAAAAGGTACAGCTTCTCCGGGTTTCGCTTTGCTCGACTACTAGCAACGACAGCGTCGAAGAACTTGTTCAAGTCTTTTTGCGCTACAACTTCAGTCTCCTCATCGGTCATGTCATATGGAAGTTTTGTCATCTTGGGAATGGCCGCTGGTTTTCTCACAGAGGCTGTCTTCTTCGGAGGTGGTGGGGCTGACGCCTTTGTTTGTGTGACAGGCCTCTTCTTTGTTGGCGGTGGCGGTGTTGGAACCTGCCGTGGAGATGGGGCAGGTGGCGGTGTTGGATCCCGCTGTGGAGGAGATGGTGGGGCCGGTGGCGGTGTTGGATCACGCCGTGGGGGAGATGGAGCCGGTGGCGGTGTTGGATCCCGTCGTGGAGGAGATGGTGGGGCCAGTGGCGATGATGGATCCCGTCGTGTTAGATCCCGATCATCATCACCCGCAACATTGTGATCATGTGGTGAATGAATAATTGGACTTAGGTTGGGGGATGTCCTGCTGCGAAAACCACATGGTATATGAGTATCCATTTATACTATTAGCTCACCAATATTATTAACATTCATTCACTAATTTCATACACACCTAGGGTTAGGTTGTTGAGGAGGAGGAGGTGATGCACCAGGAATTATGATATAACGCTTGCGCCAACATATGAATGTCTTCTCCGCTTCTCCTAATGTCTTCTCGCCATCACCTCCTTTAATGTCAAGTTCAACATTGTTGTAACCTTTCACCACCCCTATCCACCGAGACGCTAGCATATCCAAGAGGTATTATTGCCCCATGACATCTTGGTGTCTTCGTAGGATCGATAGGAGATACAACACCTATAGCCACCATGACTGTGGCATTCCCCTGTGGAATGTGCAGTTCACATGTCGTGAGAGGCTCGGTGGTGTCATCCACGGGAAAGTGCAGTCCTGCGTCTGGCACCTCTGTGGAAGCGCAACTGCTTTTCATTTGATCTGGGGGACTGATGTTGACTCCTAGCTCTGATACAGATTGCCTTTGCATCGAACTTACTGCTAACTGCACTTGCTTTTTTATTTCCTCGCTCATTTTGTCTTCAAGTGCTTTTTCTCGCTCAACTGCTTCACGAGTCGCGGCCTGTGATTGAAAAACCATTTCCTCTAACCTTTGCATCCGCTCTGCCTCCTCCTCCTTCTTTCTCACGTGGCTTCTATAGGTCTCTTTGTCCCGAGGGAAGGCATGCTCCCACAACACCTCCCCATAGCCTCTGGTTCTCCCACCGTGTTCAGGATTCTCTAGGGCGTATGTCAGCTCGTCCTTTTCTCTGTTCGGCTGCCACCTGCCACTATGAGCTATTTCTCTAGCATAGGCAAAACTTTCTGCTGCTCTATGGAGTTTTTCGCCATACTCTATCCTTCCCGTCTGTAGGTCTAGACTTCCTCCATGACCAAAAAACCAATACTTGGCGCGCTCAGGCCAGTTTATTGATTCTGGTTCAATGCCCTTGGCTAGCATCTCTCGTTCCATTCTTTCGCATTTAGGAATGGCACTCTTGTAGCCACCTGATCCCAAGTGATGGTGGTATTGTTTTTGTCGGGCATTCTGTTGGTTCCTCCTGACCCGTGCCTCACCCTCTTCTGATTTCTTGAATTCTACGAACTCATCCCAAAATGGCCTCAACTTGACGTAGGCCTTAGTGTTGAAATCCGGAGTTAGATCCTTCTTGATAAATGTGTTATACAACTTCTTCTTCCAACCCTGGAATAGTGTTGCCATTTTCTGCATAGCCCACTCCCGAACTCTTTCCTTCAAATTTCTATCTTCTGTTTCAAGCGTGAAATGTGCAAGGACATCTTGCCAAACTAGTTCCTTATCAAGATCAGAGACAAAACTTATATGAGGAGCACTTTTCTTTTCCTTCCATTCACGAGCACTGATCGGGATCTTATCCCTTACAAGGTACCCACAGTGGTTAACAAATTTCTGTGCATGTTCTCCAAGTACTTGGCCTGTTTCCTCGTTGAATTCCGAGATAATGTACCGGCCATCCAACAGCTTCTTCGAACCTCGTACGGTCCTACTCGTCCCGGTAGTCGTTGTTGATCCGGAGGGCTACGTATGTAGGAACAGTACATTATAAATACATTTATAAATTGTTTAGAATTTCAGGTGCACATAGAGATTGTAGGTATACCTCGCCAATATTTTCTTGCATGATTTCTTCATAATCGGCAAAGTATTGACTACCGTCATCTACTTCTTGATTATTGTTATCATCACCTGCTAATTCTTGATTAGCGCCGCTGTTGATTAAGTCATACATTTCCTCCTCCATATTGTCAACTGGGTCGGCCATTTCTGCGAATAACATGGACGATAATAAACACCATATTTCTACAAATAACGTATATTCATAAAGACCATATTTATTTTTATTTAACACTTTGTAAAGGTAACATGATCGATAATAAACACTTTGGGTTTAGGGTTTAGGGTTTAGGCTCTAGGTTTATGGTTTAGGGTTTCACGTTTGGGGTTTCGGGTTTGGGGTTTAGGGTTTAGGCTCTAGGTTTATGGTTTAGGGTTTCAAGTTTGGGGTTTCGGGTTTGGGGTTTAGGGTTTCAGGTTTGGTGTTTAGGGTTTTAGGTTTGGGGTTTAGGGTTTCGGGTTTGGGGTTTAGGGTTTTGTCCATATTTATATATATGACCGATATAAATAAATGTATAGATATCTAAAGACCAAAATATCTAAGTAATTATTCCATAAAGACCATATTTATTTTTTATTTAACACTTTGTAAAGGTAACACGATCGATAATAAACACTTTGGGTTTAGGGTTTAGGGTTTAGGCTCTAGGTTTAGGGTTTAGGGTTTCGAGTTTGGGGTTTCGGGTTTGGGGTTTAAGATTTCAGGTTTGGGGTTTAGGGTTTCGGCTCTAGGTTTAGGGTTTAGGGTTTCACGTTTGGGGTTTAGGGTTTGGGGTTTAGGATTTCAGGTTTGGGGTTTAGGGTTTCGGGTTTAGGGTTTCGGGTTTAGGGTTTAGGGTTTAGGGTTTAGTCTCTAGGTTTATGGTTTGGAGTTTAGGGTTTTGGGTTTAGGGTTTTGGGTTTTGGGTTTTCGGGTTTGGGGTTTCGGGTTTGGGGTTTAGGGTTTAGGGTTTAGGCTCTAGGTTTATGGTTTGGGGTTTAGGGTTTCGGGTTTAGGGTTTGGGGTTTGGGGTTTAGGGTTTAGGGTTTATGCTCTAGGTTTATGGTTTAGGGTTTGGGGTTTGGGGTTTGGGTTTTAGGGTTTAGGGTTTAGGGTTTATGGTCTAGGCTCTAGGTTTATGGTTTCGGGTTTCGGGTTTTGGGTTTCGGGTTTGGGGTTTAGGGTTTCAGGTTTGTTGTTTAGGGTTTAGGGTTTTGGGTTTGGGGTTTATGGTTTCGGGTTTGGGGTTTAGAGTTTTGTCCATATACATATACACGACCGATATAAATAAATGTATAGATATCTAAAGACCAAAATATCTAAGTGATTATTCCGTAAACATATACACGACCATATTTGTAAAAATAACACTACCGACATAATCGAAAAGTCATGTCTAAGTGATTATTCCATAAACATATCTAAGTGATTATTCAATAAACATATCTAAGTGATTATTCTATAAACATATCTAAGTGATTATTCCGTAAACGTATCTAAGTGATTATTCCTCCTCCATCTATCACAAAGGACACACCGTTGACGAGAGGACGATGACGAGGATGACGACGCGGTGAGGACGACGACGGACGGTGGCGAGGATGACGACGCGGTGAGGACGACGACGGACGACGGCGAGGATGACGTCGCAATGAGGACGACGACGGACGGCGGCGAGGATGACGTCGCGGTGAGGATGACGGCGGACGGCGGCGTGGTCAACGCGACCAATCTCTTTTTTTCTACATGAGTAAATAACATAATATTTTGTTAGGGTAAAAAACATTTTCTATAAACATTTTCTACAAATGTCCGTGCGTTGCAAAGGAACACACAATTTATATATTTATTTTTCTATAAATATATATGTATACACTACAAAGAAACATTTTCTATAAACATGATTTTCTAAAAATGATTTATATAACTATATTTATATAAATATATATTCATTTTTCTATAAACATATATACACTGCAGTGCATTAATATCATATTTTCTGATATTCTCTAAATATATGTATATATATTCATTTTCTATAATCATTCATTTTCTATATATATCTATTTTATTTTTCTATAAATATATATGTATTTATAATCATTTTTCTATAATCATTCATTTTCTATATATATCATTTTTTCTTTCATTCTTCCTGCACACAACACACACAGTGCACACACACACGCACACACACAGTGCACACACACGCACTGCACACAACAACACGCACACACACACACACAACACACGCACGCACTGAGCACGGCGGCGCGACCGCGCCTGGCCTCCTCACCGGCGGCGCGAGAGGACGAGGCGCGTGCGGCCGCCGAGTGCGGCGGCGAGGGAGGCCGGCGAGGGCCGGCGACGGAGAGAAGAGGAGGCGTCGGCGCGGGAGGCGACGGAGAGAAGAGGAGGCGTCGGCGCGGGAGGCCGGCGAGGGCTGGCGACGGAGAGAAGAGGACGACGGCGAGGCAGACGTCGGCGAGGGAGGTGGCGGGACAACGGCGGCGCGGCACTGGATCAGAGACGGCAAGGGCGGTCTGACGTCGATATGAGGAAGAAGGAGGGCACTGTGCCCTATATACGCGGGGAACCTTTAGTCCCGGGCCGTGGCACCACCCGGGACTAAAAGACCTTTAGTCCCGGGCGGGCTTACGCCCCGGGACTAAAGGTACCTTTAGTCCCGGGTGGTGCCACAGCCCGGGACTAAAGGTTCTTTCCCGCCACTGTTTTGGGCTTTCCGTATTTTGGGTTTTGTATTAGGTTTTCACTATATTAATATGTTGTAATACTTGTTAATTGCAAAGTAAATTCAATATTAGGCATAAAATTTCTTAAAAATAGCAGTTGTATTTTCTTTTACCTTATTGTGTAGTAGAAAATTTTGTAACATAAATTCTTTTCTTTTCTTATAATAACAAATATAAATGTAAATAACAATTCATATTTTATTAATGAAAAATATAATGTTAAATTTAAATATCTGAAACAACTGGTTCTCGATAGTAAAATTATTTTTGCATTATCTGAACATTAAATTTTGGGTTGTTCATCTTTTATTGTCCAAATGCAACCAACAAGTTTGTGATTTTTCGGAGATGGTTTCGTACTTTTTCCGGTTTAATCGAATTACCGCGCACTGTCACCCAATAATTATTGGATAAACTAGGCCTCTGACTTGGAAAATTTTTTGGGCATCTCGTGTGGGGGCATCAATTTGGCCTCCAATAATTAAAATGATGATCAGAAAAATCTAAAACATCGTGTGGGGCATCAATTTGGGCTCATATTAACGAACCATGACTATCCATAATCATTATTAATAACCATGACTATCCATAATCATTATTAACCATGACTATCCATAACTAAAATAATGTAATAAATCAAGTCATTTCGACACCGACATTAACGAACCATGACTATCCATAATCATTATTAATTACACAAAAACTGTAATACATAATATTAGTTAAAGCATAACTATATATCAAGCGGGTACACTGGTGATTTTCTTCTTGACGTATGTCCCTTGGTTATGATCATGTCGTAACCATGGAGTCTCCTCAGTATTTAGCAGGATGCTTGGATCTTTGGTCACACTGAAGGGCGGTATTCGGTCATCCCTTTCATAATCTTCTGACATGTCTGACTTGTCCTCAATTCTCATGATGTTTCTTCTTCCTGAAACAACTATGTGGCGTTTTGGCTTTTTGGTTGTTTTTTCATCATTTTCCCTCTCTTGGGTTTTGTAGACATGTCTTTCACATAGAACACCTGATTCACATCAATAGCAAGAACGAATGGTTCACCTTCGTATCCAATATTGTTGAGATCCACTGTTGTCATTCCATACTCCTTGTCAACTGTTACTCTGCCTCCGGTCGTCTTGACCCATTGGCATCGAAACAAAGGGACTTTAAAATTAGGTGCGTAGTCTAGTTCCCAAATCTCCTCTATGCGGCCATAATATGTTTGCCTCTTCCCATTTGGGTCTGTGGCATCTACGCGAACACCACTATTTTGGTTTGTGCTCCTTTTATCTTGGGCAATGGTGTAAAATGTGTTTCCATTTATCTCATACCCTTTGTACGTGAGGATGTGCCATGATGGTTGCCTAGCCAACAAATATAGTTGCTCATCAATATTGTTATCACCCAGACATTCTTTTCACAACCAAGTGCTAAAAGTATTCATGTGCTCACATGTAATCCAAACTTCATTCTTCCTAGGAAATTGGGATCGTAGGAACTCCTTGTGTACCTCGATATATGGATCCACCACTGATGAGTTTTGAAGAACTGTGTAGTGCGCATTATTGAAATAATCATTCCCCATACCGATATATGTTTTCTTCCCTAGTGTCCCCTTTCCACACAGCCTCCCCTCGTGTCGTGATTCAGGAACACCAATCGGGTCAAGGTCAGGAATAAAGTCAACACAGAACTCTATGACCTCCTCTGTCCCATAGCCCTTGGCGATGCTTCCTTCTGGCCGAGCACGTTGGTAAACATATTTTTTCAGTACTCCCATGAACCTCTCGAAGGGGAACATGTTGTGTAGGAACACAGGACCGAGAATATGAATCTCCTTGACCAGGTGAACTAGGAGGTGTGTCATGATATTAAAGAAGGATGGAGGGAACACCAACTCAAAGCTCACAAGACATTGAACCACATCATTCTGTAGAGTAGCTAGTTCTAGTGGATTAATTGCCTTCTGAGAAATTGCATTGAGGAATGCACATAGCTTCACAGTGGCCAGACGTACATGTGGAGGTAGAATTCCTCTTAAAGCAACCGGAAGCAATTGCGTCATAAGCACGTGGCAGTCATGCGACTTTAAGTTTAGGAATTTCTTCTCTTGCATATTTATTATTCCCTTTATATTGGAGGAGAATCCAGATGGGACCTCGATGCTGTTTAGGCATTCAAAGATGATTTCCTTCTCTTCATTGCTAAGAGTATAGCTAGCAGGTCTTAAGTAATGGCGTCCATCATCTGTCTTCTCTGGATGTAGGTTGTCTCGTTCTTTCATGCGCTGCAAGTCTTGTCGTGCTTCAAGTGTATCCTTAGACTTTCCATACACACCCATGAATCCTAGAAGGTTGACACAAAGATTCTTTGTCAGGTGCATCACGTCGATCGCGTGGCGGACCTCTAGTACAAGCCAATAGGGTAGCTCCCAAAATATTGATTTCTTCTTCCACATGGGTGCGTGTCCTGTAGCGTCTTTCGGAACAGGTTCACTGCCCGTCCCCTTTCCAAAGACTACTTTCACATCCTTGATCATCTCAAGTATATCTTCCCCAGTTCTGTTGCGACGCTTGCTCCGGTGGTCTGTCTCACCTTTAAAATGCTTGCCTTTCTTTCTAACCTGGTGATTCACGGAAAGAAATCGACGATGGCCAAGGTACACTACCTTTCTACATTTTTTCAAATATATACTATCCATGTCATCAAAACAATGTATGCATGCATTATATCCCTTGTTTGTCTGTCCTGAAAGATTACTTAGAGCAGGCCAATCATTGATTCTTACGAACAACAATGCTCGCAGGTCAAAGTGTTCCTGTTTGTAATCATCCCACACACATACACCTGATTTACTCCATAAAAGTAGGAGTTCCTCAACTAATGGCCTCAGGTAGACATCGATGTCGTTGCCAGGTTATCTCGGGCCTTGGATGAGCACTGACATCATAATGAACTTCTGCTTCATGCATAACCATGGAGGAAGGTTGTAGATACATAGAGTAACAGACTACGTGCTATGACTACTGCTCTGTTCCCCATAAGGATTCATCCCGTCCGTACTTAAACCAAACCTTAAGTTTCTAGCGTCTTTTGCAAATTCCGGGAATTCTCTGTCTATTGCTCTCCACTGGGACCTATCAGCAGGGTGTCTCGACATTTTGTCTACCTTACGGTCTTCTTTGTGCCATCGCACCAACTTTGCATGGTCCTTGTTTCTGAACAAACGTTTCAGGCGTGGTATTATAGGAGCGTACCACATAACCTTGGCAGGGATTTTCTTCTGGGGACGTTCTTCACCCTCAACATCGCTAGGGTCATCTCGCCTAATCTTATATCATGACGCTTTACATACAGAGCATTCATCCAAATTCTCGTATTCCTTGCCACGGTACAGGATGCAGTCATTAGGACATGCATATATCTTCTGGATTTCTAAACCCAATGGACAGACGACTTGTTTTGCTTCGTACGTAGTGGCGGATAATTCGTTAGGCTTCGAAAGCATCTTTTGTTTTATAATCTTCAATAATTGTCCAAATGCCTTGTCAGATACACCATTCTGTGCCTTCCATTGTAGCAACTCAAGTGTTGTACCCAACTTTTTTTGTCCATCCGCAGCAGACGGGTATAGTAATTTCCTGTGATCCTCTAGCATACAGTCAAACTTAGCCTTCTCCCTTTCACTTTCACAATCTCTTTGTGCATCACGAATGACATCACCAAGAGCATCATCTTCAGCGAGTATGTCTTCTGCACTTGCCTCTTCTTCACCTTCCCCCATTGCAGTATCACCAAAGACACCGTATTGAGCAATAATATCATCATCGGGGTCTAATTGTTCTTCTTTACCTTCTTCCATCATAACACCAATTTCTCCATGCTTTGTCCAACAACTATAGTTTGGCATGAAACCTGACTTGAACAAGTGTGAGTGAAGACTCCTTGAGCTAGAATATTTCTTCGAATTATTACAAAGTGCACATGGGCAGCACATAAAACCATTCCGCTTGTTTGCCTCGGCCACTCTTAAAAAAATAATGCACGCCATCAATGAACTCTTTTGAGCGACGATCGGCATTGTACATCCAGTGACGTGTCATCGTCTGCATTATATGACATATCACATAATTATATCTCTCATTCTTATCAACACATTTAATTTTCTAGCTCAAATTTATAAACATGTTCATGACACCCAAATTTAGTAAGCATCACTAGTGGCATATAAGTAGTAGCAGTTGAACTTGTCTAATTAATTATTGCATCAAGATAACAGTGCAGCCTCGTCCACTTGGCCACAACCAAAGCAACTAACAACACCTGCACATTTTTCCCACATCACAGTCCAACAAGATGGACCGCCTGTCACTTCAACCTGATAGGAAGGTAAGGTAGGGGTAGGTGCAGTAGGAATTGAGTTGATTCTTGAGTTGAAAGCCTCTAGAGCTGCAGAAGCTTTCTCAAAAGACTTGTACTTTTTATGCACAGCTCCCTTAACTTTGAGGACATACTGACTGCACTCGGCCCAGCTGGTGTAAATACCTAGTTTGGTGCCCTTGAAAACGACATACCAAGCAGGCAACCTTCTGCATTTTAGTTGAGCAGTAAACTAAAGTATTATATATTTCTAATTTCTGTAAAAAAATAATTTAACTGATCTCTATTTCTCCAAAAATTAAAATAAACTAATTAAACCGGTCACATTTTGTAAACTAAAGTATTATATATTTCTATTTTCTGTAAACAAATGATTTAAATGATCTATATTTCTCTAAAAAATTAAAATAAACTAATTAAACTGGTCACATTTTGTAAACTAAAGTATTATATATTTCTAATTTTTGTAAAAAAATGATTTAACTAATCTCTATTTCTTTAAAAAATTAAAATAAACTAATTAAACCGGTCACATTTTGTAAACTAAAGTATTATATATTTCTATTTTCTGTAAACAAATGATTTAAATGATATCTATTTCTCTAAAAAATTAAAATAAACTAATTAAACTGGTCACATTTTGCAAACTAAAGTATTATATATTTCTAATTTCTGTAAACAAATGATTTAACTGATCTCTATTTCTCCAAAAAATTAAAATAAACTAATTAAACCGGTCACATTTTGTAAACAAAAGTATTATATATTTCTATTTTCTGTAAACAAATGATTTAACTGATCTCTATTTCTCTAAAAAATTAAAATAATCTAATTAAACTGGTCACATTTTGTAAACTAAAGTATTATATATTTCTAATTTCTGTAAACAAATGATTTAACTGATCTCTATTTCTCCAAAAAATTAAAATAAACTAATTAAACCGGACACATTTTGTAAACTAAAGTATTATATATTTCTATTTTCTGTAAACAAATGATTTAACTGATCTCTATTTCTCCAAAAAGTTAAAATAAACTAATTAAACCGGTCACATTTTGTAAACTAAAGTATTATATATTTCTATTTTCTCTAAACAAATGATTTAACTGATCTCTATTTCTCTAAAAGATTAAAATAAAATAATTAAACTGGTCACATTTTGTTTTTAGGGTACTAATTTAAAGTATCAAGTGAATGAACTCAAAATAGCTTCAAAAAACCATATATATAAGTGGCGGCTACAAAAATGGAAAACTGAAGCTAGTAACCTTTCAAGAAGTCGATGGCGGCGTAGATGTGATGAAATAAATCAATCGCCGGAGATGTGTTAAACAAAAATCACCGGAGAAGAGAGAGCAAACATGCAAATAAGTGACTGAATGAAGAAAAAAATGAAGACAGGAGCTCGGGCACGGCTGGAGGTGGAAGAACAGTTCAAATATAGGGAGGGACATTTAGCCCCGGTCCTTATTCCCAGCCGGGGCTAAATGCCAACATTTAGCCCCGGCTGGATAGACCAACCAGGACAAAACCTTTTTGTCGGTGTTTCTACTCCGGAGGTATGACACTAACTAGTAATATGTTCACGTGCTCTCTTCCTGGATGGTGATGCAAGATGACACAAGGATTTATCCTGGTTCGGGCAAAGAAGGCCCTACGTCCAGCGGGGGGAGGAGGTTCTTGTATTACTCGCACCTAAGTGCTTGTACAGGGGCAATGCAAGCTCAATGAGCGTGGACGAGAGTCTGGACTCGTGTGTGTTGTGTGGATTCGTGTAGCCGTCTAGCCTTGCGCGTGAAGGGCCCTGGTGTCCTCTTTTATAGATCAAGAGGAGGCCAGGGTTACAGGAGAACATGTACAACGCCCAATACGGCGAAGGGCAGGAAGTCTGTCTTGTCGGGGTCACTGGGGCCAGCGTGGGTGTTGCTGTTGAGGCATCCTTGAAGCGTGACCTCCATTCCGGGCACGGACGTGGAGGCGTGGCGACGTGGAGGTCATGCAACGCCCATTCCGGCACGTACAGGACGTGTCAGGGTCCCTCCGGGTCTTGGGGTACCTGTCCTCCAATAGCGTGAAAGCAGTCAGGGCTCGAGAGGCGCAGGGCCGGCCTCGAGGTGGCGCTTACGGGGGGCTCGAGCCTCCGCAGGTATGGGCAAGTTCCGGAGAACTCAGTCGTACAGTAGGAACCCAGGTCTCGAAATGTGGCTTGAGCATGGTATGGCCCAACAGTGTCGTACCGGTGCCTTTTTGCCCATGCTTATGGTAAAAAGGAGATTTGACCCCGACTCCGGTTCACTGTGGCACACGTCGCATTCCAGGGGACGTGACCGGAGTTGGTGGATGCATTAAATGCGTAGTATGGGATTGGTATTCGATGCTTGGCGCCGCTCGAGGGTTAGGTTTCTGGGTTAGAGTGGCTCGTGGCCCCTTGCATGGGGTCTCGAGGTTGGTGTACGGTCGTGGTGGACTCGAGCCCCCCGTGCCGAGGCTCGAGGGCTAAAGCTACCACGAGGTGGTCAGGGAGGCTTTTGGCGGGCCTAGGCTCCTCCCGTGAGGGGCCAGTGTTGTGGACCTTGATGGGTTGGTTAGGTTGGTTGGGCCTCTTGTTAATTGGTGTTCTAGGCTTAGCCTATTCGTTTTGCGTTGATCGGGGGTACCCCTTTTTTGGGCCCCCGACAGTAGCCCCCGAGCCCTTGTTCGAGTGGTGGCACTCGAGCAGGGTCTCTCTATCGGGATCTAGAGGGTTACTACTGGTTCTCAAGGGTTCGGCCGTCCGATTCTGTGGGTGTCGCACGAGCGACACCCGCGGGTGTAGCCCCCGAGGCCATGGGGGAGTGATTAAGACTCCCTCGTAGGCTTTTTGCGAATGTGAGCGTTAGTTGTTTTTTAGGTTCGGGAGTGTCGAGCCCCCGAGTGTTCAGACCCTCTTTCATCGAGGGGTGCCAAGCTGAATCGACCGGCCGACTCTTCGAGCTGTCCGGCACATCAATTGCCCTGGCTTGTCATCCCGCGAGTCCTTTTGATCGGATGCGAGGGGGGATGCCTCATACTACCACGAGTGGGCGAGTATCGAGGTTCCCGGTGAGCTGATAACGGGGGAATCCTAGTGAGACCTCGTGCCCCGTTCGATGGGGTCGACTGTAGCCCGGAGGCGATCTCATAAAGCGTGGGCGCTCGATCTGTAGGAGTGCCGGGTCCATTCGATAGAACCCGGTGGCTCGATGCCTCCCTCCGACGGGATCTCTCTGCATGTCGTGCGCCCTGCCTTGGATACACGTGAGGGGCCTCGGCGATGCTACGAGTGGCGCCCCTTAGTATCCCTGACTCGGGTGCTCGAAGCCGGCTGTCGAACCCTCTTCGAGGGCCAGCCTTCGCTGCTTCGAGGCTTAGGGTCGGGGCCCGTTTTTACCTTTTTGAAGAAGCCTCCGTCGCTTGGAATCCTTCTGCCCATTAGGCGCGCCTTTTTAGACTAGGTAGTGGAGATCGTGGCACCAGGGCGACGGATGCGAAGTTGAAGCGGCGGCCGTGGTGGGCCCAGGTTACGGAGTGAAATGCGGGGCTGCCGCGTGTACCTGTCAATGGGCTCAAGATTCGGTTAGGTGGGAGCATTTAATGTGCGCGGTTACCTTTTTCCACCGTGGGAAATCTCGCCTGCGGGGGTTTTCTTTTATAAATATCGAGAGAGGGGAGAGGAACCCTTTACTCTGCCTTTGCTTTCACCGTCGCCATAGCCTCCTCGTGCCTTCTCCCTCGAGCTAGTTGGTTGAGTGTTTTCCCGGCCGTCCGTTCGCCGCCCAAATCCGCGCCATCGCCGTCATGGCTGATAAGACTCCACCGCAGCCGGCGGAGGACTGGAGCCCATCGAAGACGACGCAACGCGAGATGGACTCACTGGTGGCTCAGGGGCTTCTCCGTCCCAACCCTGAGGAAGGACCCACGTGGTGGGTTGTCCCGTCGGCGGATCACCAGGCGCCACACCCGTCGGAGGGGTACGTGGTGAGCTTTACGCGCTACCACCGTATGGGGCTTGGTGTCCCGCCGAGCCGCTTCATGCGGGCGTTGACCCACCATTACGAGGTGGAGCTTCAACACTTCTCCCCCAAATCGATCTCGCACGCCGCCATCTTCGCCGCGGTGTGCGAAGGATATCTGAAGATCGAGCCGCACTGGGAGATGTTCATCCACCTCTTCCAGGGCGAGTTCTTCATCAAGGCCTTGAAGCCCAGCGGGAGGCGGTTCGTGCGCGTGGGCTCCCTCACCGTCACCATGAGGACTGGGGTCTCGTCGGCCAACGTCGCCCGCGAGTACCTTCACTACAAGCTTTCCACGAACCAGGCGGGGTGGGACGACCATTGGTTCTACCTACGGAACGAGGGGGCCTCCTTTCGCAGTACACCGGCAGGGTCCTTACCCAGCATCCAGATAAGTGGATCTGGGGCGTCGCAGTGGACAGGCAGCACCATCTGATGCCATTGATGAAGATGATGAAGACGCTGGTGGATGAGAAGAATCTGACCGTCCAGGTGGTCATCTGGGCATTCCACCAGCGAAGGGTTCTTCCGCTGGCGGACCGCCCCCTTCTCATGTACGAGATGGGGCCGAAGGCCCAGCTTGAAGCGCTGACCGGGTCGAGGATGGCCGAGGGGAGGCTGCCCCGGAGCGAGGGCGTCTCTCGGGTTTTGATCATGATCCATGGATCGTTCATCCCCGAGGACTCCAACCTGATCCCCATGGCGCTCGACGAGGGGTGCCTTGATTTGGTAAGCCCTTTTTCGAGCCAGTCCGTCTCGAGCCTCCTCTCCTTTCTTTGTTTTTCGAACTTTGCGTATCCTTCTCGTGGTCTCTCACATTAAGTCCCTTTTTGCAGGGGACGTTCACATGTCGCGCGTCGATACCCCCCGTGAAGGAGGATGCCGCGAAAACACAGGTGAGGCGCCTTTCTGCTCAAAAGGAAAAAGAGAGCAAGGATGCCAGGAAGAAGAAAGAGAAAGACAAGAACTTGCGTCGGTCGGCTCGGGAGCAGAAACTGGCGAAGGCTCGTCGTAACCGGTAGCCTGGAGATGAGTCCCCCGAGCTCAGCTCCTCGAGCTCGGAGGAGGATGATGATGAGGAGGAGGAGAGCGACGACAAGGGGATGGACGCACGTCTGAGGCGCGCGGGGGTCGTCGACGTCCGGGCTGACCGTTCCTCTGTGCAGGAGGATGTCTTGGAGGTCCCTCGGGCGAAGGGATCACGCGGGACGCAGCCACAGAAGGCGGCGCCGAGCCCTGCCTTGTCGGGGGCCCAAGGCCCGTCGAGCTCCGTGCCGGACGTGCCCCCGGACGCGAACGGACCCGGGGCACCGTCGCCGTGGCACAGAAGGAGGCCTCGGCCACGTCGACCCAGGCGGGGGGTCTCGAGAAGGGCCGGCCCTTGAGGAGTGATCGTCACATCGGAGGGGATGCCGGGGCCGACCGCCACGAGGCATCATGGACGCCGTCGAGCCCGCGGAGGAGTGGGCAGCATGAAAGGGCGTCGAGCCCCCGTCACCATGACCGTCGAGGGGGGAGTCCCCGGCCTTCTCGCGACCAGAGTCGCGACCGACCCCAGAGCCCGTCGCCGCACCACCGCCGGGAGAAGGAGGCAGACGTGGGGGGCGCGACCGTTGGTCTGAGCGCCGGAGTAGGTCTCCGAGCCTGCGCCGGGAAAGGCGCCAAGATGACCGCTCGAAGGAGGCACGGTCGCCCCCCAGAGACAAGGGGCAGAAGGAGGGCTCCCCATCGAGGTCAAGCCACGGGAAGCACCGGGAGCCCTCCCCCCGGCTGACCCACACAGAGACGGCTCGGGAGCATGGCTCGAGCCATAGGTCGGGCTCGAAGCCCCCGGGTGAATCCGGCGGCTCGGGGAAGAAGGCCCGCCGTCACTTTGGGTAAGTAGCACTTTTCAATTTCGTTGGTAGTGAGGTTTTACCTTTTTTACCTTTTGTGATGCGTGCCGTCTCTGGTTTTTCAGGGGAAAGCGCTCCTGGCAGGAGGTGGACCTCGCATCATCCAAGCGCACTAAGACTTCAAGCTCTGCTGTGGAACAGGCACCTCGAGGTATGGCTCCTTCTTCTGCTGGAGAGGCCGCTTGGCTGGCGAAGGCCCGAGCGACCATGGCTCGGGGAAGTCAGACGGCCACCGCGTATCTTGGTGAGGCCGGCGCCATCGACCACGGAGGTCGAGGCATCTTCCTAACTCTGACAACGTCGTTATCTTCTTTAGCAGGGACCACAGCTTCTGGCATCGAGCCTGCCGTCACCGCGTCCACCGCAGTATCGCCACCTCCTCCTCCTCCTCCTTCTTCTCCTTCTGCTCTGGTGGCGCCTACCGAAAGTGCCACCCCTCCCACTATCGCAACGGCCGTTTCGGGGGGAGCGCCGGAGGCAAGCATGGCCCTGCCGGCGTCTGGGGCTGAGGAGACTGCAACCGTCGAGGCCCCAATCGACGCGAGCCGGCCCGTAGAGGAGCTGGCGTTGGCAGAGGAGGAGCCGACAGTGGAGGAGCTCCTGAACAAGTTGGAGCAGGGGGAGACGGCAGAGGGGCGGAGAGAGCCGCAGCTTGCGCCGCTGGTCGGTGAGCCGCGGTCGGCGCTGCTCGAGACGGAGGAGGAGAACCCGCCCGTCGTCGAGATCGATCGACCGGTGTGGCCATTTCCTCACGTGTCGAGCCCGCCCCGAGCCATGGTCCCCGTCGAGCGATCGACCCAATAGGGGGCCCCGCGGGAGGCGCGGTCCATCTTCAGGGAGGTGGTCGAGCTCATGGCGGAGGCGGAGCGGTCCTTCTCGGATGAGACGGACAGGTCCGCGCGGGCGGCGGCTGCCCTTGCGAGGGCGGAGGTGGAGCTCCAGGATCTCCACGCTAAGTTGAGCCGGAATGCCCAAATGGCGAGCCGGCTCAACGAAGCGCAGGCGGAGGCCCAGGCGGCTCGAGGCGAGGTCGCCCGATCTAAGGAGGAGGCCGCCACCGCTCTGGAAGCATTGAGGAAGGAGGCCACCGATGCCCGAAGCGAGGCCACAACCGCCCGGTCTGAGGTGGAGATGGCGAAGAAGGAGGCCGAGGATGCCCAGAGCGAAGCCGCCACCGCCCGATCCGCAGCGGAGGCGGTGAAGAAAGAGGCTGAGGATGCCCAGATTGGGCCGCCACCGCCCAGGCTGCAGAGAAGGCGGCGCAGCAAGAGGTGATCCAGAAGGATCAGGCCCTCATGGAGACGGGCAAGCTGGTCGAAGACCTTAGGGCCGAAAAGCGCGACGTGCTGTCTGAGAAGCGTAGGCTTGATCAGCGCGTTGAGGGCCTTACCAGCGACCTCGCCGTTCTGGGCCTGCAATGCGAAGGTAAACTTCATGTCGTGCCTTGTTTTGATCTCGAGGTTTTTGTCATGCCGAGATCTCACTCCTTCTTGTTTGTTGCACAGAGGTCGAGAAGACCGCCGAGGATCTTCGCGAGACGAACCAGGCTCTCCTGGGGCAACTCCAGGATGACACCATGGTGGCGGAGCGGGCGCGCGCAACCCTCGACAGGCTTGGCTCTGTGTGGGGCGCCCCCCCCGGTAGCCGCGACAGAGGGCGCGGTGGCTCAGGGCGACGCCTTGGTCGACGCCCTATGCTACTTTGATGAGGCCGCGCGGGACCAAGTCCGGCACGCTCTCCACCATGGCGTGAAGCAAGCACTTGCGGCCGTCCGTTCCGGCTTCCGCTTCCCGGTCCACGCTGTCGCCAAGGGCTTCATCGAGATCAAGGGGAAGGACGAGGAGTTGTACGACCGCCGCGTCGACAAAATCCTGGAGAAGATGGAGAGGCCAGGGGCGGCGCTCGTGAAGATCTTCGAGGAGGACGTGCTGCCTCCTGATGCTAGTAGCGGTGTAGAAGGCCCCCCTCCTTCTGGCCCGGGTGTCAAGGTTGAGCCTGCCATGGAGGACCTTGGGGAGGAGTACCACACCGACGAGGAATAAGGCCTGCGTGCCAAATTTGGGCGTCGAGGCCCCTGTAAGAACTTATGTCATGACTTCCGGCCTGTCGAGGCCAATATGTATGTATGACTTGCTTGTTCTAACGAAGCTGTTTTTCTTTTCGAATTTATTCGATCGTTTCTCTTAGTCGTTAGCTCGAGTTTCTGCTGGCGTGATCTTTGTTCCTTCGATACACGTCACGAGTTCCTCGAGGGGAAGCGTAGGTAGGGTACCGTAGCCCGGGGGCGTAGGTGGCCATCTACGTCGACGCCTACCGACTCTTGGAGGCTCGAGGTATTTTTGGACTTAGACATTGCTAGTTCGCCTGAGATACGAGTTGAGATGAAGGTCAAATTTTTGAAAAGAAAAGCGCGCTTTTTCCGGAGACTGGGGGGGCTGTCCCCTGTCAGCCCCCGAGGGAGGCTCGACCCTGAGCATGACAGGGTCGAGGCTACCTTAAGTTGCCAAGTTAATATGAAAGACAATGCACGAGTTTATTCATTCATATTTGACATGTTTGTACAAAGCAACAAAACGTACAGGGCCTCGAGGCCCTTAAGGGTAAAAGCGACGTAGCTGAGTTATGTTCCATGCGTTCGCCAGGATTCTGCCTTGATCGTCGTAGAGCTTGTACGTTCCTGGCTTGAGCACCTTGGCTACGGTGTATGGGCCCTCCCATGGAGGGGTGAGCTTGTGGCGGCCTCGGTTATCCTGCAGATGTCGAAGCACGAGGTCCCCCGCCGTCAGGTCCCTCTTGCGCACGTGCCTGTCGTGGTAGTGTCGGAGTGTTTGCTGGTAGCGTGCGGAGTTGATGAGCGCCACGTCTCGAGCCTCCTCGAGCTGGTCCTTGGCGTTGGCGAGCCTTTCGTTGTTGGTTTGCTCGTTGTAGGCTTGGAGTCGAGACGAGCCGTATTCGAGGTCCGTAGGCAAGATGGCCTCGGCGCCGTAGGTCAGGAAAAATGGAGTGAACCCGGTGGCTCAACTCGGCGTTGTCCTGAGGCTCCACAGCACCGAGAGGAGCTCGGCAGCCCACCTTTTTCCGAAATCCTTGAGGGTGATGAATAGTCTTGGCTTTAGCCCGTGGAGTATCATGCCGTGGGCGCGCTTGACTTGCCCGTTGCATTGAGGGTATGCGACCGAGGCCCAGTTCACGCGGATGCTGTTGTCGTCATAGAAGTTGATGAACTTTTTGCCCGTGAACTGTGTGCCATTGTCGGTGATGATGACGTTAGGTACCCCAAATCGGTACATGATGTCTGTGATGAACTCAACGGCTTTCTCGGAGGTGGGGTCGCCTATAGGCCTAGCTTTGATCCACTTGGTAAACTTGTCGATGGCCACGAGCACATGCGTGTACCCTCCACTTGTCCTCTTGAGGGGACCCACGAGGTCGAGCCCCCATACGGTGAACGGCCAAGTGATGGGTATCATTTGCAAGGCGTGCGCGGGCTGATGCGTTTGTTTGGCGTAGAATTGACACCCATGGCATGCTCGAACCAGGCACTTGGCGTCTCCAATGGCGGTTGGCCAGTAGAAGCCCTGGTGGAAGGCGTTCCCCACCAGGGTCCTTGGTGCTGCGTGATGGCCGCAAGCTCCCGAGTGCATGTCATCGAGGAGCCTGCATCCCTCCTCGAGGGGGATGTAGTGCTGAAGGATCCCTGATGGGCTTCGCCGGTACAGCTCTCGCTCGTCGCCGTAGATGACGTAGGTTTTGGCCCTTCGAGCTACACGTCGGGCCTCCGTCTTGTCCTCTGGTAGCACACCTTGCGTCAGGTAGTCGAGGAACGGTGTCCGCCAGTCGGGGGGTCACGAAGAAGAAGCGGGCGCGTCGATCTGCATTGCCTCAGCGGGTGCCGAGGGATCGTTCTCGAGGGGTGGCGTTGAAGGTCAAGCCCCCGTGTTCGGCTCGAGGGGTGTCGTCGAGATGGCAGCCCCCGGGTCGACTTTGATGGATGGCTCGAAGATATCTCTCGAGAAGACGTCTGGTGGGATGGGACTGCGCGTGGATGCCAACTTGGCGAGCTCATCCGCGGCCTCGTTGTACCTTCGAGCGATGTGGTTGAGCTCGAGGCCGTGGAACTTGTCTTCTAGCTTGCGTACTTCGCCGCAGTACGCTTCCATCTTGGGGTCGATGCAGCTTGAGGCCTTCATGACCTGGTTGACGACGAGTTGCGAGTCTCCCCGAACGTCAAGGCGCCGGATCCCGTGCTCGAGGGTGATACGCAGCCCGTTGACGAGGGCCTCGTACTCAGCGACGTTGTTGGAAGCGGGGAAGTGCAGGCGCAGCAGGTAGCGCATGTGGACTCCGAGGGGTGATATGAAGAGCAGGCCTACACCTGCCCCTGTTTTCATAAGGGACCCGTCGAAGTACATGGTCCAGAGTTCGGCCTGGATCTGCGCTGGCGGAAGTTGGGTGTCGGTCCACTCAGCAATAAAGTCCGCCAATGCTTGCGACTTGATGGCCTTTCGCGAGGCGTAGGTGATGGCCTCCCCCATCAGCTCGGTGGACCACTTGGCGATGCGTCCCGTGGCTTCTCGGTTGTTGATTATTTCTCCGAGGGGAAGGACGAGACCACTGTTACGGGGTGGGCGAGGAAATAGTGTTGGAGCTTGCGCCTCGTGACGATGATGCTGTAGAGCAACTTCTGGATGTGCGGGTACCGAACCTTGGCCTCGGAGAGCACCTCGCTGGTGAAGTACACCGGCCGTTGGACCGGTAGCGCGTGACCCTCTTCGAGCCTCTCGACGGCTATGACCGCGCTGACCACCTGGGTGGTTGCGGCCACGTAGAGGAGGAGAGGCTCGGGGGGATCGTTGCCCAGGGCCGGTCGTGGTGGCACAAGGATTGGCGCTGAGGTCAGCAACCCCTTCAACTTGGTTAAAGCTTCCTCAGCCTCGACGGTCCACGCGAAGCGTTCTGTCTTCTTCAGCAGGCGGTAGAGGGGTAGCGCCTTTTCCCCTAGCCTCGAGATGAACCTGCTGAGAGCGGCTAGGCAGCCTGTCACCTTTTGCACGCCCTTGAGGTCTCGAATTGGGCCTATCCTCGTGACTGCTGAGATTTTTTCGGGGTTGGCCTCGATACCTCGCCGTGAGACAATGTAGCCGAGTAGCATGCCTCGAGGCACACCGAAGACACATTTCTTGGGGTTAAGTTTCACATTCTTGGCCCGGAGGTGCTCGAACGTGGTCTCGAGGTCGCTGATGAGGTCCCCGACTTTCTTGGTCTTTACCACGATGTCATCGACGTAGGCCTCAACGGTTTTGCCTATGTTTGCCAAAGATATGCTGCATACAACGCTGATATGTTGCCCCGACGTTTCGAAGGCCGAAGGGCATTGTAACGTAGCAATACATACCAAAAGGCATGATAAAGGAGGTAGCGAGTTCGTCAGATTCTTTCATCTTAATCTGGTGGTAGCCGGAATACGCATCGAGAAACGAAAGTACTTCATACCCCGCAGTGGAATCGACAATCTGATCTATTCTAGGCAAAGGAAATGGAACTTTTGGACATGCTTTATTCAGACCAGTGTAATCTACACACATCCGCATTTTTCCGTTCTTTTTCTTGACTAATACAGGATTAGCTAGCCACTCGGGGTGGAATACCACCTTGATGAATCCAGCCGCCAAAAGCTTGTGCACCTCCTCGCCGATGATCCTACGCTTCTCCTCGTCGAAGCGGCGTAGGCGTTGCTTCACCGGTCTGGACCCGGCATGGATCTCCAAGGCGTGCTCGGCGACTTCCCTCGGTATGCCTGGCATGTCCGAGGGACTCCACGCAAATATGTTGATGTTTGCGCGGAGAAAGTCGATGAGCACTGCTTCCTATTCGGCCCCAAGGCTGGCACTGATGGCCAGTGTCCTGCCATCGGCCGAGGTCGGGTCGATGGGTACTTGCTTGGTGTGCTCTGCCGGCTCGAAAGTGCCAGCATGGCGCTTTGCTTCAGGGGCCTCCTCGGTGGCCAGGGCAGCCAAGGCTTCAAGCGAGTCGAGGTGGATGTTGGCCTCCCCACGCTCCACGCACTCTACGTCGCAGTGGTATGCGTGCTCGTAGGAGGTGTCGATGGTGATGACTCCTTTCGGCCCCGGCATCTTGAGCTTCAAGTATGTGTAGTTGGGGACCGCCATGAACTTGGCGTAGCCGGGCCTGCCGATAATGGCGTGGTAGGTCCCTCGGAACCCGACCACCTCGAAGGTGAGCGTCTCTCGGCGGAAGTTGGCCGGTGTGCCAAAGCAGACGGGCAGGTCGATGCGCCCGAGGGGGTGGGCCTTCTTCCCTGGTACGACTCCGTGGAACCCCCCGACGCTGGGTCAGAGCTGGTCCCTCAAGATCCCAAGAGGTCAAGGGTCTCGAGGTATATGATGTTGAGGCTCGAGCCCCCATCCATCAATATCTTGGAGAACCATACGTCGATGATGACGGGATCGACGACGAGGGGGTACGCCCCCGGATTCACAACGTGGTTCGGGTGGTCGTCACGGTCGAATGTGATCGGCGCGTCGGACCAATCGAGGTACCGGGGGGGTCGTAGAAGAGTGCAAAGACCTCTCGACGCTCCTTCTTTCTCTCCCGGGCTGAGAGCCCGACAGTTGGGCCCCGTAGATCATGAAGCAGTCGCGCACTAGGGGGAGTCCGCGTCCCCGTCGTTGCATCGATTGTTGTCCTTGCCTTGGGGCGCGTCTTCCTTCTTGTCGCCAAGCTTGGAGTAGAAGCCCTTCATCAGTCGGCAGTCTTTTAGCTTGTGATTCACGGGCCCCTTGTGAAAAGTGCAGGGGTTCTCGAGCATCTTGTCGAAGATAGCCCCTTCAGGTGGGCCTCGATGCTTCTTGTGCTCGAGGGCAGCCGCGAGCACCTCTTCGTCGTCATAGTCGTCGGCGTCGCGCTTCGCCATCTGACCTTTGCCTTTTTTCTTCTTCTTCCTGTTGTTATTGTTCTTGACGTTGTTGCCCTTGTTGGAACCCTCCGGTGTGGCCACCGCCTTGCCCTTGTCCGTGGAGCGACCGAAAAAGGCCCCCACTGCTTCGTCACCTGAGGCAAAGCTGGTGACACGATTCATCAGATCCTTGACCGTCCTAGGACGGTAGCGTCCTAGCTTGTGGACTAGCTCTTGGCACGTCGTGCCCGCGAGGAATGCTGAGATGACATCCTCATCGGGTACGTGGGGGAGCTCAAGGCGCTGCTTTGAGAATCGTCGGGTGAAGTCGCGGAGGGACTCGTTCGCCGCCTGCCTGCAACGTCGCAGATCCCAGGGGTTGCCTGGGCGCATGCAAGTTCCCTTGAAGTTCCCGTCGAAGACCTTGACTAGGTCGGCCCAGTCGTGGATCCGATCCGGCAGGAGCCCTCGAGCCACCGTCGGGCAGTGTCCGAGAGGTAGAGTGGGAGCTGGCGTATGATGGCGCGGTCGTCGTTCTTTGCTCCACCCAGCTGGCAACCTAGGCAGAAGTCGGAGAGCCACAGCTTGGGCTCGACCTCCCCGTCGTACTTTACGATGTTGGTCGGTGGTCGGAAGCGGTCGGGGAGAGTCGAGCTGCGGATGGCTCGGCTGAAGACCCTGGGGCCTGGAGGCTCGAGGGCTTGTCGGTCCTCGTCGCTGTCGTATCGCCCCCCTCGGTGGGCGCTATAGCCGCGCTCCTCGGCACCTTTATCCTTGCGCCGTCGGTTGATATCGTTGCGGGCGTCGTTGGGGTCTCGAGGCGGCCGGTTGTCGACGATCCGCTCCCGGATTGGCCTGGCTCGAGAGGCGTCCGGCTGGTGGACGGATACCTCGCGCTCGTGGCGGGGTGCCTCCGCTGGCTTCCCTGAGGCCGCCCCGCGCCGATGCAAAGCCGAACTCTCGGCCTACTGCACAGCGGCCGTCTCGAGGTGCGGATACATGGGTGTATGCCGAGTCTCTGTGTGATGAGTGATTGTCAACGGAGATGATGCGCATGTTCTTTGGCTTGTGTTGTGCAGGTGTCGAGCACAGAGACAGTGGTCGATGGCGGGTGAAGGTCAAGTTGCGACATGCCGTGCCGACGGACCGGGCGCGATGAAGGATGGGCGTGCCGTGCGGCGAACGTGCCATGCCGATGTATCCGACGGTGAAGGGCGGACGTGGACTTAGACTGATGGACTGGAGGCCGGAGGATCAGCTGTGGTGGCTGGCAGCCTGCGACAGCGACAAGCGGAGAAGTGCGATCATGTCGGTGGAAGGGGTGCACAGGCGGTGCATCCCCTCTACGACGCCGGTTTGTTGGTAGAGCCCGGGAAAAACCAACGGTGGACGGTTTCCAGGTTTGGGCCTCAAAACCTGGGTGCTGGGTTTCCAGGTTGAGCCACAAAACCTGGGCGTGACGGTTTCCAGGTTGAGCCTCAAAACCTGGGCGTGTGCCGGTTTCCGAGTTTGGGCCTCAAAACTCGGGCGCTGCGGGTTTCCGAGTTTGGGCCACAAAACTCGGGCTGGAGGCTGGTTTCCCGGTTTGGGCCTCAAAACCGGGGGCTGATGGAAAAGGCGGGTTTCCCGGTTTGGGCCACAAAACCGGGGGTGCAGAGCGAGGACGGCACGTGGCGGCAATCGGAAGGTTGCGTGGAGGCAACGCGGACGAGTTGTGCGGGCGTGGCCGTTGGATCTACCTACCACCGAGTTGGTCCAGAATAACCCTAGGGTTTAGCTGGTTCGCTCTGTAATTAGAATAGAGAGGGGTAGAGTAGGAAATAGACTTAGACTAGAATAGGATAAGTAGTCCAGGGGAGACACCCTCCTCCCTATCTCAGTTATCTCAGTTAGTGCTTTCATTTGCTAGGGTTTCCTGCTCTCCCATCCCCTGCTTTAGCTAGTTGAGATCCGCAGAGAGACTCCACTCTGTGTACTGTTGATTTGAGGAAGTGAGGCCGTATCCTCACCTTGGAGCACAGATCGTTGGCTTGATTTGCGTCCTTGATTCGAACTCGTGGCTGTGATTTCCGTTGTGTTCGTGTTCTTCGCGGAATCCTTTTCTCCACGATTTTCCCGTCGCTTGATCTTTTTGCTCGGTTCATCTCTTGCAAATCCGTTTGAACCAAGTTGTTCTAGATCATGAGGCACTTCTTTCCACCGAAGGAATCATCCTCTAACCTCACGGTCTAGGAGATCAATCGATTTTTAGTTTCGGGTCACTTTTTCTCTTCATCCCCGAAATTCTTCGATTCACCGATTTGGAGATAGGATCGAGCCATGATCTCTTAGAGATAGCTCACTATACTCTTTGTGGCTCCACTCACCGAGTTTGATCCCTAGAGGATTCGTTTTGAGTGAGTTTGAGTCGAATCGGTGGAAGAACAGAGGGCTGTCGGGGTGACCGGACGCTGCTCGGGCCGACCGGACGCTCAGGTCGTGCGTCCGGTGGTTGAACACCACTGTGGCTGTTTGCGTGTGACCGGACGCTCTGTTCAATCGACCGGACGCTCCCTTCCGTGAGTCCGGTCAAGAACAGAGAGGGTCCAGATCGGTTTTTCAGCGACCGGACGCATCCGGTGTCAGCTGACCGGACGCGCAGAATCCACTGTTCATCGCGCTTGTTCGTTTCTGACCAGACGCACTGTTCTCGACCGGACGCTCCGTACTCGTGAGTCCGGTCGCGAACAGTAAGGTTCCAGAGCCGATTTTTGTTGACCGGACGCGTCCGGTCCCTGCTGACCGGACGCTGGCCAGAGTCCGGTCGATCCAGTTTCGCGCGTTTTCGTTCGCGGTTCGTTCGTTCTTGATCGGATTCGAGTTCCGTCTTTTGCGTTGGCTTTCTAGGGTTGTCTAGTGTCCCGCTGTGCTTCTAGGAAGTATCCACCCTATATCTAGGGTCGTGGACATTAGCAAGCTCTAGGGTTCGCTCTTGGGGTTGATTTTGGGACAGTGGCATCTAGTTTCCGAAAGGAAATTTTGAAGCTCCCATTCACCCCCCCTCTGGTCGCTTTCGGATAGCTTCTCGGTCCTTCAATTGGTATCGGAGCAGGTTAAGGATCTTCCACCTTAGCCGGTTCCAGATCCACCGAAGGCGACATGGATCGCGGCGTGGGCAAACCGCCGTTTTTCGATGGGACGAACTATGCGTATTGGAAGATACGTATGTCAGCCTATCTGCAGAGCTTGGGCGCTTCCATCTGGGATATTTGCAACTCTGCCGATTATGTGGTCCTGGCTGCCCGTGTGACTCAGCAGCAGATCGATGAGCACGAGGCCAATAGCCGAGCCCGTAATGCGCTCTTTTCATGTTTGAGCGCTGGAGAGTTTGACCGCGTTTCTCACCTCTCTACGGCTCGGGAGATTTGGGCCACCCTCATGCGCTTTCATGAGGGCACCTCTCAAGTCAAAACCCGGCTCTACGATTCGTACAAGAGAGAGTATGAGAACTTTCGGCATCAGCCTGGCGAGAGCATAGAAAGTTTATTCGCTCGCTTTCAGGTGATTGTCAACCGGATGAGGGCTAACCGAGAGCAGTTGCCTTTCGACGATCATGAGAGGGCTTTGAAGCTTTTGCATACTCTTGATCGGTCGGTGTGGGACTCTAAGGTTCAGGCGATCATCGAATCCCCGAACTATGAGACCCTCACTTGCGACGAGCTCTTCAGTAAGCTCAAGTCCAGTGAGATTGATGCTATGGCGAGGGCTTCTTTTGAAAATCCTTCTCGCCCGTCCATGGCTTTGGTTTCCGGCTCTTCCTCTAACCCTTCAGCTGGCTTTGCTCTTTCCTGTCTCTTTTCTGTTACAGAGGACCAGCTGGAGACGTTGGGAGACGACGAGTTGGCTTTGCTTGCCAACCGGTTCTCGCGGTTCCACAACAACCGCATGAACCGCCGTCGTGGAGGAGGACGCACCGGATGCTACGAATGCGGCGACCCCGACCACTTCATCGCCGACTGCCCCAAAAAGAAGAACAAGCATCTGGGGAAGGGCGATCACGGCCACAGGCGCGACTCCAAGTACAAGGAGAAGCACGTTCCCCCAAGGCACAAGAAGCGGGGCGGCTTCGACAAGGAGTACATCAAGAAGAAGTACTTGGAGAAGCAGCAAGCTGAGCAGCGTGCCTTCTTCGCCACGCTCAGCGACGTCGACGGCTCGGATGACGACTCCGCTGGCTCCAGCGATGACGAGTCCGTGAAGAAGAAGCTAGAGGACAAGTTCAACGGATTGTGCTTCTTCGCCGGCGACGAAGGCTTGTGTACCATGGCGCTCGGAGATGAGGTCGGAGGCGAGCTGGAACGTACCCCTCGGAACGACGACGACGACGACACCTCCCAGGTATCTCTCACCTACGACGAGCTTTCCTCCGAGGTTGAGAAGTTGACTGCTGCCCTCCTTAGCCAAGATAAGTTGCTTAGGCGTGCCGCTAGAGAGCGCAAGGAGTTTAGGCAGAAGTGGGAGGACACGGTGAAGGAGCTTGAGTTCGCTCGGTCCACCGTGGTTGTGTCGGAGGAGTTGGAGTGCGAGAGTTGCGCCGCGCACATGACGGATCTTCTCACTCTGAGGAGTAAGCATGCTGCGCTGGTAGATGAGGTGGATGAGCTCCGAGCTAGGCCGCAGCTGTTGGGTGCGTGCAAGACTTGTCCTGTCTTGCAATCTGAGTTGGCAGAGAAGAATGCCAAGCTTGAGTCTTTAGAGAAGGCCAGCTCAGATAGCACTTGTGTCATGAGGTGTGCTTTGTGTGAGGGCCTGGAGATGGAGATTGCCAATGTGAAGCATGGCAAGATGCAAACCGAGGAAGAAAACACATACCTTCGGTCCATCTTGTCATGGGTCTCCAGTAGTGAGCCGCAGCTCGGGATGATGATCTCCCAATCAAGCGAGCTGTTGGTGCCCCTGGTGTAGGTTTTGCTCAGAGTGTTGATCTCTCAGCCTTTGGGAAGATTGGAGAGTCTAGTGGTCTGAACCCATGTGAGAAGCCCAATTCCACCACTATTCCCAAACTTGCCAAGCTTCCACTCAAAGAGCCAGCCAAGCCTATCACCCAAGATGGTGTGGTTGAGGAACCCCCTAAAGTTCCTCCCAAGAACCCAGTTTGGGCACCCAAGCCAAACCACCTCAGAAACAAGCTTGATGCTATGCCACCCATTCGTGAGGAGTTGCCACCAAAGGGCAAAGGCAAAGTGAGCCACACCCACAGCCCTGGTCACCAACAACCCCCTGTGCATGCGGTGAGGTACCAGTGTGATTTTTGTGGGAGAGATGGTCACTTGAGCGAGTTCTGCTTTAGGCGCAAGAGAGAGGCGCGCAGGGCTCGGGAGATGGAGAACCCGGATATGTACCATCCAGCTCATGGTGGACATGTACCGAAGGCCCAGGGGAGAGCTGCTAGGTCCGGACGTCAGGGTTCCAGGTCTAGGCAGGAGATGAGAGCCCCGAGGAGGGAGACTAGGCCTAGAGGTCCAGCACCTCAGTTTGTTAGGCCTAGGCAGGAGAGAGCTTCGAGGAGAGACGCTAGAGCAGTTGAGCCCCAGGCTCCTAGGCGTAAACCTCGTAGAGAGCGTGCCCGACGGGGTCCTGCTTTTGCAGGTAACGGACCCCGTGGCGGAGGCTTTGTTGAGCGCTTTCCCCCACCGCAGTTTGGGTATCGCGGTGAGCGCTTCTTCCCCAGCGGACCACGTTTTTCTCAGCGTGGTGATCGCTTCCCTCGTAGACGTGCTAGGAATGGTTTTTACACTAACCCTTCTTTAGAGCAGCCGGCCCAACACTGGTTTTCCCCTTATTTCACTAACCCCAGTGTTGGACCGTATGCTCACCCTATGTCTTTTTATTGATGTAGGTGAGACGGTTGGAGGACATTTGGTTGGTGGATTCCGGTTGTTCGAGGCACATGACCGGAAACACCAAGTGGTTCTCCAGCCTTAGCCCGGTCGCCGGAAAGGAGTACATAACCTTCGGCGACAATAGTAAAGGTAAGGTATTGTCCCGTGGAACTGTGCGGGTTAATGAGCACTTTGTGTTGCGCGATGTTGCTCTTGTTTCTAACCTGCATTTTAACTTGCTTTCTGTTTCGCAACTTTTTGATGATGACTATGAGATTCGTTTCAAACCGAACCTTAGTCGCATCTTAGATCCTCAGGGCGATCTTGTATGTCTGATTTCGCCCTTTGGGAAAGTTTTTCGTGCGAATTTTTCGGAGTCGTTTGGATCTTCTCGCTGTCTTTTGGCTAGTCCTTCTTCTTCCGATCTTTGGAAGTGGCATAGGAGGCTCGGTCACTTAAGCTTCGACTTGCTTGCAAGACTTAGCTCACTTGGCCTAATCCGAGGATTGCCCAAGCTTTCGATGGAGAAGGATCTAGTTTGCCATTCTTGCAGACATGGGAAGATGGTTGCTGCTCCCCACCATCCAGTGACTAAGGTCATGACCTCGCACCCCGGAGAGCTTTTACATATGGACCTTGTTGGTCCAGCTCGGGTGAGCTCGGTTGGTGGCAAGTGGTATGTTTTGGTTGTTGTTGACGACTTTTCGAGATATTCGTGGGTCTTCTTTTTAGCTGAGAAGACCGAGACTTTCTCATTCGCTCGCAATCTGATTTTGCGTCTTCAGAACGAGTTCCCTTTGAACTCGATGCGAGCTATTAGAAGTGATAATGGTTCCGAATTCAAAAATTCGGATTTTGAGAAGTTTTGTAACCACCTTGGCTTGGAGCATCAGTTTTCTTCCCCCTACACACCGCCCCAAAATGGTGTTGTAGAGAGGAAGTGTTGTTTCGGGGATCGAGATCCCGAAACAGCGGGTCGCCGCACGAGCGAAAGCACGAAGCGAAAGCGGAAAACGTTCGGTGGAGTGGGGAAGTGGTAGTGGTGAACAGTGTTCTCCTCCCTCTCTCCCCTGGGAGGTTGGGAGCTTTTTATATTAATCCGGATCAAATTGAAAGTACAAGAATACCCTTCCATCCACTCTGCTACAATTACAATGATGCCCCTGCTCGACTACTCCATGGTTGCACGCCACCTTTTCCGGCGCGAGGGGCATCGTCGTAACTTCGCCATCTGGTGGGCCCAGCGTCCCCCGGCTCCTTTTCCCGGCCTGTGGGCCCGCTCCCTTTGACCCAGGCTTCCGTCGAGCTGCGAAAACCTAAGAAAAACCAAAGTCATGAAAGACGAAAATTCACCGGAAGCATTGGGCTCCTTTCGCGCGAATGCTCCATTTCGCACGAAAACTCCGTCCTGCTCCGGCCATGCGGACCGGAGGCAAACGCCTGCTTCTGCGCGAATGCTCCTTTTCGCACGAAAGCTCCGCCTTTCCCTGGTCCGCGAGCCGAAACGCGTGCTTCCGCGCGAATGCCTCCTTTCGCACGAAAGCTCCGCCTCCCTACTCCAGTTGTGCGGACCGGAGGCGAATGCCTGCTTCCGCGCGAATGCTTCCTTTCGCACGAAAGCTCCGCCTCCCCTCGGTCCGCGAGCCGAAACGCGTGCTTCCGCGCGAATGCCTCCTTTCGCACGAAAGCTCCGCCTCCCTACTCCAGTTGTGCGGACCGGAGGCGAATGCCTGCTTCCGCGCGAATGCGACCTTTCGCACGAAAGCATCATCATCTTTCGGTAAAATGCGGGACGGAGGCGCCTGCGGTCTGGGCGCCGCCCCAACAATAGCCCCTCACGGTTGAATCTGCAGCTCGTGAAGTTCGACCGTGTCCTTTCGCTAGGCGCCTACGCCCGCCCAAAAGAAACCTTCGCTTCGTCCCGAAGCTGGTTTTTTTTTTCGATACGGCGGTGTGTATTTATTTTTTTTTTTTTAACTATTATTGTTATTTAAACTTTTGCTTAAGTCACGTCGCAAACGCCTTTTCGTGTTCCTCAAAAACTGTGTGTCATGATGCAAAACCTCTGCGACGCTTCGAATCTTGTGGCCGGGCGCCTCTTCGTCTCCCTCAGAAATCGTGCCCAGTTTTTGCGCATATAAAAGCCGAGGCTTCGGCTGGGGGAGGTATGTTCACTGAACGCCTCCCTTCACCCGTCGCCTCATTCGTGAAGCCCTTTCGCTATTCGGTTGACGCCATTCGCTCTTGTTGGCGATAGCTACCTGTTGTTTGACTTTCTTCATTCGCCTGGCGTCAGTTTGTGGTACGCGTCACTCCCCTTGTCTCTGTTTCCTTTAGACTTAAGTTTTGCGAATTTGGTTGTTTGAGGTTGCTTAATTTCGCTTATTTTCGTATCTATTTTCGCGTTTTTTCTGTTGTTTTTCCTCTTTCACTTGCCTTGTGTGTTTATTTTATCTTTCGCGCCAATGCTAGATGGCGTCTTCCAGCTCGACGTCGACCTCGAGCTCTACTAGCGAAAGTTCCGATGCCACCGGGTCGTCCCATCGCGAGCCTAGCGTGGAAGTGTCCATCGGATCGGGGGTTGCTCCACGAGTTCCAGAGCACAGCGGGAGCGTGTCGAATGATGGGGACTCCGGTTTGATTTCGGTCCCGACGGATTGTTCTTTTTACCTTGGCTTATCGCGAATGACGGCTGCACGCTTGCAAACGATGGCTGAAGAAGGGCCTTTAAGGATTGATCATCTTGCGAGTTGCCGTGTCCCTGGAGACGAGGAGGTTCCTATTCCTCGGCCGAACGAGGCCGTTGTCTTTCGCGACTACTTTGTAGCTGGCCTTGATTTTCCCCTCGAAGAATTCGTCTCGGATGTTTTGTTGGGGTTTGAGATACAACTTCATCAGCTGACGCCGAACGCAATTGCCAGACTGAGTATTTTCGCGCATGCTATGAAGATGTTGGGCTGCACCCCGCGGGCGGATGTCTTCGTGCGATTTTATGACATTCACCGTCGTCCGACGAAAGTTAACGACCCGCTTCTAGGGAGCAGATTGCCCAGCGAGATTGGCTGCATCAATTTCGTTCCGCGGAAAACACGAGGGACTGTTTCAATTTCGCTTACATATCGGAACAAGTGGCCGGACTGGAATCGCTTCTGGTTCTACTATCGCGTTTGCTCGGCCGAAACCGCTGCTATTGAGTTAGATAGGGGAGAAAAGAAGGGATCTCCACTTGTGTCTGTTTTGGAGAGGTGCCCTGGAAAGCATCTTCCGCCAGTTGTGCTGAGCGACCCGCATGCCATTCGCTGTGGGGATGCATTCGCGCTTACTGCACGTTTTCAAATCAGCCGGGATTTAGTGGAGGAGTGGATTGCCATCGGGATGAATCCGCTCTGCAGTGCCACATCTTTCGAAGGTTTCGTTGAAAGAGAAGGGTATTGGGGGCCCACGTTGCTGCTGGAAAGACCCGCGGATTACCATGATGACGGCGAATATGTCAAACATATCGAAAAGGAGACCAGAAAGATTTGTGGGCCGTACTTACGCAAGGAGAGCGAGTTTCAACTCGGCAATCTCGGCCGTAATCGGCGTCTAAACCGAGCTTTCGATGCGATGGGCGTTGAATATGCCGAAAGACCGTTGGTTGACGAAAGCAAAGACGAGGCCGAAAGCTTTAAAGGTGAAGGAAAAAAGATGGCTCGCCGTGGCGGTCGGAGTGGTGTGATCTCCCGGCGAAGGGTTGCTGAAGCTGGGGACATCCGCATTGGGCGGTTGACTGCCAAACCTTTGCTTGCAAGCCGAGGGGGGGCATTGGAGTCGGCCCCCGACGTTGATCCTTTCGATCATTCGAGGGTGGTTAGTTTCTGCCTTTTTCTAATTCTGTTTGCTTTGGCCGTTGTTTTCGTTTTTCCTTTTATGGCTTTCTTTACTATTATTTATGTGGTAAAGACGTTTTTTTTTTTTTGACTTGTCCTTGTCTTGCTGTTTCGCTGCTTTGCTTTTGCAGAGCACCAGCTTCGCTGCTGAGATGGCACCGCCGAAACCGCAGGCGCGCCTTTCGACATCGGCTTTCGACGACGAGGTGTCGGTGGCTGACCTTCCGACCTTTGCAAAACCTGGTTCGCGAAAGGCCCTCGCGGATACCGATCGGCCGGTGAAGAGAGCGAAAGCGCCTCGTGCTGAGCCCGCGTCTCGGAAACCCGCCGAAACTACTGCTCGCGTCTCCACCGGAGGGGCAGCCCCACGCGATAGGAGGGGCGGATCCGAGGGGGTGGCGGCTCCTGCTGTGGATAAAGGTAAGCTACACCTTTCGCCGAGACACATTCGTCTATCACAGGAGATGGTGGAAGGTCAGCTTCTTGGCTACGGGCGATTGATTATCGATGGAGTGCCGTCGGACTACAGGAATCCTTGTTTTTACACTGGGTTGAGCTCGTCGGGCGAGACTGACGAAGCAAGAGAAGAATCTTATCGGATTGCACGTTCTTTGGGTGCAGCTTCCGAAGCTCAGCTTGCGTGTCGGATAGACTTCCGCCGCGCGGGAATCCTCCCCGGCGCAAGCGATGACGCCAGCAAACTTGTGGAGTTTTCGCACAAGGCTTTCGCTGCGCCGGAGGTCGAAAGGGACCTGCTCAAGGTCGACAGCGTAAAGCTTGATGACGCGCTGTCGTTTCACTTAGCTAGCGTGAGTTGCTCAGATTGCCTTTTTGTCGCGTGATTGTTGTTCGCTTTTCCGCAACTGGTGTATGGGTCTTTTGTAGTGTACTGACTTTCGACGTTTGATTTAATGCTATTCGCAGGCTGCCATTCTCGCCCGCAGCCGTCACAATCAGAATGACCTCTATGTTCGCAAGATCGAGCGTGAGAAGGAGGACCTCGACATTTTGGCGAAGAAGCTTACAACCGACCTGGAGGTTCAGGCGAAGAAAGCCGAGGACGAGCGCGCCTCGCGGAAAGCAAGCCAAAAGGAGGCTGAAAAGCTGAGACGTGAAGCAGAAGACCTCAAGCGGGAGCTTTCGCAGATGCGAAATGCCCAGGCCGAGAAAGACGAGGCCCTGAAGACGTTTGCCGAGGAAGCTGTCACTCGCCTCCGCGAAAGCCTTCGCAGCATTGGTGTCGAAACGGCTGGTCCTTCGGAGCAAACTGCCGACGGTCTTGTCCGCTGGCTTTGCTCCGAAATGGAGTCACTTGAAAACCATATGGCTCTGGGCCGAGACTACGCCGCCGTCACCGGTATCAAGGCGATCGGCCACAGCCTGGTCGACGCCGGATGCTCCCACATCGCTGACCTTCCGGTCAAAGAGGTGGACTATTATTGGCGAACCCCGGAGGCGGCGAAGGCTCTGGGCAAAAGATTCTTTGAAGAATTCTGGCTTGCGGGTGGGAACGACATGTCGCTGATGCAGTCCGCCGTGGGGCGCGGAAAGGTATTTTCTTCCTTCTGCTAGAGCTATCGCTTGACTTCCCTGCCGGCTATCGCTTTTTGTGCGGTGCCTTGTGGCCTGAGTAGTTTTTTTTCTGGGCTATCGCTTTTTTATGCAGACTCCTGAGGAGAAAACGCGCATCCGACAGTTGTTTTCGGAGTATATCTCCGCAAAACAGGCGCGTGAAAACGAGCCGGAAGACGAGGCAAGTCCTCCTGAGCCGAATGACGGGGCGCCCGAAAGCTCGGCCGCTGCTGCTGCCCGCGACGCGAACGCCCCCCAAGACGCAGCGGTAGACGAGTGACCTTCCTGGGGCCTGCTTTCAATGTGTTGGCAACTTGTTGCGGACCTCTTGTGACATTTTGGAACTTAAATTCGGATGTTGTATATTGAACAGGGTGCGGATGCGGGAACGCCGGACGTTCTCGACATCTGCCCGTTAATGATTAAGGCCGGCGATATCTGTGTTGGTGGTGACCTGTGGAGGAGTTTCCGATCTAGGTTTCCGACGGCATCGCTTTCGGCTTACATGAGAAAACGTGCTAAGAAACTTAGACGCACAGAAGAGCGGCTACGCGCTTTTTATGATGCTTTCGACCCACGCGAACTTGAGTCGAGGCGAATGAGGCGCGAGGCTTCGCGCGCGCCACCAGGCTTTGAGGGTGCCGCGTTCGTTAAGCTGGAACCCGAAGATGCCGTGCCTTCGCCGGACGAAAGGCGTTTTAGCATTTTCCTTGGCCGCGAAAATAGTTCGCGGCCCTGAATTTGAATTGCAATGTACAACCTTTATATCAAACCCGGTGTAATGACGAGTGTCGCAGTGTGCTCTAACTTTCGGTGTTAATCGTTATTTGCGAATGTGCGATTTTTTTATTATTTCGCTTGGCGGATTAAGTTCTTTTGCCGAATGTTTTAGTTGTTCTCGCTTTACTAGTTTGCGCGATAGCGCTTTTCGGTGCGGGCCCCTCGGCGGGTTGCAAAGACGCGCCCGCCCCCACTCTTTTAGGCGAGGGGCGGTAGCATTCGCGCGAGGGAGCTTTCGGTGCGAGCCCCTCGGCGGATAGCAAAGAAGCGCCCGCCCCCACTCTTTTAGGCGAGGGGCGGTAGCATTCGCGCGAGGGAGCTTTCGGTGCGAGCCCCTCGGCCGATAGCGAAGAAACGCCCGCCCCCACTCTTTTAGGCGAGGGGCGGTGGCATTCGCGCGAGGGAGCTTTCGGTGCGAGCCCCTCGGCGGATAGCAAAGAAGCGCCCGCCCCCACTCTTTTAGGCGAGGGGCGGTAGCATTCGCGCGAGGGAGCTTTCGGTGCGAGCCCCTCGGCGGATAGCAAAGAAGCGCCCGCCCCCACTCTTTTAGGCGAGGGGCGGTAGCATTCGCGCGAGGGAGCTTTCGGTGCGAGCCCCTCGGCGGATAGCAAAGAAGCGCCCGCCCCCACTCTTTTAGGCGAGGGGCGGTAGCATTCGCGCGCGGGAGCTTTCGGTGCGAGCCCCTCGGCGGATAGCAAAGAAGCGCCCGCCCCCACTCTTTTAGGCGAGGGGCGGTAGCATTCGCGCGAGGGAGCTTTCGGTGCGAGCCCCTCGGCGGATAGCAAAGAAGCGCCCGCCCCCACTCTTTTAGGCGAGGGGCGGTAGCATTCGCGCGAGGGAGCCCCTCGGCCGATAGCGAAGAAACGCCCGCCCCCACTCTTTTAGGCGAGGGGCGGTGGCATTCGCGCGAAAGCGCTTGATAACTCGGTTGACGAAAATGTCGTTATGAACGCAACTTGAGGAACATACAATCGACTATGATTATGATATTGCTCGTATTGCTGTCTAGCTACATGCACGGCTTGGTTGATCTCCTGTCTTTGGTTTGAGCTGGGAGAGCCACTCGATGGCACTACCGCCTACAGTTACCGGATTGGTGACGATAGTTGGACGCGATGCCGATGACACGATCATAAAAGCGAAAGCGTGGCTCCTGATGCTTCCTACTCGCATTTTCGATAATGAGCTGACTACCTGGAACTAACATTTTGGAGAGCCTCGGTAGTTTAGGATGGGTGGGAGGCTTGCACTTTGTTGCCTATTTATACTGCCTTGCCCGTTGTGCGGGACAGTCGCATTTACTTGCCTGGCTGTACTTGTAATCACTTGGTAGGTGAAAGGTTAATACAGCATTTACGTTTTAGCGGCTGTAAATGCTTGCCAGATGTCGTTTGTTTTGCCCTACTAGGGCTGATGGGCTTGGCCTCCGCTACCATTCTCCCCTTTCGGTGATGGGGGGCTGGTTTTGCATAGCCCGCAAGCTTTTCGTTCGGCCCTCGTTTTGTCGGAGGGTCGGTTTGTTCGTGGCCCGCAGGCCTTCGTTCCGCCCTCTCGTTTTGTCAGGGGGGGTCGGTGTTTTCATATAGCCCGCAGGCTTTCGTTCCGCCCTCTCGTTTTGTCGGAGGGTCGGATTTCATATAGCCCCTCAGGCTTTCGCTCTGCCCTCTCGTTTTGTCGGATGGTCGGATTTCGCATAGCCCGCAGGCTTTCGTTCCGCCCTCTCGTTTTGTCGGAGGGTCGGATTTCATATGGCCCGCAGGCTTTCGTTCCGCCCTCTCGTTTTGTCGGAGGGTCGGATTTCATATAGCCCGCAGGCTTTCGCTCCGCCCTCTCGTTTTGTCGGAGGGGCGGATTTCACATAGCCCGCAGGCTTTCGCTCCGCCCTCGCATTTTGTCGGAGGGTCGGATTTCATATCGCCCGTAGGCTTTCGAGATTATCGTTGGATGGAAGGGGTCTATTTTGCCCTACCTCCTCGACATTCTCTTTTTATCACCTTGTGTTGACGAATGTCTCAACCTTATGCTTGGTTGGTTTCGTCTTCGACCGATTCGCATGACATTTTTGGGGAATTACGGCTACTTTAGTAATGTAGCGGTTACATTCGGCTGCCTCGTTAAAAAACCTCGCACCCCGATGGAGGGCTTCCCCGGCGAGGAAAAAGAGCACAGCCGACATTTGATTACAAAAATGGTGAAGGAGGGAGAAATTATTCCACAGTCGAAAAAAGAGATGAATTACGGGTAGAAACGACGCAGATTGCTCGCGTTCCATGTGTGAGCTGATACTTCGCCCTTGTCATTCATCAACCGGAATACGCCGGGCGCCGCCATGCTTGCCACGACGAAAGGGCCTTGCCATTGCGATTGCAGCTTGCCTTGCTTATCTGGCTGCCGAATGGTGACCATGTCACCAGTCTTGATGTTCTTTCGGATTATCGTCCTGTCCCTGTGATGCTTCGTTTCGGCGTGGTACTTTTCGAGGTTGTCTGCAGCCTGCAGTCTTACTTCTTCGACGGTGTCGAGCTCGACGTGTCTTTGCTCTTCAGTGGTTGGGGTCATTTCGGTTCGGAAGGAACCCAGCTTTACTTCTTCCGGGGTTACTGCTTCCTCGCCGTAAAGCAGCCTGAATGGGGTAAAGCCGGTAGCTCTGGACCGTGAAATGTTGTGTCCCCATACAGCTGTTGTTAGGGTGTTGGCCCACTTGCCTTTCGGCGAGTCGTACAATGTTTTCGAAATTGCCGAAAAGATTAAGCCATTCGCTCTTTCGACAGCCCCGTTTGCTTGCGGGTAATTTACAGAAGCGAAATTGAGCTTGATGCTGAGCTCATCACAAAAATTCCTGAATTCGGCGCAATCGAACTGCTTCCCATTGTCGCAGGCGATGAATGACGGAACACCGAAGCGACAGATTATCCTCTGCCAGACGAACTTAGTTAAAGAGGTGGAAGTTATGCTGGCAAGGGCCTTTGCTTCCACCCATTTGGTGAAGTACTCAAGAGCTACCGCTGCAAATCGCAGGTTGCCCGGGGCTGCTGGTAGCGGGCCAACTATGTCGATGCCCCACCTCTGCAATGGCCAGGTCGGCACTATCGGCGTGGTCTCGTTTGCTGGCTTTTTCTGATTTTTGGCGAACATCTGGCAACCTTTGCAACGTATGACCAGCTCTTTGGCATCTGATGCGGCGGAAGGCCAGTAGAATCCTTGTCTCATTGCTCTGTGCGCTATCTCGTGAGGCCCTCGATGCGCTCCGCACATTCCGGCATGCATTTCTTCGAGCAGTTGAATGCCTTCGCGCTGGCTTATGCATTTTAGAAGAGGGGCTGTTATTCCATTTTTGAACAACTGCTCTCCGATGATTGCGTAACCTTTCGCCCTGCTGGCCATTCTTTCGGCATCCTTCCTAGACTGTGGCTCGTAAGTTCCAGCTAAATAGGCGAATATCTGTGACCTCCAGTCATCACTGACGATAGCATGTATCGAGTCTGGATGTTCTTCCTCCTCTTTCACGGCTTTTGCCGAAAGGACCTGATAGAACACATCTGATGGCAGCGGTAGATTTTGTGCTGCGGCTTTGGCCAGCTCGTCTGCCTCTGCGTTTTCGGCCCTTGGAATGTGTCGCAGGGTGAAACCAGTGAAATATTTCTCCATTCTTCTGATTGCCGCCAGATACTTGGCTAGCTCTGGCTCTCTTGCAGTGAAGTCCTTTTCGGCATGACCGACAACCACCTGGGAATCCGACTTGACGATGCATCTTCTTGCTCCGATTGCTCGAAGCTTTCGTAAACCCAGCAATACGGCTTCATATTCGGCGGTGTTGTTGGTTGTGAGGAACTGCAGCCTTGCGGCAAATCTGACCTTTGGTCCTCTTGGAGGTGTAAGGATTGCTGAGATTCCGGCTCCAGTCATGCCCCATGCGCCGTCGCAATTCACAGTCCAGACGGGCTCTTCGAATTCGAGTGTGGTGTCGAAAGCAGCAGGGGTCCAATCTGCTATGAAGTCCGCCAATGCCTGCGACTTGATTGCGGATCGATGTTGGAAATCTATCACATATTCGTTTAGCTCTGCTGCCCATTTGCCAATTCGGCCGATAGCTTCATTGTTGCGAAACAGGGCTTCTAACGGCTGAGCCGATAGGACTATGATGTGATGAGACTGAAAGTAATGTTTCAGCTTTCGGGAGGCCATTAGCACTGTATAGGCTATCTTCTCTAGCTCCGAGTAGTTCAGCTTTGCGCCCGATAGGCCTCGGAGACAAAATAGATTGGGAACTGCGTCATCTTATTTTCGTGCTCCTTTTCTTCCACCAGTACCGCGCTTACGGTGGCGTGAGACGCTGCGAGATACAGCAAGAGCGTTGCTTCCGGCGACGGCTTGGACAGCGTGGTTAGCTTGGTCAAATACTCCTTTAGCTGCTGAAAAGCTTGGTGCTGCTCTCCCCCCAATCGAAAAGGTCGGAGCTACGCAGAGTTCGGAAGAAAGGCAGCCCTCTTTCGGCGGACCTTGCGATGAATCTGTTCAGAGAAGCCAGTCTTCCTGTCAACTTTTGCACTTGCTTTCGGTTTGAGGGCGGTTGCATGTTGATGATTGCCGCTATCTTGTCGGGATTAGCTTCAATTCCTCTTGCCGATACCAGGCAACCGAGGAGCTTGCCTTTCCTGATGCCGAAAATGCACTTGTCGGGGTTTAGCTTTAAACCACTCTTCCGGAGATTGCCGAAAGTCTCAAGCAAATCTGCCTGATGATCTTTCTGTCTGTCGCTCTTGACCCACTATATCGTCGACGTACGCCAACAAGTTTTTTCTTTTGCTTCTGGCTTTCGAACACTTTGTCGGGTCATTCGCGAGAAAGTAGGGCCTGCATTCCGCAGCCCTTCCGGCATTCGCCGGTAGCAGTATGTGCCTGTAGGGGTGATGAAACTGGTTTTCTCCTCATCGTCGGGATGGAGCCAAATCTGGTGATAGCCTGAAAAACAATCTAGCAAGCTCATTATTTCACAACCAGATGCGATGTCGACAAGCTTGTCGATACGAGGCAAAGGATACGGATCCTTCGGGCAGCATTTGTTGAGGTCGGTGAAATCAACGCACATTCGCCATTTTCCATTTTTCTTTTTCACCAAGACGACATTCGCCAGCCATTCGGGATACTGGACCGGTCGGATTACTCCCGCGTCGAGTAATCTTTGTACCTCGGCTTTCGCTGCGTCTGCCCTTTCGTTTGACATTTTTCTCAGTTTTTGCTTTCTGGGCTTAGCGCCGCTTGCGATGTTCAAACTGTGCTGGGCGAGATCTCTGCTAACGCCTTGCAAGTCACCGCTCTCAAAGGGGGTTGTTGGTACTCACGGTGGTGGGTGTGGATCACCTTGCCCTTCTGTGGCAACTCCTCCTCGATAGGTGGCATTGTGTCCAACTTGTTTTTTAGGTGGTTGGGTTTGGGATGCCACACTTGGTTCTTGGGTGGAGCTCTCGAAGGTTCCTCAAACACCCCATCCTTGGTGTTAGGCTTGAGAGGCTCTTTGGGTGGAAGCTTGGTTAGTTTGGGAATAGTGGTGGAGTTGGGCTTCTCACTCGGGTTCAGACCACTCGACTCTCCAATCTTCCCAAAGACAGACACATCAACACCCTGAGCAAAGCCTACACCGGGACCTCCAGCAGCTCGCTTAAATTGGGAGATCATCATCCTGAGCTGTGGCTCACCACAAGACACCCATGACAAGATGGTCCAAAGGTATGTGTTTTCCTCCTCGGTTTGCATCTTGTCATGCTTCACATTGGCTATCTCCATCTCCAAACCTTCGCACAAAGCGCACCTAGTCACACAAGTGCTACCCGAGCTGGCCTCCTCAAGAGACACGATCTTGGCATTCTTCTCTGCCAACTCGGATTGCAAGACAGGACAGGTCTTGCAAGCACCCAACAGCATGGGCCTAGCACGGAGCTCATCCATCTCTCCTACCAACGCAACATACTTACTTCTCAAAGTGAGAAAATCAGTCATGTGCGTGGTGCACGCCTTGCACTCCTCCTCATCGGTAACAACCACAGTGGACTTGACTGAATCAAGCTCCTTCACCGTATCCTCCCACTTCTGCCTAAACTCCTTGCGCTCTCTAGCGGCACGCCTAAGCAACTTATCTTGACTAAGGAGCGCGGCAATAAGCTTCTCAACTTCGGTAGAGAGATCATCATAGGTGAGAGATACCTGGGAGGTGTTGTCGTCGTCGTCATCGTTCCGAGGGGAGTTCACCAGCTCGCCGTCGAGCGCCATGGTGCAGAGGCCGTCGTCGTCGGCGAAGAAGCAGAGGCCGTTCAGCTTGTCCTCAATCCTCTTCTTCTTCTCGGACTCGTCATCGCTTGAGCAAGCGGAGTCGTCATCTGAGCCGTCGACGTCGCTGAGCGTGGCGAAGAATGCACGCTGCTCAGCTTGGGCCTTCTCCAAGTACTTCTTCTTGATGTACTCCTTGTCGAAGCCGCCCCTCCGCTTGTGCCTTGCGGGGACGTACTTCTCCTTGTGCTTGCCAAAGTCGTACTTGTGCCCATGATCGCCCTTCCCAGATGAATGCTTCTTCTTGGTACAGTTGGCGATGAAGTGGTCGGGGTCGCCGCACTCATAGCATCCTGAGCGTCCTCCTCCGCGGCAACGGTTCATGCGGTTGTTGTGAAACCGCGAGAACCGGTTGGCGAGCATTGCCAACTCGTCATCCCCCAAGGACTCCAGCTGGTCCTCTGTGACAGAAAAGAGAGACGAAAGAGCAAAACCTCCAGAGGGGTTAGAAGAGACAGAAACCAAAGCCATAGTCGGGCCAGAAGGATTCTCATAAGAAGCCCTTGCCATGGCGTCAATCTCATTGGACTTGAGCTTACTGAAGAGCTCGTCGCACGTGAAGGTCTCATAGTTCGGCGATTCGATGATCGCTTGAACCTTGGAATCCCACACCGAACGATCGAGAGTATGCAAAAGCTTCAAAGCTCTCTCATGATCGTCGAAAGGCAACAGCTCCTTGTTCGCCCTCATCCTGTTGACAATGACCTGAAAGCGAGCGAATAAACTTTCTATGCTCTCGCCAGGCATGTGTCGAAAGTTCTCATACTCTCGCTTGAACGACTCGTAGAGTCGGGTTTTGACTTGAGAGGTTCCCTCATGGAAACGCATGAGGGTAGCCCAAATCTCCCGAGCCATAGCGAGGTGAGAAACACAATCAAACTCACTCATGCTCAAACATGAGAAAAGAGCATTACGGGCTTGGCTATTGGCATCGTGCTCATCGATCTGAAGCTGAGAGACACGTGCAACCAAGACCTCATAATCGGCAGAGTTGCAAATATCCCAAATGGAAGCACCCAAACTCTGCAAATAGGCCGACATGCGTATCTTCCAATACGCAAAGTTCGTCCCATCGAAAAATGGCGGTTTGCCCACGCCACGATCCATGTCGCCTTCTGTGGATCTAGAACCGCCTAAGGTGGAACATCCTTAACCTGCTCCGATACCAATTGAAGGACCGAGAAAGCACTAGCAAGATGACCAGAGGGGGGATGAATGGGAGCTACAATTTCTTTTCAGAAACTTTAAGCCGTTGTCCCAAAAAACAACCCCTAGAAGCTTTTGACCAAAACCGTGATGCCCACGACCCTTGGAAGAGAGTGGATGATCCCTAGGATCACAGCGAGGCACCACAAAAAATCCCTCGCCCAAGTTCACGCAGGTCAACTAGTGACAGGATGAACTTTGGGTAACCTCAACCTCCCCCGAGCAACGCGAGGGGGATTCAGGCTATTTTGTAAAGCGAGAAGCCCAATTTCTGTAGAGCACGAAGTCAAGAATCCAACGCAACAAGCGGATCTCAAATCGCAAGTCGGATGAACAAACTCTGGACAAAAACGCGAAGGACAGAGATGACCGGACTCTGCCTGCGTCCGGTCAGTGAGCACCGAACGCGTCTGGTCACACAAAAACCGAAATCTGACCTCTCTGAGTTGGACCGGACTCACAGTGTACGGTGCGTCCGGTCACTCACAGTGCGTCTGGTCACACAAGACAAAAACCAATGAACAGTGGAATGAGCGAGTCCGGTCGCACAGGAGAGTGAGCGTCCGGTCAGATTGCAGATGACCTCGCTGAGCGTTCAACAACCATACGCACGGGGTCAGCGTCCGGTCAGCCCGTGCCCAGCGTCGCGTCACCTCGTGACCGCACAGTTCATTCACCGATTTGAATCAAACTCTCCCAAAACGAAACCTCTAGGGTTTCAACTTGAGAGAGAGACTGAGTCACAAGGAGAATAGTGAGCTATCTCTAAGAGATCATCGCTCGAACCTATCTCCAAATTGATGAATCGAAGAAATTCGAAGGAAGGGAGAAAACTTGACCTGAAACTAAAATCGATCGATCTCCTAGACCGTGAGGTTAGAGGTGAATTCCTTCGGTGGAAAGAACCCGGCATGCCTCACAATCTAGAATAATTTGGTTCAAACGGATTTGCAAGAGATGAACCGAGCAAAAAGATCAAGCGATGGGATACACCCATGTATACACCCAAACCTGGAAACCGTCCTCAGCCCGAGTTTTGAGGCCAAACTCGGAAACTATCCGCACCTAGGTTTTGAGGCCCAAACCTGGAAACTGTCCACCTGATGGTTTTTCCTTGGCTCTACCACCAAACCGACGTCGTAGATGGGATGCACCTCCCGTGCACCCCGTCCACCGACACGTGTCCCCAAGTCCATGACTCAGGCAACACATGACCGCACTTCTTCACTTGTTGTCGTCACAGGCTGCCAGCCACCACAGCTGATCCTCGGGCCTCTGGTCCCTCAGTCCAAGCCTCACGTTCCGCCCTTCGCCACTCTCGGTCCATCGGCACGGCACGTCTCTACTGGACCTTCACCTCGCCTTTGATCACTGCATCCGTGCTCGACACCTGCACAACACAAGTCAAAGAACATGCGCATCATCCCAGTTGACAATCACTCATCACTCAGAGACCCAGCATACACCCATGTATCCGCAAAAGGAAGTTGTGGAGAATGCTATGGAATGCCCGGTGTGTGGTTCCATGCATGGGGGGATAGTTAACCTAGAGGGACAAATTTCCTTGAGGGACTTGAAAAGGAATTGAGGGATAGACCACCAATTGAGAAGATAATTAGTTCTCGAGGCACATGCATGTTTATAGAAGTTTCTGCTCAAACAACTATGGATTGTTGCTAGGTTACAACCATAAAGCACCTGTGACTGTCAAAATTATGCACGCCACATGCCCGGTATGAGGCTAGGCCCATTCTTGTGAACATGGGTTTGCCATCAGTACTACATGAGAGAGTGGGCACGTTGTCTAGTGGACCTATGCACATTGTATGATGGGAGAGGAGGGTGCTCCTACTACCCCAATAGACTCGACCACAAGCATATACGGTTGTGCACGTAGATTCACTTGGGCTTGCTAGGGAGGCTGGTGATGGTTGGCTCGTTTCTGAGATGATGTTTAGCACTAGACGAAGAACTACATTGATGACGATGAGCTTATGACTATATAGGTGTACACACTCCGTTAAGTTAAAACTATACGTACAACTGTAACTCCTATTTTCTAACCACCAACTATCACATAAAATGAACTCATATGAACACCAAACTTAGAATTAGGGCTTATAACTAACAAATTCCAAAAGTTTTGAAGATTTTTCATTTACATGAGGACATATCAGAGTAACTCGGAAAATGCGTCTAAAGTATACAAAGAACACATTAAAACACACACCCCACATGAGCCCAAGGGGGAGAAGGCCCACTACGAGGCAAACCAGGGCTCAAAGCATGTGGAGAACAAGTTCAGAACCAAAGTGAACCTTCTCCAAATGGCGTCAAACACCCATAGGGCCACTCAAAGAAGTCCAAAGGAAGTCAACCACCAAAATTGGGCTCATTTGCGTCGCACCCCTACTAGCTCGCCTTAGGCCAGTTCTTCTCTAGGAGACGCATTCAATGTTATGTAGGATGGTGCGGGGTGGATGTCAGGAATATTCCTTCGAAAACCGCCTACGACCTACAATAAAAGGAGGAGGAGCCCCCTCTCACTAACAACACACACCAAGGAAGAAAGTGCAAAGGAAGAAGAGCATCACTCCAAGGCTTAGGCCATAGCTATCTAGAGTTGAGTAGTAGGGAGAGTTCGAGGAAGTGTCAGATTGGTCAATAGTCTTCCCCATTTGTACCTTGACGAACACTTGTACCTCGACAAACACTTGTACCTCAATTGATTCTTCTGCCAAGTGAGTGTTCATGTTTCTTATGGTATTATGTCTTTTGACTAGTTGAGCTTTACTCTTATTTGCTTGCGGCTTCGTCATCCATTTTCATAGCGGATACTCTAGTAGCGAGCTCCTAATAGAGATGAATCACCCTGTACAATGCTAGAGTAGTAGTCATAGCGTAGATGTGGTGTCTAGGCTAGAGGCTACCTTCGTTTGCACTGTTCCCACAGTTGAGGGGTAGGCAGCAGGTGGTGACAGGCATGTCCGTCCCTTATAACCCCAACATTCGGGTTTGGCGTAGAGCCAGGCCGACATTGCCTTGCAGACTAGGTGTGCTTGGTGCCCGAATGAAGTAAGCAAGTAAAAGTCAAGTTTATTTATCCATAGACCCTAAAACCATAGAGATCCATCTCAACCTCTACCAACTCTATCATTATGTTGTCCTTGGACGAACTAGCTAAAAGGGTACCTCCGTTCCTATGAAAAATACAATACCCTGGTACTTCCGGGTGAAGTGATAACATGGTAATTGTTGGCATTTCTTAGCGCAACCACCAGAGGATAGGTTTATGATCCATCCTCGGTGATCATGCCAGAAATACTTATTGACATCTCTTAGCATCATCACTAGGGTAGGCCATCATCCCCAGGCACGGCGACAGGAATGCCTGTTGACATTCCTTAACGACATACACTGAGTATGGTGGTTCCTAGCGATGCTACCAAGGGATATCAGTGTCAGCCCCAGACGCAGCCACTTAGCTACATATCTGGTATCGGCACCGAAGTGCGATGGCACTTCATATACCAAAACATGTGGCTTTAGTGACGGCCTGAGAGTCTGGCCTGGTAAACCAATTCATTTGCAGTCAGGGTCCGCAAGCGCACGGGGTTACCATTGTAGCATTTCACCGGGAGTATTTCAGGTATCGTTATTTATATTTTACCACTAGGAAGGCTAGGTGCGAAAGGATTCGAGATATATCCATGACAAGAACATAATAAGTGCATAGTTGACTAATTAACCATAGCAGAAGGATAAACAATGATTTGGATAGTGGGATCAACACACACACATTGCCTAAGATACATGGAGCTTCTACGGGGATAGAAGAAAGAATAAAAGAATAAAGAATGTCCTACGGAACATGGATATTAACAGAGTTATGTCAATGAATCAAGTATACATGGTTATGATCAAGTTAACATTAGTGCTAAGTACTGGATGGATTACGAGACCCGGTGAAACGACCCACGATTTCCTCGAAGGGAAATCCGCAGATACATCATAATGTGATAGTGCAAAAAGTCTCAAACCATCACATTATCATTATTCAGTTGTTACCATAGTTCATACAACATGATAGTACAGATTACGAATCATTACATCACATGGAAACACCACCTAGTACAAACTATATCGGTAACGCACGTCTAACGACGCTGGAGTCAACGTAGAGCGTCGGCGAGTGAAGGCTTCTCCTTCAAAGGCATCATCAAAGTTGTTGTAGCAGCGGGCGAAGACTCCGTCTTCATCTTCTCATCCAAACTTGCGTATAGGAGCGAGACTTCCTAATCCGTCTAGCTTCCACCATCGTCGCGGTAGAAGTCGTCCACACATGTCGTTAATTTTTAGTACGGTTTGTACTGGCCACACTTTCTCATCCTATGCTTGCATTTGCTATGTGGTATGTGGAATGCAAGGGTAGAGCAAAAAGGAACCTATTTATGGCTATAGTTTTCCTATGCAGGTAATCAATATTTTATAAATATAATCATCATGTTTTAATCCATATACCCGGCCACATGGCCTTCCATTCGGTCATCGACCGAACATCCAACCATACGACCATCCATCCATCCATCCCATCCACACACATCCACACATCTCACCACACTCGCACTCTCTAGGCGACAAGGATGACTCCCACTCGTACCTTGCCTCAACAGCCAGCACCGGACCTATCAACCCAGGGGGAGAGAAGAAAGGACACCTCTCACTAAGTCCGGGGGACTCTGAGCACCATAGTGTTGTCCATGACCGTGGACACGGCTATACGTATAGATCGATCAACTCTATAGAGCGTGTACGCCTGGAACCACAGGTTAGCTATCCTCGATGATCCGGCTCGTCTAAGCTGATTCCGAACTTCCCCCTATTCCGCAACGATGCCATCCTACCTCTCAGCCCTGGGGCACCCCGGTGGAAATCCACCGTAACGCTGAGACTGTGAGACGTGGATTCTGGCGTACCAAATAAAACACCACGTTGTCTTAGGAGGGTGGGGGTCTCCAGCCCTTACCTCCCTACACTTATCACCTTCCAGCCTAGCAGTAATGGCATCGTTTTGCCCAGGGGGTAGGAACGGTTCTGTGCCCATACAAGAACAAGTGGTGCGCACGAAAGTACCATGGCCGCTAGCCCCAGCACAATAAGCCCTAAGGACTGAACAAGATATCTCCTCCTCAGGGCTTCCATCGCCCCCGTGCTGACACAGCACCTCCATCCCGGGGATTCGTCCCACGAAGACACTCCTCCCCAGGACCTCTTCTCAAGATCACAATGTACCCGCCACAGGTACTCCCTAGGGGATGCCCAGGTCACATCCCCTCGGCAAGACTCGTCACCGGACTTGTCGTAGATCCTGTCCAGTTGACTCAACCCTCACCACACGCACCCAAGACACACGCCAAGATCTCCCCAAGTCATCATCCCGTTATCACGGCACCATGTGCCTTAGCCACCCACAAGCAAACATCCACCAAGCATCACATCACAGATATAATGCATAGTAGAAGTGAGTAGCGAGTATGTAATGTAAGCGGTGTCTAGCCTAACAGCGGGTGTGCGAGGGAAAGGGTTGCGTCAAGGTATAGGCTTCACAAGCAATCTAACATGCAACCTATCACAGTTCATTTGCAAAAAGTAAAGCGCTAGCAGCTACATTATTGCATGTCTAATAGGATTCTACGAGGTTGGATGGGCTGTGGCACCTGTTACGTTGTTAATCCAAGATCTCTGATGTCCTTGTGGCCGTTCTCCTCGGGTCCTGGTGTCATCCTCGGTCTCCTCCAGCGGGCTCCGGTCCGATCAAGGCTACTCCTGACACAACTACCTCGCGAGACCGGCAAGCAAGACAAAAGGGCAATCAGAACACTAACACGACAACTAGACCTGAAAGACGCTAAGGACACTAAATAGAGAAAGGACTTAGCCCTCACGGAGGACATCCGATCCTCGGGCTCGAACAAACGCAGGAGCGGGTGCTTGCTAAGCACAAGCTCGAGTCACAACCTAGCTCGTACTTCCCGGGTCGACCGAGTCGACCTGTACGGCTCAAGTAAAATGGCTGGGACTTGATCCTGACTTAAGAAATCATCACGCAAAATAAGACTATCCCTCCCGAAGCGAGTTCATTTTCCTCGGGCTTAGAAGAGGCGAAGCAGAAGGTCAGCTAAGCACATCTACATCACACCCTCGGTGAGAATGGTTTCCTACGGTCGATCGAGTCGACTCGCACGGAACCGAGGTTGCGACATAGACTCTAGCTTGGCAGACTAGAATGAGGGTCTGGTCTTTGATCCAATCATCATGGCTATGGACGGGATCGAATATAGCGGCCATCAAGGGAATAGGGGAAACAGTTTCGATCTCTTGCTCGATCCATACGCCATTGTATTCGATGAGAACCAAGAAGAGGGAACAAAACAAGAAGGAAAAAGAGAAGCAAGGGTAGTCTCACTTCCTTTTATGCACGCGCCATGGAAAAGACGGGCATCGAAGGGAGCAACATACCGAGAAAACAAGCACTTAAACCACGCGTAGGGTACCTCACTCATGTGCACTAAATGGCACTAGACGTTCCTAGAATCCGCAGCGGTGCGGTTGTCACCGCGAGGATCTAGGAGCGCTACAGTCTATAATAGGTACAAGCATACGAGGGCTCAAGTGTGAAGAGGCAAAAGAAGAAGTAAAACGGGGATCCACCTTCCTTTGATCCACATGCCATAGTAGTAGACGGGAATCACAAGAATGGGATCAATAAGCAAGACTATTACATAAACATGACCAATACGCAAAGGAGACAGACCAAAGGCGGGGAACTTGGTTCCATGGGGACTTCGATCCACGATCATTGCATTTGATAGGGATCGTCGGAGTGACTAGAACAGACGGACTTGATCCACACTTTACTGAATCAGTGAGGATCAACTAGAAAGGAGAAGAGAGAGAGAGAGAGAGAGAGAGAGGAGCGGTTTCCGCATTCGCTCAACCAACACGCCAAGAAGAATGAGAGACGCTTGACCTAAACCAACTCGTAGGGCACCACAACCTTCGTGCAACTAAACCGGCACAAAGCTATTCCTATGGCTCGTAGCGGTGCGGTTGTCACCGCGAGAGTCGAAGGAATGCTATGGTCAAAGCAGTGCAAACATACGAGGTGACTAGGTCAGAAAAGAGTCAAATGGGTGGAGCCCGATGGTCATGGCGAGGCAACTCGCGGCCATGAGCTTCACCCAACGAGTTGGAACTCGTCCCATGATTGTCATCTCCAAATCCTTTGCCCGCTAGGCTAGGTCACTAGGGGGCTATAATGTGCGGGTAAGATCCGCATCGATATTGTTTCCAATATCGTGCCCACAGTGGCCTCACCCTAGGGCTAGGGACAGGAGCCAACGCTCGTGGCACTACGAGGCCAACCAAACAAACAACAACGACTACGAGGGATGAGTTACGCTCGACGTTACGACCACGGCGGGATGAACCCACGATCGTGACGTTCGAGCGAGGGATGATCCCTCGACCAGCTCGATGGCACGGTCCACAGTCAACCAAAATAGGACCGGCTGGAAGGCTCGATCCACCGCCAACAACACAGACACGACGACGACTAACACAACCACAAAAGAGTAGCACATATCCATAGCACAAGAATAGACCGACACGAAGGCTCGGCGCAGGCAAGTATACATTACATAGATAGGTAGGTAGATAGATAGATAGATGGATGAAATGTCATAATGTGAAGATGCATATGACAAAGAGTAAATGCGAGTGGTGTCGACGTCGCGGGAGGCGTCAACGGGTTCCAAAGGTTAGACCTTGACGATGGCACGGAAGATGGGGCTTCAGCGGAGCGACTCCGAAGCTGCCGGGGCACGTCGTGGTCAGCCGAGGAGGGTCATGGACGGCTATTGCCTCCCCGAGCTTGTTGTGACTGGCTGCAACTTGTTGGTTGGTGATGCAACTTGGCCGATCGTGGCTACCGCTGGCCGAACATGGCAGCGGTATCCGAGATGTGGCGTAGTCACATCGGACAGCACAACGAGGTCCTGCGACAGTGTAAGTCACGGAGCGAAGGCTGGCCTCAGGTTGATGCACGATGGCAAGAAGGGAAAAGCGGGGACTTGGGCGTTGGCACTCACCAGCGGTAAGGAGGAACTCCGGTAGGGTGGAGTTGTCGTTGTGCACCATGGCAGGCTGCTGCTCCTGCTGGCCGACTGCGGGCAGACTTGGCGGCCATTTGGTGGCGGGGCGGTGTCTCCATGGTGGCGGCTCGGCGTCGGTAGCAGCGGCTTGCGGCCGGTCGGACGACCCTCGATAGGGAGCTGGCGCGACGTGGTCATGGACACTGCGGCACGGTGTGGGTGAAGTCGGGGCGGAGGGTCCAGTGTCCTTGGTCGAAGTGTGCCGAGGCCGGCTCGGCGAAGACGACAAGGTGGGGATGGAGCTCGGCGTAGCGGTCGCCGCGGTCCCGGCGCGACGCGGTCTTGGCCCCGACCAGCGTGGCGAGCGCCCGGCGCGGCGCGGCCTTGGCCACGGCCAGCGCGGCTGGCGCTCGGCACGGTGGGGCTAGCTGCAGCCACGGCGCAGCCGTGGCAAGCACGGACAAAGCCGTAGGAGCCACGACACCCGGCGGGAAGAACGGCGGCGGTGCGGAGAATGCGGTGAAGAGGAAGAGGAGGTGAGGCTTGCGGCGGGCACCGGGGGAGAAGGGGAGCGGCGGCCGCGGTTGGCTTATATACGCGCAACAGCTAGGGCTCGAGGTGATGGACGGCAGGGAGCCTCGGCTTCCGTACCCAGGGGACGCGTGGCGAACATCGGCGTCCGTGCCGCGGCGTCAGGAGGTGTGCGCGCGATTTTGCCCTTGGCGCCTAGCGGCGGCGGCCAGGAGCGCTCGGGCGCTCGCTCGCTCGTGCTAGGATTTGGGGGAGGGGCACCCGGCCTGGGCCTCTTGGGCCACGTGCGCTAGCGGGGGAACTAGGTGGGCTGCGGCATAGGAGGGGGTGAGGGAGCCGGTTGGGCCAGGGTTTGGTGCTCGGGTTGGGCCAGCGTGAAGGGAAGGAGGGGAGGGAGAGAGAGGAAGCTGGGCCGCGAGCGGCTTGGGCCGAGGCGTAGAGGAGGGCGTGGGCTGGTGAGGGAAAGGGAAGAGAGTGGGTCGGCTGGGCAGTTCGGGCCCACGAGCTAGATGATGAGGTTTCCTCATTTCTGCTAAAGAAAATGAGAAGAATTTAAAAGGGAGTTTTAGGGAAATTCGAGATGATTTCGGGTAGAGCAGTCAATACGATTTAATGGAAAAGGGGGAGAAGGATCTTCCCCTTTTAAGAAATATTATGACTCCAAGAATTCGGAGTTGGATGCAAGGAGGTCAGAAAGAGTTACAGAGAGGAGGGAGGAGTCTCGGCTCAAGGGAAAAAGGAGAGGGTTCAACCGTTTGGGTTTTATGAATTTGAAAGGGGAATTCAAGGATGGATTTCGAAAAGGATCCAGAAGGGGACGTGAAGAAGTTGGGAAGGATTCCAAGGGTATTTCGGGAAGGGTTCAGAGGGGGACATGAACAAGTTGGGGTTGAGTTCAACAATCACTTTAGGAAAAAGGTTCAGCTGAAGATTTGGAGTGAATTCATGAACGGTGTTTAAAAGGAATTGGAGTTGATTCGAAATTGGAAAAGAGGGGAGAAAAGGGAAAGGATTTTCCCCGAGTCATAAATTAGTATGACCCAAAGATTTTTTAGGGTGGGATAAAGAGAGATCGGGAAAAGTTCCAAAAAGGAGGAGAGATCACTATGGATTTGTACACTCTGACTCTGACACGACTCAAACCTCAAACGGATTCGAGAGCTCAGGCACACCTCTACAAGCAAAACTATATGTATGCCACGTTTCGTGAGTAAAGAATGATATGTTAACTAGCGTTTGGCCTAGCAACTACATGCTTCACACATTACAAGAAAAAGTTTTAAAAAGCTCATATTTTTGGTTGGTCAAAAACCTGGGATGTTACACCCGGGAACACTGGTCTGCCAGTAGGATACACCGGGAAATTTAGACTCCTACCCCAAAGCCGAACATGGGGGATTACAAGGGACGGGCATGGCTGTCACCACCTGCCGCCTACCCCTCAACCGTGGACTAAGCCAGGCATTCACCCAACTCCATATACCTGAGAACCACTCTTGCGCACATGAAGAACACTTACATCTCCCCGATAAAGATGTAAGCGCACCCGAAGGCACGACAAAACACCACCCAACACATATCACTAAGCTATCAAGATCTAAACATGTTGAATGAAGAACAATACTCATGTTCATGATGAACAAGGATCCAAAACTCTGAACTAGCTCTAGAACGATGAACAAGAACAAGGCTCTAATTCAAGAACATAACAATGTTGATCATAAGAGAATAAGAACAAGTATGAAAAGAAGAACTTAGTATTAATACCAAGTAGATCTTTACAACTCCTCCTCTCCTCTTGCAAGTAGTACTTGCTCCAACTACTAGAAGATCTAAACTAAGGTAGAGAGCTCCAAATACAAAGTGGAATGAAAGACAATATGTTGAATGTGTGATTGATTATGAAAAATGGAGCTCTACCTCTACTTATATACTACAACATGGTCAGTTCTGGTGATCTAAACATGGAAACCTCCTAAACCTACATGAGCATGGCAGCATGCAACCGCCTGAGGAGAGTGGGCCCGGGTGGCCCCACCGGGGGTGCGCCCGCACCCCGGGCACCACCTCTGGCCACCGCCCTTCGCGTGTGGGCTCTTGGTTGGGCCTGGATGTCTTCCATGTGGGTTTTGAGCCCAAGTTAGTTCCTTTGGTGGGCTTCTCCCATATTTCTTGGTTTTACGCTTTGTCGGAAAGTGTATTCCTCTCGCCTTTTCCACTATTTTCTGGTTTGATATCTGAAAAGCAATGATTCTCTAATACAAGTGGAAATAGGTCAAGGTGATAGCATATGCATGCAAGTATGCCTTGTTTTGTCCTTGGTTGGCTCATAAAAGTTGTCGGTAAGCACCGCCAACAGTAATTTCGTGCGCTTGCGGATTCTTTCAGTTTGTGTTAAGAAATACCAACAACAGTCGATCATGATTAACCTTGTGCAAAGGCTGATCCAACTAGTTCTTCTCTTGTGTTTCTTTTCTCCCCCTGGAGGTTGGTTCATCTAGATGCCGCTGAGATAAGGGGTGTCAAGACTGCCTCATTGCTTAGAGAGTGATTGAGGGTATTTCGAGGGTGAGTGGTGATAATTGTTTTGGACATGTGGAGATGAGATAAAAGATGGGTTGTTTTGGAGATTGAGAATTCACAATTATATTGCTTATTGTTGCTATATTTGTCTTCTAAGAATGCAAAATACAACCAAGCTACTAGGATGACTAGATCTTGTTTATTTTTTGTTTCCACCACCAAAGCTCACTGGTGCTAACCGACATACACATATCTGGTGGTGTACAGAGTTTAGAATTTGCAATAATGTTGAGGATGGTAGTCAGGTGCGTCCATGCTCAAGATGCCTATGGGATGGAGTTTCACGGAGCTTCGCTACGAGCGAGGACTTGGACTTCGGTGTTTCTACATGATTTAGCCTAGAGGGTTGCACCTAAACATAATATAGTTGTTGTATTATGTACTCTGAAATACTTGTGGGGTTGCATGTGATAGTTGAGATATCCTAGGACAACTATAGAGGGGAAAAAGAGTTTATTGAATGAAGATTGTATACAAAATTTGGATATTCAGAATAAATGTTTACTAAGTAAATGACAATATAAATTATTGAATGAAGATGGTATGTGGCAGGAACTTCTGAGAAATAAATACATCGAGGACAAGACGTTAGGAAGTTGTGTTAAAAAAACAACAAATTCTCATTTCTGGAAAAGCTTAATGAACATTAAAGATTTGTTTATGGACTTTGGCTCGTTTAAAATAAAAGATGGGTCTCAAACTAGGTTCTGGTTTGATACCTGGTTGGGTAATAAGCCGCTTAAAGATAAATTCCCTTCCTTGTTTAATATTGTAAGAAGAAAACAAAACTCTGTAGCACAGGTGCTTAGCTTAGTCCCACTGAATATTTTTTTTAGAAGGAATTTAGTGGGGGTGAATATTTCTTTTAGAAGAGATTTAGTGGGGGCGAACTTGAGAGCGTAGAACAGAATCGTTGCTTCTTTACATGATTTAAATTTAACGGAGCAAAGGGATAAGTTTATCTGGGACTTAAATGCATCTAGAATCTTTTTAGTCAAATCCATGTATGCTGCATTAATTAACAATGGGTTAGGGTGTCACAAGATATTTGACAAATCAAGGTATCTTTGAAAATCAAATTTTTTCTTTGGTACCTGAAAAAAGATGTAATTTTAACTAAGGACAACATAGTTAGACGTAACTGGGATGATGACAAACAATATTGTTTCTGTCAGGTTTCGGAAACCATACAACACCTTTTTTTATTGTATTTATGCTAAGTTCTTGTGGCGTGTTGTTCACATTTTGTTTGGCTTATCACCTCCAACTGATATGAGTGAACTTTTTTTTGCGTTGGTCGAAAATTGGGAATAGAAAGTATAATTCGTTGTTATTAACAGCAACTACGGCGCTTTGTTGGACAATTTGGCTAACAAGAAACGAAGTGGTTTTTGACAAATGTAGACCAAAATCTTTCTTGCAGGTACTCTTCAGGGGAACGCATTGGCTTCGTCAGTGGGCAAATCTGCAACGGCATGATGTTCTTCGAGAGCAGCTGATCCAAGTTGGAACATATTTCGAGATATCAGTATTATTGGAGTCTTTAGTTCCACTGGATGGTTGTCGGCTAGATATATTGGTATGTTTAATTTAAAACTTATTTCGTTTTAGTTGGTCGGTTGCAAGAATTTGTCTTCTGTAGTATTCTTGTACCCATTAGTAACTCTTTGTAATAATTGGTCTGATTCTATCTGTTGATAGAAGAAGCCGGGTATAAACTATCCATTATCTAAAAAAAGAGGGAAAAAGAGTTAGAACTTCTATTTGGACCTTTCGGTTTTGACCTTTCAGTAAAGGCATGTGGCCTTCCAGGTGGCAAGCAACCATCTCGTTCATAGCGTGGAGCGGCATCACATATTGGTGTGTGAGGGACAAGGATACCCTTTCCTAAAGTGGAGAAGCTTCATATTTACATGATATCAAGGTGACCAAAAGAGTTACCTTGACCAAAAAAGTTAGGTGGCGATGGTGAGACATTCATTTGCCTATGATTTCAAAATTGGGCACTCAAAAGAGCTGTTTGGTTGGAGCCCTGGAGCCAGATATACACTATCGGATTTAGGAGCTTTGTCGAGTGCCTGGGGTACTTGGCAAAGCCCTAAATGCACTCGGTAAAGGTTTTGCCGAGTGCCGTCCTCGGCAAAGAGCACTCGATAAAAAATCAGATGACAAAGAGTTCTTTACCGAGTATCATGTAGCAAACAAAAACACTCAACAAAATTTAAATAAAAAACCCAAAAAATAGCAAGTCGAGACATTTTCGCGTAAAATTCACGTGCTACGCGACGCGGCTGGCAGGATTTAAACTCATGACGACCTCCCCTCGCGTGTAACCTCCTTTATCACTACACCACACTGTCACTTGTGACCTTGTGTTTAGATTCCGTTTCGGTTCACCCACATATTATACTAAACCGAATGTAAATTGCTTGTTTGAGACCATAAACAAATTTAAATAAAAACGTTGTCAACTATAAAGTTTCATAATTTTTAAGATCTACAACTTTTATTTTGATAGTTTCTCCATCCGAGATCGTTTATAAAATTTTGAGTGTCACATGTTTTTCCGGTAGTAGCATGGCCAAGCATCCATCTAGTTCTATCCCAATCTTCTAAAATCCAATGCTTGGGATTATTGCGGGGCCAGATAGCCTTTGCCCGCTAGCTCCAAACCAAATAGACCCCTACATTGGAGGAGACCGTTGCTAAATACTTTAGCCTGCAATTTAAAACCTTGCTAATAATGAATTGACATTGATTTTCCGTGGAAAGTAAAAAAAAAAAACTCACTTTGTATGTGACAAATTTACATCGTACACACACTAGAGACTAACAAAAAGGTCCCTATGGAATCCTAATTAATTAATCATTTGTCCGTCCGTCCTGGATCTCCTCTCTGAGAAGTGAGAACCCGGCCTGAGTGCCTGACTGTGCAGATGAGCGAAGACGCCAACCATGGGCGCGGTGTTGTAGGTGCAGGCCTCCGTCTGCTCGTGGTTGCTGCGCCGGTCGCTGAACCTGTCGCGGTGGTCCGGCCCGCCGACGATGGCGCCGACGACCACGTTCGGGTTGGAGCCCGCGCGGCGGAACCAGTGGTCGTACCCCTGCACGCAGCCGATGAAGCGGCCGTCGGCGCGGTGCGACACGATGGACGCGCCCCGGTGGTGCACCCGCCGCGGGAACCGCCGGCCGTTCCCGACCATGTAGCTCACGCCGGCCGGGTTGGCGCCGAGGACGTAGTCCGCCTGAGCACGCGCTAGCGCCAGCAGCTCGCTTGCGCGCACTGGCCCGTCGGGGCACTGGAGCGTGGACGAAGCTCCGGCGGAGGTGGCGGCAGTGAGGTAGCGGGAGTAGACGGTGTGGAGGAAGGCGGCGTTGGTCACGTACTGCATGTTGTTCCACTGCCGGACGTAGAGCATGCCGCCGGCCGTGCGGTTCACGTTGCCGGCGGCGCCGTTCTTGCCGAGGCACGCGCAGAGGTAGTGCTCCGCCTTGGACTTGTACTGCTCCAGCGTTGTGCGGTGCTCCGGCCGGTGGTGCCTCCCTTCTATAGTAGCACCTGAAAATGCAAGGCATGCATGGCACACGTTAGAACGTGTTCATCAGGACTGTCTGCTAGGTGCAGGCACGTCTGTTGTTTTACGGTGTGTTTGGCATGGAATCAAAGTCATGCTTCATTAGGTGATGCATTATGAGTTCATCCCATGAATTTTGGTGGAACCAACTCATTCCTCATCCATATACTAATTCTTGGCTTATGACGAATGAGATGGTGATGCATCAACTCATTTCATTCCACCAACCAAATAGAAAAAGTGAGGAGTGAGAAGATGATGGACCACCTCCTTCCTCAAACCAAACACCCTAGCACTTTAGCCTAGTAGTATCTGGAAATCTGGGATATGATATTTAATTTGCATTGTCTTCCATCTTCAAATTAAACGTACCCTAGCTATAGCTAGCTAATGACAGATCAACGAGCAAGGTAATAAAGGTCACCGGACGTATAATACCTTGGCGGCGAGGATCTGGACGCCGGCGTATTTGACGTCCCAGCTGAACTCGTTTATGGCCCAGGTCGTGCCGCCGAACTCGTCGGCCATGGCCACGGCGTAGTCGAGGTACTCCGTCCTCATGGTGGCGCGGTGCAGCCAGAGCGCCGCCCACAGCATCTCGTCGCCGTACCCGCTGACCGACGCGTAGTAGCGCCGCACCTCGCTGACGCTGCTGTCGTACTTGCCCCGGTACCTGTCCCCGAACTCGAACAGCTGCTCGGCGTGGCGGAGGAGGAGGCGCGAGTAGCGCGGGTCCGAGCGGCGGAACACGATGGAGGCCGCGGCCAGGGCGGCGGCGGTCTCGCCGACGAGGTCCGAGCCGGGGTTGTCCCGGTCGACACTGTACGCCTGGCGCGACGTGGTCATGTCCTCGGGCCGCTGCTGTAAGGCATGTAAACCTGCATTCCAGTTTTCTTCACTTAGTTGCAGTCTTAGCGGTGAGCTCGGCCTGGTTGTTAGAAACCTCCCGAGCGCGTCCTTGTATCTAGGCCATGGCGTGCATGTTCTTCACGTCGTGGCGGAGCCAGCCGCAAGTTGCGCGAGATGGCCTAGTGCGTGGGATGGCGCGCACTGTCCGGGTCATAGGCGGACATGGCGTGCATGGCAGAGTGCTGGGGATAGCTCAGCCACTCGATGTCTTTTACTTTCAGCAATTAGCAGCTCATTGTGTATAAGTAGGAGCAATATATTCAGAAAACGCTAAGGCAGTTGCCAAGACACCAAATTCCAGTGTGTTCACTTCCTGCGTGCGTGAGTTCGTGAGTTTCGGAGTTCGCCGGAGTGCTGCTCCGGCGGCCGGCAAGGATTTCGTCTACCATCTGGTATCGGAGCCGAGATCGAGGCAATAGACCGCCGGTCGGCACCGGTCGGAGATCGGTCGCGCATGCCACACCGCCGCCGTGGGCGCGGTGGGCGGCGGTACACGCCATCGCCAGCGCCACGTCGTGGGCGCCGCGAGCTCGTCGTCCAGCGCGCCGAGAACCCTGCAGCCGGGATCCAGTGGCCAATGCTCACCCGCACTAACTACCAGGAGTGGTCGATGCTGATGCAGGTGAACTTCGAGGCAACCGGCTGGTGGTACGCCGTCGAGCCGTTCGACGACGACGACGTCGAGTACCGCCACGACCGCCTGGCGCTCGCTGCGATCCTGCGCTCGGTGCCGGCGGACATGCTGTCCACCCTGCGGGAGAAGAGGAGCTCTGCCGCGGAAGCTTGGGCAGCGATCAAGGCCATCCGGGTCGGCATCGATCGCGTCCGGGAGGCCAACGCCCAACAGCTCCGCCGCGAGTTCAATGCGCTGGTGTGGAAGGAGTCGGAGACCGCGGAAGACTTCGCGAACCGCATCAACGCGCTGGCGTCCGACCTCCGCATCCTCGGCGACAACGTCGCCGACGTCGAGATCGTGAGGAAGATGCTCGAGCTCGTGCCTGAACACCTGGCGCAGGTAGCCATCTCTATCGAGACGCTACTGGACATCCGCACCATCTCCGTGGAGGAGGTGACCGGGCGGCTGCGTGCCGTCGAGCAACGCCAGAAGCCTCAGCCCGTCCTCGACAACCAAGGGCGGCTGCTTCTCTGCGAGGAGGAGTGGCTGGCCAGGCTCAAGATCCGTGAAGCCGGTGGGAAGGGCGGCGGCAATTCCTCCGGCGGCGGGACCAGCTCCAGCGGCAACGCCGGCGGCAAGAAGCGCGGCGGGCGCAGACGCGGCAAAGGCAAGGGGAAGGCCGACGGGCCGACCCGTGACGACGACAAGCCCAATCGATCCAAAGATCCCTGCGCTCGGTGTGGCAAGATGGGCCACTAGGCCAAAGAGTGCAAGAGCAAGCCAAAGGCCGAGGCCCACGTCGCGGAGGCAGAAGAGGACAGAGAGCCCACATTGCTGATGGCCCATGCCATACTCCACCCAGCGCCGACCCCAATCGCCGCCCCAACGACCCAGAGCTCACCGGCGCCTCGCCCTCTCCAGATCGTGGAGGCCAAGGTGTTCGCGCAGCTCAGCGGCGACAACGGGCACGACGACACCACCTGGTACTTGGATACCGGGGCGACAAATCACATGACGGGGAACCGCGACGCCTTCGTCAACCTCGACACGGCGATCCGCGGGACCGTTCGCTTTGGCGACGGCTCTGTGGTGGAGATCCAGGGCGTTGGCACCGTTCTCTTCGAAGGGAAGACCGGCGAGCACCTCCCGCTCACGGGGGTGTACTACATCTCGCGCCTCGTCTCCAACATCGTGAGCCTCGGGCAACTCGATGAAGGGGACTATGATGTGCACATCAAGCGCGGGGTGCTTCGCATCCGCGACGACAAGGGCCGCCTGATCCTGCGCGTAAGGCGTTCGACGGAATGCCTCTACCTCCTGCGAGTGCAGCTGGCTCGGTCGCTCTGCCTGGCTGCGCGTGCCACCGACGGCGCGTGGCTGTGGCATGAGCGGCTCGGGCACCTGAACTTCGACGCCTTGCACAAGATGGAGAAACTCGGGATGGTGAAGGGGCTCCCTCCCATCGACCGCGTTCACCAGCTCTGCACCGAGTGCGTCACCACCAAGCTCAAGCGGAGGCCATTCCCGTCGCAGGCCAAACGGCGAGCAGAGGGGTTGCTGGACCTCGTCCACGGTGACCTATGCGGCCCCATCACGCCGGCCACTCCCGGCGGTAAGCAGTATTTTTTGCTTCTGGTGGATGACAAGAGCAGGTTCATGTGGGTGGCCCTGCTGGCGGCCAAGAGCGACAGGCTGGCCGCCGTCAAGAAGTTTCAGGCCCGGGTTGAGGTGGAGACCGGGCGTCATCTGCGCGTTCTCAGGACGGACAACGGCGGGGAGTTCACCTCCGTCGAGTTCAAGTCGTACTGCGTGGACCATGGAGTGCAGCGACAACACACGGCGCCGTACACGCCCCAGCAGAACGGGGTCGTTGAGAGGAGGAACCAGAGCGTCGTCAACATGGCGCGTGCCCTGCTGAAGGGCAGGGGCATGCCGTCTTTCTTCTGGGGAGAAGCCGTCGCCACCGCCGTCTGGATCCTGAACCGCGTGCCCACGAAGGCCCTTGAAGGCGTGACGCCTTACGAGGCCTGGCATGGCAGGCGGCCTGACGTCTCCTACTTCTGCACGTTCGGCTGCACCGCTTTCGTCAAGAAGGTGAAGCCCAACCTCAAGAAGCTGGAGGACCGCGGCACACCAGTCGTGTTCATCGGGTACGAGCCGGGCGCCAAGGCGTGGCGCTTCTATGACCCAGTGGCGCGACGCGCCGTCGTGTCCCGGGATGCTGTGTTCGACGAAACAGCATCCTGGACCTGGGAGCGTGAAGACGGAGTCCCCACCAACACGGAGCTCGTGGTGGAGTACCACGACCTGTAGATCGGCGTCGGGGACCACTACATCGACATCGCCGGGGGTGGGCCTGAGTCACCGACTCATTCGGCCCATTCCAGTGGAGCTCCTGCGCCAAGCCCTGGCACGCCCATGGTGGACACCTCCGCACCGCCGACGACACCACAGCCTCATGAACCTGGCGCGGGTCCCCTCGCACCAGAGTTCGTGTCACCGCCTCCGAACGCCGAGGAGTTCTTGGACGCTGACAACGACGATGTCGAGCCAAGGTATCGCATGCTTGACAATGTCCTTGGGAACGCGTCGCCTCCTAGCCTTTCTGCACGACAGGTTGCCGCAGAGCTCCACCTGCAGATCGAGGGCGAGCCCGCCTCGTTCACTGAGGCAGAGAAGTGGCAGCCATGGCGTCGCGCAATGCTGGAGGAGATGGAGTCGATCCAGAGCAACAGTACCTAGCGCCTCCTACCACTACCACCTGGGCACCGTCCAATCGGCCTCAAGTGGGTGTACAAGACCAAACGAGATGCTGCCGGTGAGGTCGTGAAGCACAAGGCGAGGCTCGTCGCAAAGGGCTACGTTCAGCAGGCCGGGGTGGACTTCGATGAAGTGTTCGCCCCTGTCGCAAGGATCGAGTCCGTGCGGTTGCTGCTCGCCCTCGCCGCCCAGGAGGGGTGGCCGGTGCACCACATGGACGTGAAGTCCGCGTTCTTGAATGGGGAGCTGAACGAGGAAGTCTACGTTCGACAACCTCCTGGCTTCGTTGTTGCAGGGAAGGAGAACATGGTGCTGCGGCTTGACAAGGCCCTCTACGGCCTTCGACAAGCACCGAGGGCGTGGAACACCAAACTGGACAGCACTCTGGGCGAGCTGGGCTTCAGCCACAGCGAGTCAGAGCATGCTGTCTACGCCAGAGGGAGAGGAGCTTCCCGGTTGCTGGTGGGAGTCTATGTCGACGACCTCATCATCTCCGGGAACGACGCCGCCGAGATCAACCACTTCAAGGAGCAGATGAAAACCAGGTTCAAAATGTCTGACCTCGGTCTGCTCTGTTTCTATCTGGGGATTGAAGTGCAGCAGGGACACGACGGCATCAAGCTCGCTCAAATGGCGTACGCTCGGAAGATCCTCGACCGAGCGGGGATGGGGACCTGCAATCCCTGTCACACGCCGATGGAGCCACGGCTGAAGCTGTCCAAGACGAGCAACGCCCAGCCGGTGGATGCCACTGAGTACCGGGGTCTGGTCGGTTGCCTCAGGTACCTGGTGCACACCCGGCCTGACATAGCCTTCTCCGTCGGGTACGTAAGCCGTTTCATGGAGCAGCCAACGTTGGAGCACCTCAACGTCGTCAAGCGGATTCTGCGCTACGTCGCCGGAACCATCAACTACGGGTGCTACTACAGGCGTGGAGCATGGGAGCTGAAGCTGCTCGGGTACGGTGACGCCGACATGGGCGGTGACATTGATACAAGGAAGAGCACCACAGGCGTGCTGTTCTTCCTTGGCTCCTGTGCAGTGACATGGCAGTCACAAAAACAGAAGGTGGTCGCTCTCTCGTCCTGCGAAGCTGAGTACATTGCGGGTACGACGGCCGCCTGCCAGGGGATTTGGCTGGCACAGCTGCTTGCTGAACTTGACGGCTTGCGACGTGCACCGTTCCTCCTGAAGATGGACAGTCAATCTGCTATCGCTCTCAATAAGAATCCCGTTTTCCATGATCGAAGCAAACACATTGATGTGCGTTATCATTTCATCCGAGATTGTGTTGGAGATGGGAGGATGAGGATTGAGCATGTTCGAACAGAGGAGCAGCTTGCTGACATATTGACCAAGCCGCTGGCGCGTGATCGTTTCTGTGAACTTCGTGTGCCGCTAGGCGTCGTCAAGGTTGGCAAGGAATGTCAGGGTTAGGGGGTGAAGTGTAAGCCATGTAAACCTGCATTCCAGTTTTCTTCACTTAGTTGCAGTCTTAGCGGTGAGCTCGGCCTGGTTGTTAGAAACCTCCCGAGCGCGTCCTTGTATCCAGGGCCATGGCGTGCATGTCCTTCACGTCGTGGCGGAGCCAGCCGCAAGTTGCGCGAGATGGCCTAGTGCGTGGGATGGCGCGCACTGTCCGGGTCATAGGCGGGCATGGCGTGCATGGCGGAGTGCTGGGGGATAGCTCAGCCACTCGATGTCTTTTACTTTTAGCAATTAGCAGCTCATTGTGTATAAGTAGGAGCAATATATTCAGAAAACGCTAAGGCAGTTGCCAAGGCACCAAATTCCAGTGTGTTCACTTCCTGCGTGCGTGAGTTCGTGAGTTTCGGAGTTCGCCGGAGTGCTGCTCCGGCGGCCGGCAAGGATTTCGTCTATCAGCTGCCAGCAGTAGTGGTCGGTGTCGCCGTCGCCGACCTCGGCCCACAGCACGTCGGGCTCGGCGTGCGCCTTGATGAAGTAGTCGGTGCCCCACTTGATGGCCTCCAGCACGTGGCGCCACTCGCCGGCCGCCGCGATCTCGCCCCGGAACTCATGGCGCTCCACGACAGCATGGTGACCGTGAACGCCATCGGCAGGCCGAACTTGACGTTGTCGCCGGCGTCGTAGTACCCGCCCACCAGGTCCACGCCCTGCTGCAGACCGTCGGCGAGCCCCGAGTGGCCGCGCCACTTGACGCGCTGGTTGTAGGGCAGGTGGCCCGACCGCTGCGCCTCGAAGTAGAGGAGGCTGCTGTGCAGCGCCCTCTTGTAGTTCATCAAATTGCCATGGCCGCCGCCGGCGGCGGCCGCCGCAAACGACGGGAGCAGCACGAGCGTGAGCACGGCGCACAAAGAAGCGATCATCTTCTTGATCATTTTTCTCGCCGTTTGATGTCGTCGCAGACGCTGACCAGCTAGGTTTTCTGTGCTGTGGTTTGTGTGCTGCACCCTGCACTCGTCGATCTCAGCTGTACGTGCATCTCAATCATCCTCGACCTCATGGTCCTTTTATACATGCTGTGTTGTGCATCCTCTCGCTCTATCTCCTCGTTGACTATTATCTGGTCAGAGACTCATGCACAGTGGTGGGGCCACACAGTAGGTAGGTACTCCGATACTGCTGAGGCCATCCGCAATGGTTGTCAAATAGCTAGCTTCAAGAAATTCTATTGGCTTTCAAACGACACTTTTTAAATAGCTACCGAGATGATGTATAAAAATAATAAAAAATTAGCACTCTTATTGGCTATCGAGGAGAGAGATCAAATAGCTAGCGACTTCTTAATAGCTAGCTATTTGAGCTCTCTCCTCGATAGTTAATAAGAGTGCTACTTTTGTAAGTTGCCTCATCAATGCATCCTTTTGTAAGTTGTCTCATTAATGCATCTGCACGATAGTGTCGTGTTTAAACACTAGTAGAGTAGCAATCTAGGCCCGGTTGCTCTCAACCGGGGCTAAAGGCTCCCACGAGAAAAATAAATGTGCATCTGTGAGATTCGAACTCAGCACCTCTCGCCTCACGCACGTTTACCAACTGAACTACACAACCCACGTGATATGCTTCTGGAAGTTTTCCTTTTGAATTCACTCGGGAAGGACCTTTAGTCCTAGTCCCGGTCGGTGTTACCAACCGGGACTAAAGGTTGGGGACCTTTAGTCTGAGTTAGTAATACCAACCGAGACTAAAGATGAACCTTTAGTCCCGGTTGGTTTTACGAACCGGGAGTAAAAGTCTTTACCCTTGGACGTAATTTTTTATCAAGACTAAAGCTTAGTTCAGTTCATGGATCGTCCAAAAGGCTTATTCTGTTGTAGTGTACGACTTGTTTGAGGTTCTAAATAATTTCAAATCAAAAAGTTGTCAACTACAAAGTTTCATAACTTTTCAAGACGAACAACTTTTGTATTGGTCATTTCTGCATCCGAGGTTGTTTATAAAATTTGAATTTCAAATTTGAGACCATTCAAACATATTTTTCGCTGACAAGATGACTTCAAATTAAAAAGTTGTAATTTATAAAGTTTCATAACTTTTTGAGACGAACAACTTTTATTTTGGGTGTTTTCTTATCCGAGATAGTTTGAAAAAAATCAAATTTTTAAAAACACATGTATTTCTATTGGCGGTTGTCTTAATGAACCGCCTGTAGAAATGAATTTCTACAGGCGGTTCTAGACTTGAGGTCCACCGGTTTATTTCTACAGGCGCGTGGTAACTCAAACCGCGAGTAAAAAAAATTGAGGCACTAGGAAAAATCATTTATCTACTGGTGTTTTGCTCTGCAACAAAACCTCTTTCAACAACAGTTTCCAAACTTTATTTTATTCTTACACATTAAAGAACAGAAATTCAGCGCGCATAGCTTACCCTTCAAAAATAAAATAAAAACATAGTTCCTTTCGTACGTAATTATGACAAGAGTGAATTTAAACATCTCCATCTTCTTATTGAACTAGCTTGTAAGAGATCGATTGTCATTCAGATTTAAGAAAATTGTTTTTACCCTTGGGAGCACATGGTCTCCTGATGTGCACCATTGGATGTGCATTAGGATACATGCACATCAGGAGAGCACCTTATTAAGAGCAGAATTTACTTTCTCAATATGGGTCATCTGAATGGCACTCTACATTGACAAGTTTATAGACCATTGCAACCAAATAGTTTGACTAGGTATATCTCGTGCTACTTATAAGTTACTGCCTCTATCTGAAAAGGTATATATACAATTCTAGATTTTATTCTTATTCAAACTATCTAAAATTTCACCAAGTTTGTAGAAAATACGACTAATATTTATGGTATACTATCAAATAGGTAGACAAAAAATGTTATATGAGAAATTTAATAACCACTTATTTGTATCATAAATATTGATCTATTTTGGCATAACTTTGATCAAACTGAAAATAGTTTGCTATAATCACATTCTTTTTGGGATATAATCTGTATAAATAAATTAATTGCTACACACATACGACAAGCAATGCGTGGTTATTTCTACCTTCTGATTTCATAATATTTCAACAAATCACCTTGAAATTTAACACTGCTAGTTTGCTACACTAAAGTATTGGTTCTGCTACCAACATACATTGAATGAAACAGGCATATGCAGCAGGGATATATTGATCCAAATGGTTTTACTGTTCCCTAGATTCAAGCTGAGGATACAAAAGCCATCATTATTGATGACGGAAAACCGGTAGTTGGTTTGGCGCGTTGTCTTCGTCGTCGTCATGTGCAAACTATAAATATGCATCTGGTCAGCGTATGCTGCAACCCAGCCCTACAGGCGGTACATATATACGACGATGAGACCAATAGCTAGCTTAGCTAGCGAAGTGGAGAGCATAACCATCGCAGATAGATATTATCATTGACAAAACTGTGATGTATATTAGTTTATTTCACTGATAAAGTTTGCTTTCCGACACGTAATCTTACCTGGATCTCTTGTTAGACATCTGTAAAAATATAAGTTCGGCAGGTAAGTGCTTCAATTGAACAATTTCTTTTTGGATGATTATTCCGTCCTTGATCAATCACAACTTTCGAAATGACTTTCTTCATTCCAAATCATAAGAATTTTTGGCTTTTCTAAATTCAAAACTTTCGCTAAATACGCATCTAGATATATGTTATGTCCATATTCATAGTAAAATCTATCACTACGTGAAAAACCCACTGTAAGAGCGCCCCCTTTCCACTGTAGGGGCGGTTGGTGATTGAACCGCGCCTACAGTGACATCTTAGGGTCCAGCATCTCCAACCGCCCCTACAAAACCACTGTAAGAGCGGTTGGTGATTGAACCGCCCTTACAGTGGTCCACTGTAAGGGCGGTTCAATCACCAACCGCCCTTACAGTGGGATGCCACTGTAAGGGCGGTTGGTGATTGAACCGCCCCTATAGTGGTCCACTGTAGGGGCGGTTGGTGAATGAACCGCCCCTACAGTGGATTTGGATGAACACCTTTACCTTCAATAAACAGGTGCAGTTTTCTATTTTGATCCGTAGATAAAAATTGTAACTAGTCTTTCTCCCTCGTAGTAACTCCAAATGCAATGATTCTTTTTCCTAAAATTTTCTAAAATCATGCTCTATTACTGTAGCATGATCAATTTTCGTTGCGACTATTTTCAAAAAAATCAAATTTTAAATTTAAACTAGCTATAACTTTGAATAAGATTTACAACTACACTTTGCTCAAATGGAAAACTTTTGAATACCACTTTTGTATAACTTATCAAGATATACATTAGATACATAGGTCATTTTTGCATTTGAGAAAGTTTTAGTAAACACTAGTAACAAAATCACGAATCTACATTTGACTTGGTCAAATGAGCCACTAAATTACCTCGAATAGAAAAAATTTGAATACCAATATTGTTCCACACAACAAATCCGTGGCCGTCCATCCTGATGGATGGACCAGATTTGCCCAGAGCCATATAAAAGGAGAGGGTCAAAACCGGCTGGAGCTGGAGCCGTGGAGCTGGGGGCCACGCCGGTGGTCGGCGGCCGGTGGTCTGAAAACAAACTTTGCCGAGTGTTTTCTAGCCCGACACTCGGCAAAATTATTATTTTTTTATTTTTTCGAATAAACTTTGCCGAGTGTCATAGTTGGGCACTCGGCAAAGTTTTTTTATTTTCTGAAAACAAGCTTTGCCGAGTGTCACATATAGATGCTAGAGATTTTATGTGACTCTCTGGATACGGCCTCAACATACGTTAAATATTATGAATACTAATTTTTGGATGACCAAACTATATTATTCCATTGACCTGCAGTTCAATTTTGAAATACGCCCGAAAAATCAACAAAACGAAATAAATTAAAAAAATATACAAAACAATATCAAAATTTGACCAAATTTTATATTAGAGTTTCATATACCGTCACAAGGATACACAAAAAAATTTGGGTCCAAAATCAAAAAAAATAAAAAAGTTTGCCGAGTGCCACAAGGAACACTCGGCAAAAATTACTTTGCCGAGTGATGGACCATGCAGACACTCGGCAAAGTGTTAGGGAGAAGTAAAAAAAGGCCCGCGCGGCCTAAATGGCCTGGCCGGCCCACTACCACCCCTCCCCCAACCCTAACGCACACCCACACCCACCCCGACCCCGCCTCTCCCGCCCGCCGCCCGCCCGCCGCCGCCACCGCGCCGCGCCGCCGGCGAGCCCCCGCTCCGCCCCGGCGCCCCGGCCCTGGCGCGGCCCCGCCCGGCTAGCCCCCGCTCCGCCCCGGCCCCGGCTAGCCGCCGCCCCGGCCCCGGCTAGCCGCCGCCCCGGCGCGGCCCCGTCCGGCCGGCCCCCGCTCCGCCCCGTCGCCCCGGCCCCGGCTAGCCGCCGCCCCTGCGCGGCCCCGTCCGGTCAGCCCCTGCCCCGGGCGGCTCCCTCGTGCCCGCTCCCGACGCCCGGCCTCACGCGCGGCGCCGCCGCCACTCCGGCTGCGCACGCCGAGTGCCTCGTGCCCACTCTCGGCCTCACGCGCGGCGCCGCTCGCCCCTCCGCGTGCGCTGCCGGCCGCCCGCGCGCGGCTCCACGTGCGCCGCCGCCCGCGCGCGCCTCCGTGTGCGCCGCCGCTCGCCCCCGTGCGCCTCCGCGTGCGCCGCCGCGCGCCCGCACAACCGCGATTGCTCGGGAGCCGCAGCCGGCGCTCTATCCCCGGTAGCCGGAGTCAAAGGCTTTAGGCCGCGACTGGTACCGTCGATGGCGCCCCCGGCGGCCTGCTCCTCGGCGGAGGGTCCGGACACCCGAGCCTCCGTCGTGTCCGGCTCCATCTCCAACTCCTCTGTGCTCCATCGATCTCGATCTACATCGAGACCTCAATAGTCAAGGTCAGCACCTCTTGAAGTCTTGATTCCTTTCTGATTTCTTTTCCATGTTAAACTTAGCTCTCAGATCCATTGAATACTCCATGGTTCACTCCACGGACAGATGAAATACCAGGATGATGCGATGACGAGGATGTTGGTAGCTTCACTCCACGGACAGATGAAATACCAGGATGATTTCTTTTCCTGTCTATTTTAGCTGTTTCAGATGCAAATAATTCAAATGAACTATAGCATAAAAATAAGTAGGCCCTGTATATATGATTTGAGGTGAGAACAATAGAAAAAACTATACCATGTGAGAACAATGAACTATACCATGTGAGAACAATGAAGCATAGTAAAGTGGTCTAGTAGTAGTGCCCCGGATGAACTGCATTGGAGGTACAATAGAAAAAACTGGAGATGTTTTCCTAGTGTTCTGCTGGTAAGGCACTGCTGAATTTAGCCATTGAAAAAATGATTATTTTTTTTTCTGGTGTGTGGGTGGGTGGGTGGAGGGGAGGGGGAGGTTAACAAGATTTCTCCATTTGCCTGAGGCTGTACTTTTCTCATTCCTGTTTAAGTTGAATCAGCTCTACAAATTAACCTTCCCAGAGAGTAGTCCTAGTAAGAATACCCTAGATGAGATCTGTGTTGGGTTTCCTCATTGATAGTACCATGCACTTGGCTGGGTCTATTCAATGTCATTTAATTCTTTATGGACCGTGAAATCGTTTAGCACATATGCCACAAAGGGAGTTTATCACTTAGCGTACTTGATCTCACTGGTCAAATTTACTATCCATCCTATGCAACAAATGCAAAGCTAGTCTCTTATAATTTCCTCTACCAGCATAGTATCTTGATGGCAAAGGTACACAAATCATGCTCGTTGTGATAATATATACTGTTTTCTATGTTAAGCCGAGAAGTGTTTTGAGGAGCAGCAGTATTGTGATTGTAGTGAAATTGTTCTTAAATTTACACTTACAATGATTTGTGATTTCTTCTTCTTGCACTACAGGCCTGCTCAGCAATGGTGACTTTGAGACAGCACCAGCCGGTGGTTTTGTAAAATCTGCATCTGTTGCTGAGGGTGCATCGTTAATCCCTGGTTGGACAATTAATGGCACGGTTGAGCTCATTTCAGCAGGCCAGCATCAGGGTGGCATGATCCTGATTGTTCCACAGGGTATCCCCTCGGAGCTCTTGTCTCTTCTTTTCCCCAATAGTTGTGCTTAATTTAAACATCTATATTTTCGTGGCAGGGGACCATGCTGTAAGGCTAGGGAATGATGCCAGTGTTGGGCAGGTGGTGGACGTTGAGAAGGGCTCGGAGTATGCTATCTCATATATGTATGTTGCTGTTGTTGTGGATATATATATGAAACAAGGCATTGCCTTGTCACATGTATTTGGATGATGGAACTTTGTACTTCTATTGTGTTTGGATTATATATATGTTGTTGTCTTTTGAATTATATATATATATATATAAATATTTATATAATTCAAACCACAACATATATATATATATGCACTGCTGTGGTTTGAATTATATAAATATTTATTTTTTTTGTTGGAAAATGCACTGTAGGGGCGGCTCTAGATTGAACCGCCCCTACTGGAATCCACTGTAGGTGCGGCTCAATCTAGAGCCGCCCCTACAGTGAGAGTCACTGTAGGGGCGGCTGATGATTGAACCGTCCCTATAGTGACCCACTGTAGGGGCGGTTCAATCACCAGCCGCCCTTACAGTGGATCTCACTGTAGCGGCGGCTGCTCTGTAGGAGCGGCTGCCCCAACCGCCCCTACAGTGGGTGCACTGTAAGTACACTTTGATAGGAGCGATTGGGTCAACCGCCCCTACAGTGCTTCTGGAGCCGCCCCTACAGTGGCTGTGTGTAGTAGTCTATATGAATCTAGAAATGTGAAAACGTGTAATATTTTGGGATGGAGGGAGTATTACGGTAACTTCTTGGAGCCCGGCCAATTCTTGTGAGACTAATTTTTAGTCAAAATGCATGCATGGCTTGATTAGAAGATGTGAAGATGCGTGCATGTATGTACTCCGTATGCCACATGAAAGTATAAGTTACATTTTCTAGTTTTAATGATGGCCGATTTCGTCCTATTGTCCACACTAATATATATTAGTAATCTACTATATATGAAGTTTTAATCATCATATATACAATTTTTTTACAATGATGAAGAAGCGATGAGAAGCAATGGAGAAAATATAGACGTGTCTATCACTGTGGGCCCATATGAGGCGAAGGCAATGAGAAGCGATGGTGAGCGAGGCGATGGGAGGCAATAAGTGGGCCCCTGTACATCACATTGCTTCCCATCACCTTTGAAATTAGGGGGATTAGGACTCCGAATAATGGAGTGGTAATTCCATTATTGTAGTTATTTTTTATGAAGGGTAAAATGGTAAAATCATATTTTATAAAAAAAGTGATGTTTTGAGTAGTATAGTTAGGATGGATAATCCAATTAGTATAGTTAGATGAATATTTTTCTTCGGTAGTATAGTTGGGGCAGTATGGTTTGCTAGGGTTTGTTCTAGGCTTCGTTCGACCATCTCCACCGCGTCGATCCGTCATCCATCCTCGCCGCAGCATCGGAGTCGGCTACTAATCATCATAATCATACGTCGTCCTCGGATGACAATGAGGAGGACGAGGACGCGGCCTCGTCTGCGGCATCCACACACCTCCACCACCAGGCCTCGCGGACGCCGCCCCCTGGGGGACGAGGACCCGTCGTCACCACGCACGATCTGCACGTGGCCCCCGTCGTACACTAACAAGGAAGTATGATTTCGCCGGTTCTCGCATCCAGGTGCTGTAGAAAATTAGTTCATTCGGGGATGCAATTAGCACTATCGGTTTGCAGATCTGAAGCTGAATGACAGTTCCGTTTGCAAATCTGAAGCTAAATGACAGTAGCATGGAGGATGCTACTGCTAGATTCTATCTCATATTGTATCAGATCATAGTTGTTGTGGTTATTCTGCTGCTAACAATGTAGTACAGTATGTGCTAGCTATTGATGGTTTGTGAGAATCTGCCTATAGTTTTGTGCAGTGACACTTTTTTATGTGTTATCATAATGAAACTTCTGTATCAAAGCATGCACTAGGTTCAGAGAACACGTTTAAAAATTTGAAACTGAAATGTTGTTCGAAGTTCTAACTCCAACATGTACATTCAACCACGCACAACACTGAAAGTAGCATCTGAAAGACTGCAGAACTATAGACAACATTCAAGTCCAGCACATAGTAATAAGCAAAAGAAAGGGCTAAATGCTGGATAAGAGGGATGGCATAGCTGAAACTGATCCTGAGGATCCAAAGTCTTCCACAGCTTAACTTAGATCCTTCTGAAGCTGGCTGCTGTCTTCATTAGTGAGCTTTGTTGGCTTGGACCTTGCATCTAGCTCCATGTGTTGAAAACCCATGGGTGTATGAAGTCTGGTGCTCCTTCTAACCTCATCATCAACAACTGGATTAGGCCTCTTTCTTGATTTTCTTGGCTTTGATTCCTTAGGAGCAGGAAGCAGTAGGAGTTGTGAATCTGGTTCTGTGGCAGAGGCATCTTGCATCACCAGATCAGACTGGGTATCTGAAATGTCCTGGATCACCAGATTGGGCTGGAAGTCTGCAACATGTGCCTCTGGTATGAACTGATTGATGTCTTCCTCCCTTATTCTGATTAGCTGAGGACGAGAAGCAGATGGGGCTGAAGAGGAAGAAGCTTCTCAGTTGTTTCCCCACATTGGGTCAGCAATGAGACATCCTTTTGTGCACTTTGAACCCTGAGTGAGCATGCTGATTCTGTTGCAGAGCAGACCATTTAATTAAGCTTGAGACTGTGGAAAGAGGCCAAAGAATTTGGTATAGTAGCAGGCAGGCACAGGAACTGCTGCTGGTGTGCAGCCCAGAGAAGAATATCCTGAAGCAGCATCTGAACTGATGGCACTGGGCCAATTGGGCCAAATTGTTGATGCAGGCCCAATTGATTTGCATACCATCTGATGGAGTAGTCACTCTTTGGTTCCAAAGAAGTCCCTAGGTAGGGGATAATAGCTGAAGACATGTCCACCGAAGGCAATTCCATTGTGACAGGGGGGCCTTGTGCTCTGAAGAAATTAAGCACATCAGAGCTGACTAACTCACTAACTTGAGGGGCATCAGGGTGTTGAAGCATAACATGTTCAACAATAGCATTTGCGTGTGCCAGAACATGGTTGAACTCATTCTGGCCCACAACTTCTTCCTGCTGAGGCCATTGTGGCCAGCCATTATTCAACAATTCAGTAGGTGCAGCATCTTGAACAGGCTATTGCCAGCCTTCATCTATGTTGGCTTGCTCAACTTCTTGAAGATTATGAACATTTTCCCAAAATTCATGGCCATCATTGTGCAGTTCCCCTGGCAGAGGGTGAGGATTACCATTTTCTAGAACAGGGTCCTCATCACCAGGCATATTGTTGTCATTGTGATCTACATTAAGCACAAAAACTAGGACTGACCACGACTGCCCAAGTGCACCCATCTGGTCTGGCTTGCATAGCAGAGCGCTTCTAGGGATCTTGGTGACATGAAGAATAGAGCATCTCACCAGTACCCAGGACTTGTAGTTCTCATTGCTAGGCAGAGTTAGAACAGAACCAAATAGATTTACAGCCTGCTCAATATAATGCCTGGACTGATAATCAAGCGGAAAGCACAGAAATAATACCCAACATGTTGATGTGAACGGAGAATCTCTCAGGTTCAGACCTCGATCGTGTTCCCCTAGAGTAATCTCTCTACCACCAGGCAGTACAAAGGGGCTCTGGTTGACCATACCTTGCTTCGCAATGATAGAACGAAACGTTAACAAACAAAGCCCAAGTGGGGAGGGGCAAGCAGATTCAATCCAAACGTGGCGAACCTCTTCAAAGTGTTGTACGACTTCGTCAATTGCATCATGGAGTGCTTGATGATTATGCTCCGGAGCAGGATGAAGAGTTGCGATAGCATACTCATCATGACGACGGGGAGGGTTTCCAGAGAGGATGACCTGTCCTCGAGCAGGCCGAACCCACTGCTCAATGTGGAAGCCTGGAGGTATGAAGGGCTCCGGGTTGACCTCGAAGTTCGCCATGGCAGCTTCCTCATCGTCTCCAGGCACGACGGAGTCGGCGATGTCGGAGACGACACTGTAGCGAAATTGGGCCTTTCTGGAGATGGGGACTGATGCGAGGAAGTCGGAAAGTCGGCGGTTTTCCCTTGGATGAAGGCCAAATTAGACTGCAGCACTAATTTGGGCTTCCATACCAGGTTGGGTTTGTATTTGTGATAAAGGCTTTGGGTTGGGCTTTGGGCCTCCAGAGCAACGTGTACTTAGCAGTGGGTTTGGCAACAAAGCGAGATTTGTGAAATGCAAGTACTCACTAATTTTTTCATTCAAATAAATAATCAAATTGATTTCAAAAAGAATTTACAAAAGGCTTTGATTAAAAAAACGAGATCCAGCCCATCTGGCCTGTTTCCCCTTGGCTGGCCGTGCCTATCCTCTCGCAGTTGGTCGTATGCATTAAGTACGGAGTGTGGACGCGAGGGTTTTCTTCTCGATTTCGTCGTCGTCCCTTCGCTTCCCTCGATTTCTTCGGCAAGCACCGGTGCGGGGATTTAATCCCAATCTTCTCTTTCCTTCTGGAGCTTTCGCATCGGTGGCAGCGTTCGATCTTCCACCAACGTTCAATCTTCCACAACTGTGCTCGACACCAAGCGCCATGGCGGCGAGGCGGTACCCGCTGGCTCTCCCGGACGACATGTTGGTCGAGATCGTCGGGAGCATCGCCGAGACGTCGACGCATCCGATGGAGGACATCTCCAGCCTACGAGAGACGTAAGTGCGTGAACCCCAGAACACCAACTATGCACCTTCAGCTCGGTGATGATCTGCATTTGTGTTTCTTGCAAATGCCACGACATGTGCAGGGCGTGCAAGGACGACGCCGCCGGGAGGCAGTGGGCGCTGGAGCGGGAGGAATCGATGAGGTGGTTCCACAACGACCGCTACCTTGCTCTCGTCGACAACCTGGCCGCCGCCAACAACCCAGAGGCATGCTTCGTCCTCGGCGTCACGTTCATATTCGCGAAACGGTGCACGCCGCTCGGCACTCAGTGGCTTAAACGGGCGGCAGATGCCGGGCACAAGGCGGCTGATGTTCTCAGCATCCTTCACCATGGTTGCAAGGAGAAGGAAGAAGTCGAGTGCTACATTAGACAGGTCGAGGGCGAGGGCGTCGTCAGATTGAAGCAGGCCAGCAGCCTAACGAATCGGGAGTGCGCCAAGTACCGCGTGCACGCCATCAAGGTGGTCCATGATGTGACATGGAAAGTGGCCAGAATAGTCCCATTGGGGGGACTGCCACCCGTAGCACCGGCGGACGAGGACGGAGGTTGCAGTGGCAGCGGATGCGGCGTGCCGGAAGGATGGGCAAATGACTACGTCGTCTTTTGTAGCAAAGCCTGTAGGATTAGGCAGGAGTATTATGTGTTCTTTTTGCAGGTTCCTAAGTAGTGAATGAATAATCTTTGCTTTGGTCTGTGTATGCGATGGATTTTGCTTTGGTCTGTGTAACGATGGATTTACAAGTGCTTGCATTATGGATCAGTAAGTACTTTGTTAGGCGATTACTTTGGTTCTGTTCATGATTTTGTGTTGGTACCGTTGGAGCATAGTTTTTCATGGATTTTATGAATCAATTTATGTCCAACTTTGGTGTCTTACAGGTATGGATGAGAAAAGAAGGTAGTTTCAGTGGTGGACATGTTCTCAGGCTACTTTCAGTGTTGTCTACTATTTCCATACAGTTGGCAGGCAACCAATAGAACTGGCAGATTGGAGTGTTAACAGAGTAATTACTCATCCATACAATCAATGAGTTTTCCATTAGAAGTCATAACTTTTAATACTTTAGAAATCAACAAACAGAGTTATTAGTCATCCATACAATCAATGAGATAAGAATAGTATGTCATTGCTTTGTTCCCCAAATAATTGTCACAATATTTATGTAATTGCTAGTATGAAAAAAATTGAAATTATACAAATATGGCCAGCCGCCTAGATGGTCTCATCAGACTCCAATGGAACAGGTGCCTGCATCTCCTCTTGTTTTTTCAAGTCAATCAGAGGATGATATAACATCAGTGCCTGGTGCTTGCTCAATGGTAGCTAGTTTTGAAGAGGAATCAATACTCACGTCCGGGGCTTGGTCTTCATATCTGCTCACTAGGTACAGATGACAAATCTTAGTCCCCTGTTGAGCATGAGCATGCACCATTTCGTTTACAGTATCTGCTCCGACAATCTTTACCAATCCAGTTGATGGCTCACTCCCAGGAGCAGGTTTGAGGTAGTACACCTCTGCGTCTCTTATGTATCCATGGTAGGTCAAAGCATCCATGAATACATCAAACTGAATAGAAGTGGCCGGCATTACAATTGAGAACTCTCTCAAATTTGCTCGAAGGTCGTATTTCTTTAGATCTGAATAAAGTTCCTCTACATTGAAAACCTTAAATTTCATAACCACATCCTGCATGTAGGAATTACACCAATAAGGAATAGTTGAGCACAAGGAGTTGTTATACAAAAAAATTGTATCAAAATTTCGTATGCTGGGTGACAGTAGTTGTCCACTGCTATTGAGAAGTACCACCGTGGCATAAAAATCATATCACCTGGCACCTTAAAGACCAAAAGTTGAAGGCATTAAGATCAGTGTGCATATAATGCGGAATATAAATTAACAGAGTAACATATTAACCTGTACATTCATATTAGCACGGCCTTCATGTTGTTGGATCAAGGGAATTAGTTTCTGAATAAGGGACTTCAACTTTGACCGTTCATTCTCCCACTCAACCAGTTATGCTCTTGCTTGATTAATCACGAAGTCCATTTTTTCTCGCTCCTTGTTTATGTTGTCATCATATTCTTCACGGGTCTTGCGTAATACTTCATCTGCAACAGCACGTTCCTGTGCTATCATCCGGTCAAAGAGAGCACGCTGATCAGATAACACTTTCTTCAGTAGGGTAGCCTGTTCTTTTTCAATTCTTTTGCCAGAGTCAGAAATTTCTTTTTGTTCGGCTTTGTTGAACTGGGCACGCTGACGCGATATGTACTCGTTATTTTGATGTTGCTGTTCTATCTTATAGATGTCAGCTTTCGTACGCTCAAGCTGTATCTTCAACTCCACATTGTTCCGACCATTCTTCGTTATGGAAATCTTCTCCTCGGACTCTTGCAGGGACCTCTGAACTTGTTCCATGACACCTATGGATTAAGAACAGCAACATGATCTCTTGTACTACATAATAAACAGGAAAACCAAAAAAAACTATGCATATCCATTCAGTTTTCACAGAGCCAACCAATTCAATCAACTGCCATTCATGAGAAAAATTGTTCACATTAATACCTCAACATATTGTACGGTTTATCTTAATCCTTGGACTGTGCATACATATATAGACATCTATGGTTTTGTGACTGATGAGGTTTATGCAACACGACATTTTATATTGATCCATGGAATGTCCATACATATATAGATGCATACATCTGCTTAGTACTGATTGCATACATAAAAAATTATTGGACGTCCGTGCAATATCACAAATATGTTCTACATCAACTCCCAACATGTTCTACCACTACAAGCACGGCAGAGCGAGAGGGACGGCATGATTGGGAACCGTTGGATTGCTCACCTCGATGCAAAAGTCGTTGAAGGGGTCTTCTCGTCGGCGACGCGGTGAAGGTGGGTTTCAGTGGTAGCGACAGGTTGACCTCCGCGTGGCGGCTATGTCTATGGTGGCGTGCGAGCTAGGGCTGTGGCTATGGTGGCGTTTGAGGGGATCGGGCGGCGGTGGTTTGGCACGGTTGATATTGCGGTGCGGCGGGGTAATTCACACGTGGGCCGACCGTGGTTGATGGGCTGGGCTGCGGGAAGAAGGTAGGAAGGCCGTTTGGCTGTACGAATGTGTGTAAAACCAAAGTTTCAAAAACCGATTTGAGGTTATCATTGTTTCAAATTCAAAATTTAAATTTTTTTATTTAAATTAGTCGCATGGATAGATGAACCGACTTAAATGATAGATCCTGAAATTACAAAAGTCAAGGAAAAAAATCATCCACTTTGGAGTTAGAATGAGGGAGAACAACTGTTTACAAATTTTAGCTACAAATTAAAAAACTAAATCACACTTGTTCACGATGAACATGTGTTGTTCACAGCGAACAATGCGGATTATTTTTTTGATCATTTAATAAACTTTGAAAATCGGTTTTCTCCCTCACACTAGCTCCAAATGCGCTGATTTTTTTTTGTAAAAAATTCTAAAATCATTCTGTATCAGCCTTTTGTGTTGGTTTTGTCGACATTTGAATGCGAAAAGTTTGATTAATTCAAATTTGGATTTTTTTTAAAAAAAAAGCCAACTTCAAACAACTTTTTGAAACCCCAAATGATATCAGCTGAAAAAGTGATGAATAGCAAAGTTGGATAACTCGATAAAATCTATGACTTTTGTATTGGTCATTTCTTCATCCGACAAAGTGGTAGTAGCATTGTTCACAAATGTGCATCATCTCTCATATGGCTTCATAAACTTTATGAGACATGTCTAAGTTTTATGAATAATGTGAGCTAACAAGTTCTCGAACGAAGAAATGACCAAAATAAAAGTTATAGATAATCACGAGTTGAACAACTTTTGTATTTATCGCCTTTTATTTTGAGAACGTTTTGAGTTTCAAAAACCGATTTGAAGCTATCATTGTTTCAAATTCAAAATTTAAATTCTTTTCAATTAGTCACATGGATAGATGAACCGACTTAAATGAAAGATCCTGAAATTACAAAAGTCAAGAAAAAAAATCATCCACTTTGGAGTTAGAATGAGGGAGAAAAACTGTTTACAAATTTCAGCTACAGATTAAAAACTAAATCACACTTGTTCGCGATGAATAGGTGTTGTTCACAGTGAACAATGTGGATTATTTTTTTATCATTCGATAAACTTTGTAAATCGGGTTTCTCCCTCATACTAGCTCCAAATGCGCTGATTTGTTTTGTAAAAATTTCTAAAATCATTCTGTATCAGCCTTTTGTGTTGGTTTTGTTGACATTTGAATGCGAAAAGTTTGATTAATTCAAATTTGGATTTTTTTTAAAAAAAGCAAACTTCAAACAACTTTTTGAAACCCCAAATGATATCAGCTAAAAAAGTGATGAATAGCAAAGTTGGATAACTCGACAAAATCTATGACTTTTGTATTGGTCATTTCTTCATCTGACAAAGTGGTAGTAGCATTGTTCACAAATGTGCATCATCTCTCATATGGCTTCATAAACTTTATGAGAAATGTCTAAGTTTTATGAATAATGTGAGCTAACAAGTTCTTGAACGAAGAAATGACCAAAATAAAAGTTGTAGATAATCACGAGTTGAACAACTTTTGTATTCATCGCCTTTTATGTTGAGAACGTTTTGGGTTTCAAAAACCGATTTGAAGCTATCATTGTTTCAAATTCAAAATTTAAATTCTTTTCAATTAGTCACATGGATAGATGAACCAACTTAAATGATAGATCCTGAAATTACAAAAGTCAAGGAAAAAAATCATCCACTTTGGAGTTAGAATGAGGGAGAAAAATTGTTTACAAATTTCAGCTACAGATTAAAAAACTAAATCACACTTGTTCACGATGAACATGTGTTCTTCATTTTTACCTAAAAATGAGATATAGGCCCAATACGTCTTATAGGCCCAATGACAACTTTGCGGTGGGGTAGCCCAAAACACCCTGGTACACCCCAGTTGGGCCGCTCGGTTGTCCTTGCTCGCGAGGAGATCGGAGACGGCAGTTGCATCTACGATCGGTACATGGCGTAATTATAGGATTCTATATAATTCCCTTTCCTTCTGTATACGATATTGACATTCTTCCTTCCTGTCTCGGTTTCTTGTGAGTTTCTTCGAGTTTTCCCCGGCGGCCATCAAATTCGTCGCCTGGAATCGACACCAGCACCATGGAAACACCAGGAGTTGGAGGGCAGCCCTGTACTATGACCAACATGGGTATAGGTAAATTATAGCCCTCCTTTAGTTTAACTTGCATAGGGGGGCGCGCTTGTGTAAATAGGGTTTGAATAGGGCATTCTTTGGCATAAGGTTGTAGATGAACAACTGAATAATGTGGGTATCCCCATCACGCACATCAACACCAACACCTGTCAATTCATAGTGAAATCAATACTGGAGGGGTAAATTTTCGTAGCAACAACAGTTTAATAGACCATTCAGATGAAATAAACTAAAAGCCTATTACACATAAGAAATCATATTAAGGATGTTAATTTTTTTCCTAATCTGAAACCTGCCCTGTCAAAAGCAACTGGAAACATAACATTTTATGTTCATATTATTACAATTGCATCATTCATTATTAATCAGCACAGTTGAAAATATATTGGCAACTAAACATTTTATGTTCACATAATTTGATGCAGATGGTAATCATAGCCGGAGTAGTACTCGAAACAAGCGAAATGATACCAGTAACCAGGTAATCTCCATATGCAGTTCTAGTTTATGTATAAGTTGCCTCTACATGTTTACCAACTTATCATGGGCCAATTGGTTGTAGCAGAAAACTGATATGCATTTAACACACTCACATGTGAGATTTGCAAAAGCCATAAAAAGGTTAAAGTCATCACAACCACACATGGAAGCTATTAAGGCAACCGAATTTGGGGAGCTGATTCATATGCCAGAAACCACTCTGAGGAAAAAAAATGATAGTGGACCTTGCAGATTTATACCAAGTCAACAACAGAAGTTTCACTTTATGTGGTGAAAATGTATTTTTTCATGCAGATGATGTCAAAAATATAATGGAACTCCGGATTGATGGTGATGATGTAGAAAAATATGTAACAAAACAAATGCAGAGTGAAGATGAAACTGTGCAGTGACTTGTTGAAGAGGTATGCCGATGAGAGACACAAGCTGGAGCTAAAAGGGTTGGAAGACATGATTGATCGATCACGACCTCCGGATGATGATTTCAAAAGAGCCTTTGTGTTGTTCACAATTGGTGTCATTTTAGCCTCAACAACAGGGAGCAATGTCCATTGGAGTTATATAGAACTTGTTCTAGATGTATCAAAAATTCCGAAATTCAATTGGGGCCAGTTCACTCTGAACCATCTATTACAATCATGCCATAATTACAACACCAAAAAGCAAAGTACCCTACAAGGCAATTTGGTTTTGCTACAGGTCAGTTTTGTGGTACAACCAACTCATATAAACAGTGTTTATCCTTGGTCTTATTTTCTTCATTTTGTTTATAGTTTTAGTACTGGGAGCGCGTCATTGTGGCCCACAAATACGGGATCGACTATGACAAAAGGACAATGCAACCACCGCTGATGGTATTCTGGAATGAATCCAATGCCAGTTCTCGATTATATGCTTTTAGTAAGGATAGTATACATGGAGGAACTGTAAGTTTCAAAACACTCTCTTGAAGTCATATTGCAATGCATATGCATATATACATTCCTACACTCCTGCCTACCTAAAAGCATGGTATTCTTACGTGTACAATCTAATTATCTTACTTGTTTGCAGCTTATGGTGTCTCATGTTTCACACACCACCCAACATAAAAATGAAGCAACAGAAGCATCAATCTCACATGCGCAACAAGCAAATTGTGCACATGAGGGTCTAAGCAACCAAGAAGTTAGTATGCCATCAATTTATGAGCATAAGCTCATTTATGTGTCTAATTCATTATTTCCTAATTTTGCAGGTGCAAAGCCTTCAATTTTGGAAGAATAAAATCCAAATGGAACTTATGCTAAAAGTGGAGGACAAACTTGTTGATATGAAATACGCGCTTGATAAGAATCTTTTGTCACAAAAGATGGAGGTTGCTAATTTTAGCAGCGACAGAACCCTAGAAGATTGGGTCACTAAAATTGAAGCTGATAATGCACAAATCAAATCTAAGAATGCACAAATGAAATTAGAGATCTAGGTAATCAGTGTGACAATACTTATTTTAGGTACCCATCAAGGCACCATTCTCTAACAAAGTGTCAAAAAACAGGAAATCCGACAACTAATACAGTTTCTTATTGAACAATCTAGAGCTAAAACGGCACATGTTGAGACACCTATTCCTTCATCTACACAAGTTCACCCACCTATGCCTACATCTGCACATTTTCAGGTATTGCATATTTATAATTTATGTTATCACTAGTTCATGTCTAATGCTTCAGTCGTTTATTTAGAAACTGACAAAATAACACCAATTTTAGGAACCCATACATAAACGTTTTCACCAGACGTGGGAAAACTTAAATGATGAAGCACCCACTTCAAGATTTGGCATGCTGGAAGATATCATGCAACAGCAAGGCGACCCCCCTACAACACATATGAAACCAAGGAAGTCTATTGTCGACAATGATTACAATATGGGTACAATTGACACAGAAGCTGCCATCTTCGTAAAACGCAGCTACGACTATGCTACAGTTGTTGACATAGATGGCCATGTTCTTACAGCAGAACAACTACACCGAAATGTTTCACGGGACTATATAGTAGATGAGGTAATATCATTGCACATCCATGTCATCTGTACAAACATGCAGACAGCTACTATGCACTAAGTTAACCCTTTGCAGGTCATAAATGCCTATGTTCATTTGAGTAATGTGGAGAATGAGTCAACATCATATATAACAACGTTTGAAGCCCAGAAGTTGGCAACAAACAATCTTGGTAAGCGCAATGGATTCAAGAAGCGAATAGCTGAGAAATGTGAAGAAGACATTTGGTACATAATACTGATTTTGTTTTCATACTTTTTTGTGTTACTACATTGAGTTTTCATGGCTACTTTTCATATTTGGATTGTAGTCATGCATTCAATAGTGTTCCAATAATTATTTTATAGGTTTTTGTGCCAATGCATATTAATGGAAACCACTAGGTCTCCTAGTGCTCAATTTTATAAAGACAGAGGTACAAATTCTTGACTCTCTACGAATGCGAGACAAAGACCTAGAGAAGGCATTGGTAAGTACAGATCCTATGTGTATCACGTACCAACTATTGTGTATTGCAGTACAACTATAGGTTGATCAAACTAGAGTGTATCTAACCATCCACTAGGTGGAATGCATACAGGCATGCGTCGACTTTTTGGTCAACAATAATTTGGTGAAATTTGAAAAACCAATTAACTTGCATGACTGGAAAATAGTTCCCTATCATAACATACCCAGACAAGAAGACAGGTACTCTTTTTCACTATTATATTAATGTTGTAGTCCAATTACTACAATTTATGTTATTTTGCAGTTATTCATGTGGTGCGTTTGTAATACAATATATTCTTGCTTGGGATGGCGAAAAAATGGCTGCAGATTTTACAAACGTGAGTCCTACAGTTATTTACGTTCCCAAACTGCTCATGTCACTGTTGTGGATAAATTCAACACCGATAGTATGGCTAAAAACTGTTTACAAATTTTTTTACTTGTATACAGGACGAAATGTCAAATTTTAGCTACAAGATATGCACGAGGCTGCTCCATTCAGATCGCAACATGAGACACTTGCACTCATATCGAAAACCTATCACAGTATGTGCTTTTATAGCATATTAGAATCTTTTAGTTGGGATAACTTGTTCAGTAACAACCAGGACTAATATGTTTTTGATGATGATACTTAGGAGGAAGAGTATTTTACAAACAATCCGGATGAACAACAGCGGCTCGGACAGGATGAAGATGAAGACGAAGACGATGTGCATATAGTATCACAATCAACTACTGTTGCGGCTGCCACAAAAGAAACTCCAGCATCCTATACGCGTAGCATTAAAGAAAGCAGAGGAAAAAAAGGAATGAAAGGAGTCAAACCAATTATAGCATCAGGAGGGGAAGAAAAAACAACATCTGAGTCTACAAATAAGAAAAGGCGAGGACGATCCCCCAAAAGGATTGCCCAAACTGCTCATGTCACTATTGTGGATAAATTCAACACCGACAGTATGGCTAAACGAGCACGAAGGACCATCACTTCAGGGCCATACAATCAAAGCCCTTGGAAAAAGTAATTGTACAACATGTTAATTCAACATTGTTAAACAAGCACAGTCTATGGATATTTAAGCATTTAATTTATTTGTATAATGAATTTGGTTTATTTCAATCAACTCTAACATGAAAAAAAGAATAGAGGCAGAAAGGATATTGTACATCTTCTGCATTTACACAAAAAGGATATTGTTCTAATGAAATCAACTAGTGCAAGATAGAGGCATAAAGGCGATGCCCAGTGCTATGTGGTTGTTTTTTTGACTTCTATGGCATACTTCAGTAATCGACATACTTCAACAAGAGTTTTATTCAATCATCCAGCGTACCTATTATGCAATCCAGCCAGACGGTCCTTAGAATATCACATATCCAACACATCCTCAGGGAGCTTTGTTTCCTACAAATAAAGAGGAACATTAGTCTAAAATACGCATGCCTCACTAGTTTCCAGCTTTGATGAACATTACTATTTGCTACCTATTTTCTCATGGAGCATGTTCGTCGATTGTGTCCCTCAACCTTACACATGGTACATTTCACCTTAGATTTCTTCGTATTTGAAATTGACTTCAACTTTTTCTTCGAGGCCCCTCTGCCAGGCACATGCATGGGATCCAAGATATTTGAGGACTCTACGGAATCAACATCCAAGGCCTGCGGCAGCACTGGACCATAACTGGTGCCTCCATTCTCTCCATTTTGTGGGATCATAGCAGCTTCCGCATGCCGAACACGTTTCAGCCGCCCATATGCCTCAGGTGAACGAGATGCTACAAAGGATGCATTGTGACTGATATTACGTAGCTCACGGTACCTCTATTGGCTATCTGAATAGTCATACATGGTGCTCTTTCTTATAGGACGAAATGCACTCTTGGCCCCCCTTGTCCACCTTTTCAAAACACAGCACAGTGTAAGCTCGCGTTCTTCGCGATATCCCAATACGAAGAAGATGTGTGAGCAGGGGGTTCCAAGGGATTGTAACTTAAGACAAGAACAAGAAATTCCCTTCGGATTGCCTTCATCAACACATATGTTACATTTGACAAAGTATTGTTTGTCTCCTTTATCAACCCTTCCAATAATATACGTTTGCATATCATAGCCATCTAGATGCTCAATCAAAAAACACTTGCTGGCTGCTTTTATGCTAAACTGCACCTTGGCAAAAACTCTTGGTGTGAACGATTTAGCAGCCTCTTTATCAATAATTGAAGCATCTGATTGTAAGCATGGCGCAGAATTTGATGCGTCAAAGTCCAAATACGCTTCATTCACCCGTAGTCAATCAAGGCAGTGGTCAAAGTGTTGCACTAGCTCTAACAATGTCATTTTACGATCTAGATGAAACTGAAGCCTAGAGTTTAGGCTCTCACTCCGCTGGTTGCTCCTCAGTTAGCACTTACCAGCATGATACGCAGCACACTAGATTTCCCTCCTCTCATACATCTGATACAACCATGACTCATTATCTATAACGTTATGCTTATCCAAGAATTCCAACCATTTCCTCTCAATCTCTTGTATGGACCAACAATCATAAAAGAAATGCCTAAAGTCATCCTTCACACCATCATCATGCAAATTACGAACAATGTTCTGCTCAATGTGCCATGAGCATAGCCTAAGAAATGAATTCCTCCATACCATCCTGATGGCTCTCTGCATAGCTAGGTATCCATCGGTGATCACGGAAACCAGGTGCTTCTGAGCCATTGCATCAGAGAATGCCCGAAGTAGCCACACAAATGACTCAATAGTCTCTTGAGCAATAATTCCACATGCAAAAAGAACTGTGCTGCCATGGTGATTCACCCCAACAAAAGGAACAAGGGGTAGGTTGTATCGATTGGTTTTGTATGTGCTATCAAATACAACAACATCACCAAATGATGCATAATCAAGCAGACTCTGACAGTCACACCAGAGCAGTCCTGTCAGGTGCCCTTCCCCATCTATCTTGTACTTGAAGAAGAAATCAGGATCTCTACGTTTGCTTTCTGCCATGTAACTGATGACTGCTTGAGCATCACCAGCGGCAACTGTCTCCACCATATTGCGATGGCAAAAATTGTACAGGTCCCTTGAGGTAAATCCAACTTTATCATACCCACCATACTGCCTTTCCATAATATCCATTATCTGGTGTTTGCGGATCCCAGAAATCTGCATCTCCACAATCTCAGCTTTCTGATCATCACTGATTCTTCTATGTGAACGCAACAGACAAGCAAGGTCTGGTTCTGCCATTGGATGGTTGTGTTCATCGATGAAATCCTTGACATACCACTGCCCTGTGTTCTTATCTCGTGCAATCACAAGTTTGCCATGGCATCCGACACGAGTAATATTCCGAGGCTTCCGCTTCTTATTCTTCCTCTTCAGCTCCTTCTCGTCGCAAAAACCTTTACGGCTGCAAACAAACTTTTGAAGTGTCATCTCATTGTGGTCATTGTCCCACTCACAGTAGCTTCTCCTCACACTAAATCCTTTGTCCTTAGCAGGGTTGTTATATAACTCAAAGCCTTCTTCTTTAGTAGCAAACATCTTTGAAACAATTTCATTGTACTTCAACGAAGAATGAAGACCTGGCATTTCCTCCTGCATCAATATTAAATTAATCAACACACACACACATTGACACACTCAGCCCTATAGCAAATCCCAAACACACCAGATAACAAGGGACACATGATGGGCTGGGAGGAAGAGAATACCTGGATGGGTTGGGAGGTGCGCGAAATGAGTCGTCGATCCCCAGTAGCAGCACGACGTCCCGGGCAGCGTTGAGGGAAGTGGCCGACAGGAGTCCGGAGTAGCAGTAGGGGAGCGTGGGGCTGGGCAGCCCTGAGTCCGGCAACGACCGAGGGCGCAGAGCCGGAGTGTTTACTGGGCAGGGTTCTTGCGCCGGCGAGGGCAGCGACCGAGGACAAGCAGGCTCGTCTCAGCTGGGGGTGCCGGAGAGGACGGAGAGAGCGCGTGTTACCGTCACGCCGCCGCTGCAGGCAGGCTCATGTCAGCTGGGGGCTGGATCTGGGGGTGCCGGGGCGGCAGGGGGACGGATCTCCACTCGAACTCTAAGGGAGGGGCCACGCCCGGTTGACGCCGGATCTACAACTCGAGTAGGGTTGTCCACACGTGGGGTGGGCTAATGGGCTAACATGCCTTCTGATGCCATTATGAAACAAGTGTCCAAACCTACTGGACCTCGCCCGGGGCCCAAATAGCATGTGCGGGTGTAAACTAAATAACTAGAGCTTTTTACCTATATGGCCTTAGAAATAATGGTTCTTTCTTGTATGGCCTTTTTTTATTTGAACTTACTTCTATGGCCCTGAAATGAACTTTTATTCCTTCTATGACCTTCCGTCTATTTTGTCTACTTGACAGTGTTAAGTCAAGGGTAAAAAGACAGTTTTACCCCTAGCATAAATAAAATTATAATTTTTTATGCTAGGGGCAAAACAGTCTTTTTACCCTTGAATTAACACCGTCAAGTGACAAAAACAGATGGAAGGCCATAGAAGAAATGAAAGTTTGTTTCAGGGTTATAGAGGTAAGTTCAAAAGAAAAAGGTCACACAAGGAAGAGTCATTTTTTACGAGGCCATATAGGTAAAAAGCTCAGATAACTAAGGGGATGTTTGGTCACCTACCACTCACCGCTCACTCCTTCCCCTTCCTTCTCCAAACTCGTCTGTCTCCCATCCTCCATTGACTCCATCGCTGTTGAAGTCCCCCACCCTCGTTAATGAGTGACCATGCGGTCGCGGCGGGCGCCATGGCCGTGCGCCGTGCCCTTGAGCCTAGCGGCGGCGGCCCTGGTTGCCCCGGTGCCTCGGAGTCGTCAGGTGGCGACCGTACTTCGGCGGCGGGTTCCCCGTCCCGCAACCGCTCGCCGATGTCTGACTACACCATCTCTGGTGACTCATCTAAGCCAAGCAGACCGATTCGGAGGTATGTACCCTGATCCATTCGCGCATCCTTCCCTAGGGTTTCCTAGACACTGCCGAAATCTCTGTTTTCCCCAAAATTGGTGAAATTGTATACGAGGTGTTCAATGTACACATGTTTACCAGCTTATTACCGAATTTGTGTATTACATTGGTCATGAATTTTTTGTTTTCCCCAATTCTCATTTTGTTTACTAGGGCAATACAGACTCGTCGTTGATTCCTCATGCTCTTTCTGAGAACGAGTGGTCCGGGCTAGGTGTTGTCATGGTTGCTAAGTGTGAACACGGTCAACATGCTGTTATGAAGAAGTGTTGGGGTGGCAAGCACATTGGGCGTCGTTTCTTGGGTTGCCCTATGAAGGTTTGGCATTACTTGCCCAATGTCAGTGTGATTGTTGCTTCCAATTGTTTCCACTTTTTTAATACCTGGCCGTAATCAACGCAGTCAGAGCTTCAACAATGCCAGTTCAAGGAGTGGCTCGATGAACCATGGCCGGACCGGGTTCAAGAGTCACTGAAGGAGTTGTGGAAGGAACTCAAACTCACTAGGCGCTGTGAGGCAATAGCAAATGAAGCTCTGAATGATGCCATCAAGCTCAATCAAGTTGCAACTGATGCTAGGGTGGATCTGCAGGCTCAACTCGACCGCACAAAAAGGGTTGCTGAACGTGTGTGCTCTTCATACCACAGGAAGGCTGTTGTAGCTATCATCGACAAGAGCAAGTTGATGTACCTGATCTACTGCCTCCTTGGAGTGATTGTCTTCCTGTTGGTTGCCCTCTTGTTCAAGTCATAGCTAGTTCAGTAGTAGCATTAGTCAGTAGCTGATGGGTGTTTAGTACTAGCTGATGAACACGTAGCCTGCTTTGATGCCATGAGATGGCTTCTTTTGATTGTGCCCAATTCAGATGGATTGGTGCACCAGTGATGTAAGGTTGGAACTTGTATGCATCTAGAACTCCAATGCTTAGTAAGGTAGCTTATACCATCTACTTGTTATACAATAGGTACGACGCCGCCCGTTCCCATGACGCCGCGTGCAACCGGAGCTGGCCCAAGCCAGGCTCCACAAAAACGGTCGCCCACCGTGTTCTATCGGGGCCAGGCTCTAGCTGTACGGCTGGCCAGCCCAAGCCAGGCTTGAGGCCCTTCACAGGCAACCAAACAAGCCAAAATTGGCCCTCGAGAGCCTGGCTAGTGGTTGGCCAAGTAACCAAACACACCCTATATGATTGTGGCCGAGCAATTATAGGATCACATGCCTAAACCTCCACCGCCGCCCCCTCATTCATCTCTCGTTGAATCCTCGTCGACCTCCTCCCGCCGCCTCCTTAGTCATCTCTCGTCTAATCCTCCTCGACCTCCTCCTCGTTCATCTCCGAGATGATGAAGGCAGGCGAGCCACATGAGAGTTTCGGTAGCGGGTCCACATCGGAGACAAGCTCCTCAGGGACGTCAAAATATGTAAGTGTCCATCTCATCTCTTTGCCCACAGAGGGTGGCCTAGTCCAGATCTGTCGGAAGTATGCATCCCCCAGCGAGGCAATTGGTAATCATGACTATAAAAGAGGAAGGAGGAAAAAAACGAGGTGGTGTTTTATACATTCTCATTGTTACGTGGGCAATATTGACTTGTCGTACGTTTATGCATTTACCTGGGTTGTCCACACACTTAGTCAAGTTTTTTATATTCCACAGGTCTTGCATTCCAAAATCGCTCAGGCACTGTGGATCGAGGACCTGCAACAGAAGGTGGTCGGCCTTACAAACAAGGTGGACGCCATGGAGGGGCACATCAAAGACCTCAAAAAGCAGATCGAAGACCTCAAAAAGATGATGAAAAGTAGGCATTCAAAGCTTCACACATAGTAATGTTTTACGGAGCAAGTCTTTGACAACAATGTGTTAGGTAGCTGGGCTACTAGCACATGTAATAATAACGAGAGCGTGTCTTGGGCCTGATGCTATGGTATTTCTACGCTGGCTATTCTTGTATTCACTTTGCAATATCACTCAGGGTTCCCAAAGTAATGCTTTTATAAATGTAACCAATACATTGAACATGCTAATAAATAAACAAAGTCTCAAACATATAATACTAAGTAATAATACGATAATAGGTGATAATGACTAAGCGATAATACGACGACAGGTGATATCGCCGGCACAGAAACCCTAATACTCTACTCGTTGTCGTCCCTGCCTTCACTATCCTCGTCCTCCTCGGACCGGCCCTCGTCGGACTCGGCCTCCTTCTTAGCGATGAGACGGTTGGAAACCTGCTCAGCATCAGCACGAACCATCGCGCGCCAATGCTCTTCGGTGTTGTCGATAGTGCTGATTCCCTGTTTCGCAGGGACGCTAGGATCCAATTCATCGATCCTGCTCCAATACGATGCCAGGACATACTCCGTAGTGTCTGTGTGGATCTTCTTCAGGTGGCCTGGGAGTTTTTCCATGATATTGGTGATTTCGTCAAATCGATAGACGAAACTACTCACATTTTCATCTTGAGGCCACTGGACGATATCCAGACCGGTATCAGCTAACACCCCCCTCATCTTGCGGAAAGTCGAATGCATGACATCAATAGCCCATGAGTTTCTATCTGCAAAGGGAGCATTTAAATCAACGTCGCCCCCCTCGCCTTCCATGGGCACGGCGTCGGCCCCCTCATCGACCACGACTTCGGGCCCATCCTCCGCGAGGACGTCGTCGTCCCCCACGCGTGCGCGTTTCACAGAGGGCTCGCCCTTCAGCATGGCGGTGGCTAAGAGTTGATCTAAAGGGAGGGTCGAAGAGCAGATGGAGGTACGTTTCAATGAAGAAGGAAACCACAACTGGGTTTCTTTTTTTTCCTATAGTGGCCCAATGGGGATGGCGTTTCATTTATAGAGATAGATAGATACTCCCCGTCCCCAGAGTATCCACCGCACGTTGGCGCAACTAAAAAATCAAATAGGCCCCATCGTTTCCGCATCCACCAAGCGTTCTCATAAAATGCAATGGCCGACGCACAATCGTTCCTCATTCCACGCAACCTTTCCTTTCGCCCAGCGCAGTATTCCCTCCGTTACAGCGCATGCGGAGCCGGACCGAGCCAAACAAGGAAACCACAAAATCCAGTGGCCAATAAATGATTTACAACCCAGGTGCCATGAATGCCTGGCCCATGTTTGCGCCCATATATATCAAAAGACGCTAGGCATAGCACACACACACCCCTCTCCTTGTCGCCGATTCCATTCAAGGCGATCCACAGTCGATCGTCTGCGACGACCTCCGACGACATCGTAGATCCCGTTTCTGATTCCACCTCATATCAGCTGTCCCGTCCCAACATTCGTCTCCACGGCATTCCACCCACACCGATGACCAAGGCATGGAGAACCTCGTCCCCCAAAGCGGGCCTCTCAACTCCGGCCCGTCGGGTAACACTGGTGGCCTGCGCTCTGGTTCCACGACCACCGAGTCTTACTCGTCCGACCCTCCCTGCACTGAGGTGTAATTCTTTTGCCTGAATCCTTCTATTGCATACGACCATATCCTTAGTGCGATGACTCACCGCCATGGTTGTGAAATTCTAACTAGGTCTATTGTGTCTATTGTGCCGTGACATAGAGATGTAACTCTTTTGTTGTTGTACATAGGTGATGAACTTTGTGGACTGGGTTGACGATGAGTGGCCACCAATGGCTAAGGAAGCTCTCAATTGGTTCACCAAGACCAGACTCGACCACATGAGGCAGCGCAAGGAGGTTGAAGAATCCCTTCGGCAAGCATGTACCATGCATGAAGAGGCCTTGAAGGAGCTTAATGATGATCACGCGAGGCGTGTCGGTAGATTGAAGTCCATTGCCTACCTTATCTATCGTATCAACGAGATAAGGGCCAAGGAACAAAGTGAAGACAAAAACAAGACATTGGTATTGTTTTTTGTGTTTTAGGACTGCTGGTGTCTTTTCTGCTAGGAGTCCTGGTGTCTTCTTTACTGGGACGCAACCTATAAACGTACTTAACAGAGGGTTGCCTCTAATTTTGGAAATAGTTATGGGTACCTTTATGTCAAGCACTCAGCCTTAGGTTGATGCTATGGTCTTTCTACGCTGGCTATGTTTCTCTATATATTCTTGTATTCACTTTGCAATATGCCTAGAGACAAAGGATATGGACTTAGTTAATGACAAGACAATTTTATGTTCACTCTGCATGGAGACTGAAACTATGTCAGTTAAGGCAGAGAGCATGTAGCTATGTACTGTAAGTTGGGCACATTCTCCCTATGTTTCAGTCACTATTTTGCCTGTTAACTGACAACACTGAATGTTCCCATTAAGTCAAATTCAGAAAAGGCAAAATTCGAGGCAGCCACCTCATTAAGTCATATGACAGGCTATGTAATCATCATAGGCAACTAACATACATTACAAAATGAGCAAAAGAAAATCTCAGCAACTTAGGGTTCCTAAATCCTATGACCTGATTCAAAGGATTTTTATTTTAGTGGGAGGCATCAAGGTATTGAGTCATCTATCCCAAACTAATGCTTTTAAAAAGCTTCTATCAAGTTGTCGCAAATCAGTGAATTAGGTGGTTTGATTCATAAACAAAAAAGTCATTGGTGACCGCCATCAAGTTCAAACCCAAATACCAATGTCAACTTAAATCACAACCAAACATGTCACCCATGCAATGTCCATGACCATCCACAGTTACACATCACCTTGACACCTTTTTTTCATGACCCAAATGTTGCATAACTGTGGATGATGCTATAACATTGGATGAATGAGATGAGAAAACCACAGAAACACACATACAGTACCAAGGCAGACACATCATTCCTTTAAATAACATCATTGACCATAATAAATCAGCTCACTACTCACCAAAACCAACATACATTAGACTGGAACCATGTGTTAACCCTCAAATATCAAATGTAACCAAGTAAGACAAGTTTGGAAGAGTGGGGATATTTGAATTCATTAACCTCAGATTTAATTGCCTTTTCAACAGACCTTGAACTTGGAGCATAAGGAACACATATCAGCAGATGAAAGAACCAACATCAAGAAAGAAGAAAAAACTGAAATCATGACAGCCATGGAACCATGTGAGCCATCCAGCCGAGCCATCAGATGCTGAAAGTCACATCGGTTGCTTCGGCATGGATGTCTCACACGGTTTGATGACAGCCATGACAAGCATTAGAACAAGACAGAATTAATACAGCTCCAGTGCCTCACAAGTTCAAGGTCATCACAGAATTTCATTAAGTCATATAACAGGCTATGTAATCATCATAGGCAACTAACATACATTACAAAATGAGCAAAAGGAAATCTCAGCAACTTAGGGTTCCTAAATACTATGACCTGATTCACTAGATTTTATTTTAGTGGGAAGCATCAAGGTATTGAGTTGTCTATAACAAACTAATGCTTTTAAAAAGCTTTTATCAAGTAGCCTCAAATCATTGAATCAGGTGGTTTGATTCATAAACAAAAAAGTAAGTCATTGGTGACTGCCTACAAGTTGAAACACAAATACAAATGTCAACTGAAATCCCAACCAAACACGTCATCCATGGAATGTCCAAGACCATCCACAGTTAGACCCAAATGTTGCATAACAGTGCATGATGCTATAACATTGGATGACAGGCTATGTAATCATCATAGCCAACATTCCCTAGTGACAGCACTTTTAGTAACATTTCCTGAATGATCACAGAAATTCGTAGTGAGAACTAGACCGAAATAAGCACACAAATTGGTAAAGGCAACTACATCAACAATTGAACAACATGAATTGAGCATAAAATAGCACAAACAAAACTGAAAAAGAACTGCAAAAAGCAAAGAGGAGGAATGAGGGCACCTTATTCTTTAACCTTGAGCAGCACCTCGAAGAACAACGAGCGAAAGGAGCACGATGAGCGAGCAGACCGCCACAACGATCCACATCGGTCTGAACTCCAACGTCGTCGTCTCGTCCTCGCCCTCCAAAGAGCCCCGTCCGGCCTCCATTACTCCACCAAACACAGGGCGGCGGTGGCTACGGCATGGGGCCACGACCTAGGCGAGAGAGGGCGCCAGGAGGAGACAAGAGCGACCAGCGAGGAATGAGGGAGGATGAAGGCCGACGGCGACTTGAAACAAGAGCGACCAGCGAGGAATGAGGGAGCATCTCCAACAAGTTTGTAAAATTTACTTGCTAAATCTTGGGTTATAGCAAGTTGCTATTTTGTTTGCCAAGTAAAAAATAGAGATGTCTCCAACAAGTTGCTATTCTCACTTGGTAAAAATAGAAGATGACAGATGGGACCCATCTGTCATTGTCTATTTCTTCGCCATCGGGTCCATCAACACGATGCGCATGCTGTAGACGTCGCTCCTCTCCGTCGCCTCCAGGGAGTAAGCACACTCTGCAGAGATAACGTGGGCATGTGGCACGTCCACCGTCAGTAACCGAACTCTTTGCCTTTTCGTAGGATTTTGGATTGCCGTTGATTGAAATTACCTGGAGCGATGTACCCGTATGATCCGGCGAAGCAGGAAGCTGACTCGGTGCAGTCCGTAGCGCCCCGACCGCGCTTCGGGCCGTGTGGCGACGGCAACTCCGTCGTCGTGCTGGCGTCGGCGAGATCGATGGCGGCGTCCATGTCTTGGGTTTCGTGGTCCAGTGGACCCATGCAGCCGAGGACCGTGTCGTTTTGATCGACGAGGCGGCGGCGACCGGCCTCCTGGGCTCCGACGGCGAGTGCGAAGTAGTCGACTTATGGGTATTCGAAGGCGCACAAGTCGTCGACGACCTCCATCGAGAACGCAGCGCGCCGTCGATGCTCTGGTGGCGGTGGGGTTGCGACTTGCGATGCTCGGGATTGCTTTGCGATCGATGTGCCGGTATCCCTTTCCGCGGCACACAGTCGTGGTTGCGGTAGCTCTTGCGGGAGGGCACCGCGGGGCCGTGGGGGCGAGGCCGCTGCCGAGCCCGACGGAGGCGCGTGGGGGCGAGGCCGGAAAGGATACGTCCTCCGGCGGCCACACGCGGGCGAGGAGGGCCGCGGGCGAGGGACGCGCGGGCGAGGAGGGCCGCCGGGAAAGGGATACGCGCCTCTTCCGCAGTGCGGAAAGATACGCGCGCGAGGGTGGATTTTAGCAACTTGGGAAAAATACCAAGTTGATTTAGGGAGTTGTTGGAGAAGATTTTTTGTGTTTTTGCCAAGTTTATAAGAATATCAAGCTGATTTAGGGAGTTGTTGGAGATGCTCCAAGTCAGCTTCACTTGCTATTCGGCGTTTCTACGTTATTTTTACCAAGTTGGAATCCGCCGCCACTTCTCCCACGTCTACTTTTCTATGTTATTTTTACCAAACTATTAGAGATACATGAAAAATTTACTTGCCAAAAGTTTTAGCAAATTGTTAAATGACAACTTTTCCCAAGTCAATTTTTCAAACAATTAGAGATGCTCTTAGTGCCGCGGGGCATAGCAAGTAGAATTTAGTAGAATGTGTTTATAGGATAAAATATTTTTCAAAAAAAAAATTCAGATCAAAATGTCCCAAAATACCTATGTAGTATGTCTGTTCGTTTTCTTGTCCCCTATGTCCATTCATTGGATCCATGCCAAGATTCAAATTAACATGGTCAGAATATAGTAAATATAAGGAGATGAAATTAATTATTACGTAAGTTTATGTCATGGTTTTGTTAATACTTTTATCTATACTTATTGCCTCCTATGTATTGTACTATTGACAGTAAAGTTAAGGAAAATTTTGCTGTGGGACACTCCAAATATGCAAAATTGGCTGCGGGACACTGAAATAATTTTTCTTTGTTGTGGGACATTATTTCCTTTGCTGCAGGACACTAGGCGGTGTCCTACAGCAAATAAATTTGAATCCAGTGTCCCACAGCCATTAAATTTGAATCCAGTGTCCTGTAGCAATTCGCCTAAGTTAACAGTTTGTTGGCTACAACGTACTACAGCAGAATTGATAATCACTGCCGCCACTTTCACCTCAGATTTGCTGCAAACCACAGTGATACTCATCATCACCGCCAATTTGTATTACGAACCGTTGGTGAAATGATTTTTACTGGAGATTAGTGTTACAAACTATTGGTGAAAAGGGGGGAATTATCACTGCCGATTGGTAACACGAACCAACGGTGATAACCTATCGTTATCGCTGGTATGTGTTACCAACAGTGTTGGTCAACCCATTTTCAGTATCGGTTTGTGTTACGAACGGAAGGTGAAAATCACATTCACCAACGGTTTGACTTATGTTGCAACACAAATAACTTTACACACAAAGTTAAATAAAAACAAACTTTATATCAAAGTTGTAGATCTTCATCTCAAATCATTTACGATGCCTGAATTCTGTTGAAGCTCTTATATTTTGAAATACATTTTTTCCAAATTGTACAAACAACCTCATATGAAAAAAAATAAAAAACAACGTTGTATATCGATGTGATCTACTCCATTCGTTCCAAATTATAAGTCATTTTTATTGAAGTTTGATCAAATTTATATAATAAGATAATAATATTTATGATACCATCTATGAATAATTATATTTGATCTTCTAGTACATCTATTAGAGGTCATAAATCTGTGTTTTTCTTTATAACTTTTGGTCACACTTGAGATGTTTTAACTCTCGAAGATTCTTGCAATGACTTATAATTTGGAATGGAGAGTGCAACTTTATAGTTGACAACTTTTTATTAGAAATAGAAATCATTTATGGTCTCAAATTTGTATTTAAAAAATTCTAAAATTTTGAAATTGAAATTTTCGTACGGCCTCGGTTGGAAAATCGACCAAAACATACCAAAGTTTTAGATATCGATGAGAACTACAACTTTGTAATTGATGAATTTTGCACTTGAAACATTCGAGGTTCCTAAAGAAAGAATAAAGTTCCCACGCTTCGAAATTCAAATGGGTGAAATGATCTTAGATGGCGAAACGACAACAACAAAGTTGTATATCTCGATTAGAACAACAACTTTGTAGTTGGTGAATTTCTCATCTGAAATCGTTTAGGGTCCTAAATATTCATTTGAAAATCTGGAGAAGTGAATACAAGGAGAATGAATATGTCATTCTCTTCTACAATCACATGTTGCTTCCTAAAATAAGAAGCCAGCCACGTCATCTGCTACAGTATCGGCAACAAAAAAAACCGCACCTCTCGCCCATCTCCCCCCTCGCCCAAAAAAAAGAAAAGAAAAACTCATGCATCTCTCTCCTCCCCTGATCTCGACAAAAAAAACGAAGCCCAAGGGCCACCGTCACTCCCGCAGCTACCCTTTCTCCCCGCCTTCACCGCTCCCTATCCACCTTCCCACCTTGCTGTCACGCCGTCCATCCCTTTCCTCCTGCTGTCGTTGCCTTCTCGGCGGCCGTGCTAAGTCTCGCGGCGGCGCTGCAGCTCACGGGTGGCGCCGCGCCGCGGTCTACAGGTGGCGGTTTCGTCCGTGCACTCCTCGCCCGTGGTGGGGTCTTCCACATCATCCGTGCTATTGCGCTGAAACTGCGGCCGACGGCCGCCATCATCGTTGGTCGCGGATCTAGGTATGTTGCGTTCTCCAGCCTGCGTTGCCTCCATTGACTTTCACATTGGTCGCCCTCCGGTGTAGCGGCGCACCAGCGGCCCCGGCCCCCACGATGGCCACTACCCCCCTCGCGCGCAACTCCCTCCCCTTCCCCCTCTCCAACTTCTCTAGATGTGGCATATGCTTTTGGGGATTTTGATTCTTTTGTGTACAGCAAGAAGCAGGTGAATTTTTTTGGCCCTTTCATGTGCTAGGGTTTGCTGGGTATGGATTTGAGCTCCAGCTTCTGCACATTTTAATTCTTTTGTACAGACTCAGGAGTGGAAGAACCGACTATTTCAGCCAAGGTTTGATGATTGCAATAAGCCGAAGCAGCACCAGCGTTTGATGCCATGGTCTTTGTGTGCTACATCGTTGCTAGCATTTCTTTGAATTCAGCTTGCTAATTTATGGCTCCTGTGCAGATTCATTTGTTTCGATAGATTGGTGTGTAAATTGCGCATGTCTCTTCCAGAGATATTTAAGGGTCAACACAACATTCATTTTTGTTTACCTTCTTAGTAGATTAGGATATCACCTGTATATACATATTTTTGGTTGTGGTCCACCAACAAAATGCAACTTTCATACTCTTTGATATATTACCGGTTAAAACATCGTTGTGTAGATTGTGGGAGCCATTCTAGATATTAGCTAGCAAGGTCCCTGTTGTGTAGATTGTGGGAGCCATTCTAGATTTTAGCTAGCAAGGTCCTTCCAGCTATGCTGGTTAACCTTACAGCCTTAGTAGTCTTCTAAACTTTATATGTGACCCTAATTTTACTTTGGAGCCAGTGTTTGTTTTTTTCTAATAATCTATCCTATATGACATCTACTATATAGGCTAATTTCTTTTTATAGGATTGGCTCTACACAGAAAGATATTAGCTAAGCAGGGCCTGTTTGGAACGCAGGAATTTCACAGGAATCACGCAGGAATTTCACAGGAATCAGTTCAATTTCACAGAAAAAACGCAGGAATGGGAAAATTTTCCCGCGTTCCAAACAGGGCCTAACCGTAATTGTGTCCTATGCCAATATCTTTGGAGGTGTGCACAACAATTCGTGTAATATTCGGTATCTGCATATTGAAAAATATATTTCAAGGTTATGTTGAAGATTCTATGAAGAGGACAAAGGAACTCTTCTGAGCATCCGCTGCTGCTTCAAGGTTATGATGTCTCTATGTTTCGATTTAGTTCTATTAATTACTCTATGTCCAAAAGCACAAAAGCCTACAACATTCTTCCTTGTATTTGCTTCGTAACTCATCTTACTCCCATGTCTCAGTTTAAATTGATAACCAACAAAATAAATGGTTAATCTACTCCCATGTCTCAGATTAAATTGTTGGCCAACAAAATAGATGGTTAATCCATTTTTTGATGTTTCCTAAAAAATACTAGATGAAGAATTGAAGACCATAATATTATCTGAGCTCACGCACTCCTGCATAGCTATTTATGAGATTGATATCTGCCCAGATGCCGCTATAGGTTAGAGGCAATGACATGTTGATTCTGAATGTTTTGTCACACCCCAACTTTAAGGATAAAATTGAGGCGGAATACTCATGTGTGCCCAGGAAACAATCACACACATAAGTTAGACAAATTGCAAAAAATGGCATCATCACATTGTTTATTACATAACGATAGTATCAACACAAGTCTTACATCAAGCGAAACAAAAGAGAACTGAACTGCTAACAAGACCAACTCCACAGGGAAAGCTGACTGGGGGAACAGCTAGCCTAGAAGTCCTCTGGGAAGTCACCAACTCCACCTTCATCTGTTACCCATCCGGGATTTTGCCCAAAAGAAGATAAACAACAAGCGTAAGTACTCCACGTACTTAGCAAGCTGTTCATGAGGCTCAAAAGGCTGACACTGTCTGACTGCAGTTAGCTTTTAAGTTAGCAAAGTTTTAACATTTAAGGTAAACGAATATTGTGCTTAACCCTTAACCCATGATCCATTTGTCCAACAAAGATAATAAAACATCATAATGTACCATCAACATAAAGTAACAGTTATACAAGTATCATAGTTCTGCTAGTTTTCCGGGTCGCTCGTGACCGTGAGCACGGCTGTTATAACAGTTTTACACTCTGCAGAGGTTGTGCATCTTTACCCACAAGCCGTGTTGCCCTTGTGCCCGAGGCGGCCAACCTCTTGATCCACTTCCAAGGTAGATCGACAGGGTACACTATGAAGCCTTTCGCTGGTTTGTCTAACATGTTAGGGCCGCTAGGTTTCCTTGGCAGGCAGATGTAGTAACCCCCTTTCCTATGGCACAAGGCCATCACAGCTATACACATATGAACAGGAGCAGCCCTACACCCAAAGTGGCAAGCCCCTTTTGCGCCCTTTCGAGTCACCGCTAACAAGTTAGAAAAGGTCCAGTTTACTGAGCTAAAACCAGAGCCATATAGCACTCATGGTAGCACTGTCAATCCCAGCTTTTGCTAACAACAAGTTTTATTAACCATTTAACAGCATATCATCATGAGAACAAAATTCATCATTGGACTGGATCAGTTATAAGTCAGTTAGCACTAGCATTCTACCCATATGCATATATCCCACAGAGTCAAGAACATCACAGATAACAAAGCTATGTGGGTCTCTAAGGTTACTCAATTGGACACATGCATAAATGAGTAAATTAATGGTGAAGTGAATAGGTAACAAGGAGATCCCATGCTAACTTGCCTTGGTTGCTGAACGGCTGGTCTTCCTGCTGATCGTTGAAAGAAGGGTCCTGGTCGAACCACACCAACTCACCGTCTACTCGATCACAACATCAACACGCATTCCAGGCGCATACATACAATGCAAACAGGGCTATCATTAGAACAGTACACCAAACAGTAATATACAGAAATAAAACTTTGATAAAACAGAAGGACGTGTTTCTACGACCACAACAAGTTTTGGTTCACCGAAAACGGAGTTCCGACGCGAAAGTTACGGCCGAAACAGCGATTCTAAAGTCCTAAGCAAGATTAACATAAACTCTGAAACTAAACTGATCTACGCTGACGAACAAAGGCATAAACAGATAGGAAACTAAATTACGAACCTAACACAACTTGAACGGGTCAAAACGGAGCTAAAACGTGAATTTTATAAGCGTTTTAGTGTAGTGGCAAATCTGTAAATAGCTAAAAATGTATTTGAATTTTAAATCGGAATTTAAACTAAATTTTAAATTGAATTCATGGCCGGCTGGACTGTGCCTCAAATCAACAGAAACGCAGGGGCCTGGTCGGAAGTTTGCAAAGGCTCAGCGAACAGTGCTCAATGGAGCGCGGGTTGATTCACGGTTTCTTCGGGGGTTCTTTAACAAAATTGCACCCCGAAGGGGTATCGGCCGCGCACAGCCGACGGATCGGCGATGGACGATGTGGATTAGGCGCAGGGGTGTGCGAGGGTTGGGTGGCGCTTGCGCCGGCGGGAATCGAGCACGCGGCGGCGAGATACGCCCACCACGGCGGCGCCATGATTCCGAGGCAAGCGAGCTCGCCGGAGCTCACTGCAACTGCCCCTAAGGCCACCAAAATTTATGGGAAAGGTACGGGGAGAAAGAGGAGGTGACGGCGAAGCTCACCACGGCATCAACCACAGCAGAGAGGGCATGGGGACGGCAGATTTTGACAGGAGGTGGCCGCCGGAGGAACTGCTCAAAGAAAACTGGTGATTAGGGAAATTCCGAGTTCGGGGAAGGAGAAAGAAAGGTTCGGTGACTCCACCGACTCGATGCGGAGCACAGCAGGGCGCTCAATTGGATGGGGAAGCGGCAAATCGCGGTGAGGGCTCGGCGGCTTCACAGCGATGGTGGAGCTTCGGCTCAGGAAAGGCGGCCGTTGCTCAAGGGCACTGAGGAGTGTGCGAGAAGAGAGAAAGGGGGAGCGGGGAGGAGACCGCGTCCACTTAAAGGACGAGGTAGGGAGCAAGGTCGTGGGGAGAGTGCGCGGGCGAAGCGGGGCGTGCGGCCGGGTGGTTGCGGCTCGGCGCGGACGCGCGGTGAAGGAGACGGGAGACTCGGCTGACAAGCGGGCCCAGCATGTCTGTGACCGAAGGGAGGGGAAGTGGCGGTTGCTCTGCGGGCCGAGTGGGAGAAGAGAGAAAGGGAGGGAGGAGCCGGCTTGCCAGCGCCGACTGGGCCAAGCATGGGCCGCGCGAATGAAAAGAAGAAAAAGGGGTAGGGGAAGTGAGTCGGCCCAGCGCGGGGAGAAGAAAGGAGGAGGGGGAAACCGACAGGCTGGGCCGCAAGGCAGTTCGGGCCGAAAGCTAAGAAGGGAGGGAGAAAAGAATAAAAGCTCTTTTCTTTTTGTTTCAAAGCATTTTCAAACCAAATTCAAATAGAATTTGAATTCAATCCAAGTTTTGGCAAAAACCAGTCACTCAAATAAACCAATGCATTAGCATGAGTGCAAAAACATGTTGCCACATTTATTTTAATTCAATAAAAATTATTTAACCCCTAGGTTAAATGCTCACAAATTCATAATTAAATCACTTTCACCTATTTTATTTTGGAGAAATTTTTAGCGTGTTACAACTCTACCCCCCTTAAGATGAATCTCGTCCTCGAGATTCGACTGGTGCTTACTCAAACAGCTGCGGATAAGATTTCTGAAGATCTTCTTCTCTTTCCGAGGTAGCCTCTTCTTCTGTATATCTGTTCCACCAAACTTTGCACATCTTGATAACTCGGCTCCTGGTAACTCTTTCTGCGGTCTCTAAGATCTTGATGGGGTACTCTTCATAAGTGAGATCTTTTCCTATCTTGATCTCTTCCAGGGGAACTTGCTCTTCAGGCACCCTCAGACATTTCTTTAGCTGGGAGACATGGAACACATCATGAACGCCTGATAGACTCTCAGGTAGCTCAAGTTGATAGGCCACTTCTCCATGTCTGGCCAAGATCCAGAAAGGACCTATGTATCTGGGTGCCAACTTTCCTTTCATGTTGAATCTCTTTACGCTTCTCATGGGTGGCACTTTCAAGTACACATAGTCTCCCAGTTTGAAAGTTAAGTCCCTCCTGCGAGTATCCGCATAGCTCTTTTGTCGGGACTGAGCTATCCTCAAGTTATCCCGGATCATTCTTACTTGTTCTTCAGCATTTTGAAGAACATCCGGTCCGAACACTTGAGTTTCTCCTGTCTGATTCCAGAACAAAGGAGTTCTACACTTTCTCCCATACAAGGCTTCAAAAGGAGCCATTTTGAGACTCTTCTGATGACTAGTATTGTAGGAGAATTCAGCATATGACAGACTTTTATCCCAACTAACCCCATGCTGAAGGGCACATGCTCTCAACATGTCCTCCAAGATCTGATTTATCCTTTCAGTCTGCCCGTCGGTTTGCGGGTGATATGCAGAACTGAAATTCAGCTTGGTTCCCAACGATTGATGTATCTGATGCCAAAAATGAGATGTGAACTGTGTTCCTCTGTCAGACACTATTTTCTTTGGAACCCCATGCAGGGACACAATCCTTTCCATGTACAGCTCTGCTAATCTTGCCCCATTATAAGTGGTCTTAACTGGTAGGAAGTGAGCGACCTTGGTGAGACGGTCGACGATTACCCATATAGAGTCATAGCCTCTTTGAGTGCGGGGTAATCCAGTGATAAAGTCCATTCCCACTTCTTCTCATTTCCACTCAGGTATCTGCATAGGTTGTAACAATCCTGCCGGTCTTTGATGTTCAGCTTTGACCTTCTGACAGGTGTCGCATAGGGCTACATATTCTGCCACATCTCGCTTCAAACCATACCACCAGTACTTTTCTTTCAGGTCTAAGTACATTTTGGTACTGTCGGGATGTATAGAGTAGGCAGATTCATGCGCATCTCGCAAGATGGCATCACGAATAGCTTTCACTTCAGGCACACATATCCTTTTTCCAAACCATAGAGTTCCATTTTCATCCATCCTGAAACCTGGTGCATTTCCAAGCACTATGTTCTCTGCTATCTCTTGCAACTTCTCATCTTTCAGTTGACCCTCTCGGATTTCTTTCTCTAGAGTAGGTTCAATTGTCATTTCCACAACATTGTTGGCAAAACATAGATTAAGATATGCCATTTCAGCTCTCAACTCTACTAACATGTATTCTACTTGTAGTCCATTTGCATAAGTTTTTCTGCTCAAGGCGTCGGCCACGACATTGGCCTTTCCTGGGTGATAATGTACCTCCAGGTCATAGTCTTTGATCAGTTCTAGCCAACGGCGTTGCCTCAAATTCAGATCCGATTGAGTAAATATGTAATTCAGACTTTTATGATCTGTGTACACATCACACTTATGCCCAACTAGATAATGTCTCCATATTTTCAGAGCATGGACAACAGCTGCTAACTCCAAGTCATGGGTTGGATAGTTCACCTCGTGCTTTCTCAGCTGTCTGGATGCATAGGCTACTACTCTTCCTTCTTGCATCAGAACACATCCAAGTCCCAGACGAGATGCATCACAATAGATGGAGAAGCTTTTGTTCAAGTCTGACAGAACTAGGACTGGTGCTGTGGTTAATCTCTTCTTTAACTCTTCAAAGTTTGTGTGACAGAACCGACCAATTTATAAGAGCACAAGTGCGAAAACCTCTGCCGAAACAGCTGAATTAGCACACTTGAGCCCATATAAACCCGGTAGTTCGTGAAATCCTGAGGGATTTCAAACCTTTCAACATCTTAGCCAAGATCGCATGGTCAAGCAAATACAAATCATGTCCACAGAGCTTTTGCAACGGAAATAAATTTACAATAGAGTTCACAAATAATAATACAAGTTGGAAATACTTTGAAACAATATAGCTTTGAAATGAATATTATAACATAAGTTGAAATACTTTGCTAGCTTGTGTGACATCCTCCAACAACAGCATAAAGAGAAGAGGTATGGAACTGCCGAGCCCACCGGCACTAGTCATCACCTTTCGGCAGTCCTAACCTTCACCTGCAACAAGGTGGGATAAACCCTGAGTACTCGAATGTACTTAGCTAGACTTACCCGTCGGAAACCAAAAATAAAGTGACACTAAGGAGTATGCAAGGCTGATATAAATAGTGGAGCTGGCTAACTTTATTTGCAAAAGGAGCTTAAGTTAAAGCGTTCATCATTTAATTATATGAGCAGTCATCTTTTATCCTATTCCTTAAACTCTAGGTTTTGCACCTGTACTAGAGCACTCACTTGAATCTAGCAAACAAATACATAATACCATATCAGGTTTGCTTATCAATATTTTAGCTGAACTATCAAATGTCACATGGAGTTGTATCGTGGTGAAGCTCGCCATAGTTTCCCACTAACCGGGGGAGACGGCGACTCGAATCGAATTCCAAACCAGTTGGTGAAAGACCTTTAATACCAGCCCACACTTTCCCCGTCGGGTCCATGCATTGGGCAACCGCTCGATGCTTGTTCGTGGTGGTAATCATCGCGGCTCACAGCACGGACCGCCCAATTGGAACCTGGCGATGGCCTCACGCGGCAGATCGCATTTCCATACTAGAGGGTACGACACGGGTTGAGACCGGCCCGAACAGCGTCTAACCGGCTTTGGGGTCGATGATTACGGCACCGACATATCCCTAAGTAAAAGGGCGCGTTCAAAAATGAACGAGGGCCAACATCGATACAAACCTACACGATCCAACGGACGGACTGCCCCAAGTTTCCAACTTGTGCCTTGCCTTCCAGTTGACCGTATTTCCTTACTACTCAGGTTCTTTTCCACGATAGAAAATATAGCCAACCGTGATCCGGTAAATACGCACCAGGGGTACTACGGGAACATCCTTAACTACTACTTTCATTTAGCAGACTAAGCAATTCTATAAATAAATAAGTAACAGGATAACAAGACATATATTAATCAATAATCAAGGAATGGTAATGCAGCAAGTAGGATTCAATCAACTCCTAAACCTAATGCATCACAATATAAAAGGACTCAAGTAATTTAATTGTAAATACTGGGAGACTTAGAATGCTCCGGGGCTTGCCTGGGAACCAACACTAGGTTAGTGTTTGTTAGGTGATACTCGCTTGGCGAGCATCTCCGTTGTAGCACTTGCTCAACTCCGCATCTTTGGGATAATCCACCAAACACCGTCTTTGGGATTAACCTCATCATCACGTCCTTCACGATGTATCTACCGTTACCTAAATGAGATGTGCAATGCAAGCATATTAATGCAAGGAAAACTCTTACGATGCAATCACAGACACATATGTAAGCATTTCTAATTACTTCACATAAGCAATCAGGATAACTATTAAAAGAAGGCATAGCTCTAACTCACAACATGACATGATTACTTCAGCAGGTTATAATTAAAATAAGGTATGACACATGATTCATTAGGCACTCAGAGAGACTAACTATAACAATCAATAAAGACTACATCGCACATCACATAAATGGAACAAATATATGCGCATACAACTCCTATTTTAGTTAAGTATGTCAACCATCAATACCTTAGGTTGATTAATTTAATAACATAAAATGCATAAACTAAATATTATCAAGTCGTGACATAGCATCAAAGATCACATAATCAACTTTAAGCTATAGCAATCAAGTTTGGTTCATTTAGACAGTTTGGACAGCAACACAGCAAGTACTTCATTTAACTAAAACTGGAGCTACACACCTCCAAAGAAAGTGATCCTAGACTTTCTGGAAAGATAATAAAATTATCTACAATTTTGTTATTATCACTTAAGTATGATTCAACAATTAAAAAGACCAAACATAACAGGTAAGCACTTTTGTCCAAACTTTGGACAGAATATTACATTCATCTTCAAACAGCCATAACTGGAGATCTATAGCACCCAAGGACTTGAAATAAGACTTTTTAGAAAGCTTATTAAGTTGTCTACAACTTATTTATAATCATCTCAAGATGATTAAGCAGTTAACAAGGCTAACTAACTCAAACAAATAAATCTATCCAGACTTGAACAGATTCTGACTTCTAACTTTAAACACATGTAACTCAAGTTCTAGACTACCAAAAAATAGTGATCCAAGATAATTTAGAAATATCATTAAAAGCACTACAACTCTTCTATTAACATGAATACATGATTCATAACTTAAACTAGACAAACAATTCATTCTTTCAGATCTGCACAGAAAGTATGTAAAACCTGACAGCAAACTTGCAAAATCTGTAACTCCTAAACTATTGGGCCTAAAATCATGAAATTTTAGGACAAGCAAGATAAAGAGGTTATCTACAACTTTTATATAGAATATATCTATAGAAAACATCATTTTCTTCACACACTAATCACCTCTACAGAAACTGTGCATGCAGCAATTTCAGCATTTTAACAAACATTGCATTACTTGTTTAGTTAATCATTTGAGCACACATATAAGCTATTAAAACACTTCTAACAGTTATAAACATGACATACAATAATCATCTCAGATTCATATGCAGCAAAGTCAATCATTCAAATATATACATTTTCATTTATCACCATACTTTTATTAATTAAATAATTAGCAAACAAGGGCATTACTTTAAGTGATGTTGTAAACATATAATTTGGGGCTCATATTTTTACAGGTGATATATAATTTCAAATCATGACTAGTGTAGAAAGATTATATGCTCAGGTCTTGTAAATTATTTATTAAAAATATGGCAAGTTTAATTCACAAAAATGCATGTGAGAGCAACAAAATTTCATAAATCATATTTTCTGTAAACAAATGGCCATGATAAAATTATCTAAGATACAACAATATCATAGAAATGCAGTGGAACTACCTTTTCCATTTTTACATGCAAACATTTATCATAAATCATTTTAATTCATTTAATGATCTGAAAACAAGATACATTCATAACTAATTCATACATGCACAAGAAATCCTGAAATTTTTATCACGGCACACATGACACATGACAAGCCTACCATAAAAATTTCACCGCAAACTAAGCCATACAACAATAGATATCATTTTCTTCCTATTTAATGCTATTTAACACAAATCAATCATTACTGCAGAAACTATCAACTAACACCCATCATATAAAACATTCACTAGACAGAACTTTTTGTAAGGATTCCAAAAAGTCTTCACTCGCAATTTTTCGACATTTCTACGATTTACTACGCATTTTACAACATTCAACCGTATTTACCCATTAAAAGAAAAACGAAAACTGAAAACATATATTGCATTCGGAACCCTGGAATCTGCAGAAAACAATTAGGGACTAGTTAGCAAACACATGTGTTATGACACTTTGCACAAAAATCCGACGAAAAGCTTCAGCTTCTCACCCATACCATTCAGCTTGTTTTCACGGCAGAACGACAGGAAGACGATGGGGATGGCCGGCTTCAGGGAGGAAGGGGACGACCGGCTCTAGGGTTCGGGTGCTGGATGCTCGGCTCTGCTGGCTCCTGCTCCTGGTGTCCGCTCTGGTCGCTGCGGACCGCTGTCCCAGCAGCGACGGCCAGAGAGGAGACCGTGGCCATCTGCGCGGCTTCTGCCAGTCGGCGTTCGCAGGGAAAAGAAATCAGCGAAGGGAGAAAAACAGAAAGAAAAGGAAGAAAGAAGGAGGAGCGGCCAGGGCTGCTGCTTGCCGCTTGCTGCGCCTGCTGCTCGCTGCTGATGCCGTTGGGTGCGCTGCTGCTGTCCACTGGCCAGAGGAAGCCGCGGCCTGGGAAAGCGCGGTATTCTCCGGACTACAGACAAGCCGTAGAGAAAGGAGAGGGAGATGAGGGGAACCAAGGAGGAGGGGAAAAGCAGGGGCGCCTGTTGCTGCCTCTCTGGTGCTCGCTCAATCGGCCAGGGAGAGGGACAAGGGAGGAGCTCGGCTATGGAGGGCTTCATGGTGCTGGTTTCCTTCTGCTGAAAGAAAGAGAGACCGAGGAAGAAAGAGAGACCGGAACTGGCTGTTTTTGCGTGAGCGAGGGGAAAGGGGCACCGCCCTTCTCCGCCAATGAGACGAGGGCGCGGCAGGCGAGACCTCGGGAGGAGGGATGGCCGCCCCCTTTGCGCCAATTGGGGAGAGGCGCGACAGGCCTCGGAGGAGGGGCGGCCTCGGGAAAATTTCCCGTGAAATTTTTCCCAATTTCTTTCCCAATATGTCAGGTTTCCGGAAACTTTCGATCATTTTAAAAATTGCAAATACCGATCAAACGGACTCCGATTCTGACAAAACTAATTTTGTTGTCGTCGTCTCGCCGAGTACTCCGACTTTTGTTAAAGGCACTTGGTCAGATTCCCAATGGTTTGCCCGGTAACGATCGTCGACGGCACCTCCGCGGTGACCGAAATTCCAATTTTTGCAGTCTAGACTTAGCCGATTTCCGGAACCTGAAAACTGCGTTGTATCTCATCTTGCGAGCTCGTTTTCACCATTTTCGGCATCGATCCAGGTCTTGGCCATAAAACAAAATTTGTTCCTTTCGATCTGTACTACAACTTTCGTTTAAGGCACACTGACATGCGAACACCCAAAAATACCGTTCAACTCCGGTCAAAGGGGTCACCCGGTAGGATCCAGATTACGGTCTCTCGTCGGTCGGAATATTTTCCGGTCATCTGCTCAACATAAAACTTTTATAACTTTTGCTCGTGAGTCCATAAATAATTGACTAGGCATAATCACAACACTCGGTTGAACTCTCATGAATTTCTTCAGTTAATCAGCCAGTACAGGCAAAGCTGTGACTCGTCATTTCATGTGACTTTTTGATCTCAAACTTCACGAAACTTTTTCACTAGTTACTATAGACAGGAATGGATGCGGGTCACATGAAAAATCCATATATAGAATTAATTCGGAATATTCATAAATTAGCGGTCGTTATTAACTCGCTCCATTAATTATTTCGCGAATAATTCCAACCGAGGCTTTATCTCCGAGGTTGATTCCAAAACCTCTGTCATCACTGACAATACTAGAAATTATTTCTCGATCATCACCTGATAGAACATGTCTGTGTTTAAACTGACTGCTCAACTGACGGCGAACACCTGGGGTGTTACAGTTTGCTTGGCATTTATCAGACCACACAAACTTAGCACTCTTTTCTAACAAGGCTGTCATAGGCTTTGCAAGCTTGGAAAATCCTTCAATGAACCTTCTATAATACCCGGCCAAACCCAGAAAGCTTCGGATTTCGCTAGCATTGGTTGGCGGGTTCCAGTCCAACATGAAAGGACCGTGACGCTTAAGAGGGGGGTGAATTAGGCAACTTAAAACTTCTACTCAAAACTATGGCCTGTATTTTCCACCTAATCAAAACCTATGCAAGAAAGATAACTATCTATGTGCAACTAAGGTTTTGCTAGGTGTGTTTGCTATCTCTACCGCAAAAGAGTTATGCAACCAAGTTTCCAAACCTATCAACTAGCAAGAGTAAGCTAGGAAAGGTAAAGCACATAAACAAGGTAGCAATGAAAATGCGGAAGCTTAAGAGTGTCATAGAGATGCAAACTCCCGTCGACGACTCCGGTATTTTTACCGAGGTATCGAGAAGCGCGCAAGCTTCCCCCTAGTCCTCGTTGGAGCCCCTCGCAAGGAATCCCTCGCAAGGGCCAAGCTCTGGGTTGGATAACTCCGTGGATAGCTCCGGGCCTTCCCCACACAAGTGGGTCTCCGGTTAAGCCACTCGTGGCAAAGCCTCTCCCGGATGCTTTCCGCCGTCTTCACTATCAAGCTTTCGGCCAAAACGCCGCAGGCCTTGTTCCCTTCGGTACACGAAGGCGGCCACACTACAAACTCGGTTGGTGTGATCTCGCAAGACTACCAGCCCCGCCGATGTACAACCACGGTGCGCGCAAGCACCGGTAGATAAGAGGTTTTCAATCTCACTAAACACTAGGCTTAACACCTAGAGCAAGCGCAAAGCGGTGGTCTAACTAGCTTAAGCACTTCGCAAAGCACCTACACTAATCACCTAGTATATCACTTGAGCAGTTTGGTGGCTAGAGCAACTAAATATGTGTCTATACACTTGGTACACTTCCTTGAGCTCCAACCTTATGTTTTTGGCCAACCATGGGGGTATTTATAGAGCCCCAACCAAATAGAGCCATTGGGAAAAGTGATGGACTTTTCTACCATCGACCGGACGCTCGATACGTCCTGACCGGACGCGTCCGGTCTCTCACAACGGCTAGTTGGCCGCCAGCACAGGCACTGATCGGACTCTGGCATGAGTCCGGTCACAAACGACCGGACGCGTCCGGTCACGATTTTGTGCCTCTAGAACCTCTCTGTATTCGATCGGACTCTGCTGAGCTCCAGCGTCCGGTCGACGTCGTAGCGTCCAGTCACGAGGTCGCGCTGAGGAACAGTAGCATCGGTGCGTCCGATCACAACTGTTTCAGCGTCCGGTCGCTTTGACGTGGTGCTGCTGGCTTGGGATACTGACCGGACGCATCCAGGCCAGTGTTCGGTCACTGCGAAGCAGCGTCCGGTCACTTGTTCTTACTGCCTTTCTCTCGTTCTTTGCACCCGACTTGGTTCCATTCTTGTGCCTTGGACTTTGCTTGATCTTTAGGGTCTTCAACTGAGCTTCTAGAGTTTTGCTTGAGGTGTTGATCATCGGATCGCCACGTCACCTTAGTCCAGGCCACATTTGCACCCTATTGGACTACAAAAAGAAACACTTGCAAATGCATTAGTCTAATTTGGTTATGTTGTTCATCAAACACCAAAATCCGAAGTTAAATGGTCTGAGGTCCATTTTCCTTACACAACACATCCTGCACCTTGGTAGGATCAACGGATATACCTCCGTCAGAGACTACATGCCCCAAGAAAGAGACTTCTTTCAACCAAAATTCACACTTGCTCCTCTTGGCATAGAGTTGATGCTCTCTCAACTTCTGCAGAACCATCCTCAGATGTTCAGCATGTTCCTCTTCTGTTTTAGAGAACACAAGAATGTCATATATGAACACCACCACAAACTTGTCCAGGTACTCCATGAACACCTTATTCATCAGGTACATGAAGTAGGCTGGGGCATTGGTCAGTCCAAAAGACATAACTGTATACTCATACAATCCATACCGCGTTGTGAAAGCAGTTTTAGGAATGTCCGAGTTCCGGATTTTCAACTGGTGATACCCAGATCTGAGATCTATTTTAGAGAACACACATGCTCCTCTAAGCTGGTCAAATAGATCGTCTATCCAAGGTAGAAGGTATTTGTTTTTAATGGTAACCTCATTTAGGGACCTATAGTCCACACACATCCTCTGGCTACCATCTTTCTTATCCACAAAGATCATAGGTGCTCCCCAAGGAGAAGCACTGGGGCATATATACCCCTTCTCTAGCAACTCCTTAAGTTGCTTCTTAAGCTCTTCTAATTCATTTACCCCCATTCTATATGGTCTTTTAGCTATTGGTGCAGTTCCGGGCAATAATTCAATAATGAACTCAACATCGCGATCTGGTGGCATACCTGGCAGATCATCAGGAAAGACATCAGGGAACTCGTCCACCACCCGATCTTGATTTGCACCACTAGCATCCATCTGGTTTATGGCAGCAGTAGGCGGCTCTTGCATCACCACTTCCACACATATTATATCTCCCTTGGGTGTAGAGACAACAACTGACCTTTCCTGGCACTGAATGACAGCTCCATGTTGCTTCATCCAGTCCATACCCAAGATGAGATCTATGCCTGCTGTTCTCAGCACTATAGGCTTTACTTTAAATTCTACCCCCCTTAAGTTGACACTAGAGGTGGGGCTCCAGAAATTTGCAGGCATACTACCCCCGGTGAGTTCACTATGATTGTTTCTTTCATTGCACATAAAGGTACACCATGCATTCTAACAAATGACTGTGAAATGAAGGAATGCGAAGCACCAGAATCAAAAAGTATGGTTGTTGGGATTGAGTTGATACTGAACGTACCCATCATGACATACGGTGCATCCAAGGCAGTATCGGCAGCCACATGGTTCACCCACCCAGTGTGAGGTGGGCGAGCATTCTGCTTCTGACCTCCTGCTTGGTTCTGTGGGGCCTGGGGATTCTGCTTCTTGGGACACTGGTGAGCATAGTGTCCTACCTCCCCGCAGCGGTAGCAAGCATTGGGGTTCTGCTGAGCTGCATTCTTCATGGGAGCGGAGTTGGGTGCTCCCTGGCGTGAGGCTTGGCTGCCCTGTTGCTGGAATCTCTGCCCTCCTGGCTGCTGCTGGTAGCGCTGACCACCTGACTGCTGTTGGTATGGAGGGCGCTGCTGGTTCTGATTACCTTGGGTGTGCTGTCCCCTGTTCCACTGATTAGAGGTAGGGATGAAAACGGACGGAATTATTCCCATTCCGAACCGACCGTTTTTCTATATTTGACCCGTCCGTTTCTGTATTTTCGGAAAAGTTCAGAAACTGTTCGGAATCCGGAACGGAGTTTCTCGGAATCGGATCGGAAGTAGAAATGATGTTTTTCCGTCCGTATTTTCGGAATTTCGTATTTGGTCAGAATTTTTCCGGATTTGAATCCAGAATTTTACCGGATTTCACAAGATCGACTTATTTTATTTGAAAAATTAATATCTTTTTATTCCTAGCTCCAAATATATCAAATAATATATCCGTTTCGATCAGCTCGACGAGCTCTTCGCAATGGTGTACTCTAAATATTAAGTGCTAATTTATTTTCAGCAAATATATCTACATATATATAAAAAGATATGAATGAAAGTGATTCCGACAACATGGATGATGAGGCATAGCTGTGATTTGTGAAAAATATATCCATGCCGCTGTCGAAATATTCTCTTCTACACATGTTACATTATCAGGCTCATTATATGTGATTGTGTTTGTGAGTATAAAGATTTGTGGTATTCTGATTTAATTTTCTGGCTTCCGACCGTTTCCGATGAATTTACGGTCGTATCCGTTCGTTTCCGAACATCCGTATATCCCGATTCCGTTTCCGAACCCGTATTTTCTGAACCCGCCCCCGTTTCCGCCAAAGAATATAGAAATGGAAGTAGAAATGAGGTTTTTCCGTCTGTTTCCGTCCGTTTTCATCGCTAATTAGAGGGGCCTTGATTCCTCTGGGGGTAGCCTTGCTAGGGGTTGGTCCGGGGACGAGTGTTGCTCCCCAAAGACTGGCCTTGGAAGCTTCTCTTCTTTGCTTCCATCTCCTTTCGCTTGTTGTCAATGACAATTGCCCTATTGACCAGGGACTGATAGTTCAGATACGTGTTTGACATAAGCTGGAGCTGCAACCCATCATAAAGCCCTTTCAGAAAACGGCGCTGCTTGTCCTTGTCTTGGGCCACATCCTGTGGGGCATAGCGCGACAGTTGGGCAAACTTGTCGCGGGATTCCGCCACTGACATAGACCCTTGCTTCAAGGAGCGGAACTCCTCTTGCTTCAGCTCCACGAGGCCATCAGGGATGTGATAGGATCTGAAGTTCTCCTTAAACTCCTGCCATGTAACAACTGGAGCATCTTGGGGACGGCCGAACATGAATGCATCCCACCAGTCTTGGGCTGCTCCCTGCAGTTGCCCAGAAGCGTAGAGCACTTTCTCATAATCAGTGCACTGGGCGATGTTCAGCTGCTTCTCTACTGCTCGAAGCCAGTCATCTGCCTCCAAAGGTTCAGAGGCATGGGTGAAAACAGGTGGGTGGCCCTTCAGGAATTCTCCTCAACCGTCCTTGACTTGGAGAGGTGGGGGTGCTGCAGCTGGCGCCTGATCGAGGCGGTTCATCATGGCTTGCATCAGCTGATTCTGCATTCCCATCAGCTGCTCGATGGTTACTGGCGGCGGTGGCGGTGGCGGGTCCACAGGAGCACCACGCCCACGGCCACGGCCCCTTCCGCGTCCACCCCTTGCTGCCATCTGCTCACCAACAAATGCGCAAGAGTTAGACCTTTATATCCATCATAGAAATTATTTTAAATGACAAAAGAGCATTGCTGAAAATTTCTGGGCACATCTTTATCAATAGCAGTGCACGAAAACTAACATAACTCAAGCTACAGAAATCCAACAAGGGCGAACCAAACATAGTTGGAAAGCCTAAGAAACCAGCTACAACTTTTATTCAGAACTCATTTTCAGATTCGGCAATATTCTGGGTCGAAAACAGCATTGAACAGAACTTGTTCCGGGTGACAGACTGCGCAGAAACATCAACTTTAAATAGGTGTATCTCCCAGATCCGAACAGATAAAGACTTGGTTCTAGATTTGTTTGAAAGATACATCAGTCTAGATACTTCCACAAAAATTTCATAATTTTTGAGAACACGGATTAAGAGATATACTATTTTAACCACAGGCTGCTCCAGAAAACAGCAACACAGATAAGGGATAAACAACTTTATTCATCACAGAGAGATGTTTTAAACTGGAGAAGCACAGACATAACCCATACTTCTCCACCACACAAACAAAGATCCAAACAACCATAGTTCACCAACATAAGCAACACACACTAAAAGTTCATCAGACACAAACTGAAATTTAAACAACGTTTCTAAACGGGAAAGCAAAACATGGTAGGCAAACTACTGGGCTCCACCGGGGGCATTGTTGGCCCTGAACCTCTTCTTGTAGACGGCTGGGAGTCCCAGCTCACCGCGAAGATGGTCCACTTTACGCTCCAGACGCCTCATTACCTTCTGAGAAGCGCGCAGGTCATCCTGCACACTGTCAGCCTTCCACTGCGCCTCGTAGACGTGCCGGACTGTAGAGGCCAGAACTGGGTACTCCACAGGTGGAAGCAGGGCCTGCCATGCGCCCTCCAGGTCACTGTGGGACAGGTAGAGGTAGCGGTCCTCCCGCATGGACTGGAAGCGCAGTCCACGGTAATGCAGGAAGGCATCCTGCGCTGCATCCTCCATGCTTGCCAGAGAGTGACCACGCTTGGTGGTGGTCCTGTGAACAGACTCTATGACGTGGCCTTGGTCCACATCATTCTAACCTGTAACCATCAGGTCGAACTTCCAGTAAGTAGCCTCCAAGGGATGAGTGTACTCGCCACAGTGGTACTGGAGCTTGGCCTCCAACTCCGGGTAGTATTCATTCAGCAGACGAACCAGCATACTATGGTAGTAAGCTGTCTCGTCAGGCTTCTTGAATATGAAGCGACGAGTCCATCCGAGGTCTTCATCCACCACCTGCACTTCTGGAGAGGCAAGGGGTGCTGGTGCTGAAGCAGACGAAGCGGCGGGGGAGTGCACCACGGGGTACACTGGCACGAAGGCCGGTGCTGCAGGAGCTGCTGGAGCGACTGGTGCTGCAGGAGCTGCTGGAGCGGCGGGGGCCTCCACGGCTGGTGGAGCGATAGGCACCACAGGAGCGGGTGCCTCCGGAGCAGGGGCCTCAGGTACTGGCGCCTCAGGGACTGGCACCTCAGGAGCTGGCGCCTCAGGAGCTGGCGCCTCAGGAACTGGTGCAGGGGGCGGGGGTGGCGCTGCAAGCTCCCCAGAGACGGTCGGGGTAGAGGTCAGCTCTTCATCCTCCACGATGAAAGCAGTGTTGGAGGAGCTGGAGGAGCCATCACCGTCGGAGATGTTGACCACTGGGTGAGGGGGCTGGCTGGTGCTGGCGGTGAAGAGGGCATGATACGCACGGGCGTTAAGGCGAGGCATCCTGACGTTATGGTTAAAGACAAGATAAGCGGAAACAATTAGTTTTACATAATAGAATAAGAATAAGAAGCATGTAAATTTTAATAAAATAACAAGATAATAAAATAAGCATGAACAGGTAACAAAAAGGTGCTAGAACGGCCATTTCCTAGCTAGGCTTGCGTCCTACAGTCAAAAAAGCTTTGATACCAATTTGTCACACCCCAACTTTAAGGATAAAATTGAGGCAGAATACTCATGTGTGCTCAGGAAACAATCACACACATAAGTTAGACAAATTACAAAAAATGGCATCATCACATTGTTTATTACATAACGATAGTATCAACACAAGTCTTACATCAAGCGAAACAAAAAAGAACTGAACTGCTAACAAGACCGACTCCACAGGGAAAGCTGCTGGGGGAACAGCTAGCCTAGAAGTCCTCTGGGAAGTCACCAACTCCACCTTCATCTGTTACCCATCCGGGATTTTGCCTAAAAAGAAGATAAACAACAAGCGTAAGTACTCCACGTACTTAGCAAGCTGTTCATGAGGCTCAAAAGGCTGACACTGTCTGACTGCAGTTAGCTTTTAAGTTGGCAAAGTTTTAACATTTAAGGTAAACGAATATTGTGCTTAACCCTTAACCCATGATCCATTTGTCCAACAAAGATAATAAAACATCATAATGTACCATCAACATAAAGTAACAGTTATACAAGTATCATAGTTCTGCTAGTTTTCCGGGTCGCTCGTGACCGTGAGCACGGCTGTTATAACAGTTTTACACTCTGCAGAGGTTGTGCATCTTTACCCACAAGTCGTGTTGCCCTTGTGCCCGAGGCGGCCAACCTCTTGATCCACTTCCAAGGTAGATCGGCAGGGTACACTATGAAGCCTTTTGCTGGTTCGTCTAACATGTTAGGGCCGCTAGGTTTCCTTGGCAGGCAGATGTAGTAACCCCTTTCCTATGGCACAAGGCCATCACAGCTATACACATATGAACAGGAGCAGCCCTACACCCAAAGTGGCAAGCCCCTTTTGCGCCCTTTCGGGTCACCGCTAACAAGTTAGAAAAGGTCCAGTTTACTGTGCTAAAACCAAAGCCATATAGCACTCATGGTAGCACTGTCAATCCCAGCTTTTGCTAACAGCAAGTTTTATTAACCATTTAACAACATATCATCATGAGAACAAAATTCATCATTGGACTGGATCAGTTATAAGTCAGTTAGCACTAGCATTCTGCCCATATGCATATATCCCACGGAGTCAAGAACATCACAGATAACAAAGCTAAGTGGGTCTCTAAGGTTGCTCAATTGGACACATGTATAAATGAGTAAATTAATGGTGAAGTGAATAGGTAACAAGGAGATCTCATGCTAACTTGCCTTGGTTGCTGAACGGCTGGTCTTCCTGCTGATCGTCGAAAGAAGGGTCCTGGTCGAACCACACCAACTCACCGTCTACTCGATCACAACATCAACACACATTCCAGGCGCATACATACAATGCAAACAGGGCTATCATTAGAACAGTACACCAAACAGTAATATATAGAAATAAAACTTTGATAAAACAGAAGGACGTGTTTCTACGACCACAACAAGTTTTGGTTCATCGAAAACGGAGTTACGACGCGAAAGTTACGGCCGAAACAACGATTCTAAAGTCCTAAGCAAGATTAACATAAACTCTGAAACTAAACTGATCTACGCCGACGAACAGAGGCATAAACAGATAGGAAATTAAATTACGAACCTAACGCAACTTGAACGGGTCAAAACGGAGCTAAAACGTGAATTTTATAAGCGTTTTAGTGTAGTGGCAAATCTGCAAATAGCTGAAAATGTATTTGAATTTTAAATCGGAATTTAAACTGAATTTTAAATTGAATTCACGGCCGGCTGGACTGCGCCTCAAATCAACAGAAACGCAGGGGCCTGGTCGGAAGTTTGCAAAGGCTCAGCGAACAGTGCTCAATGGAGCGCGGGTTGATTCATGGTTTCTTCGGGGGTTCTTTAACAAAATTGCACCCCGAAGGGGTATCGGCCGCGCACAGCCGACGGATCGGCGATGGACGATGTGGATTAGGCGCAGGGGTGTGCGAGGGTTGGGCGGCGCTTGCGCCGGCGGGAATCGAGCACGCGGCGGCGAGATACGCCCACCACGGCGGCGCCATGATTCCGAGGCAAGCGAGCTCGCCGGAGCTCACTGCAACTGCCCCTAAGGCCACCAAAATTTATGGGAAAGGTACGGGGAGAGAGGGGAGGTGACGGCGAAACTCACCACGGCGTCAACCACAGCAGAGAGGGCACGGGGACGGTGGATTTCGACAGGAGGCGGCCGCCGGAGGAACTGCTCAAAGAAAACCGGTGATTAGGGAAATTCCATGTTCGGGGAAGGAGAAAGAAAGGTTCGGTGACTCCACCGACTCGATGCGGAGCACAGCAGGGCGCTCAATTGGATGGGGAAGCAGCAAATAGCGGTGAGGGCTCGGCGGCTTCACGGCGATGGTGGAGCTTCGGCTCAGGAACGGCGGCGGTTGCTCAAGGGCGCTGAGGAGTGTGCGAGAAGAGAGAAAGGGGGAGCGGGGAGGAGACCGCGTCCACTTAAAGGACGAGGGAGGGAGAGCGAGGTCGTGGGGAGAGCGCGCGGGCGAAGCGGGGCGTGCGGCCGGGTGGTTGCGGCTCGGCGCGGATGCGCGGTGAAGGAGACGGGAGACTCGGCTGACAAGCGGGCCCGGCTTGTCTGCGACCGAAGGGAGGGGAAAGTGGCGGTTGCTCTGCGGGCCGAATGGGAGAAGAGAGAAAGGGAGGGAGGAGTCGGCTTGTCAGCGCCGACTGGGCCAAGCATGGGCCGCGCGAACGAAAAGAAGAAAAAGGGGAAGGGGATGTGAGTCGGCCCAGCGCGGGGAGAAGAAAGGAGGAGGGGGAAACCGACAGGCTGGGCCGCAAGGCAGTTCGGGCCGAAAGCTAAGAAGGGAGGGAGAAAAGAATAAAAAGCTCTTTTCTTTTTGTTTCAAAGCATTTTCAAACCAAATTCAAATAGAATTTGAATTCAAACCAATATTTGGCAAAAACCAGTCACTCAAATAAACCAATGCATCAGCATGAGTGCAAAAACATGTTGCCACATTTATTTTAATTCAATAAAAATTATTTAACCCCTAGGTTAAATGCTCACAAATTCATAATTAAATCACTTTCACCTATTTTATTTTGGAGAAATTTTTAGGGTGTTACATGTTTGTTAGCACTTTCTGAACCATCTGTTGAGAACTGTAGTGTACCATATTCCTCTTTTCTTGACCTATCATATTCCTTTTTGTCAGGTAGCGACTTATTGTTGTTTCTCTTGATTGCTTGCCTCTGCATATGGGTGACCAAGAAGACGCTCAACATGGATAGTTCTGGCACTTAGCCTATCTCAGCATCTCCATGGCGTTGAACATCCACCGACCTTCATCTACAAGTGCAAGGTGTTGTTCACTCCCCATCCCCTCCTATTACCAATATCTTAAATTTGATGTATTAAGTTTGGTACCTATAGCATATGACATCCTTTTATACGATATGTTATCCTCTTTAGAATCTCCCTCGAAACAAAAATGCCATCTCTTAAAGACAAACATCTTACATGGTATATTTTATGAACAGATTGCTCCACCTGTCGCACCTCTGGTCCCTTCACCAACTTATCCAATCATAAAAAAAACTGAATCTACCATCAGGCACAGGAAACGCAATGTTCAGTATGGGTGAGTAATTTCTGCCTGCTAAGAAGCTAGCCTCGGATATTTGCATAAAAAAGGGTGAACGCGCTTTGTGCATGCACGATTTATTTCATTAGATTAATTATTTTTTAACCTTTTCAGCAAGTTAATGTAAGATGTCTGGTCCGTCCCAAAAAAAACTTACTACAGACTAATGACCCAAAGTGAAAATCAATTTATGTTGCAAACCATTAGCAACAAGCTAACCTGCACACCGCACTGTATTATAGGACTGAATATTGATAGTTGATCCTCTCAGGCTTATATATTAAGCCATGCAACAAACTATATGTGCCAACATATAAAAAAATTGCAGTTATCCTAGGAAGTAGCTGCCACCATTTTATTGCCACCAACTTTAATTTCCTCAGATACAATGCTGTTTCTGGATGACTTCTAGGACAATCAGCAGGCAAAGGACAATGATGAAGAAGTTGGTGGTCATAGAGCTTGTCGAAGATGAAATTGATGGGAATTGACAAGTTGTAAGGTACGTCCCTTTGTGTCCTATCTTTTGAACACAAGTTCCATATCTTTGCCTCTGCGGAATTATATCTTTTGAACATAAGTTCCATATCTTTGCCTCTGCGGAATTATATCTGACTGGGTTCACTCCTACTAATCATCTCCAACAACTTGGTAAAAATCACTTGCTAAATCTTGAGTTTTAGCAAGTTGCTATTTTATTTGGCAAGTCAAAAAAAAGACCTCTCTCCAACAAGTTGCTATTCTTACTTGGTAAAAATAGAGGATGACATATGGGACTCACATGTCATTGACCGAGGAGATGGCTCCGTTCCCAAGCTCTGTGTGCCCTCCCCTGCTCGTCTCCACGCCCGTGCTTCTGAATCTATCCAGGAAGAGCTAGCTCGCCGAGCCAAAGAGCAAGCAGCGGCGGTGATGCAGGGACTTGTCCTTGCATAGCCAAGATCTGTCCGGCAGCGGCAGCTTGACGGGATCGCGGACGGTAGCAGTGGCGGCGGCGGTGGCAGCGGCAGCGGATCAGGATGGCGCAGTGTATGGCAGCGAGCACCCGTACCCGCCAGGCGCGACCGCGGCAGCCGGGGCGGGCGCCGGCGGCATCTGCGTCTTCTGTCTGCAGGAGAAGCTCGGCATGCTGGTCTCCACGTCTGATCCAGCGATCCACTTCCGCCGCATGTGCCCGCACGAGCCTGCTAGCGAGGACCGCGTCGATACGCAGGCGGCTCCGCGCGCCGATATATCCGCGCGCGAGGGGCTGGATAGGCACTTGCGAAAAATACCAATTTGCTTTAGGGAGTTGTTGGAGAGAGTTTTGTGTGTTTTTGCTAAATTTATAAGAATACCAAGTTAATTTAGGAAGTTGTTGGAGATGCTTAACTCCTACTAATGTGTACTATTTTTTATTTGTGCAACCAAGAAATCGTTCAGAAAAGGTCCCATGATAGGTAGCAGGTGTATTGTCGTCTGCTCTGCAAGAAGCCGAATACATATTTGGTGATGTTGATGAGCCGCTAGCCCTAAGAAAACAAGAGCTTCACAAGGCTACTAACTCTGATGAGTTAGGAGAGGTGAGGCTTCAACATGAGTTTGAGCTATTTATTCTAGAAGAGAGGTATATATATGACAATAGAGGATAAACAAATAAAACAAAATAATGTCCCTGGTTTCTGCTAGCTAATTCATTTTTTTACACATCATCAAAGCTTAGGTCGACACACATGATTTTGACTCGTGCTACAGCCTAGATGCATCTACCAGTCCCCTGTTTCTCCCATGAAGCTACATGTGCGAGGTTCCCTGCAAGGATTTGTTTCGTGGTTGAAGGTGTGGTAGTACAGTTCTTGTTTCATCTATGCTGCTTTATGTCATTAATGCTAGCTAATTTCTATAACTGTTCAACTTTAGAACTTTAGTTTAATAATCCACAATGGTGGTTTGGGTTTACGTACTATAGCAACATGATTATTCTGTTTCTCAAACATTATTGAAACCAGGTAAAATAATTTATTGTCTTTTGACTCATGGATACATATAGTCTCCTTATCTTACTTTTGCCTGCAAGGATTTGTTTCGTGGTTGAAGGTGTGGTAGTACAGTTCTTGTTTCATCTGTGCTGCTTTATGTCATTAATGCTAGCTAATTTCTATAACTGTTCAACTTTAGAACTTTAGTTAAATAATCCACAATGGTGGTTTGGGTTTACGTACTATATGAACATGATTATTCTGTTTCTCAAACATTATTGAAATCAGGTAAAATAATTTATTGTCTTTTGACTCATGGATACATATAGTCTCCTTATCTTAGGTTTGGTTTCATCTTGTGAAGACCATTGCGAGGTTCATTTGTTGCGTTATCCTAACAAGCTTCCATGTCTTCCAAAATTAGACCATATATGCTTTTATTTGTGTTGATAGAGAGGTCTATGTTTTTATGAACCAGACTTACAAATACTTCATGGAACCATATTTGCGTTATCCCAAATTCTTCACTAGATCACCTGCGTACGTACCATATAGATTGTACCTGTACAAATACTTTATAGAACCATATTTACTGCTCCGTGCTTGTTGTTGCCGCCATTGTTGCTCGATACATGGAAAAGCACCGCATAGTCTCACCGTCCACTGCAGATCCTTGCTTCGATTTGTTGATGCCTACTTTTTTCCATGTACACATTAATCTGTGTGCTTTACTGCTTTTTTAGCAAAATTGTAGTTGGTCTTGTGTAGCCATTAATTATATTTTGTAGGAATTATATACTTCAGCTCACAAAATGTATAGGTTTTTGGTGTAAACATGTTCATTTTTGGGCATACCAGATACCATTTAACTGGTTTGACCTTTTTATTTTCTTCCCTCCTATTTTCCTTAGTAAGCATTCCCTTCCACAGCTGTCAAACAACAGTAAGAATTTTGCGTTGTGCTCTGTATGATGTACTGCTAACCTTTTTGAAGAAACTTTATCTACCTGATTGTATAGTGAGTTCTGAATCACATATGTAATAATTGTTTTTTTTGTTTCAGATGTCAAAAAACACACATTTTTTGTTGTGAAAAATGGCTTCTCACAGGCCCTAAGGTGGTGATTCAATTCTTACTTCTTTATCTGCATATGCACATACTCCTATGATGAATTTGCCTGTGTAAATAGGTATGAAATGCACTTATTTTCAAATTTACACTCATTATATATTCCCTTTGCTAAGACAGGTTCCCACAGTCAGTGGCCTTTTGCCCACATCGACGCAACAAGTATGCATGACAAAACTTCACCGAAACAATATGTATAGTAAGTCTTTGTCGTGTTAGACTACATAAGCTTGCAAACAAATGCAAGACATCTGAGCATGTCAGAATTCATATTGTACAGAGAAAAAAACCAACGTGCTCCTTTGACTGTTGTCTGTATAATATTAAGGCAACAATTACTGTTTACTATCACTTAGTAAAACATACATGTATCCTGGAATTTACATTTAAGTTTGTGAACGCTCCTACTACTAGTGTATAATCAATAACAAAACCTTAACTATGTAATCACTATTATTATTGTCTCTCAAGCTGTGTGATTTTTCTTGATAGCTACCTATGGGGGCGCGCGGTGGCGCGCCCATTCAACTAGTATAGAGACATAAGTGACTCAGTAGTGGAGTGGTTAGAGCAACTACGTACAAGAACACAAGTCTCATGTTCAAATCCCACCACCTCACAATGCACGTATTTTCACACGAAAAATCACGTGGCTTGCGACCCATGACAAGTACGCCAGCAAGAGGGACCCAAATCAATTGGATTCGATCCTACTTGACTGCCACCGGCCTTGTAGGGAGAAACGATGACATTAAAGTCATGTATCTTCCAATGGTGATCGCTACTACACTGACTTGGCATGAACGACTTTCGCCGCTGAGGGGCCAAAACCATCAGTGATAAGGGTATAGAACCGTCCACTAGTACAGAACAGGCCTATTGCCCCGGGCCATTTTGGCCTTTAGCCCCGGACATGGAGCCGGGGCTAAGGAATCGGGACTAAAGCCCCGACCTTTAGCCCCGGTTCCATGGCCCGGGGCTAATGGAGGGACCTTTAGCCCCGGTTGGTAACACCAACCGGGACTAAAGAGGCCAGCCACGGTGGCCCGGCTGGAGGCCCCTTTAGTCCCGGTTGGTACACCAACCGGGACTAAAGGGGCCTCCAGCCGGGCCACCGTGGCTGGCCTCTTTAGTCCCGGTTGGTGTTACCAACCGGGGCTAAAGATCCATCTGCTTTTTTCTTTTTTCTTTTTCTGTTCTTTTCAATTGGTTATTGTTTTTGGTTTTACAATTACATTAGGTTTTCTAATACGTATTCTTCGCTGCTAATATATTCTATTATATTAGGCCAGTTTCAAATACACGTATTATTCTTCGCTTCTAATAAATATATATAAACACATAAAATTTACAATTACACACAAATGAAATATGAAACTATACATATATATATATATATTATAGAGCTAGCTATACACACATATGTACATAAAATATACAACATTATCCATCATGCATGCTTAACTTGATATTTACACACAAATATAATACCGTTCCTAACTTAGAGGTCATACAAGTGTTCATCTTGGTTTGGCTTCATTGGTTCGTCTTTATTAAACCAATACTCGGTGCCAGACTTAAGGACATGGTCATTAAGGAAGCCCGCGATGGTCTCTTGAATTGCTTTGAGGCGGACCTTATCCATCACCTGGTTCTTCAACCATGTCTCCTTCAATTTGGATTAAAATAAAAAGAAAGTATTAACATACATAATATTTATGTAATAGCAACAAAAAATAAAATAAATTTATTTACATGTTACGTACTTGCTGACTCTGTAAAGGAGTTCTTTTTTCATACACCGTCAGAAACTCGCAAACATAGTACCCACATAAATTGTTTCCCGGTGACTGCCGTAGAACCCACTGTACAATATGTAAAAAGAGTACTCTCGGTTGAGCGTGCGTCTGCTGAGTGATGCTAATTAAGGTAAAGAGGCGGGGAGGTACTCTACAACTTACATTTAGGAGTAGAGGATCAGGAAGTTGCGCTTTCAGATCCGGACGGTGTTTCTGAACAAACCAAGTCCAAACCCTTCACAATAATTGGAACGTTAATTAACTATTGCAGAGTTAAAGAGCTATAGCAGGAATCAATATTTAAAGATCACATTACCCTCGGATAATATTAATCATATCTTGGTAATCTTCTTGTGGTTTTCTCAGAGAGTCATAGATTAGCAAACGACTCTCGTGGAGATCGATCACCATTAGAATCCAGTGAAAACTGCATTTATGTTTATATAGTCAACACATATATATATCTTTATGTCAACCTATAATAAAATGTGCATATGATAACAAAACTCACCTAAAGTTGTAGGGGAATAGTATATATCTTTTGTCCCTTTGGTTTACCAAGAACCTCCGCAAATTACTCTCTGTTTGAGTTTTCCATGCATCCGAGTGAGTATTGCTTGGGTGCTTGAAGACGATATATGGATCGATGAAACCAATCTCCTTGTCATTTTTACGCCTTAGTTGTCTCATCATGTTTCTGCACATGTTTAGAAACGCTTGCTAGCAGTGTGAGGATAATTACTTATACATATACATAAGCTAAAGTGAGATTATTAAAGGAAACAATCACTTACAGGCAGAAGCAGCTGACGAGAGATTTGTCGAGAGCGTCCATGTGGCAGAGCTGATGTAACTCATTAAACTGAACATATATGATGTCATCACCACGGAAGTAATCATGGTCTCTAATTCTGACGCAAATGTAGTCATCAGCTTTTCTGCCACACGTCGTAAGGTACCACTGATTTAGCAAGTGCATCTGTGTACCAAGATCCCTCAGGGCCGCTGGGTTGTATAGACTTTGGCCATATACATATGCCCTCTGCCATTTATCAACTTCTGGAGCACTTTTGATGCCTGCTTCTCCGAGTATGTTTTCCACATTCAAACCAGTTTCCTCGAAAAATGCAAGCAGTTGCTCAGGATTAACGTCTCCATATGCTCGTTGTATGATTTCCATGTTTGTACCGTATTCATTCCCAACAGCAAGATCCGGCACTGATTGCTTCTCTTGTTCCCCGAGCTGTGGGACACCCTTTCCTGCTCTCTTCTTTGTCTTCTTCGCCTCCTCAATTGATTTGCTGAGCGTGCGATCATAGTCTGATTTTGGCGAAGCCTTACGGGCAGCACGTACCTTTTTTTGGTGAGCGTCCACAGTTTGCCTTAGTTTTTCAGGACGAACAAAAAGGTACGGCTTCTCCGGGTTTCGCTTTGCTCGACCACTAGCAATGGCAGCTTCGAAGAACTTGTTACAGTCTTTTTGCACTACAGCGTCAGTCTCCTCCTCGGTCATGTCATATGCAAGTTTTGTCATCTTGGGAGCTGGTTTTCTCACAGGTGCTTTCTTCTTCGGAGGTGGTGGGGCTGAAGCCTTGGTTTGTGTGACAGGCCTCTTCTTTGTTGGCGGTGGAGGTGTTGGAACCCGCCGTGGAGATGGGGCAGGTGGCGGTGTCGGAGCCCGCTTTGGAGGAGATGGTTGGGTCGGTGGCGGTGTTGGATCTCGTCGTGGAGGAGATGGGGCCGGTGGCAGCGTTGGATCACGCCGTGGGGAAGATGGGGCCGGTGGCGGTGTTGGATCCCGTCGTGGAGGAGATGGGGCCGGTGGCGATGATGGATCCCGTCGTATTTGATCTTGATCATCATCGTCCGCAACACTGTGATCATGTGGTGAATGTAGAATTGGACTTAGGTTGGGGGATGTCCTGCTGCGAAAACAACATGGTATGAGTATCCATTTATACTATTAGCTCACCAATACTATTAAGTTTCATTCACTAATTTCATACACACCTAGGGATAGGTTGTTGAGGAGGAGGAGGTGATGCGCCAGGAATTATGATATAGCGCTTGCGCCAACATATGAATGTCTTCTCCGCTTCTCCTAATGTATTCTCGCCATCACCTCCTTTAATGTCAAGTTCGACATTCTCGTAACCTTTTACCACCCTGTCCACCGAGACGCTAGCATATCCAGGAGGTATTATTGCTCCATGACTTCTTGGTGTCTTCGTAGGATCGATAGGAGATACAACACCTATAGCCACCATGACTGTGGTATTCCCCTGTGGAATGTGCAGTTCACATGTCGTGAGAGGCTCGGTGATGTCGTCCACAGGAAAGCGCAGTGCTGCGTCTGGGACCTCTGTGGAAGCGCAACTGCTTTTCATTTGCTCAGGGGGGCTGATGTTGACTCCCGGCTCTGATGCAGATTGACTTTGCATTGCTAACTGCACTTGCCTTTTTATTTCCTCGTTCATTCTGCCTTCAAGTGCTTTTTCTCGCTCAACTGCTTCAAGAGCCGCGGCCTGTGACTGAATAACCATTTCTTCTAACCGGCGCATCCGCTGTGCCTCCTCCTCCTTCTTTCTCGCGCGGCTTCTATAGGTCTCTTTGTCCTGAGGGAAGGCATGTACCCATGACAGCTCCCCATAGCCTCTGGTTCTCCCACCATGTTCAAGATTCTCCAGGGCGTATGTCAGCTCGTCCTTGTCTCTGTTCGGCTGCCACCTGCCACTGGCAGCCATTTCTCTAGCATAAACAAATCTTTCTGCTGCTCTTTGGAGTTTTTCGCCATAGTGTACCCTTCCTGTTTGTTGCTCCAGGCTTCCTCCATGACCAAAAAACCAATACTTGGCGCGCTCAGGCCAGTTTATCGATTCTGGTTCAATGCCCTTGGCTTGCAACTCTCGTTCCATTCTTTCCCATTTAGGAATGGCACTCTTATAGCCACCTGATCCCAAGTGATGGTGGTATTGTTTTTGTCGGGCATTCTGCTGGTTCCTTCTGATCCGTGCCTCACTCTCTTCTGATTTCTTGAATTCTACAAACTCATCCCAAAATGGCCTCAACTTGACGTAGGCCTTAGTGTTGAAATCCGGAGTTTGGTCCTTCTTGATAAATTTGTTGTATAAGTTCTTCTTCCAGCCCTGGAATAGTGTTGCCATTTTCTTCATAGCCCAGTCCCGAACTCTGGCCTTCAAATTTATATCTTCTGTTTCAAGTGTGAAATGTGCAAGGACCTCTTGCCAAACCAGTTCCTTATCAAGATCAGAGACAAAACTTATATCAGGAGCACTTGCCTTTTTCTTCCATTCACGAGCACTGATCGGGATCTTATCCCTTACAAGGCACCCACAGTGGGCAACAAATCTCTGTGCATGTTCTCCAAGTACTTGGCCTGTTTCCTCGTTGAATTCTGAGATAATGTACCGGCCCTCCAACGGCTTCTTCGGACCTCGTACGGTCCTACTCTTCCCGGTAGTCGTTGTCGATCCGGAGGGCTACATATGTAGGAACAGTAGATTATAAATACATTTATAAATACTTTAGAATTTCATGTGCACATAGAGATTATTGTAGGTATATACCTCGCCAGTATTTTCTTGCATTATTTCTTCATAATCGGCAAAGTATTGACTGCCGTCATCTACTTCTTGATTATTGTTATCATCACCTGCTAAATTTTGATTAGCGCCGCTGTTGATTAATTCGTACATTTCCTCCTCCATGTTGTCAACTGGGTCGGCCATTTCTGCGAATGACATGGAGGATAATAAACACCATATTTTTGCAACTAACGTGCATAGGGTTTCGGGTTTTGGGTTTCGGGTTTAGGGTTTACGGTTTGGGGTTTAGGGTTTAGTGTTTTGGGTTTGGGGTTTAGGGTTTGGGGTTTAGGGTTTGGGGTTTAGTGTTAGGGGTTTTGGGTTTGAGGTTTAGTGTTTAGGGTTTAGGGTTTGGGGTTTAGGGTTTGGGGTTTAGGGTTTCGGGTTTAGGGTTTGGGGTTTAGGGTTTAGGGTTTAGGGTTTGGGGTTTAGGGTTTGGGGTTTAGGGTTAGGGGTTTGGGGTTTCGGGTTTAGGGTTTAGGGTTTGGGGTTTAGGGTTTGGGGTTTAGGGTTTAGGGTTTAGGGTTAGGGGTTTGGGGTTTCGGGTTTAGGGTTTAGGGTTTGGGGTCTAGGTTTTGACAACATTAAAAATAACATATATCCATGAAGACTATATTCGTAAAAATAACACTACCGACATGATCGAAAAGTCATATACATGACCGATATAAATAAATGTTTACATATCTAAAGACCAAATTATCTAAGTGATTATTCCTCCTCCATCTAACACATGCAAAGGACACACCGTTGATGAGAGGATGACGACGGACGACGGCGAGGATGATGTCGCGGTGAGGACGACAACAGACGACGCCGAAGATCACGTTGCGGTGAGGATCACACGGTGAGGACGACGGCGGACGGCGCGGTCAACGTGACCAATCTCTTTTATCTACATGTGTGTAAACATAATATTTTGTTAGGGTAAAAACTATTTTCTATTTTCAATTCATATGGATTTCTATTTTCCTTTTCCTATTACACACAGTGCACACACACTTTAATTACACACTGCACACACACATGCATACACTGCACACAGTGCACACACACACGCACACGCACAAACACTTCACACACACACGCACGCGCGGTGGCACTCCTCACCGGCAGCGCGAGGACGGAGGCACACGGCCGGAGCGGCCGCGAGACGACGGCGAGGACGAGACACGACGGCACAAGGGGAGCAACGGCCGGCGGCGAATGGCGAGGATGTCACGACGGCGGCGCGCGGCAAAAGCGAGCTCGACGGCAGAGGGCGCCGCGAACGACGGCGAGGGAGGCCGAGGGACCGCGCGGACGACGGCGAGGGCCGGAGCTCTCTGAGGCCGATGGCGGCGGCGACACGAGGGAGGCTGAGGACGCCGCGCGCGCAGAAGGGAGGCCGAGGGCACCGCGGAGGACGGCGAGGGAGGCCGAGGGCACCGAGGACGACGCCGAGCGGGAGGACGAGATGGCGGCGAAGACGGAGGCGGCGGCGCAAACTCTGACATCGATCTGAGGAAGGAGGAGGGCCCTGTGCCCTATATACGCGGGGCACCTTTAGTCCCGGGCCGTGGCACCACCCGGGACTAAAACACCTTTAGCCCCGGTGCATAAGCCCACCCGGGACTAAAGAGGGGACCTTTAGTCCCGGGTGGTGCTACGGCCCGGGACTAAAGGGTCTTCTCCCGCCTTTATTTTGGGTTAAGGTACCTTTAGTCCCGGGTGGTGCTACGGCCCGGGACTAAAGGGTCTTCTGCCGCCTTTATTTTGGGTTTTCTGTGTTTTGGGTTTTGAATTAAGTTTTGGCTATATTAATATGTTGTAATACTTGTTACTTGCATAGTAAATTCAATATTAGGCATAAAATTACTTAAAAATAGCAGTTGTGTTTCCTTTTACATTATTGTATTGTAGAAAATTTTGTAACATAAATTCTTTTTTCTTTTCTTATAATAACAAATATAAATGTAAATAACAATTTATATTTTGTTAATGCAAAAATATAATGTTAAATTTAAATATCTGAAACAACTGGTGCTCGATAGAAAAATATTTTTTGCATTATATGAACGTTAAATTTTGGGTTGTTTATCTTTTATTGTCCAAATGCACGATAGAGAAATTCACTGTTAAATTACAATTTAATTTTAAAAGATAAATTTGTGTAGTTCATATACGTTTCTGTGTCATATTGGTCTCAAAATTTTTCTTAGGTTGTCACGTGGCACGGGTGAGACAACCAACAAGTTTGTGTTTTTTCGGAGATGGTTTGCTTCTTTTTCCGGTTTAGTTGAATTACCGCACACTCTCACCCAATAATTATAGGGTCAATTAGGCCTACCAACAAAATAATCCCGAATGGAGCCAAACTTTTATACAGGGTCTTGTATGCCCTAGGAAGAAGAATGTTGTGGAGGTTGATGAAAAACCGCAGAGGGTCGGAGGTGAAATTCACCAACTTTTATCTCATTCGACATAGAAAAAATGTAATAATTAAAATAATGATCAGAACAATCTAACACCACTTGTGGGGCATCGACACTGACATCAACGAACCATGACTATGCATAATCATTATTAGTTACACGAAAACTGTAATATATATCAAGCGGGTACACTGGTGATCTTTTTCTTCACGTATGTTCCTTGGTCATGATCATGTCGTAACCATGGAGTCTCCTCAGCATTTAGCAGGATGCTTGGGTCTTTGGTCACACTGAAGGGCGGTATTCGGTCATCTTTTTCATAATCTTCTGACATGTCTGACTTGTCCTCAATTCCCACGATGTTTCTTTTTCCTGAAAGAACTATGTGGCGTTTGGGCTCTTTGGTTGATTTATCATCATTTTTCCCTCTCTTGGGTTTTGTAGACATGTCTTTCACGTAGAACACTTGAGTCACATCAGCAGCAAGGACGAATGGTTCACCTTTGTATCCAATATTGTTGAGATCCACTGTTGTCATTCCATACTCCTTGTCAACTGTTACTCCGGCTCCGGTCGCCTTGACCCATTGGCATAGAAACAAAGGGACTTTAAAATTAGGTGCGTAGTCTAGTTCCCAAATCTCCTCTATGCGGCCATAATATGTTTGCCTCTTCCCAGATGGGTCTGTGGCATCTACGCGAACACCACTGTTTTGGTTCGTGCTCCTTTGATCTTGGGCCATGGTGTAAAATGTGTTTCCATTGATCTCATACCCTTTGTACGTGAGGATGTGCCATGACGGTTGCCTAGCCAACAAATATAGTTGCTCATCAATATTGTTATTACCCAGACATTCCTTTCGCAACCAAGTGCTAAAAGTATTCATGTGCTCACGTGTTATCCAAACTTCATTCTTCTCTGGAAATTGGGATCGTAGGAACTCCTTGTGTACATCGATATATGGATCCACCACGGTTGAGTTTTGAAGAACTGTGTAGTGCGCTTTATTGAAATAATCATTCCCCGTACCGATATATGTTTTCTTCCCTAGTGTCCCCTTTCCACATAGCCTCCCCTCGTGCCGCGATTTAGGAACACCAATCGGGTCAAGGTCAGGAATGAAGTCAACACAGAACTCAATGACCTCCTCTGTCCCGTAGCCCTTGGCGATGCTTCCTTCTGGCCGAGCACGTTGGTGAACATATTTTTTCAGTACTCCCATGAACCTCTCAAAGGGGAACATGTTGTGTAGGAACACAGGACCGAGAATATGAATCTCCTTGACCAGGTGAACTAGGAGGTGTGTCATGATATTAAAGAAGGATGGAGGAAACACCAACTCAAAGCTCACAAGACATTGAACCACATCATTCTGTAGAGTAGCCAGTTCTAGTGGATTAATTGCCTTCTGAGAAATTGCATTGAGGAATGCACAGAGCTTCACAGTGGCAAGACGTACATGTGGAGGTAGAATTCCTCTTAAAGCAACCGGAAGCAATTGCGTCATAAGCACGTGGCAGTCATGCGACTTTAAGTTTAGGAATTTCTTCTCTTGCATATTTATTATTCCCTTTATATTGGAGGAGAATCCAGATGGGACCTTGATGCTGTTTAGGCATTCAAACATGATTTCCTTCTCTTCATTGCTAAGAGTGTAGCTAGCAGGTCTTAAGTAATGGCGTCCATCATCTGTCTTCTCTGGATGTAGGTTGTCTCGTTCTTTCATGCGCTGCAACTCTTGTCGTGCTTCAAGTCTATCCTTAGACTTCCCATACACACCCATGAATCCTAGAAGGTTGACACAAAGATTCTTTGTCAGGTGCATCACGTCGATCGCGTGGCGGACCTCTAGTACATGCCAATAGGGTAGCTCCCAAAATATTGACTTCTTCTTCCACATGGGTGCGTGTCCCATAGCGTCTTTCGGAACAGGTTCACTGTCCGTCCCCTTTCCAAAGACTACTTTCACATCCTTGATCATCTCAAGTACATCTTCTCCAGTTCTGTTGCGAGGCTTGCTCCGGTGGTCTGTCTCACCTTTAAAATGCTTGCCTTTCTTTCTAACCTGGTGATTCATCGAAAGAAATCGACGATGCCCAAGATACACTACCTTTCTACATTTTTTCAAATATACACTATCCATGTCATCAAAACAATGTGTGCATGCATTATATCCCTTGTTTGACTGTCCTGAAAGATTACTTAGAGCAGGCCAATCATTGATTGTTACGAACAACAATGCTCGCAGGTCAAAGTGTTCCTGTTTGTAATCATCCCACACACGTACACCTGATTTACTCCATAAAAGTAGGAGTTCCTCAACTAATGGCCTCAGGTAGACATCGATATCGTTGCCAGGCTGCCTCGGGCCTTGGATGAGCACGGGCATCATAATGAACTTCCGCTTCAAGCATAACCACGGAGGAAGGTTGTACATACATAGAGTAACAGGCCACGTGCTATGACTACTGCTCTGTTCCCCAAAAGGATTCATCCCGTCCGTACTTAAACCAAACCTTAAGTTTCTAGCATCTTTTGCAAATTCTGGGAATTCTCTGTCTATTGCTCTCCACTGGGACCCATCTGCAGGGTGTCTCAACATGTTGTCTACCTTACGGTCTTCTTTGTGCCATCGCACCAACTTTGCATGGTCCTTGTTTCTGAACAGACGTTTCAGGCGTGGTATTATAGGAGCGTACCACATAACCTTGGCCGGGATTTTCTTCCGGGGACGTTCTTCACCCTCAACATCGCCAGGGTCATCTCGCCTGATCTTATATCGTGACGCGTTACATAAAGGGCATTCATCCAAATTCTCGTATTCCTTGCCACGGTACAGGATGCAGTCATTAGGACATGCATGTATCTTCTAGATTTCTAAACCCAAAGGACAGACCACTTGTTTTGCTTCGTACGTAGTGTCGGGTAATTCGTTAGGCTTCGGAAGCATCTTTTGTTTTATAATCTTCAATAATTGTCCAAATGCCTTATCAGATACACCATTCTGTGCCTTCCATTGTAGCAACTCAAGTGTTGTGCCTAACTTTTTTTGTCCATCTGCAGCAGACGGATATAGTAATTTCCTGTGATCCTCTAGCATACATTCAAACTTAGCCTTCTCCTTATCACTTTCGAAATCTCTTTGTGCATCACGAATGACATCACCAAGAGCATCATCTTCAGCGACTGTGTCTCCTGCACTTGCCTCTTCTTCACCTTCCTCCATTGCAGTATCACCAAAGTCACCGTATTGAGCAATAATGTCATCGTCAGGGTCCAATTGTTCTTCTTCACCTTCTTCCATCATAACCCCAGTTTCTCCATGTTTCGTCCAACAACTATAGTTTGGCATGAAACCCGACTTGAACAAGTGTGAGTGAAGACTCCTTGAGCTAGAATATTCCTTCGAATTATTACAAAGGGCACATGGGCAGCACATAAAACCATTCCGCTTGTTTGCCTCGGCCACTCTTAAAAAATAATGCACGCCATCAATGAACTCTTTTGAGCGACGATCGACATTGTACATCCAGTGACGTGTCATCGTCTGCATTATATGACATATCACATAATTATATCGATCTCTCATTCTTATAAACAAATAAAATTATAAAATGTCTGACATGAAATTTAGTATACCGGTCACATTTTGTAAACTAAAGTATTATATATTTCTAATTTCTGTAAACAACTAATTTAACTGATCTCTATTTCTCCAAAATAATAAAATATACTAATTAAAACGGTCACATTTTGTAAACTAAATTATTATATATTTCTAATTTCTGTAAACAAATGATTTAAATGATCTCTATTCCTCAAAAAAAAACTAATTAAACTGTCATATTTTCTAAACTAAAGTATTATATATTTCTAATTTTTGTGTAAACAAATGATTTAAATGATCTCTATTTCAAAAAAAACTAATTAAACCGGTCACATTTTCTAAACTAAAGTATTATATATTTTGTTTTTCTAAACCGGTCACATTTCTCTAAAAGACTAAAATAAACTAATTAAACGGTCATATTTTGTTTTTAGATTAATAATTTGAACTATCAAGTCAATGAACTCAAAATAGCTACAAAATGAATAACTTAAGCCAGTAACCTTTCAACGAGTCGATGGCGGTGTAGATGTGATGAAATAAATCAATCGCCGGAGATGTGTTAACAAACAAAAATCACCGGAGGAGAATAGAGCAAACAAGCAAGCAAGAGCAAGTAGTGACTGAATGAAGAAAAATGAAGACAGGAGCTCGGGCACGGCTGGAGGTAGAAGAACATTTCAAATATAGGGAGGGACATTTAGCCCCGGTCCTTATTCCCAGCCGGGGCTAAATGTTGGCATTTAGCCCCGGCTGGGTACACCAACCGGAACAAAACCTTTTAGTCCCGGTTGGTGTTACCAACCGGGGCTAAAGATGCCAACATTTAGCCCCGGCTGCATACACCAACCGGGGCAAAACCTTTAGTCCCGGTTGGTGTTACGGCCCGGGGCTAAAGGCCGGTCTTTAGCCCCGGTTGGTAACACCAACCGGGACTAAAGGCCCCTCTAACAATTGAGCCGTTGGGCTGGGGAGCTTTAGCCCCGGTTGGTGTTACCAACCGGGGCTAAAAGACTTTCTAGTCCCGGGCGCAAATTTTTCCGTGGCTAATGCTGATTTTGCAAATCGTCCAAAGGCCATTTCTCTAGTAGTGGTCGGTGATGATGATTTTGAGAGTCTATAGTCAAAAGTCAACCAAAGTGATCAAACCTAAAACTGCTTTTTGATGAACATATGTTTTTTTTAGTATAGTTTTGGAAGCACCTTAGACCTACTTTTGTCTTTTAGCTTTGTTTTCCAAATAAGTGGAAGTAAAGAGCTCTTTTGTAGTTATTTCAAGGAAGATATAGAGAGAAGGCAAGTTTTATACTTATTTTAACCATACAACTTATAGTTTTTCATAGAGCATAGGTCACAACAGTTTTTTTCATAGCTCATAGTTTTTCTTACCTTTTTTCACAACTCACAGCTAAACCAAACAGACCTGAACAAGGTTCAAAAACCAAAAAAACGATTTTTCAATATTTTTTCCTAGTATATTTTGCACCTTATCAACTGCACAAGTCAGTTGATGGTGAAGCCCAGTGTTGGTGCAACAGAAAAACCTTGTTCATGTAGAAAGTATCATGGCACCACATTAATTAGCTAGCTTGATGCAGATTAGCAGCCGGTTAGGACGATGTTTTTTTATGGCTCGGAAGATGCAAAGATCCATGACCCATTTGCTAAGCATGTTGCATGGAATCTAGGCATGTTCTTTTAGTAGTGATTTGGTAGTTAAGCCTGTCTTAATGTCCGGTGCTGCACTGGTGTAAAGCATGCAGTGTTGGGGCTGCACTGTTAGGTAGGTTCTGCATGAGTACTGTCTGGTTGTTGTCTCTGTTTTCCAGATAGCTGGATGTGTTGGTGGGGGAAAACCAATGGGAAGTTTGGGAAGAACGTGCTACCAGTGCTTGGTAGGTGCTAGGATTGACTTGAATCAGCATGACTTGTACTTCAGATAGATATTAGAATTTATTTATTTGGGTCAAATATGTTTTACAACTAGAGGAGAGCTGAGGTCGTTCGATCTGTTGATCAACTCATGTCCTGTTGGGGACCTTTTGCTTTGCAAACCCCTTTCTTTATTTTGAAGCACGACTTTCCAAACTTTTTTTTTTCGATTTCACTAGAGCTGAGCTAGCGTGACAGAGAATAGAAAAAGCACAGAAACTGAGAAATAAACTCCACGTACTGCTAGCGAACCAGGGTGGGCCGGTGAGTGCAGATGCAGATATATATAGTAGTACGAAGACCATAGCTAGCGAAGTGGAGGAGCATAACCATTGCAGAATTGCAGATATATATTTATGTTATTATCATTGAGTCATTGACAAAACTGCGATGTATATTACTCCCTCCATCCCAAATTATAAGACATTACAAGAATCTTGGAGAGTCAAAGTTTTTCAACTTTGACCAAATTTATATAATAAGATAATAATATTTATGATATCAACTAAGTGCAATTAGATTCTCCATTAGTTATATTTCCATAATATGTATATTTGATGGTATAAATCTTTATATTTTTCTCTATAATTTTGATCAAAGTTGAAGAACTTTGACTCTCCAAGATTCTTGGAACGTCTTATAATTTGGAATGAAGGGAGTAGTTTATTTCACCACTGATAAGTGTTCTTTTGCCGACATGGAGCCTTTAGCTGGATCATTTGTCAGAGATGTGTAAAAATATAAATTTTGCCGGTAAGTGCTTCAATTAAACAAATTTTCATTTGATGATCATTATTCCGTACTTGATCAATCACAACTTCAAATTATTATTACGGCAACTTCTCCGGAGCCAAGCCAATTCTTGTGAGACTAACTTTTTATTTAAAATGCATGGTTCATTATTAGAAAATTGTGAAGATACATGCATGTATGTATATGTACCACAAAAGTATATGTAAGTTACATTTTTTGTGGTATAAATGCTGACAGATTTCCTATTGTCCAAATGATATATCAGTAATTAATGGACGGCTCTATAAGAAGCTTTAATCATCATATGCAAATAAAATTTTCCACTTTAATTAAGTGTCTCATTGGTGTTTATATATATTCAGAAGAGGAAGACTTGAACGGCATATGCTGACCTATGAAGTCGTTGGTTTTGAAGAATACTTAGAAAACACAGTTATTAGCACGCATGTAGAATTTATTATTAGCATGTGTGTATAGGATGATTTATTTTTAAAATAAATTTATTCAAATCAACATATTTCAAAATACCTATGTAGTAAGGTCTCTTCGTTTTCTTGTCCCCTATGTCCATTCCTCAGATCCTTGCTAAGATTCAATTAGCAAGATAAGGAGATGAAATTATTTCATAAGTTTATATCACAATTTTGCTAATAGTTTTATATCTATACCATATTGCTGATTGTGTATTTGTATTTTCACTACACAATATTTGTGGCAGTAAAGGTTAACAGTTTGTTGACTGCAACATGTCTCATCAATAAGATTCAAAAATAAAAAGGAATTTTCCATATTGTTTCCAAGCACATTTTGCACCTTATTATCTGAACAAGTACGCCAGTTGATGCAATGAAGCTCAGTGCTGGTGCAACAAAAAAAAACATTGTTCCTACAGATCGATAAGTATCATGGTACCAAATTAATCAGCTAGTTAGGATGCTGAGCCGGCTAGGACGATGTTTTTTTATGGTTCAGACGGTGAAGAGATCCATGAAACATTTTTTAAACATGTTGCATGGAATATAGGCATGTTGCTCCTCAAATATTTATATTAGTAGGGTTAAGGAAAGTTTGATAGTGGCCGTCAGTTAAAAAATTGGAGTCAAAATAAATCAAATATAGTTCTGAGCACAGGCACACCAAGTTTCTACGATCTACTCTTGCGAGGAGCTGACCAGCAAATCCAACACCCAATCACAGACACACCCTTAAAACGTGTCTGTAGTAGACATACCTCAGACGACCTTTAAGAACACCCGTCTGTAATAACCCGACAGATGGATTGGCGATGGTACTGTTCTTAACACGCGTCTGTAATATCAACTATCACAGACGCGCACTAAATTACAGACGCACTTTTGTACGCGCGTCTGCCATAGTAACTAATTACAGACGCGTGTTAAGTTACAGACGTGCCTTCTAACTTCCGTCTGTTATAGGAATATTATCACAGACGCGCGTTGAGTTACAGACGCTCCTTTCGTACGCGTGTCTGTATTTTCCATATGCATCCTTTAAGACGGCCCACGTATGTTTTGGGCCTAGCGGGATATACACAATGCTTTGCCACGTACATGTTCAGCCTTTTTAATGCAGAACAAGACAGACGATAACATAGAAATTGGGCCTGTTTGGTGCAGATTTTTATGACTTCAAGTTCATTTCATTTCATCCCATGAACAAAGTTTAACCTCACAAACCTGAGATTTGCAACTAGTTTTCACACACAATTATATACAGACATGATTTCTGCACTAGTAGTTAAATGACCTTTTGTGCATCAGCCTTGCAGTTTGCACTAAAAATTTATCCCAAACTGTTACCTGAACTGAAAGCCATGGATCATGTGATTTTGATGACTTCAAATACAACATTTCAACAATATTTTGATGGCCGATGACCCAATTTGTTGACTAAATGCAGCTTAATTTTTCAGGTTGCAAGAACCACCACTCTTATCCAAGACACTCACTGTTAAATCATCACAAGAATATACTCGCTTCCCGGAAACTGGAAGCTCAAACACATTCTTTTTTTAGTAGACACAAACGACACTTATAAACCAACCATTTATTTAGCCCTGTCAATATAATCTGACATGAAACATGCAAGGTACAAGTACAAGACGTTCAAAAGAAAACAACCACCACAGAGTTTGAACAATGCTCTGTGGCAAAGATGTCAGACTCCCCACAGCAACAAAAGAGAGTCAGAAATCAGAATGCATACTTAGTTGATTCCTAATGGCTAGCAGAATAACATCTCTAGAACCACAACTTCTGTCCAAGCAATTTCTAAAACTTGCTTACTGGAGGTCTACAACTGAACTGCTACCATTTTGTAGCAAGGAAACATTTCACGAGTTAAATAACCACACAAAATGGGTCCTAACATTTCAAGATTCATAATTGCATTCAGCACAAATAGTCAAAGACCAAGTATGGGAATGTGGGAAAAAAACAGATTACATACAAGCCCAGATAACTATGAATGTTTGGTGACACAGTTCAAGCAAAGAAAGTTTAATGGAAACAGAAACCATAATGGCTAACATATTAAAAATGTGCTATCTCATCAGATCTCATTCTACCAACTAGTTTGCCCTTCCTCAAGCTCTCAGATATCATGAGCTCCTCAACTTTCCAAATTTTCAAACCCACATCATAAGTGTTCATGCACTTGAGCCACCAGCACTTGCTCCCTCGCCTGTAAAAGCTGCTCCAAGAGCTGCAGAAATTTACAATTTTTAAGGACAACATTAGATGATTTAGGAATCAACTTTCCCCTTGATAAAGAATTACTTCTCACCTAAGAGTCACGTGGAGGGGCGGTCGCAGTAGTGTCAGGTGCTGGGATCTCAAACCGTGAAGCAAAAGCGACCTCGTCCGACTCTGGAGACTCTGTCAAAGCTGCAGACGGACCGACACGCTCTGTAGGTGGAACTGACTGAACTGGAGCTGCCACACTAGTCAACGCAACGGACACTGGTACTGTAGCCTCAGCAGTAGTGACGGGCGGAGGTTGACTCTCTGAGACCGGCTGCTGCTGCGGGTCGGTGGAACCAACCGAGGAGTGAAGTGTCTCACCGGTGCCTGTCTGGTGGATCAGTAACACAGGACTTGAAGTAGAGACTAGCTGAGCATGCTCTCCTGTGACCTGACTGTGAGTGGCAGACAATGGAGCTGCAGTAGTCGCCATGATCACTAACTGTGTCTCTGTAGCTGTAAGCCGAAGAGGCTGAGACACATGGGCAGCCTGCGAATCAACACCATGTATTGCTAAAAAGCTCTGACTCTGAGGTACGCTGGACTGTATAGCTGGAGCCAAAGAAACTTGAAGGGGAGCAGCCGCTATCGCTGGAAGTCTCTCAAGCACCTGCTGATGGAACGTGTCTTGCTGAGCCTGTATACTCTCGAACATAGTGAGCATCCGCTCGTTGAGCCTAAACTGCTCAGTACGAGCCTCGGTCTCTCTACGTGCCTGCTCAGCGGCTAGGCGCTGCTGCTCTGCGGCCAAACGCTGTTGTTCTGCTGCTAACCGCTGCTGCTCATCTATCATTTTCTCCAGTAAAGCTGCAACCGAAGGATCTGTCACTGGAGGAACTGTAGGAGCTGAACGGGAGCTATTCGCCCTGGCGTCATGAGCACAAGTTGTCATAGTTTGTGGTGGAGGTCCAAAAACCGGCAGCTCGTCGTCATCATCCTCATCATCTGTCACACCCGGTTTTAAGAACAAAACCAGGTATACACCATATGTGAGCCCAGGAAGTCAAATCTCACATATAGCAACAAATAAGGGGTAATATCGAAAGACAATGCTCTTATATAACGTATATAAAACAAAAGAACATAACCTTAAAGAGCAGACAGCGGAAAGACACTCCGATCTTCAGATGGAGACACCAACTTCACAGGGAACAACTGACTGGTTGACCACAAGCCTAAGCTTCTCCAAAGCTTAACTCTCTGGGGTGTGGGGAAAAGCAAGAGTGAGTCCATGTTGAACTCCACAAGTATAGCAGCAAGTGATATAGATCCCAAGTCTTATGATCAATGTAACATAAATAATGAATAGCATAAAACGGTAAATAATGAACATGTTAACCAACATAAGTCATAAATGTAAAAGTCTTCAAGGCCGCTCGTATCCTTGAGCAAGGCTGATATATCAGTTTAATAAACTTTGCGCAAAGGTGTACACTTTCACTGCGAGACGTGAATTGCCCTTTTACCCGAGGTGATCAGCCTCTTAACTCACTTCCAAGGAAAGTCGGCAGGGTTCACGATGAAGCCTTTCAAAGGTTCGTCTAACAAGTTAGGGCCGCTAGGTTTCCTCATCAATAAGCATGAATCTCCCCTCCAAGCAGTGACTAACCAAAGAAAATGCACCAACTTGGTCGGCCAAGACCATACAGATCGGAGCCCCTCTTGCGCCTTTCGGTAACCTCTAACAAGCTAGAAAAGGTCCTTATACTGAGCTAAAGCCAGAGCCATATAACCCCCAACAGTTGCACTGTAAATCCCGAAGGTGCTCGTACAGATAATTTCTTAAGTTGCTAATAAGCCATTTTTATCATCCGATGCATACATTAATTAAGTAACATGATCATGATTGCGAAAAGAACACTTGATTGCTATACTTGCCTTAAACTCAAGATCCTTCTTCTGTTGACTTATATACTTCCAAAGGTTGACTCTCGATCTTGAACTCTTGGTCACGAACTTCTTCTTGATCACCAACGTACAACTCACCGACTGGACATACGATCACATAATACCACACATGCATCCAAAAGCAATCATGCAAAAGCAAACATAGCCTATTATTAGAACAGTACATCAAACATAAGAAAACAAGGTAAAGAGTTTTGGAAACAAATCTACGTGCCACTACGGTCACACAGACGCGAAGATCACTCTAAACGGAGTTATAACGAGAAAGATACGATCTAAACAAGATTAAAGATACTAATTACTAGATTAGATTTAACTCAAATTTTAATTTCAGAAAACAGTATTGAAAGTTATATATTTAGAAAGAACTTTTCGAAACGAATCTAACGCAAGTTGAACGGACTAAATCGGAGTTAAAACAAAGAAGTTATAAGGGTTTAAAGTCAGTGGCAAAACTGTAAATAGATTGAAATTGATTTTGCAGATTTAAAATAAATAAAACGAAATTGAATTTTCGGATGGACTGCGCCTCTTTTAGAATAAAACGCAGGGGCTAGATTGAAAGTTTTCGTAGACTCAAAGAATAGTTGCCGATGGAGCGCGGGTTGAGGCTCTGAAAATTATAAGGGCCTTTTTGCAAAAATGCCATCGAAAGGGTATCGGCCTTTGATGGCCGTCGGATCTGAGATTGATGGCTTGGATTAGACGGGCGCGGGGCGGGCGGCGTTGACGCCGGAGGAGGGGACGGTCGCGGCGGTGCCATCATCGGAGACGGGCGGCGCTGCTCGGATTCGAGCTAGAGAGCGATAGAGACCATAGGAGTTAGTTCAATCGAACCAGGAGCTCAAGGAGATCTCACCTGACCCAACGATGTCGACGGGGAGACCTCGAGGATGGCTGGCAACTCGGTTAAGCGGCGGCGGCTCTGAAAACACGACGGCAAGCAATTGTCAAAGGTTCCAGGGGAAGAGAAAAAGAGAGAAAGGTACCTCTGGCTTCCTGAGACCAAAGCGAAGCTCGGAGGGGACCTCGGAGCGGCGGCGGAGTGGTAGGGAGCGAGAACAACGGCGGCGGGATCTCGGCTAGGGCGGAGCTCTCGGCTAGGGCAAGGCAGGGTACGAGAGTTTGTGTTTTCGGGGAAAAGAGAGGCGGCGGGCTCGGGCGATTTATAGGGGTGGTCGACTTGGTCGGTAAGGCAAGAGGGAGGCGTGGAGGAGGCGGAGACGGTCACCGAATCGAAGCAGAGTCCTGCTCTTCTGCGACTGGAGGTGGAAGACGGCTGACATCTGGTCCCGTGGTGTCAGTGAGAGAAAGGGAGAGGGAGGCGGCTTTGCAGCTTGTCTCCGGTTGGGCCATGCGGTGGGCTCGGCCCAAGGCGAGGAGGAAGGAGCGGGAGCCGGTTGGGCTGCCCGGGAGGGGGAAGATGGCCGGTTTGGGCCATCGGGCCAGATAGGGAGAAGGGTGAGGGAAGAGAGGGAAAAGCCTTTTCATTTTTGGTTTTGGATTTTCAAATGTATTTTCAAATCCAATTTGAAACCTTCTCAAACTTTTGATTTGAAACTTTGAGAGATTAAATAGGTTTTGAAATCTTGAACTTTTCCAAACTTTTTGAAAAACAAGAAGTCTTTATTTTCAAAAACCCTTTATAGAAAATTTGTTTTTAAATCATTTCTAATCCATTTTGAACACAATTTGAATTTTAACCAAAACCACACATCACAAAAACTCAAATGCTTCAACATGAATGCACAACCATGTTTCTAAACCCTAGGATAAATTTTAATTTATAGAAAAGTTTTTATTTCCCTATATTTTATGAGCACCAAAAATTCATAATTAAATCATATTAATTCTAATTTAAGAAATGCAAATTTCAGGGTGTGACAAATCTACCCCCCTTAAGAGAATCTCGTCCCGAGATTCGAAAGAGACTCAGAGCACTGGAGAGAAACGAGAAAAGATCTTGATAACACTTTCACTTCACACTTGCATACTAAACTTATGAAACCATTGATGTTTCACGATCATAACTTGTGAACAAAGATTTTCATGAAAGGATTATTACACTTGATTATCCCAAACTAGTCTTGCTCGCTAACTTGATTGGCTTACAACTCAAAGAGATGTGGAAACTTGATCTGCAGTTGTTCCTTCGTATTGATATCTGAAAACTCACAGTCCACTTTACTGTCCTCCATGGGTACCCCTTCTAATGGGTCATTCTCGTATTCCTCAAGTACAGGATAAAAACCTTGATACTCAATTCTTTCACCTGTCGGTGTTGTTAGAAGCACCAAACCTTGGGCATACTTAACCACTCCTTTACAAGCAGATAACCAACCCTTTCCAAGGATAACATCCATTTCCGTCAACTTCAAAACAGTAAGGTTTGCCTCAAAGTTTACTCCATTTATGTCAAGGCTAACTTTTGGGCATATGTGGTTTGCTTTCATTTCGCCTTCTAGAGAGTTAACTATCACTGGTTTTCTCATTGGAAGCATAGTCATCCTATGTTCTTGTACATACAGGCTAGAGATAAACGAGTGTGAAGCTCTAGGATCAAACATCACAATGGCGGGAGCAGAGTTTACTTGAATGAAACCATACACGACTTCCTTAGCCCCTTGTTTGTTAATCATATACACATGATTTAACATTCCTTGGATGTAGTTTCTTTTTACTTTACTTCCTGGCTCCTGATTCTCCTGTTCTTGTATTTGATGTGGTTCGTCATCCTGACTTTTATTGCTCTCCATAAACTTCTTATGACAGTCGTCCTCATAGTGATTAACCTCATCACAATCGTTACAACCCTCACTAGTGGGAGTATTAATCTTTGTCAAGGTGTCACTAGGAGGTGACAGACATGGCTCTTGGGAATTGGAGTGAAGTACTTCATCATTGAATTGTTGATACTGATGGAGTTCATGAGGAGGTTCAAGATTCCACTGATCACTTGATTCCTGGTTCCATTGTTGGAATTCTGGTGCATGAGCGTAGGGGTGGTGTATGTTGCTACCTACAGATTGGCTTTCTCTTTTCCTTTTCTTCTCCTCCATCTCTCGACGCTTGTTCTCTATCACAATTGCTCTGTCCACCAATGTTTGATAGTTGGCATATTCAACCGTCATCAGTTGTAATTGCAAACCATCATTGAGTCCTTTCAGAAAGCGCTTCTGCTTCTTAGCATCACTATTCACTTCTTCCAGCGCATAGCGTGACAACTGGGTGAACATGTCATGATACTCACACACTGACATAAATCCTTGCTTCAAGTTGAGGAATTGCTCTTCCTTAATCGCCACTATTCCAGCTGGAACATGGTAAGATCTAAAAGCATTCTTGAATTCTTCCCAACCAATTTGATTCTTATTTGTATGTTCAAACTGGAACGATTCCCACCAATCTAATGCAATTCCTTGAAGTTGGCCGGAAGCATAAAGCACCTTCTCATGGTCATCACACTGTGTTATGTCAAGTTGTCGTTCCACAGTTCTAAGCCAGTCATCAGCTTCTATTGGGTTGCTAGTATGAGAGAATGTCGGTGGGTGTCCTTTCATAAATTCACCACGCTTGTCAATAGGTGGTTCTTGATACTGATTGTGTAACACATTTTGAGCAATGGTCTGTAATAGTTGAGTCTGCATTGTCAAAACTTGCTCTATAGCTGAAGGATTTGATGGCGGTGGATTAGAGTTGTGAGCATTCCCTGTAGCATCATCGTAGTCATTTCTCCTGGTAGCAACCATCTGTTTTTCAACATGTATGTGTTAGGATTCAGCTCTTCATAACACACTTAACCATAGCTTCATGAGACGACAAGACAAGGTTGATATAGCAAGAGAGACAAGAGAAGACTCATCCATGACTGATTCTTCCGATTAAAACACTAGATAGTAAGAAACTTCATCTTGAAAACGGTCCAAGGTTAATTTCATCATGGCTACCCCCCTTAAGAAAAGACCAACTAGAGAACATATAAGGGTAGCTTGCATATTATTTCCAGCATGTTGACAGGCATAACCAACTTCTCATGTCCCGGAAAAATTCATATGTAAAGGTAAGAACAGGAATTCTGAAATTTCTCGCGAGTAGCAAAACAGCAGTGCAGTAAAACAGCCATAACTCGAGCTCTGTTTATCCAATGAAGTTGCAGTTTACCTTCCTGGAAAGCTTATGAAATCCTCTACAACTTTCATGTAGAACACTTTTCCAGATTCTGTAGTTAAGGTCGTCGAAAACAGCAGACAACAGTAACTGTTCCAGATTCCAGACAGCACAGATGCATCAACTTGTGAATTTTATAACTCCAAAATCATAACAGCTATCAGGGTGGTTCTTGCGCTCAGAGAAAGATCATGAAGTCTACTTGTGTCCAGAATTATTCCATGATTTTTGAACATCCATAAACAGAGATATAAGTTGACAAAGACAGACTGCTTCGAAAAGACAGGATAGGGAAGACAAGAGAAGAGCAAAAACCCAACTATCTATGCATGAACCTATCAACTAAACTTAAATGAGATTGTGAAGAAACCCACAAAATCATTGCACTCATTACAAAGATGCAAAACAAACATCATCATAAGGACAAACAACATACATCACAGGTTCACAAGCCACACATGGGTCAAGGACTTGACTTAACTTCGTTACTAACGTTTTATTACATAAGGGCTCAAGAACTACTAGCACACGATACATCTGCAAGAACATCAAGGATAGCTTTTCTTGTACACTCTTCATCTATCAACTGCTATCAGGGACTTTCTTTGCATCAGGCACTGACATCACTTGTTGGTGACTATTCTGTAGTGACTGGGTTGTGGCTACTTCCTTGAGTCGGTTGTTGATCTTTTTGGGGCAGGAGCTTACGTAGTGTCCTTCCTGTCGACAATGATAACATCTTCCTTTGGTTGGATCCGCTGCAGTAAAAGTGTTGTTCGATGTGCTGCCATCTTGCTGACTCAGAGGATTGACTTTTACCAGTTTATTCTGCTTCTTAACTCGCTTCCGTGGCTGGAACTCTTTGTAGGTGATTGTCCATCCATCTATGCAAACCTCATGTGGAAAGTTCTTAACTGGAGGAGCTTCTAGATGCTGCTGATCTAGGCTGGTCTGAACAAGAGTTGAAACTGGATGTGATACTGGAGTAAAACTCAACGGTGACTCGAATGAATTTGCTTTCCTTTTCTTATCTTCCTTGACTACACCACTTGGGTTCACTTTGACCTCATCCTTGGTTGACTTCTTTTGAAGACAAGAATTCCCATAATGCTTGCAACAAAAACATCGATCCTGAACCTCTTGAATCTTACTGCTGCTATCTTCCAACAGACCTGTTTCACATTCATTGGGTGATAACGGCATACCTCGATATTCAATCCTTTCGCCTGATAGTGTTCTTAAAAACACTGAACGCCGGGAATAATTGACCTCACTTTTACGACCCCTTAAGCATCCTTGTCCAAGGATAACATCGATTCCGGAAAGTTCCAAAACATTAAGCTTTACTATGAACTCACTCTCCTTTATCTGGACTCTAACATCTCGGCATACACGGTTTGTCTCAACTTCTCCAGTTGGTGTACGAACTACTATGAGCTTCTTTGTTGGCCATTCCCTTATCTTCAGGCGAGCTACAAACTTGGCAGAGATGAACGAGTGCGAAGCACTAGGGTCAAAAAGAACCATGGCAGTTACTGAATTGACTGGGATCATGCCATACACTGCTTTCTTTGCTCCATGAATAGTGGTCATATCCACATGCCTCAACTTTCCATAAATGTAATCTTGCTCCACTTCAACACCTGGTAACTGTTCTTTATGGCTTCCTTCCATGTTGGTTGGTCCGTGTGTTGCGTTTTGCTGTTGCGTCATTCTTCCCAGGTCTTGACTTTGCATAGCGATCAGCTTCTGTTTGTTAACTGCGGTCAGAGACGACATAGCTTGGTCATCGATCCGTCTACTTAGATAGAGGAAAATTTTCAAAAGTGATTCAAACCAAGGAGTGAAGGTGAGAGCAACATTTAAAATTTGAGCAACAAGGAGGAGATAAATAACAAGGGTAGAAGATACAATAAAGAAGAAAATATCAAGGTTGATAGAACAGGGGTTCTATAGAAATTTTTAAAACTTTAAAACGACCAGTTTCTAACTAGGCTTGCGTCCTACAGTCAGCATTGCTTTGATACCACTTTGTCACACCCGGTTTTAAGAACAAAACCAGGTATACACCATATGTGAGCCCAGGAAGTCAAATCTCACATATAGCAACAAATAAGGGGTAATATCGAAAGACAATGCTCTTATATAACGTATATAAAACAAAAGAACATAACCTTAAAGAGCAGACAGCGGAAAGACACTCCGATCTTCAGATGGAGACACCAACTTCACAGGGAACAACTGACTGGTTGACCACAAGCCTAAGCTTCTCCAAAGCTTAACTCTCTGGGGTGTGGGGAAAAGCAAGAGTGAGTCCATGTTGAACTCCACAAGTATAGCAGCAAGTGATATAGATCCCAAGTCTTATGATCAATGTAACATAAATAATGAATAGCATAAAACGGTAAATAATGAACATGTTAACCAACATAAGTCATAAATGTAAAAGTCTTCAAGGCCGCTCGTATCCTTGAGCAAGGCTGATATATCAGTTTAATAAACTTTGCGCAAAGGTGTACACTTTCACTGCGAGACGTGAATTGCCCTTTTACCCGAGGTGATCAGCCTCTTAACTCACTTCCAAGGAAAGTCGGCAGGGTTCACGATGAAGCCTTTCAAAGGTTCGTCTAACAAGTTAGGGCCGCTAGGTTTCCTCATCAATAAGCATGAATCTCCCCTCCAAGCAGTGACTAACCAAAGAAAATGCACCAACTTGGTCGGCCAAGACCATACAGATCGGAGCCCCTCTTGCGCCTTTCGGTAACCTCTAACAAGCTAGAAAAGGTCCTTATACTGAGCTAAAGCCAGAGCCATATAACCCCCAACAGTTGCACTGTAAATCCCGAAGGTGCTCGTACAGATAATTTCTTAAGTTGCTAATAAGCCATTTTTATCATCCGATGCATACATTAATTAAGTAACATGATCATGATTGCGAAAAGAACACTTGATTGCTATACTTGCCTTAAACTCAAGATCCTTCTTCTGTTGACTTATATACTTCCAAAGGTTGACTCTCGATCTTGAACTCTTGGTCACGAACTTCTTCTTGATCACCAACGTACAACTCACCGACTGGACATACGATCACATAATACCACACATGCATCCAAAAGCAATCATGCAAAAGCAAACATAGCCTATTATTAGAACAGTACATCAAACATAAGAAAACAAGGTAAAGAGTTTTGGAAACAAATCTACGTGCCACTACGGTCACACAGACGCGAAGATCACTCTAAACGGAGTTATAACGAGAAAGATACGATCTAAACAAGATTAAAGATACTAATTACTAGATTAGATTTAACTCAAATTTTAATTTCAGAAAACAGTATTGAAAGTTATATATTTAGAAAGAACTTTTCGAAACGAATCTAACGCAAGTTGAACGGACTAAATCGGAGTTAAAACAAAGAAGTTATAAGGGTTTAAAGTCAGTGGCAAAACTGTAAATAGATTGAAATTGATTTTGCAGATTTAAAATAAATAAAACGAAATTGAATTTTCGGATGGACTGCGCCTCTTTTAGAATAAAACGCAGGGGCTAGATTGAAAGTTTTCGTAGACTCAAAGAATAGTTGCCGATGGAGCGCGGGTTGAGGCTCTGAAAATTATAAGGGCCTTTTTGCAAAAATGCCATCGAAAGGGTATCGGCCTTTGATGGCCGTCGGATCTGAGATTGATGGCTTGGATTAGACGGGCGCGGGGCGGGCGGCGTTGACGCCGGAGGAGGGGACGGTCGCGGCGGTGCCATCATCGGAGACGGGCGGCGCTGCTCGGATTCGAGCTAGAGAGCGATAGAGACCATAGGAGTTAGTTCAATCGAACCAGGAGCTCAAGGAGATCTCACCTGACCCAACGATGTCGACGGGGAGACCTCGAGGATGGCTGGCAACTCGGTTAAGCGGCGGCGGCTCTGAAAACACGACGGCAAGCAATTATCAAAGGTTCCAGGGGAAGAGAAAAAGAGAGAAAGGTACCTCTGGCTTCCTGAGACCAAAGCGAAGCTCGGAGGGGACCTCGGAGCGGCGGCGGAGTGGTAGGGAGCGAGAACAACGGCGGCGGGATCTCGGCTAGGGCGGAGCTCTCGGCTAGGGCAAGGCAGGGTACGAGAGTTTGTGTTTTCGGGGAAAAGAGAGGCGGCGGGCTCGGGCGATTTATAGGGGTGGTCGACTTGGTCGGTAAGGCAAGAGGGAGGCGTGGAGGAGGCGGAGACGGTCACCGAATCGAAGCAGAGTCCTGCTCTTCTGCGACTGGAGGTGGAAGACGGCTGACATCTGGTCCCGTGGTTTCAGTGAGAGAAAGGGAGAGGGAGGCGGCTTTGCAGCTTGTCTCCGGTTGGGCCATGCGGTGGGCTCGGCCCAAGGCGAGGAGGAAGGAGTGGGAGCCGGTTGGGCTGCCCGGGAGGGGGAAGATGGCCGGTTTGGGCCATCGGGCCAGATAGGGAGAAGGGTGAGGGAAGAGAGGGAAAAGCCTTTTCATTTTTGGTTTTGGATTTTCAAATGTATTTTCAAATCCAATTTGAAACCTTCTCAAACTTTTGATTTGAAACTTTGAGAGATTAAATAGGTTTTGAAATCTTGAACTTTTCCAAACTTTTTGAAAAAAACAAGAAGTCTTTATTTTCAAAAACCCTTTATAGAAAATTTGTTTTTAAATCATTTCTAATCCATTTTGAACACAATTTGAATTTTAACCAAAACCACACATCACAAAAACTCAAATGCTTCAACATGAATGCACAACCATGTTTCTAAACCCTAGGATAAATTTTAATTTATAGAAAAGTTTTTATTTCCCTATATTTTATGAGCACCAAAAATTCATAATTAAATCATATTAATTCTAATTTAAGAAATGCAAATTTCAGGGTGTGACATCATCATAAAGATCATCACAAACATTTTGATCATCCGGAGGATTCTCTGTCTCTGGCTGCTCAACAAAGTCTGAGTCAGGATCTCTATGTCTTGCATCATCTCTGGCTGCTGAACTGGCTCATGAGAACATCCTTGATTATTGACTTCCCCATGTGCTGCTCCGGATCAGCCATGGAGGCAGACGACAGCGGAGCGCTCATCGATGATGATGGCTGATGAGAGGGGTTATTGGAGAAGCCGGGCACTTGCTCATAACCCTCTAGGTTTTGCACTGATGAGCCAGGCTGGTCAAAGGAAATACTATAGTTGTTGTCAATAAGGGGAGGCAAAGTTGTGGCTGCATCAATACTGAACCTGCTACTCTCTGTGGGTGGCTTTGCAATTGTTGCCCTACTCTTGTAGAAAACTCTACACAAGACCCAGTCCTCCTGTGAATTATTATTTATAAAATAAAAAAATCAGATGAGGATTAGGCAATCGATAGTATAATAATTAAATGTTGCACATGTATTATATATATATGTTGTGAAGAAGTCATAAAAAGCATATATTTATTTTTAAGGAAGAGTATGTTATTGTTATAAAATGAATGGAAATTTAATGGGAGATATGAATGCCTAGAGAGAACCTGCTGCTCATGATAGTGACAGGTCATTGAGTAGTAAAGAAAGTTTCAAGTACAAAATATAAAGTGAAGCTCTTAATTAGCATCAATGCAATACTATGACCATTAGTTCTTTTAACAGTGAACCATATATGTGACTGATTCTCGTTAGAGGTCAAGGTAGTGCTATGTCTGATTGACCGCCTCAATAAGCTAAATGGTGGACCTGCAACTACACATGGTGGATAGACGACAACCTTAGAAAGGGATAGATGAGAGGAGTATATAATGGTAAAACCTAACAAGTATTGTGTATTAATTGATGGCTCCTCTCTCATGATTGGGTGCATGTACAACAAATACTGCTAGGCTTAGAAATTAGGCTTTAGATAAACATTGTGGTCTAGAGTAATTATTGTTGGCATGTTTCGATGATAGGCAATCATGAACTACCAAAACAAATCGATTAGCTAGCTATGTACCATTGAGATTAGCCTAGGGTCCTTTGGAACAAGTATGATAGGCTTTTCTCTCTGGCCCTATGCACCCATCGATACTCTATGGCTTGCTCCCCCTTGCCACCATGGTGCCACGTACTACACACGCGGTTCCACCAACTTGGTATCATCAATAGACGTGACAGAGAAATTCCATACGAGAAACCTACATAACAAGTCATATGATATGGATCCAATATCACATCGTTATCTTAGGATGGGATCTATCTAGTATCCCCAACCCCTTCCACCAACTAGGAAGGGGTACCTAAAATAATTTCATTCTTGTCTCATGATGATCCTCAAGTCAATGTATACGAATCTTCAGTGAATGTGGTAGTTATGAGTTTTGCTTGCTATTAGAATTGCTTGCTTTGAGTTGCTTGCTTTGTCATATAATATGGTTCCTTTTCTCAAAATACAACTATCCCAAGTATTGACTGTAGATAGCTATTAATGGTAGCACCTGTTGTGTTCGTGTGTTTGTATATATGTTCATTTATATTACCAATGATTCACTAACTCAAGTTCTATTTTCACCAGACCAACTTCTATAAGTCATAATTAAGTCTCGCCATATCATATTGCACGTCTTTGAGTTGGCCAAGAAGCCACTAAGTCAAGTTGTCGCTCCCCTAGATGACTCGTCAGAGTCACAATCCAAATTGGATCATACGATGGCCACTTAGTCACTAGAACAAAGTAAGGCCACTTAGTCACTAGAACAAAGTAACGTCTACTCAGGAAACAATTGATCACTAGCTAGATAGACAATCGACCGAGGGGAGCGACAACTTGACAACTAATGATTCACTAAGCTACAACTTGACCTAGTCTTTGGGATGACAACTTAGATGACAACTTGACCTAGTCTTTGGGATGGCAAGGGTCTGTATAGGAGGGATATTATTGGCCTAGCCTGTGTTGTAGGCAGTGGTGTTGTAGTATCTCTCTAGTGGAAGTTTGTGCATGACGAGATTTTGATATACTATATATTATTATATTTTTTGAGAAATGTTATAATATTATTCTGTGGCCTATTAGAATAAGAAGAATGAGGCCTATATATAAAATAAATTTTCAATGGCATGATGGTTACACATACTCCATGTGATATATTGAATATTTGGGCCTAAAAGATATATTGTGAGTTGCCTAATAATCAATTAGCATAAAAGTTTGGCAAATCCAACACCCAATCACAGACAGACACACAAAACTTATTCTGTCATGTATCTTTGGCTAATGTTGTGTTACACAGGACCTTGAGTTGTCAACCACGGAAGTCTGCGCGGAAGAGATTAGAACACAGATCGCCGATTTCATTCTGGAGTGGATTGTGGAGCCAAATGGCCAGTTCCATTCTCCTCTGGCTGCTAATGAACAATATGATGATGAATAATCGTGGAGCCACTGGAAGCATGCAAGTTGTCCCACCTGCGCTGCCTGAGACCCGCCATGCATGCATTGGAATTGTATGCAGTGAGTTATTTCTGGAGCTAAATACGTTTGAAACTTGAACATGAATTGATCTGTGTCGTGTTAAATCAGTGTAGACCGTTTGTGGATTGTATGTGTATCGAATCAGTGTGGACTAGTTTGTGGATTTTATGTGTCAAATCAGTGTGGTCTAAATTTGTGTTTATGGAGCAACTTTGAGTAATTAAACTTGATCTGTGATGCATTTGTGTAATGAGATGCTGATCCACTAGTGCTGAGAGATTAGCCTGTAATTCCTCGTTACTACAGACGCTTGGGAGACTAGCGTCAGTAGGTAAATTATTACCACCGACGCGTGTTCCAACAAAGCGTCGCTACAAGAATAATAATACAGACGTGCGTTTTCCAAGCGAGTCGGTGTTAGCAGCTTATTACAGACGTGGTTTTCCTAGCGCGTCGGTCTTAGCAGCTTATTATAGACGAGAACCGTTGATCACAGACGGTTGTTTTGCAACACTCGTCTGTAATAGGTATATATCACAGACACGCAGAACGCGTCTGTAATTTACCATTATCACAAACGTCTTACGACAGACGCGGAGGAGCGTGTCTGTGTATCACCTTAACGCGCGTCTGTAATATGCGTTTTAAACAGCTTCTTTCATGATGAAAAGTAGCATTCGGCTTCACACATCTCCTCACTAGGTAATTAGATTAAACTTATTACAAGGTTCCGAACACATAAATATATACCACACAGTTCTCCGACACATTTAATTAAAAATCAAGCTTAAAAGTAAAAGGATCATCTATAGTAGGCAAAGAAGGACATGGCTGCTTAATGGAGGAGTCCATTCTTTCATTACTTGAATGCAATTGTGTGGATAAGTTAGGGTAATGTATGATGCACCTGGTGCCCTAGTTTTAATGGCCTGGGCCGGGTTAGGTAAAATGACCGTCACTATAGGCTTGATTTACAGAGGTGCTCCTTTTAAAATGACCACCTCTGTAAATTAATTTACTAATGTGGTTGTTCTGCAAACGGGTTGTCTTTTTCTAAAATTCATTTACTATTTTAGAAGATACAAATATTTTTTTGACTACTTCTGTAAATAAAAATTCTTCTATTTTAAGACATAAATTTTCAAATAAAAATTATAAAACTATAGATGGGAACATGCCATATACCCAAGTTGTAATCTTAAATGTAGATCTAAAACTTTACAGATGAAATGATTTCTATTTGAAATTCTTTAGTGGTCTAAATATTCAACATAAGATTTCTAGACGTCATTATAAAGGTATAGTGACTCACGGGTTTGAATCCTAGGAAAAACACTTGGCAAAGTATATTTTTTTAAAAATAATGTTTGTCAAGTGCCTTGAGCAAAAACACTCGGCAAAATAACGGCTAACAACAAGCGGCGTAACAGCCGATAAAATTTTGCCGAGTGCCTTACCCAGTACTTGGCAAAATATATTATTATTTTGCCAAGTGCCCGAGAAAAAGCACTCGGCAAATTGTCTTTGCCGTGAAATATGTTGTCGAGCAAACTTTCTCGAGTGCATTGCTTAAAAACACTCGGCAAAGTCTTTGCCGAGTGTTTGTAGGCTCTTTGCCGAGTGTAAAAACACTCGGCAAAGTGTCCTGCAGTAGTGAAGTGTATACACACGTACGTATTGGCATATTATTTTTTTTTGTGTGATTTGTGACTTGTGTGACCACAATGCCTAGGTGGTAGGGAGCCTTGGCCTGAGATTTAAAAATGTTTTTCTATTCTTATGGTCATGTTTTTATGTTTTGAAAATCATTTACAGAGTCATCATAAGGCATCTGTCTCTACCATTTATAGAGACGAAGACGATTATTACCTCTGCTAATCGATTTATAGAGGCGCTTTGGCTGATCGACTCTGCAAATGCCCCATTAAGAGATCGAGACCTGCTAATTGATTTATAGAGGCACTTTGGTTGATCGACTCTGCAAATGCCCCATAAAGCCATAAATAGAAAATAGCTGCTACTAAAATACGGAGTACATTTTGTAGCTTTTCCTGGTAGCTTATGTAGACAGGGAAAGACCAGAAGATTATTAGGAGTAAATTTATCAGCACCCAGTAGTGCTTGATACTAGGTGGTAGGTGTCACACCCTGAAATTTGTGTTTCTTAAATTAGATCTAAAATGATTTATTTATGAATTTTTGTGCTCATAAAATATAAGGAAATAAAAATTTTCTTTAAATTAAAATTTATCTAGGGTTTTAGAAACATGTTTGAACATTCATGCTGGTGCATATTATAATTTTGTGATGTTTGGTTTTGCTCAAAACTTGTTTGAATTCAAATGGGTTTCAAATTTGCTTGCGAAATCAGCTTCTGAAAAATGGAAAACTAATTCTTCTCCTCTCACTCTTTTTCTCCTCTTTTCGGCCCGAGAAAGCCCAGCTGGTCGGATCCCTTGCTTTTTCCCGCCGGCCTGCCTCCTCTTTCCATTTGTGGTCGCCGGCCCGAGGCCTCTCCCCAACGGCCCGCTTCCCTCCCCTCTCCTCGCCCGTGTGGGCCGCCGCCCCGGCCCAGCTTGACGCCTGCGCGCAGCGCGCCGCCGCTCCTCCCCCGCACCCGCTGACACTGCGTCCCCGCCTGTCAGCGCTCTCCCCACCTGCTCTCAGTCACTGACACCGCACCCCCCCTTGTCAGCTCCCTCTCCCCCATCTCGCAGCCAAACCAGACTCGAGTCCGCATCGATGCCGACCGTGGCACGCGTCCTCGCTTGCCTAATCGACCGAGCCAACCCCCTTATAAGGTTCCCAAGAACCCGCCGTCTCTCCTCTCGCGAAAAGCCCTCGCTCTCGTGCCTTATACTACCCTAGTCGAGAGCTCCACGAAACCCTAACAGCCGCCGCCACCTCGTCGCGAATTCCACCGGCTACGAAGCTTCACCGACGACCTATTCCCATCTGGTAAGACCGCCTTGAGCTTCTCTCCCGATTGAACCCGTCCCCAAGCTCTCTACCGCTCTCTAGCTCGAATCCGAGCAGCGCCGCCCGTCTCCGGCGATGGCGCCGCCGCGTCCGCTCCAACTCCCGCGGAAGCGCCGCCCGCCCTTCACCCATCTAATCTGCGCTGTTGAAATCGAATCCAACGATCTAAAGATCCCGATACCCTTTCGGCCTGCTATTTTGCAAAAGAGACCTTACAACTTTCTATGTGTAAACCCGCGCTCCATCTCACACTATTCTGAGTCTGCGGAAACTTTCAATCTAGCCCCTGCGTTTTCTTCTAAACGAGGCGCAGTCCAGCCGGAATTCCGATTTGTTTTATTTATTTAAATCTGCGAAAATCAAGTTCGAGTTATTTACAAAACTGCCACCAGATTGAAAAGCTTATAACTTCTTCGTTTAAACTCCGATTTGGTCCGTTCAACTTGCGTTAGATTCATTTTGAAAAGTTCTTTCAAACTATATTACTTCCAATACTGTTTTCTATAATTAAAAATTTGAGTTAAATCTAATCTAGTAATTAGTGTCTCTAGTTTTGCTTAGTTCATATGTTTTTCGTTAAAACTCCGATTAGAGTGATTTTCGTGTCTCTGTGATCGTAGCGAGCCGTAGATCAGTTTTCAAAACTTTTCATCTTGTTTTATTATGATTGGTGTACTATTCTAATTATAGGCTATGTTTGCTTTGCATGATTGCCTTTGAATGTCTGCGTAGTGTCCTATGATCGTATGTCCAGTCGGTGAGTTTTTTGTTGGTGATCAAGAAGAAGTTCGTGATCAAGAGATCGTGATCAAGAGTCAACCTTTGAAAGTCTACGAGTCAACAGAAGAAGGATCTTGAGTTTAAGGCAAGTATAGCATGGGACCATCCTTGTTACCTATTCATCGTAATCACTTAATTCATATTGCATGTGTCTAATTTTGAATGCCATTAAGGATTACCTAGTCCTTGTTATCTATTACCTTGTCACCGTGGGATGTTTTGCATTTGGGTAGTATATTGCTAGTGCTCAACTTAAACCAACACGATCCGATTACTGATTACTGATTCATGATTAATTGACTAATGTTTATGACATATACAAAGATGAATAAACTTGCCTATCTGTCAGCAAAAGCTGGGACATACAGTGCAACCATGAGGGTTATATGGCTCTGACCTTAGCTCAGTATAAGGACCTTTTCTAGCTTGTTAGTGGTTACCCGAAAGGGCGCATAACGCGCTTGCCGAGACGGGTATAGTGCGGCTTCTGTCCACGTGTGTATAGGCTGCGTGTTATTGTGCCACCTGGAAGGAGGGCTCTACATCCCCTTGCCTTAAGACCTAGCGGCCCTAACTTGTTAGACGAACCTTTGAAAGGCTGCGCAGTGAACCCTGCCGTGCACCTTAGAAGTGTAATGTGGGCCTTGCAAACCCCGGCATATGGGAATCACGACTCATCGGGTAAAGTGTACAACCTCTACAGAGTGTAAAACTGATATATCAGCCGTGCTCACGGTTACGAGTGGCCCGGAAAACTCACAGAAAAGCTGGTTAAATGGTTAAATGGTTAACTAATGTTTAATACTGGTTTATGAGAATGTTATCATGATGATGGAATTAATGTGATCATATGGTTTAATTGGGGTAAGCATAACATACGTTTACTTAATGCTAAAATTATGCCAACTAAAAGCTAATGCAGTTAAACAAGTGTTAGATTTTTGAGCCTCATGAACCCCATGTTATATTTGTTAAGTACGAGATGTACTTATGCTTGTTTTACTTTTCAATACTTTGGAAAAATCCCGGATGGGTACCAGACTGCAAGAGCTGGAAAAGTTAGGCTTGTGGTCAAGCAGTCAGTTGTCCCTGTGAAGTTGGTGTCTCCATCTGAAGATCGGAGTGTCTTTCCGCTGTCTGCTCTTTAAGGTTATGTTCTTTTGTTTTATATACGTTATATATGTGCATTGTCTTTTGATATTACCCTTTATTTGTGGCTATATGTGAGATTTGACTTCCTGGGCTCACATATGGTGTATACCTGGTTTTGTTCTTAAAACCGGGTGTGACAAAGTGGTATCGGAGCAATGCTGACTGTAGGACGCAAGCCTAGTTAGAAACTGGTCGTTTTAAAGTTTTGAAAATTGCTATAGAACCCTTGTTCTATCAACCTTGATATTTTTCTCCCTATTGTATTTTCCACCCTTGTTATTTATCTCCTCCTTGTTGCTCAAATTTTAAATGTTGCTCTCACCTTCACTCCTTGGTTTGAATCACTTTTGAAAAACTTTCCTCTGTCTAAGTAGATGGATCGTTGACCAAGCTATGTCGTCTCTAACCACAGTTGACAAAGAGAAGTTGATCGCTACGCAAAGTCAAGACCTGGGAAGAATGACACAACAGCAAGACGCAACACACGGACCAACCAACATGGAAGGAAGCCATAAAGAACAGTTACAAGGTGATAAAGTGGAGCAAGATTACATTTACGGAAAATTGATGCATGTGGATATGACCTCTATTCATGGAGCAAAGAAAGTTGTATATGGCATGATCCCAGTCAACTCAGTAACTGCCATGGTTCTTTTTGACCCTAGTGCCTCGCACTCGTTCATCTCTGCCAAGTTTGTAGCTCGCCTAAAGATAAGGGAATGGCCAACAAAGAAGCTCATAGTAGTTCGCACACCAACTGGAGAAATTGAGACAAACCATGAATGCCGAGATGTTAGAGTCTAGATAAAGGAGAGTGAGTTCATAGTGAAGCCGAATGTTTTGGAACTCTCAGGAATCGATGTTATCCTTGGACAGGGATGGTTAAAGAGTCGTAAAAGTGAGGTTAATTATTCCTGACGTTTGGTGTTTTTAAGAACACCATCAGGCGAAAGGATTGAATATCGAGGTATGCCTTTAACACCCAATGAATATGAAGCAAGTCTATTGGGAGAAAGCAGTAGTAAGATGCAAGAGGTTCAGGATCGATGTCTATGTTGCAAGCATTATGGGAATTCTTGTCTTCAAGAGAAGTCAACCAAGGATGAGGTCAAAGCGAACCCAAGTGGTGAAGTCAAGGAAGATAAGAAAAGGAAAGCAAATTCATTCGAGCCACCGTTGATACATCACCAACAATTGAGTTCTACCCCAGTATCACATCCAGTTTCAACTCCTGTTTAGACCAGCCTAGATCAGCAGCATTTAGAAGCTCCTCCAATTAAGAACTTTCCACATGAGGTTTGCATAGATGGATGGACAATCACCTACAAAGAATTCCAACCACGGAAGCGAGTTAAGAAGCAGAATAAACTGGTAACAGTCAATCCTCCGAGTCAGCAAGATGGTAGCACCTCAAACAACACTTCTACCGCAGCAGATCCAGCCAAAGGAAGATGTTATCATTGCCAACAGGAAGGACATTACGTCAGATCTTGCCCCAAAAAGGTCAACAACTGACTCAAGAAAGTAGCCTCAGCCCAGTCACTACAGACTAGCCACCAACAAGTGATGTCAGTGCCTTATGCAAAGGAAGTCCCTGATAGCAGTTGACAAATAAAGAGTGTACAAGAAAAGCTACCCTTGATGTTCTTGCATATGTATCGTGTTCTAGTAGTTCTTGAGCCCTTACGTAATGAAACGTTAGTAACGAAGTTAAGTCAAGTCCTTGGCCCATGTGTGGCTTGTGAACCTGTGATGTTTGTTGTTTGTCCTTATGATAATGTTTGTTTTGCATCTTTGTAATGAGTGCAATGATTTTGTGGGTTTCCCCACAATTTCATTTAGGTTTAGTTCATAGGCTTAAGGTTCATGCATAGAAGGTTGGGCTTCTGTTTCTTCTGTTCCCTCTATCCTATTCTACCGGAGCAGTCTGTCTTTATCAGCTTATATCTCTGTTTATAGATGCTCAAAAATCATGGAACAATTCTGGACACAAGTAGACTTCATGATCTTTCTCTGAGCACAAGAACCACCCTGATAGCTGTTATGGTTTTGGAGTTATGAAATTCACAAGTTGATACATCCGTGCTGTCTGGAATCTGGAATAGTTTCTGTTGTCTGCTGTTTTTGACGACCTTAACTACAGAATCTGGAAAAGTGTTCTACATGAAAATTGTAGAGGATTTAGTAAGCTTTCCAGAAAGGTAAACTGCAACTTGATTGGATAAGTAGAGCTCGAGTTATGGCTGTTTTACTGCACTGCTGTTTGCTACTCGCGAGAAATTTCAGAATTCTTGTTCTTACCTTTACATATGAGTTTCTCTGGGATATCAGAAGTTGGTTATGCCTATCAACATGCTGGAAATAATATGCAAGCTACCCTTATATGTTCTTTAGTTTGTCCTTTCTTAAGGGGGGTAGTGTTTTGATCAACAGATGTTGAAGTTGTGAGTTGTCTCTCATGGTACTTCATGAGTATGATCATCTATCCTTGCTCATGTTGTTTTTGTTGGTCACCTGATGACAAGAAATGTGGCACCCCATGAATCAGAAATCCCTATATACCACCTCTCACTGATGACTATGAGTACAATGAAGCCCAGCACTATCAAAACAACAATGTTGAAGTTCGAGTTGGGAGTGATCCGAGTCAGAATCCACAAAAATGAAAGCGAAAAAGGAAAGCCAAAAAGAAGCTTACTGAAGCAAGTAGAGCACAATGCAATTATGTCAATGGAAGGTTGAGTAATATGGATACGGATAACATTCAAGGAGCTACAAAAATGGTTGGTGGTTACATTCAAGCGAGCCCAACACAAGCTTTTGCTCTATTTGATCCCAGTGCTTCGCACTCTTTCATCTCCGCCGAATGGTTAGAGAGGAACAAGATGGCGAAGGATCCAACAAAGAGGCCCTTGATAGTTCATACCCCAGTTAGAGAAATACAGGCAGATCAGATATGCCCGAACATCAGTCTCGTCATAAACAAGGAAAACTTTACCGTAACCTTCATTGTTTTGGAGTCACTCGATATTCCCATGGTTTTTGGTAATGGATGGTTGTGTGCGCACAAAGGAATAATTCATGGTACTCAATGCATAATGTTTCCAACTGCACCGTTAGGAAAAAGAATAGAGTATCGCGGTTGTCAACTTTAATCTGAGAAAGCTGATGACTTGTACAATGGAATGCAAGCTAAGGATGCTATCATGGATAATGATGAGTATATAGATAAGAATACAGATGGGCAAACATCTTCAGTGGAAGTCGATATAACAGACCATCTGGCAAATACAGGATATCCGGTCAAGATTCTAGAAACAGTTTGGAAAACTTTTAATGGAAGAATGTTTAAAGTATGTAAGGTTCAATGGAGTAACCTATGTGAAGAAGAAGCAATGTGGGAAACCGAGGAACGACTGCAGATCAAGTTTCCATATCTCTTTGAGTCATAAGCCAATCAAGTTAGCGATCATGACAAGTTTGGGATAATCAGGTGTAATAATCTTTTTATGGAATCTTTATTCACAAGTTATGATCATGGAATATTAGTGGTTTGATAAGCTTGGTATACAAGTGTGAAGTGAAAGTGTTATCAAGATCTTTTCTCGTTTCTCTCCTGTGCTTTAAGTCTCCTCCGAATCTCAGGACAAGATTCTCTTAAGGGGGGTAGATTTGTCACACCCTAAAATTTGTGTTTCTTAAATTAGATCTAAAATGATTTATTTATGAATTTTTGTGCTCATAAAATATAAGGAAATAAAAATTTTCTTTAAATTAAAATTTATCTAGGGTATTAGAAACATGTTTGAACATTCATGCTGGTGCATATTATAATTTTGTGATGTTTGGTTTTGCTCAAAACTTGTTTGAATTCAAATGGGTTTCAAATTTGCTTGCGAAATCAGCTTCTGAAAAATGGAAAACTAATTCTTCTCCTCTCACTCTTTTTCTCCTCTTTTCGGCCCGAGAAAGCCCAGCTGGCCGGATCCCTTGCTTTTTCCCGCCGGCCTGCCTCCTCTTTCCATTTCTGGTCGCCGGCCCGAGGCCTCTCCCCGACGGCCCGCTTCCCTCCCCTCTCCTCGCCCGTGTGGGCCGCCGCCCCGGCCCAGCTTGACGCCTGCGCGCAGCGCGCCGCCGCTCCTCCCCCGCACCCGCTGACACTGCGTCCCCGCCTGTCAGCGCTCTCCCCACCTGCTCTCAGTCACTGACACCGCACCCCCCCTTGTCAGCTCCCTCTCCCCCATCTCGCAGCCAAATCGGACTCGAGTCCGCATCGATGCCGACCGTGGCACGCGTCCTCGCTTGCCTAATCGACTGAGCCAACCCCCTTATAAGGTTCCCAAGAACCCGCCGCCTCTCCTCTCGCGAAAAGCCCTCGCTCTCATGCCTTATACTACCCTAGTCGAGAGCTCTGCGAAACCCTAACAGCCGCCGCCACCTCGTCGCGAATTCCGCCGGCTACGAAGCTTCACCGACGACCTATTCCCATCTGGTAAGACCGCCTTGAGCTTCTCCCCCGATTGAACCCGTCCCCAATGAAATGACCTGATTTTCCACGAAGGGAAAATCCACAGAGTCAAGTGTAATAAAACTCTTTCGAGTCAAATTACCCGATAATCCAGTCAAATATCATAATCCACACTTCGAATAGTACTTAAAACGATATTACTCTTATTACATCGCCAACAGGCGAAAAGAAAATTTTAGATAAACATCATCCGGAACAGCTTGAAGTAGACGAAGAAGCGCGATCGAACTCCAACTTGAGCGTAGAAGCGAAAACCCCCTACTCATCGTACTCCACGGAGTGGTACTCCTCCTCGGAACCTGAAACCTCAATTTTCAGTACGATTTGTACTGGCCACACTTTCCCATCCTAAATGTTTTATATGTGGTAGTGGATGCAACAGGTAAATGAAATTCAAACCTATCAGGCTGGGTTTTCCTATGCATATCAGTATAATAATTATGTATGTTTATCATGTTCCACCATTTAAACTTATCACCGTATCCATCACCAATACACCATTCCCACACACACACATACTCTCGCTCAGTCGACAGAGGCCAGCTCCCTCCCAGCCTTTGTCTCAACGGCCCGCAGTCTCACCTGACTCACGGCCGGCACACTCTTACCAGAGGGAGAAAAGAGAAGCTCTCACTAGTCGGAAACAAGTCAGGGAAAAGGTCCGCAACCAACAAGTTGGCTAACGTATCGATCGATCAACCATACACTCTGCAGAGGTTCTACAATATCCACAAGATCGCCATCATCAGCACCCCGGATGTGCCTAGGCGGATACCGGCCGCTTGCCAGCCTAGAGTAATGCCACCCTACCACTCAGCCCTGGATTCATCCCAAGTATGTCTGGGATGGCTAAGTCTGTGAAGTCACGTTCCCTCTCCCGAAGTGGGGGCCATGATCGTCTCGGAAAGGTGTGGGACTCTGATACCCGTACTTTCCTCGCACTCTCTCGCCTAGCAGTAGTGGCATTACCCTACCAGGTAGTCCGACCGTCCCCGTCCATAAGGAGCGAGTGGCATGTAAAGGTATTCCCCGTGGTCAGGTCCCCGTTCCACCTAGGATGACTAAGCCGGAATGTCTCCTCAGAGGTTTTCATTATATGTGCCACCACAGCACGCTCCTGATCTGGGCTCCACCAGCGGCTCACACCCAGATCCACCTCATGTCACCATTTAACCCGCCACAGGTTTCACACCACAGGGGCATCCAGATATGCCCCACGGCAAGACTCGCACCAGGCTCGTCATATATTCCGGCTTGGTCGACACAACCCTCACCACCATACTCACCCAAAACACACGCAGCACACTCCCCGATATACACCGTATAACATTATGCACCGGTTTTCACCGTAGCTCAAATAAATATAATCAAGATAGTATTTACAGCGCGTGTGTCTATCCTATCAGCTGGGTAGCAGGGGATAGGTTGCGTCAAGGTATGGGCTTACAAGCAATCTATCATGCAAGTCCTATACTGAGCATCAGTAAATTAGAAATGTAATTTAACATGCGTAATGGGATCTACGAGGTTGGATGGGCTGTGGCACCTTGAGATTGATCGTCGTCTTGTTCCTCCTCGTAGTCGTGGTCCTCCTTGTCAGACGTCCCTTCCGGCTCTGAAAACGTACGAATACGGTCGCATTAGCGACATCTATAGAATAGCACAAAGAACGAATGAAAATTCAAAAGATCCAAATGCACTCAATCATGGTACCATTAGGTAGATCTCGATTTTAGATGAATTTAGCAACTTGAACCACTATTTTTGGAGTCCGTATGAATTAGTTATGAATTTCCGAAGTTTATACTATTTTCTGAAAATAACAAACGGCCGATTTAACCAGGTGATGACACGTGTCCAAAACTGATTGGCTGGTGCGTCTGTACAGTATGACAGGTGGGTCCGCAGTCAGCGTTGACTCGGTCAACGGGTGATGACGTCAGCATAACGTCATGATGACGTCATCGCAGGGTTCGGAGTGGGCCTGGCGGGCCGGGCTTGGGCCGAACTTGGGCCGGACCGGGCCGCCACGTGTCGAGTACACAAAGCGCCACGTGTTGGGCTTTGGGTCAGGCTGGGCCGAGCCTGCTCACGGAACGTAAGCCTCGAGGGCGTCGAGGCCCACCCTCGAATAAGTCGAGGCCTCCCTCGGATGTTGACGCCGAGAACTCTACCCTCGAGCCTCGGACGAAACGGTGTTTTGTTCCGAGGTCTCCTTCAACCTCGAGCCTCGGGCGAGACGGACATTTGCTTCGAGGCCTCCTTCAGCCTCGAGCCTCGGACGAGACGGACAACTGCTTCGAAGCCTTCTACAGCCTCGAAGCCTCGGGCGAGACGGACAACTGCTTCGAGGCCTCCTTCAGCCTCGAAGCCTCGGGCGAGACGGACAACTGCTTCGAGGCCTCCTTCAGCCTCGAAGCCTCGGGCGAGACGGACTTTGGCTCCGAGGCCTCCTTCAGCCTCGAGCCTCGGCGTTCTCTCCCCTTTCTCCTCTGTTTTGTTACGGCGGCGCCCCGCTAACGACGAGCCCGCGCCGGTGCTCAACTTCTCCTCTTCGGACTCGACTCTGTGCTCCAGCGTAACCGTGTTCCTACGGCGATTCGATCCAAACCACCAATTGCCCGATCCAGTGCTCCTAGCGGCCGGCGTAGAGGGTCTGGCGGCGGAGCCACGGCGGTGCTTTGCCGTGGAACGGCTCTGCACACTCCCAACCAAATTCGTGCATACACGCTCTTTCCTATCTCCTCTACTGCTCCCCAAATCGTACGGATGGCTAGCTTCATCTACCGTGGGCCGTAGCATCGGAGCATCAGTTCGCCATGGCGGGTCAGGCCGTGGCGTCGCGCGGTACCGCGGTTCAGCGCGCACAAGGTCTCTACGCCAAGCGTCTGGGCTCACACCGATGTGCCAGTGTGTATTTGTGTGCTCGATACCGAGACCGTAGTGACCTTGGCCTACACGCTCCGGTACGGAGCGCCATGGCCGCCATGAGTTCGGGGTTAGCAAGGGCGTGGCGGCTGCTCACCGTGGTGTCGACGAAGACAGGGTGGCGGTGCAGGACGATTCGATGCAGTGACGCTCCGGTAGCAGTGCCGTGCAGCGCCTGGGTCGATGGTGTTCGCTCGCGGTGCCTTCCTTCCAGCGCCGGCGATCCTTGCGACGGCGCCCCGGTTCCACCCGCCTCCGCCTCCGGCTCTCCTCCTTCTTCTGCCCTCAACTCTCTCTTTTGGCGATGTGGTGAAGTGGTTGCGCCGCAGCGTGGCGACGCTTGCTGCCAATCCAGTGCTTCGGCGAGGCTCTGCTTATATGGGCGCAGGGGCCGTCGCGGTGGATGGCGGATCGGCTACGCGGCTTGATCCGAGGGTCGTGAGGCACTCCGATTCCACACGACTCCAATTCAGTTGCAGGGGGCAAGATTCCCTAGTTTGTTAGGGGTTCGTTAGCCGTGGTCGGCCGAGGTGGCACGGTGGGGTCGCTGCCGTTGTCGTGCTCTGCCTTCCGGCTTGCGCAAGAAGAAGAACAGAGATGGTTCTTGCTGACGCGTGGGGTCGGGTTGTCGGGGTCTCAGCGCGAAGGCGAGCGGTCGCACGCGATGGCAGGGCCGCTCCGCGCGCGGTTGGGCTATCCGCGAGGCCGTGCAAGCGCGCGCGTTGCTCGGTTGGGCCGTGCTGTGCACGCGTGGTGACGCCGGGCCGCAAACGGCCGTGCAGCGGTTTTTCCCCCTGGCGGTCGGCTGGGCTGCGCAAGGGGTTTTGGCCCAGTTAGTTCGTTTACCATTCTCCATTTCTTTTCCTAATTAACTTAGTGCTAGTGTTGCTCCTTAATCCAAATATTGATCTTAGGTCATGGGTTTGTTGAGTAACATGCTTTGCAAAGTTTATATATATATGTATTGATGCATTTCACACAAGAAATCCAAGAAGAGCCAAATCACATATGCTTACTAATAGGTTATTTAGTTACACTCTATGCACCTTACCTAATGGTCAAGTATGAATGTTAATGCATATGCTTAAGTAAGTTGTCACACTCATCATGTAAGGTAAAAGAAAAGAAAAATTTTATAGTTGTGAATTTTGGTGTAGGAATTTGTGGGTTGTTACAGTCCTCCCCCCTTATTAGAATCTCGACCCCGAGATTAAACCAAAACGTACCCGGTGAATAGGTAGGGGAATTGCATTCGGAGATCGGATTCTTTCTCCCATGTTGCTTCCCTTTCAGTGTGGTTACTCCACTGAACCTTGCACATCCCGATAGTCTTGCTTCGGGTCTCCTTGGTGTCCCATCCCAATATCTTGATTGGATGTTCTCTGTATTCGAGTGTATCTTGTATATCAAGTGCATTAGTGGGCACAACCTCTTCTGGTACTCGTAAACATTTACGTAGCTGAGATACGTGGAACACAGGATGTACCCCTATTAACTCTTTAGATAGGTCTAGTTTATATGCAAGCTTTCCAACCTTCTCAGTAATTTGGTATGGTCCCACGAATCTTGGGGCTAGCTTTCCTTTCTTATGAAATCTGACGGTGCCCCGAAGTGGGGATACTTTTAGGTAAACAAAATCTCCTACCTCAAATGCGAGGTCTCTTCGCCTTTTATCTGCATAACTCTTGTATCGAGTTTGTGCTATCTTTAGATTTTCTCGAACCTGATTCACCCCTTCCTCTGCTTCCTTAATTTTTGCGGGTCCAAAGAGTGATCTTTCTCCAGGGTTAGACCACATTAACGGAGTCTGGCATGGTCTTCCGTACAAGGCTTCAAATGGGGACATCTTGATGCTAGCTTGGTAGCTGTTGTTATATGCAAATTCTGCATGTGCTAAACATTTCTCCCAATCCTTACCATAATTTAACACACTGGCTCGGAGCATATCTTCCAGTATTTGATTTACTCTTTCTGTCTGCCCGTCGGTTTGTGGGTGGTAAGCTGTGCTGTAATCAAGTTTCGTCCCAATTGCCTTATGCAAGGATTTCCAGAATTGAGAAGTAAATTGCGGGCCTCGATCGGACACGATGCTTGATGGTGCCCCATGAAGTTTAAGGACATGCTCCACATACAGATCGGCTAGCTTGTCGGTATGGTGAGTGGCCTGAACAGGTATGAAGTGAGCAACTTTGGTTAACCGATCCACGATTACCCAAATAGCGTCGCTCCCTTTTTGTGTCCTTGGAAGTCCAACAATAAAATCCATGGTTATGCATTCCCATTTCCACTGAGGAATTTCTAGCGGTTTAAGTAATCCCGCAGGTCTTCCATGCTCTGCTTTAACCCTGCTGCACGTGTCACATTTTGCCACGTGCTCTGCTACAGAGGTTTTCATGCCTTTCCACCAGAAGTGTTTCTTCAAATCTTGGTACATTTTGGCTCCTCCAGGGTGAATATTATACTTAGAGTCATGTGCCTCAGTCAATATTTCATTACGAAGCTCCGGGTTATTGGGTACACATATTCGATCCTTGTACCAAAGAGTTCCTTGGTCATCTTCTCGGTGATCGGTGCGACACCCAAGCTTCATCAAGCTCCGGGTATGCTCCATTTCCTCACAATTCTCCTGAGCTTTGCGGATTCTATTTGTGAGGTTGTATTGGATCCGTAACTCATTCAGCATTCCATGCGGTAGGATCTCTAACTGGAAGTGATCAATTTCCTCCTTCAGTTCAGCTGGCACAGATTCCGCTATTAGGGTGTGACAATAACTCTTGCGACTGAGTGCATCTGCCACAACATTGGCCTTTCCTGGGTGATAGTGAATTTCTAGATCATAATCTTTAATAAGTTCGAGCCATCGGCGCTGCCTCATATTTAGGTCCTCTTGAGTAAAGAAATATTTCAGGCTCTTGTGATCGGTATAAATATCGCACTTGTTGCCTATCAAATAGTGCCTCCAAATCTTTAGTGCATGTACTACAGCTGCAAGTTCGAGATCATGAGTGGGATACCGCTGTTCGTGATCTTTTAGCTGTCGGGAGGCATAGGCTATAACCTTTCCATTCTGCATCAAAACGCATCCAAGTCCTTGACGGGAGGCGTCGCAATAGACTACGAAACTCTGATTGATGTCTGGCAGAGCTAACACAGGAGTGGTAGTGAGTCTCTTCTTTAGCTCAAGAAAACTATTCTCGCATTCATCTGACCATTCAAAGTTCTGTGTCTTTTTCAACAGATTGGTCATCGGGCGAGCGATCTTTGAGAAATTCTCAATGAATCGGCGATAATATCCCGCCAGTCCCAGAAAACTTCTGATTTCACCCACATTACGAGGTGATTCCCAATCTCTGATAGCTTCTATTTTCGTGGGATCAACAGCTACTCCTTCAGCTGATAGTACGTGTCCCAGAAATGTCACTTCTTCAAGCCAGAACTCACATTTGCTGAACTTAGCATAAAGCAGATTTTGTGCCAATCTCTCAAGTACAGTCCTCAAATGCAGCTCATGCTCTTCCGCTGTGGCTGAGTATATAAGAATGTCGTCAATGAATACTACGACAAACTTATCTAACTCCTCCATAAACACCTTATTCATCATGTTCATGAAATAAGCAGGTGCATTCGTGAGTCCAAATGGTACCACTGTGAATTCATACTGTCCATACCTCGTGACAAAAGCTGTTTTGGAAATATCAATTTCTCTGATCCTCATCTGGTGGTACCCTGATCGGAGATCAATCTTGGAAAAGTACTTAGCACCCCGCAACTGATCAAGCAGGTCATCAATCCTCGGCAACGGGTATTTGTTCTTGATAGTTACCGCATTCAGGCTCCTATAATCAACACACATCCTCATTGTGCCATCCTTCTTCCTCACAAACAGTACAGGGGAACCCCAAGGTGATGCACTAGGCCTGATATATCCCTTATCAGCAAGTTCCTTTAACTGTTTCTTTAATTCAGCCAATTCATCAACAGACATGCGATATGGTCTTTTGGCTATAGGCCCTGTTCCCGGCAATAAATTAATCACAAACTCCACTTCCCGTTCCGGAGGCATACCTGGTATTTCCTCCGGAAACACATCGGTATGATCTCTGACTACGGGCACATCATCTACTGTCAAAGGTTTGTCCTGGGGTTTGACCCTGGTTTTAAGGGCACACAGGAGGTTAGAGGTTTTCTCGGTTTGGGGTGTGCATCGTACGGCTTGGCCTGTTGGATGGGTTATTTGGATGTATCTGGGTGAGCAAGATATAATACTCCGGTGTTTGGTTAACCAGTCCATTCCTAAAATAACCTCTAAGCTGGTAGAAGGTAGTAGGGTTAGGTCGGCTGTGAAAACTAATCCCTCGATGGTTAATTTCACTCCCTTACATATATGGGTACTCTTTAGGTCTCCTAAGGGTGAGCTAGTTATGATTGGAAGTTGGCGTGGGCTGACCGGAATGCAATGCTCATGTGCAAACTTTGATGATATGTAAGAACATGTAGCTCCTGAATCGAAAAGAACTGATGCTCTAATGCCGTTAACCAAAAACATACCGTATACCACATCCGGGGCATCTTGGGCATCCTCAGCATTCAGGTGAGTAAGGCGACCACGGGAAGCAGATTCCCGGGGTTGAGGTTGAGCTCTTGGTGGTGCCTTTTGGGCTTTGGCATTTTCTGGGCAGTTGGCAATCTTGTGGCCAGGCTGTCCACACTTGAAACACGTCCAAGGCATACTACCGGTAGAAGTTGGTGTGGTTGCCTTCCAAGTAGATGCATTCTGCGAGGTGCGATTCTGAGCAGTATGGTCTTGTGACGTACGAAAGTTCCCTGAACGATCCTGAGTACGAGCCGGAGTACGGTCTTGGTATGAGCGAGAGTATTGGGCAGCATGTGAGCCTCCGCTCCTGCCGGATCCAGGGCGAGAGTAGCTGGTGACATGGGTCATTCGTGCCCTCTTGCGCTCAGGGTGACGAAAGGAACCATCTGCTTTGCGCTTTCTCTCTCTGAACTCTTCTCCAGCTTCATTCCGATCCTTTTCGATCTGGATGCTGCGATCTATGAGGTCGCGCAGAGTGTGACTCTTAACCCCTCCCATATTCACCTTGATGCGAGAACTGAGACCCTTGCGATAGTAGTACAACTTCTCTTCTTCGCTGGTCACTATAGAAAGTGGCGCAAAGCGAAGTAGGTTGGTGAAGCGGGTGGTGTACTCAGTAACCTTCTCATTCCCCATCTTAATGTTACGAAACTCTTCTGCCTTAGCTTGCATCACGCCTTCCGGAACGTGATAGTCAGTGAAAGCTTCCACGAACTCATCCCAAGTAATCCCAGCTGGATTCTCATGAGAGTCACTGAAACTGTCCCACCAAGCGCGGGCTGCACCAGTGAGCTGATGGGTAGCGGCTCCAACACACTCTTCATCGGACAGCATGGTGAGGTCGAGCTTCTTTTCCATCTCACGTAGCCAGTCGTTGGCAGCGAGTGGATCAGGATCGGTGCCATCATAGGTAGGTGGCCTGAGTTTGATGAATCCCTCAAGCTTCCTTTGGAAGTCATTGTATTGACCACCATTGCGACGATTTGCACCCTCAACGAGTGCAGCTAACAGCTGAGTCTGTTGAGCCATCACTTCAGCCAGACTTGGTGGTGCTAGCGGTGGTGGAGGCGGTGGTGCCGCGCCGATTGGTACGTGATCATCAGCGGGAACATGGTCATCTCCTACTGGTGGTGGCGTCTGCTCCATGTTGAATGGTACTCCACGTCTTCCTCCACGGCCACGGCCGTTCCCAGCCACGCGTCCTCGTCCACGGACTCGCCCAGCTCTTGCAGTGGGTTTAGGAGTCAGATCCCGTGGGTGGCTCAGACGTACTGAGCGGCGTAGCGACATCTGTGTCACAGAATAGATAGGATTTTAATACATAGATTCATTGTTTAGATATTGCTTTAGGTTTATTAAAGTCATTTCATCAATTTAAAGAAAACATTTATTCTATCCTGCACTCAATCAAAGAAGCGATAAAGATCCATAAGATGCAATAAAATCCGAACACTCATAACATGTTTGTCTTATTTAATAATTAACTTAATCGTACTACGCATCGTGGGTACAACTCGGGAATACATCTCATGGTGACACAAACTGGAACTTATCACATGACCACGCAGGGTCATCACTCACACCTACTCCTGCCCGTACACTGCTTCCGGGAAGCGACTGTCCTCAGCTTCGATGTCCTCGTTAGTCTTGTGGAGTCGAGCTACATACTTAAGTGCTTCGGCAAGCTCTTCAGTAGGCTTGGCTCCAGGTAGAACAGGGCAAGCGTCGAGGTTGAGTCGGGTGGGTACCAGCTCAAAATCCTCAGTCCTGGGTCGGATTTTGACGCGTTCTTCTTTGGGTAGTTTCTCCCAGATGCTCTTCATCTCCCTGAGTCGTTTTCTGTCTGACTTCTTCCAGGCATCCCGAGTTCGCTCGCATTTCTCTTGTAAGTACTCTGTGTTCTTGACATATTCTATCAGGTGGCCTTGGTTACGCAATGCTTTCACCTGCATCTCCTTGACTTCTTGTTCCAGGGCCTTCACCTTGTTTTGGAGCTTCAGAAACTCCATGCCTTGATTCTTCTTCCGGTTCCAACTCTGGTTCAATGCTTCGGTCCTTTCTTCTAGATTTCTTTGCAATTCCAGCACTCGACAGTCCAGATACCAGTTGTCGTTTCCCAAATCTGCAGCCTTGTATCGCAGATCTGCCACTTCCGCCTTGTGCCTTTCCTCTTGTCGCTCCAACTTGTCTTGTAGTTTTGCTATAGTAGCTCTTAGTTCCTCCTGAACGGATCTCTCAATCTTGGTCGCTTCCTGGCACTCCATCAGGTGGTTGCGAGCTGCAGTCTGTTTGAGCTCAAGGTGACTTGCATAGCTGTTCAGGTCATACAAATGGTAAGCTGTGGTGCGCAGGCAGGGATCGGCTTCGGCAAGTACAGTCTGGGTATAGGCATGCTCCTGCTCAACCTGAGTGAGGTGGGGGTGTAAGGCCTGGGGTAGTAACCGGAACTCTGTTTTCTTCAAGTGGTCTCTGTTGTCTCGTGTTACAACCTTGAGTGCTTGAAAGGACACTGCCTGCACGCACTCATCAATGGTCTCTCCAATCACCATCTCTGAGTAAGCTGGAACGGATGGCAGGGTTTGACTTGCGGGTATCTCCAGTCTAGCCACTATAGGTGCCCTGAGTCCGCCCTCGGGTGCTGGCTCTCCAGAGCAAGTATACAGAATTTGATCAACTGGGACTCCTAATGCCATAAGGATTTCACGCAGGGTAAGTGGAATTCCTGCGATCCCTTCGCCGTTGGAGACACACTTTGCAGTAAGGCTGAGCAAAGGTCCTAGCGGCGGATACACTGGGGTTGTCTCCATCTGCACGTATCAAAAGCTAAGGTTAGCAAGTCCATAGTAAGATAAGCCTTGCATTGAAAAAAATAAATGCAGGGTCGGTATATAACCGAAGGAGAGTGGCTTCCTGTTTCTAACGTCCATTTTCTAGGGTTTTCGTCCTAAGGTCAAGTATGGCTCTGATACCAACTGAAATGACCTGATTTTCCACGAAGGGAAAATCCACAGAGTCAAGTGTAATAAAACTCTTTCGAGTCAAATTACCCGATAATCCAGTCAAATATCATAATCCACACTTCGAATAGTACTTAAAACGATATTACTCTTATTACATCGCCAACAGGCGAAAAGAAAATTTTAGATAAACATCATCCGGAACAGCTTGAAGTAGACGAAGAAGCGCGATCGAACTCCAACTTGAGCGTAGAAGCGAAAACCCCCTACTCATCGTACTCCACGGAGTGGTACTCCTCCTCGGAACCTGAAACCTCAATTTTCAGTACGATTTGTACTGGCCACACTTTCCCATCCTAAATGTTTTATATGTGGTAGTGGATGCAACAGGTAAATGAAATTCAAACCTATCAGGCTGGGTTTTCCTATGCATATCAGTATAATAATTATGTATGTTTATCATGTTCCACCATTTAAACTTATCACCGTATCCATCACCAATACACCATTCCCACACACACACATACTCTCGCTCAGTCGACAGAGGCCAGCTCCCTCCCAGCCTTTGTCTCAACGGCCCGCAGTCTCACCTGACTCACGGCCGGCACACTCTTACCAGAGGGAGAAAAGAGAAGCTCTCACTAGTCGGAAACAAGTCAGGGAAAAGGTCCGCAACCAACAAGTTGGCTAACGTATCGATCGATCAACCATACACTCTGCAGAGGTTCTACAATATCCACAAGATCGCCATCATCAGCACCCCGGATGTGCCTAGGCGGATACCGGCCGCTTGCCAGCCTAGAGTAATGCCACCCTACCACTCAGCCCTGGATTCATCCCAAGTATGTCTGGGATGGCTAAGTCTGTGAAGTCACGTTCCCTCTCCCGAAGTGGGGGCCATGATCGTCTCGGAAAGGTGTGGGACTCTGATACCCGTACTTTCCTCGCACTCTCTCGCCTAGCAGTAGTGGCATTACCCTACCAGGTAGTCCGACCGTCCCCGTCCATAAGGAGCGAGTGGCATGTAAAGGTATTCCCCGTGGTCAGGTCCCCGTTCCACCTAGGATGACTAAGCCGGAATGTCTCCTCAGAGGTTTTCATTATATGTGCCACCACAGCACGCTCCTGATCTGGGCTCCACCAGCGGCTCACACCCAGATCCACCTCATGTCACCATTTAACCCGCCACAGGTTTCACACCACAGGGGCATCCAGATATGCCCCACGGCAAGACTCGCACCAGGCTCGTCATATATTCCGGCTTGGTCGACACAACCCTCACCACCATACTCACCCAAAACACACGCAGCACACTCCCCGATATACACCGTATAACATTATGCACCGGTTTTCACCGTAGCTCAAATAAATATAATCAAGATAGTATTTACAGCGCGTGTGTCTATCCTATCAGCTGGGTAGCAGGGGATAGGTTGCGTCAAGGTATGGGCTTACAAGCAATCTATCATGCAAGTCCTATACTGAGCATCAGTAAATTAGAAATGTAATTTAACATGCGTAATGGGATCTACGAGGTTGGATGGGCTGTGGCACCTTGAGATTGATCGTCGTCTTGTTCCTCCTCGTAGTCGTGGTCCTCCTTGTCAGACGTCCCTTCCGGCTCTGAAAACGTACGAATACGGTCGCATTAGCGACATCTATAGAATAGCACAAAGAACGAATGAAAATTCAAAAGATCCAAATGCACTCAATCATGGTACCATTAGGTAGATCTCGATTTTAGATGAATTTAGCAACTTGAACCACTATTTTTGGAGTCCGTATGAATTAGTTATGAATTTCCGAAGTTTATACTATTTTCTGAAAATAACAAACGGCCGATTTAACCAGGTGATGACACGTGTCCAAAACTGATTGGCTGGTGCGTCTGTACAGTATGACAGGTGGGTCCGCAGTCAGCGTTGACTCGGTCAACGGGTGATGACGTCAGCATAACGTCATGATGACGTCATCGCAGGGTTCGGAGTGGGCCTGGCGGGCCGGGCTTGGGCCGAACTTGGGCCGGACCGGGCCGCCACGTGTCGAGTACACAAAGCGCCACGTGTTGGGCTTTGGGTCAGGCTGGGCCGAGCCTGCTCACGGAACGTAAGCCTCGAGGGCGTCGAGGCCCACCCTCGAATAAGTCGAGGCCTCCCTCGGATGTTGACGTCGAGAACTCTACCCTCGAGCCTCGGACGAAACGGTGTTTTGTTCCGAGGTCTCCTTCAACCTCGAGCCTCGGGCGAGACGGACATTTGCTTCGAGGCCTCCTTCAGCCTCGAGCCTCGGACGAGACGGACAACTGCTTCGAAGCCTTCTACAGCCTCGAAGCCTCGGGCGAGACGGACAACTGCTTCGAGGCCTCCTTCAGCCTCGAAGCCTCGGGCGAGACGGACAACTGCTTCGAGGCCTCCTTCAGCCTCGAAGCCTCGGGCGAGACGGACTTTGGCTCCGAGGCCTCCTTCAGCCTCGAGCCTCGGCGTTCTCTCCCCTTTCTCCTCTGTTTTGTTACGGCGGCGCCCCGCTAACGACGAGCCCGCGCCGGTGCTCAACTTCTCCTCTTCGGACTCGACTCTGTGCTCCAGCGTAACCGTGTTCCTACGGCGATTCGATCCAAACCACCAATTGCCCGATCCAGTGCTCCTAGCGGCCGGCGTAGAGGGTCTGGCGGCGGAGCCACGGCGGTGCTTTGCCGTGGAACGGCTCTGCACACTCCCAACCAAATTCGTGCATACACGCTCTTTCCTATCTCCTCTACTGCTCCCCAAATCGTACGGATGGCTAGCTTCATCTACCGTGGGCCGTAGCATCGGAGCATCAGTTCGCCATGGCGGGTCAGGCCGTGGCGTCGCGCGGTACCGCGGTTCAGCGCGCACAAGGTCTCTACGCCAAGCGTCTGGGCTCACACCGATGTGCCAGTGTGTATTTGTGTGCTCGATACCGAGACCGTAGTGACCTTGGCCTACACGCTCCGGTACGGAGCGCCATGGCCGCCATGAGTTCGGGGTTAGCAAGGGCGTGGCGGCTGCTCACCGTGGTGTCGACGAAGACAGGGTGGCGGTGCAGGACGATTCGATGCAGTGACGCTCCGGTAGCAGTGCCGTGCAGCGCCTGGGTCGATGGTGTTCGCTCGCGGTGCCTTCCTTCCAGCGCCGGCGATCCTTGCGACGGCGCCCCGGTTCCACCCGCCTCCGCCTCCGGCTCTCCTCCTTCTTCTGCCCTCAACTCTCTCTTTTGGCGATGTGGTGAAGTGGTTGCGCCGCAGCGTGGCGACGCTTGCTGCCAATCCAGTGCTTCGGCGAGGCTCTGCTTATATGGGCGCAGGGGCCGTCGCGGTGGATGGCGGATCGGCTACGCGGCTTGATCCGAGGGTCGTGAGGCACTCCGATTCCACACGACTCCAATTCAGTTGCAGGGGGCAAGATTCCCTAGTTTGTTAGGGGTTCGTTAGCCGTGGTCGGCCGAGGTGGCACGGTGGGGTCGCTGCCGTTGTCGTGCTCTGCCTTCCGGCTTGCGCAAGAAGAAGAACAGAGATGGTTCTTGCTGACGCGTGGGGTCGGGTTGTCGGGGTCTCAGCGCGAAGGCGAGCGGTCGCACGCGATGGCAGGGCCGCTCCGCGCGCGGTTGGGCTATCCGCGAGGCCGTGCAAGCGCGCGCGTTGCTCGGTTGGGCCGTGCTGTGCACGCGTGGTGACGCCGGGCCGCAAACGGCCGTGCAGCGGTTTTCCCCCTGGCGGTCGGCTGGGCTGCGCAAGGGGTTTTGGCCCAGTTAGTTCGTTTACCATTCTCCATTTCTTTTCCTAATTAACTTAGTGCTAGTGTTGCTCCTTAATCCAAATATTGATCTTAGGTCATGGGTTTGTTGAGTAACATGCTTTGCAAAGTTTATATATATATGTATTGATGCATTTCACACAAGAAATCCAAGAAGAGCCAAATCACATATGCTTACTAATAGGTTATTTAGTTACACTCTATGCACCTTACCTAATGGTCAAGTATGAATGTTAATGCATATGCTTAAGTAAGTTGTCACACTCATCATGTAAGGTAAAAAGAAAAGAAAAATTTTATAGTTGTGAATTTTGGTGTAGGAATTTGTGGGTTGTTACACCCAAGCTCTCTACCGCTCTCTAGCTCGAATCCGAGCAGCGCCGCCCGTCTCCGGCGATGGCGCCGCCGCGTCCGCTCCAACTCCGGCGGAAGCGCCGCCCGCCCTTCACCCATCTAATCTGCGCTGTTGAAATCGAATCCAACGATCTAAAGATCCCGATACCCTTTCGGCCTGCTATTTTGCAAAAGAGACCTTACAACTTTCTATGTGTAAACCCGCGCTCCATCTCACACTATTCTTTGAGTCTGCGGAAACTTTCAATCTAGCCCCTGCGTTTTCTTCTAAACGAGGCGCAGTCCAGCCGGAAATCCGATTTGTTTTATTTATTTAAATCTGCGAAAATCAAGTTCGAGTTATTTACAAAACTGCCACCAGATTGAAAAGCTTATAACTTCTTCGTTTAAACTCCGATTTGGTCCGTTCAACTTGCGTTAGATTCATTTTGAAAAGTTCTTTCAAACTATATTACTTCCAATACTGTTTTCTATAATTAAAAATTTGAGTTAAATCTAATCTAGTAATTAGTGTCTCTAGTTTTGCTTAGTTCATATGTTTTCGTTAAAACTCCGATTAGAGTGATTTTCGCGTCTCTGTGATCGTAGCGAGCCGTAGATCAGTTTTCAAAACTTTTCATCTTGTTTTATTATGATTGGTGTACTATTCTAATTATAGGCTATGTTTGCTTTGCATGATTGCCTTTGAATGTCTGCGTAGTGTCCTATGATCGTATGTCCAGTCGGTGAGTTTTTCGTTGGTGATCAAGAAGAAGTTCGTGATCAAGAGATCGTGATCAAGAGTCAACCTTTGAAAGTCTACGAGTCAACAGAAGAAGGATCTTGAGTTTAAGGCAAGTATAGCATGGGACCATCCTTGTTACCTATTCATCGTAATCACTTAATTCATATTGCATGTGTCTAATTTTGAATGCCATTAAGGATTACCTAGTCCTTGTTATCTATTACCTTGTCACCGTGGGATGTTTTGCATTTGGGTAGTATATTGCTAGTGCTCAACTTAAACCAACACGATCCGATTACTGATTACTGATTCATGATTAATTGACTAATGTTTATGACATATACAAAGATGAATAAACTTGCCTATCTGTCAGCAAAAGCTGGGACATACAGTGCAACCATGAGGGTTATATGGCTCTGACCTTAGCTCAGTATAAGGACCTTTTCTAGCTTGTTAGTGGTTACCCGAAAGGGCGCATAAGGCGCTTGCCGAGACGGGTATAGTGCGGCTTCTGTCCACGTGTGTATAGGCTGCGTGTTATTGTGCCACCTGGAAGGAGGGCTCTACATCCCCTTGCCTTAAGACCTAGCGGCCCTAACTTGTTAGATGAACCTTTGAAAGGCTGCGCAGTGAACCCTGCCGTGCACCTTGGAAGTGTAATGTGGGCCTTGCAAACCCCGGTATATGGGAATCACGACTCATCGGGTAAAGTGTATAACCTCTGCAGAGTGTAAAACTGATATATCAGCCGTGCTCACGGTTATGAGTGGCCCGGAAAACTCACAGAAAAGCTGGTTAAATGGTTAAATGGTTAACTAATATTTAATACTGGTTTATGAGAATGTTATCATGATGATGGAATTAATGTGATCATATGGTTTAATTGGGGTAAGCATAACATACGTTTACTTAATGCTAAAATTATGCCAACTAAAAGCTAATGCAGTTAAACAAGTGTCAGATTTTTGAGCGTCATGAACCCCATGTTATATTTGTTAAGTACGTGATGTACTTATGCTTGTTTTACTTTTCAATACTTTGGAAAAGTCCCGGATGGGTACCAGACTGCAAGAGCTGGAGAAGTTAGGCTTGTGGTCAACCAGTCAGTTGTCCCTGTGAAGTTGGTGTCTCCATCTGAAGATCGGAGTGTCTTTCCGCTGTTTGCTCTTTAAGGTTATGTTCTTTTGTTTTATATACGTTATATATGTGCATTGTCTTTCGATATTACCCTTTATTTGTGGCTATATGTGAGATTTGACTTCCTGGGCTCACATATGATGTATACCTGGTTTTGTTCTTAAAACCGGGTGTGACAGTAGGGTACGGTTGACTTGCATCAGCTTGCATGTGTGGAGATGCTTTGCACATTCATTACGCCAGATAGCTAGAATTTATTTGGTCAAATATGTTTATGCACATATATGGGTACATGATATGGAGCTATACAGCTAGAGAGCTGAGGTTCATCTGTTGATCAACACGTGTCTGTCACACCCCAAAATTTTTGATTTTGGGTTGTGCTTAGAAAACACTAAATAAAATAAATAATTTTAATATTTAAATAAAATTGATCAAGTTTAGCTGGAGCTAGCGCCACTTAGATGTAGTAAATCAAGAATTTTTTTTTAAATTTTGCTAAACTAATTTGATGGGTTATGCTTGATGTGATGGTTTGTCGTTGTTTGACCTTGAGTTGTTAGTCGATAGAGTTTCAAAACGCGTTTGGTAGGTCGTTTATCTATATCCGGTCTGTTTCCATCTTTTCCCCCCCAAAAAAACAAATTTATCGTTTCCATATCTATCCTTTTGTTGGATTTTTTTTTTCAAAAACCTTTTCTTATGTCTCAAATCACTTCTTTGAGTTCATCATCCATCAACATATCGCTACAAACTTCTTGGAAATTTTTCTGGCTTTTTCCGGAACCTTTTCCTATTTTTCTGTGAGCGAGTTCTAATTTTTAGACCCTTCAAAAATATCTTTTCATGAGCTCCAAATACTTTATTTGGGTTCATCATGTTCCAAAATATCTCTGAGAATTTTCTGAGAATTTTCGGAGTCGTCAGAGTATTTTTCATGGCTTAAATATCAATTCTAGACTTTTCTAAAATTATTTTAATCCCGAAATTAATTAATTCCGAAATTAATAAAATATCTCGTTTTCCATCTTATCCAAACCCTACATATAAATACATGCCGGTGTTCATCTCGACGCAAGGAGTCCAAAAGTACGGCCCGTTTCGCGATCCGCCACTTCTACCGTTCTAATCTGAAGCCGAAGTTTCGCATCTCTTAAACTCCGGCGAACTGTCTGGCGAGCTTTTCCGATCAAATCGTCGCGTTCCGGTGAAAACCATCACCACCACGAGGTTAGTCTCTTCGTTATCTACGCCGTGATGTCCTTGTTTTCACGAATCCATAACCATTTAATCGTTTCCGCTTTGTTTATTTCCGGTGAAGTTTCGGGCGAACCACCATGGCCTAACGCTTCGCTGTTCCTGTCCGGTCACGTGCCTCGGCCATCCCGGCTCCTGGGAGCGCCGCCGACCTGCGGGCCCCGCCCCACCCCGCGGCCCGTGCGCCCCTGCGCGCCGCCCGTGCCGGCGCAGGTGTCCGACCGCCTGGACGCGAGCAGAGCCCTGGCTGGGCGCCTCCTGCAGCCCAGGCCACAGCAGGTTCTTGGAGCTGGGCACTCTACGCCCTGCTGGTGCCAGCAAGCCAGTGGACTGAGCCTGCCCCGGCCAAGCCCGTCCTGCGGCCGAGGTTCCTCTCTCTGCGTTGGAAGTGCAGCAGCAGCCATGGCCTCCGTGGTCTGTTCACATAAGAAGCCCAAGGTACAAGATGAACTAACTACGAGTTTGCCACGGTTAGTTAATCTAATACCGTTTATTTATCATAACTCCGTTTTAGTTCGTTCCAGTTGCGTTAGTTTCGTGTCGATACTCTCTACGCAGCGGCGTTAACATTTTTTTTTATGTCACATGATTTTTCATATATAGTTAAATATTAAATTGATTAATCCTACGATCGATTTATAATTAAAATTAATATAGGTTTTATACTTCGATATTTTATATACAAATGTTATCATAATTAATCACTGATATAAATATGTTTTTAATTTATAATTTGCTTAGGGTAAACACTGCCACATAAATTATGTTTAGATGCTCTCACATATTTATGTTCTTTTATTAAGATAAAGTTTAACTTGATTAAATTATATGATAATATTTATGAATAAAATATGATTAGTCTAACCCGACTTTATAATTAAAATATGTTTTGTCTAATTTGAATTAATATTTTGTCATGATCTTATTTAATTAAAATAAAACAAGCTGGTAGTTCTTTCTTTTATAATATAAAATTCCCGATAGACGTGTCTTTCAGTCGTTTCGTACGATCCCGTGATCGTAGCAACGAGCTCTCTGTTAGTACGCTGTTTTTGTCTCGTGTTGAGTGGTTCTTAGTTCTCTTTTTATTTGTTTGTTTGTATGTCTGCCTATGTGCGGTGCTTGTTACGAGTAGACGATGACCGGTTGTGCACGCTGAAGATTCAAAGGTGATGACCCAAAGCTGAAGAAGTGTAACAGTTAGTTCTCTTTTTGTTTGTTTGTTTGTATGTCTGCCTATGTGCGGTGCTTGTTACGAGTAGACGATGACCGGTTGTGCACGCTGAAGATTCGAAGGTGATGACCTAAAGCTGAAGAAGTGTAACAAACAAGTATAGCAATCGATTTTTCTTTTCGCAATCATGATCATGTTACTTAATTAATGTGTGCATCAAATGATAAAAATGACTTATTAGCAACTTAAGAAATTATCTGTACGAGCACATTCTGGATTTACAGTACAACTGATGGGGGTTATATGGCTCTGGCGTTGGCTCAGTATGAGGACCTTTTCTAGCTTGTTAGTGGACACCTGTATAGGCGCGTTGGGACTTGCCGAGACGGGTATAATGCGGCTTCTATCCACGTGTGTATAGGCTGCGTGTTATTGTGCCACCTGGAAGGAGGGCTCTACATCCCCTTGCCTTAAGACCTAGCGGCCCTAACTTGTTAGACGAACCTTTGAAAGGCTTCATCGTGAACCCTGCCGACCTTCCTTGGAAGTGGGTTAAGAGACTGATCACCTCGGGCGAAAGGGCAATTCACGTCTCACAGGAAAAGTGTATACCTTTGCGCAAAGTTTATTAAACTGATATCAGCCTTGCTCAAGGACACGAGCGGCCTTGAAGACTTTTACATTAAGATTATGACTTTTGTTGGTTAACATGTTCATTATTTACCGTTCTATGCTATTCATTATTTATGTTACATTGATCATGAAACATGAGATCTATATCACTTGTTGCTATACTTGTGGAGTTCAACATGGACTCACTCTTGCTTTTCCCCACACTTCAGAGTGTTAAGCCTTGGAGAAGCTTAGGCTTGTGGTCAACCAGTCAGTTATTCCCTGTGGAGTTGGTGTCTCCATCTGAAGATCGGAGTGTCTTTCCGCTGTCTGCTCCTTAAGGTACGTTCTTTGTGTTTTATACGTTATATATGAGCATTGTCTTTCGATATTACCCTTTATTTGTAGCTATATGTAAGATTTGACTTTCTGAGCTCACATATGGTATATTCCTGGTTTTGTTTTTAAAACCGGGTGTGACAGTGTCCTGCTTAGATAGGGCTTTTGCTTTGCAAACCACTTTCTTTATTTTTTGTGGGTCAGTTTCCAAACTTTATTTTCGTCGATCTAAAAGCCTTATAATACTTTGCAGAACTGAATTAAACTACTTTTTTTATCTCGAATTAAACTACTTCGCACGCATATACAGCTTGTCATTCGAAGTAAAAATGCCATAATTGTGCTTGTAATATATATACTCCAAGATTGAAAATTAAACAGCTCCTTTCCCAAAAAAAGAAAAAGAAAAATACATAGCTCCTTTAAACTTGCAAGAGATTGTGATTCAGGTCTCCGAACTTTACATATTGGATTATGCATCTGAATGACATAGTCTACGCTAACAAGTGTTTAGAGATCGACCATTTCAATCATATTGATTGACGTTCTGATTTTTCTTTTTTTTTCTATTTCATCAACCACCTAGAATTTTAACAGTGCTATGAATATATACGTTCATTGAATCCAACAGGCAGCAGGCTAGCAGGGATTGACGATGATCCGAACGGTGTACACACTGTTCCCTTCAAGCAGAGAGGATATATATATATCAACGCCATCACTGACAAAAACCGGTAGTTAGTTGTTGCGCGTCTTCGTCGTCATATATGCAAACTAAGTATGCAACCCCGGTTAAGGCATGTTGCAGCCTAGAGGTACATACAAAGACCATAGCTAGCGAATTGAAGAGGAGCATAACCATCGTAGGTATATGTATATACGGAGTATATATTATCATTGACCAAACTGCAGCGTATATATATATTACTCGTGAGTTTGCTTTCTAACATAGAATCTTAGCTGTTATCACATTTGTCAGAGATCTGAACAAATAGGAATTTTGCCGATCAGTTCTTAAACTAAACAATTTTGTCAGGATGATTATTCCTTCTTGTGTTGAGCATCTTATAGCTCAGGACGACTATATATAACTCTGTTCCAATCTAAATAAAGGCTCTCTCTTTCTGTCGCAAAACAAACACTAATAGAGAAAATATCTTTGGTCGATCTATCAACTGAGCTTTAGTCTCGACAAAAAATTGTGTCTGGGACCAAAGACTTTTAGTCCCGGTTGGTGTTACCAACTGGGACTAAAGGTCAACCTTTAGTCCTGGTTGGGGTTACCAACCCGGATTAAAGCTCCTCCAAGGGTGGTCTTTTAGTCTCGGTTGGTGTTACCAACCGAGACTAAGGGTCTTCCACCCGGGACTAAAGGTCTTTCACGAGTGAATTCAAAAGGAAAGCGTCCAGAACTATATCACATGGATTGTGTAGCTGAGTTAGTAATAAGTGAGTTTATGCGCAAGGTGAGAGTTGCTGAGTTCGAATGTCACACACACATTTATTTTTTCACCTGAAATGACCTTTAGTCCCGGTTGTGCCTTTCCAACGGACTAAAGGCACTTTCTCTACCAGTGAAAGAAGCTCTCAGAGAGCACCAATTTGAAGAGAAACTAATTAACGACGACAAACTAAGGAAAAACCTTCTTCCTGTAAGTAAGTAACATGGCACCAGATTAATCAGCTCTGTTGATGCAGATTAGCTGCCAGTCAGGACCATGTTTTTTAATTAGGGCTCAGACGAGAGGCAGAGATCCATGGAACTTCCGTTAAGCGGAATCTACATCTAGGCATGTTGCTTCTGAAATATTTGGCAGGGTAAGGAATATTCTATCATCCGGGTCGTTCGTTGAAATATTGGTGGAGTCAAATTTAATTCTGGCACCACGGGCACAAATATGATATACTCTTGTGAGGAGTTGACCAGTGACGATGAGCTAAATGATCGAATTAATTTTCGTGAGATATATAGTTAATGTTCTTGTTTAGCTTTGATCGGCAAAAAAATCTCCGTTTATTGGGAGCAGTAGTGAGTAAGTTTGAGTAGGTAGTTGTGTTAGATTATTTTAACTTAAATATGGCTCATATAATTTAAGGAAATAATTCTTATTATTAAATGTCTCAGTGTGATGGTCGCTAGACTTAAAAAATAAGAATTATGGGTTGAAATACCCTCTCCTCTCTCTTCAAATAAAGTTAGTATGTGCATTAAGACCCAAAGGTCAATTGCTAGCACATATACCAAATAATGTGTGTTAACTCTAATGAATTAAATTTTATATTCTACAAACGTTACATGCATGGACTATGGCTGCAATGCGTACAAGAATGGAATAAATCCATGATTGATTAAGGGCCACACATGCATGTAGTGAAAGTGGATTTAGTGGCTGCATAAAGATGGCGTGTTTCAGTTTCTATGGCCAAAGGTCATGCGTCCATTAGCTAAAACAAATGGAACTTAAATGCTTCTTATGGAATTGAATAATGAACATCAAATGAATTGAAAGACTCTGCTCGCGCTCTGCATGTGTCTATAAATAGATGATGCATGTGCACTGAAAGGTAGCAGACATGACTTCCACTAGAAAAGATAACACACAAATCAGATAATTTTTTTTTCTCTCATCATCAAGAGAACTAAGAAAGGTAAGAAGGAAGAGAGGAGAGAAACAATCTCAAGATGCAAGGAGCAAACATGGCGCAAGGTGGGTTTGTGTTGTTTAGCACATGAAAGAATTATTTGTGTTATGCACATATGTAAAAGTTCTTTCATTTTGGTAAAATCAACATGTGCTAATATGATTCTTTAAGTTTCCGCGAACTGTTTTCTACTTTCATTTGGTATCGGAGCCAGATTATTTTAGCACTTTTGATTTACCATGATGGCTATGTTGTTTCTACTTTCTTGTATGCGACATGAAAAGATATATGCAATATCAAAGTGTATTCGATTGCATATGAAATAATTTCTAATATCTTTATTTATTTATTGGCTCTTATGTTTATTGCAAGCAAAATATTTTTGCTTGATATGATGTATAATATTTTTTTAGTCAAGTAAATAATGTGTTCATCCTTATGACTTTAGATGAACGAGTGCTCGCGAATAGTTCTTATGAGCTTAATTGTCACAATATGCTAAATAAATATTTATATCATAAAAAGCATGTTAGCCACCAAAGTGGCCTTGCATGAAGGGATTGTAAATATTTATTTATGCATTTCAATTGTTCATATTTTTCGATACTATTTATGTGAAAGATGTGGTGAACAATTGAGTTCACTAGTAATCTGGGAGGTTGCCCAAAGGTGGACCATTGATTACAATTGGTAACATGAACGGGATAATCGACACGCTTAATAATTTTGTTAGTCTATCCAAAGATAGTGTGCATTTTGTTTTAAGCATGTTTGATTATCTAATAAATGTATTTAATTTAGTATCAATTTTGTGTCGGTCGTGTATCTAAATTTGATCCAAAGATGTTTTAGACACACTTGATGTTTTGTTGTTCGAATCCATTACGTATACTCAAAGTATTAATTCGTGGGCATATTTTAAATATTTGCAGCATCTATTAACTTAATGTGGCAAAGTTACGGGATTGTCAAGTTTAATGGGCTGAACTATAATGATTGGTCGGAACAAATTCGGTTCCATTTAGGTGCTATGGATTTGGATGTAGCACTTATTCTTGAAAAGCCCGCAGCCCCTACAAATGAAAGTTCTGAAGATGACCGTGCCTTTTATGCTAACTGGGAACAGTCGAATAGGCTGTCTTTATGCTTGATGAAATTGACGATGGCTGAAAATGTTAAGCCATCGATGCCTGTAACTCAGGATGCAAAAGAATTCATGAAGAAGCTTAAAGAACACTCCCACTCAGACATTACTGACAAGTCTGTTGTGGGGAGTCTCATGGGTGAGTTGACGACCATGAAATTCAATTGGTCGCTTCCCATTCATGATCATGTAACAAACATGATGAACCTTGCCGCAAAATTGAACTCTATGGGCATGAATGTTGATGAGCCCCTTCTGGTTCAATTTGTTATGTTGTCTCTTCCACCTGAATTTGGCTCGTTCCAAGTGAATTATAACACTCTTAAAGATAAATGGAACATCCAAGAAGCCAAAGCAATGTTAATTCAGGAGGAAGGGAGATTAAAGAAAAATGGGGTTCATTCTGTTCATCTCATGGTGGATAATAACGCTAGCAGTAGTAAGGCAAAACCAGGGAACAAAGGAAAGAAGTTGAAGAATCCACTTCATGTTAATGAGGGACAAATCCATAAGAAGTTGAGATGCCATTTTTGCAAGAAAACTGGCCATTTCAAGAAGGATTGCCCGAAGAGAAAGAAATGGTTCGAAAAGAAAGGTATACATTATTATATTTCTGTATGCTTAGAATCAAATCTTGTTGAAGTTCCTAGTAATACCTGGTGGTTAGATTGTGGTGCTACTACTCATGTTTCACATATTACGCAGGGATTCCTTATGATCCAACCCATAAGCGGGTCTGAACAGTTCTTGTACATGGGGAATAGAATGAAGGCACGAATTGAAGGGATCGGGACTTATAGAATAATCCTCGAGACCGGTATGCACTTAGACTTGAAAGAGTGTCTTTATGTTCCCGAGTGTTCTAGAAATCTAGTGTCTATGAGCAAGTTGGATGTAATAAGTTGTAAGTTCATGGTTGGTGATGGTATGTTTTCATTATATAAGAATACATACTATTACGGTTCTGGTATTTTAATTGATGGTTCGTACCGTTTCAATCTTGATGATGGTTTTTCTAAATCCTTGTTTAATGTTGAGCATGTTGTTGGAAATAAACCTAGTGCACATAATGAGCGATCTGCTTTCTTGTGGCATAAGAGACTGGGTCATATATCCAAAGAAAGAGTTATGAGGCTAGTTAAAAATGAAATACTTCCTCAACTAGAGTATGATGACTGGAATGTATGTGTGGATTGCATTAAGGGCAAGCAAACCTCACACATAACAAAGCACCCTGCTACAAGAAGCACTGAGCTATTACACTTGATACATACTAATATTTGTGGTCCATTTGATGTTCCTTCTTGGGGTGGTGAAAAGTATTTCATTCTTTTTATTGATGATTATTCATGTTATTGTTATCTATACTTGTTGCATGAAAAGTCTCAAGTAGCAAGCATCCTAGAGGTGTTTGTGAATGAGGTGGAAAGGCAACTTGATAGAAAAGTAAAGGTAGTGAAATCTAATAGAGGGGGTGAATACTTTGGAAAGTATGATGAAAGTGGTCAATGTCCAGGTCCATTTGAAAAATTTCTTGAAAGCCGGGGTATTTGTGCACAATATACAATGCCCGAGACTGTCGGTGTTTCTAACCCGGGGGTACAGCACCAACTAGTAATATGATCGCGTGCTCTCTCCCTGGATGGTGATGCAAGGTGACACAAGATTTATCATGGTTCGGGCAAAGAAGGCCCTACGTCCAGCGGGGGAGGAGATCCTTGTATTACTTGCACCGAAGTGCTCGTACAGGGGCGAATACAAGCTTGGCGAGCATGGACCGGGGTCCGGACTCGCGTGTGAGGGTGTATGGGCGTATGTGCGTTCTAACGTGTCTATAACCGGCGGAATGAGGGCCCTGGTGTCCCCTTTTATAGAGCAAGGGGAGGCCAGGGTTACACAAGGGTATTACAGGTGTCGGGGCGTACAGTGCCCAATACGGAGAAGGGTAGGGACCCTGTCTTGTCGAAGACATTGTAGCTGACGTGGGGGTTGCTGTTGGGGCGTCCTTGAAGTGTGGCCTCCATCCCGGGTGCGGACGTGGAGGCGTGGCGACGTGGAGACAGTACACTGCCCACTCCGGTACGTATGGGGCGTGACTGGAGCCCTCCGGGTCTCGGGGTACCTGCCCACCAATCATATGAAAGCAACAAAGGCTCGAGGGGCGCTGGGCCAGCCTCGAGGTGGCGCCTACAGGGGGCTCGAGCTCCCGTAGGTATGGGCAAGCTCCGGAGAACTCGGCCATACAGCGAGAATTCGGACCTCGAGATGTGACAGGGGCGTGCCACAGTGTGGGGTATGGTTAAACAGTGCTGTACTTGTGCCTTTTTACCCATGCCGGCGGTGAAAAGGGGATTTGACCCTACCTCCGGTTCACTATGGCGCGTGCTGCGTCCCGGAGGACGTGACAGGGGTAGGTGAGTGCATGAAATGTTCAGGGTGGGATTGGCATCTGATGCTCGGCGCTGCTCGAGGGGCGTGATGTGCCCTCGAGGGGTAGGTAACCAGGTCAGGCTCGAGGTCTCCCGTACAGGGCCTCGAGGGGCGGTGTGCGGGCGAAGCGGACTCGATCCCTCCGTGCTAGGGCTCGAGGGGTAGGCGATCATGAGGCGGTTTGAGAGGCTTTGATGGGCTTAGACTTCCCTGTGGTGGGCCGGTGTTGCGGGCCTCGACAGGTGGGTTAGAGTGGTTAGACCTCTTATTAATTGGTGTTCTAGGCTTAACCTATTTGTCTTGCGTTAATTGGGGACACCCCTTTGGCGTTCCCCCGACAGTAGCCCCCGAGCCCTTGTTCGAGTGCTGGCACTCGAGCAGGGGCTCTTTAACCTAGATCCTACGGGTAAGCTACTGGATCTCGAGGGTTTGGCTGTGTTGATTCCGCGGGTGTTGCGCGAGCGACACCCGCGGGTGTAGCCCCCGAGGCCACGAGGGAGTGGTTAAGACTCCCTCGTGGGCTTTGAGTGTATGCGTTAATTACGTTTTTTAGGTTCGGGAGTGTCGAGCCCCTAAGTTATTTAACCCTCTTTCGTCGAGGGGTGCCAGGCTGAACTGACCGGCCGGCCCTTCGAGCTGTCCGGCACACCAGTTGCCCTGGCTTGTCATCCCGCCGAGTCCTTTCGATCGGATGCGAGGGGGGATGTCTCGTACTACCACGAGCGGGCGAGTATCGAGGTTCCCGGTGAGCTGGTAACGGGGAATCCAAGTGAGACCTCGTGCCCCATTCGATAGGGTCGACTGTAGCCCGGAGGCGATCTCATAAAGCATGGGTGCTCAGTCCGCAGGAATGCCGGGTCCATTCGATAGGACCTGGTGGCTCGATGCCTCCCTCCGAGGGGATCTCACTGCATGTCGTGCTCCCTGCCTTGGATACACGTGAGGGGCCTCGAGGGCTTGGCCCTCGAGCGATGCTGCGGGTGGCGCCCCTTGGTGTCCCTGACTCAGGTGCTCAAAGCCAGCTGTCGAACCCTTTTCGAGGGCCAGCCTTCGCTGCTTCGAGGCTTAGGGCCGGGGCCCGTTTTTACCTTCTTGAAGAAGCCTCTGCCATTTGGAATCTCCCTGCCCGTTGGGCGCGCCTTTTTAGGTGGAAACAGTCGAGGAGCCGGCCAGGAAGGACGGCGGGTGCAGAGTCGGAGCGACGGTCGTGGTGGGCCCGGGTAGAGGAGCGAGTTTGGAGCCGCCGCGTGCACCCTGCATCCGGCTCGAGACGTAATTAGGTGGGCACATTAAATGCTATTTGGTTACCTTTTTCGTCGCCGTGGGACACCTCGCCTATTGGGGTTCTTTCGTATAAATACCAAGAGAGGGGGAGAGGGCTCTTCTCTTTGCCTTTGCCTCCATAGCCGCCACAGTTCCCGCACCCCTTCCTCCTGAGCCCGCAGCCAGCAACCTCCCCGGCCGTTCTTCCGCCATCAAAGCCCACGCCATCGTTGCCATGGCCGACAAGACCTCGTCGCAGCCGGCCGAGGCCTGGAGACGGTCGAAGGTGACGCAGCGCGAGATGGACTCATTGGTGGCTCAGGGGCTTCTTCGTCCCAACCCAGAGGAGGGATCTGCGTGGTGCGTCATCCCGTCGGAGGACCACCGAGAGCCGCACCCGCCGGAGGGGTACGTGGTGAGCTTCACCCGTTACCACCGTTTGGGGCTCGGCGTCCCGCCGAGCCACTTTATGCGGGCGTTAACCCACCACTACGGGGGGTGGAGCTTCAACACTTTTCCCCCAACTCGATCTCGCACGCCGCCATCTTCGCTGCATTGTGTGAGGGGTACTTGAAGATGGAGCCGCATTGGGAGATGTTCATTCACATCTTCCGGCGCGAGCTCTTCACCAAGACGCTGAAGCCCAGCGGGAAGCAGCTTGTGCGCGCTAGCTCCCTCGCCATCACCATGCGAACCGGGACTTCATCGGCCGGCGTCCCCCGCGAGTATCTTCACCACAGGCTCTCGACGAACCAATCGGGGTGGGACGAGCACTGGTTCTATCTGCGGAACGAGGGAGGGCTCCTCCCGCAATATACCGGCAGGGTGCTCGACCGGCGCCCGGAACAGTGGATCTGGGGCGTCGCGGCAGACAGGCAGCGCCACCTGGTGTCGTTGATGAAGCTGATGAAGAAGCTGGTGGACGAGGAGGGGTTGACTGTCCCGGCGGTCATCTGGGCGTTCCACCAATGGAGGGTCCTCCCTTTGGCGGACCGCCCCCTCTTCTTGTACCAAATGGGGGAGAAGGCCTCGGCCGAAGCGCTGAGCGGGTCGAGGATGGCCGAGGAGGGATTGCCCTGCAGCGAGGGCATCTCCCGGGTGTCGATCATGATCCATGGGTCGTTCACCCCGGAGAGTACCAAGCTAATCCCCATGGCGCCCGACAAGGGGTGCCTCGATTTGGTAGGTCCCCATCGAGCTAGCCCGTCTCGAGCCTCCCCTCCTTCTTTCTTCTTCGAACCTTGCGCCTTCTTCTTGTGTCTTTTCTTCATTTGATCCCTTTTTCGCAGGGGACGTTTACGTGTCGCGCGTCGAGGCCCTCGGTGAGGGAGGATGCCGCGGAGGCACAGGTGAGGCGCCTCTCTGCTCAAAAGGAAAAAGAGAACAAGGATTCCAGAAAGAAGAAAGAGAAAAACAAAAACTTGCGTCGGTCGGCTCGGGAGCAAAGGTTGGTGAAGGCTCGCCGCAATCGGCAGCCTGGGGACGAGTCCCCCGAGCTCAGCTCCTCGAGCTCGGAGGAGGATGATGATGATGATGATGATGATGATGAGAGTGACGACGAGGGGATGGACGTGCGCCTGAGACACGCGGGGTTCGGCGACATCTGGGCTGACCGCTCCCCTGTGCAGGAGGACATCTACGAGGTCCCCCCGGCGAAGGTACCACGCGGGGTGAAGCAGCAGAAGGCCACGCCCAGCTCCGCCTCGTCGGAGGCCCAGGGCACGTCGAGCTCCCAGCCGGACGCGCCCCCTGTCGTAAGGAAGCCCCGAACCCGGAGCGCCTCCGCCACAGCACCAACGGAGGCCGCCCCCGCGTCAGCCCAGGCGGGAGGTCTCGAGAAGGGTCGAGCCTCGAGGGGCAGTGACCACATCGGGAGGGACTCCGGGCCCGACCGCCGTGAGCCATCGAGGTCGGGGTCGAGCCCGCGGAGGAGCAGGCGTCAGGAGAAGGCGTCGAGCCCGCTCCATCACGAGCGTTAGGGAGGGAGCCCCCGGGCGTCTCATGACCAGGGGCGTTAGCGTCCCCGGAGTCCATCGCCGCACTGCTGCCGGGACACAGAAGCGGACACGGGAGGGCGCGACCGCCAGCGCAAGCGCCGGAGCTGGTCCCGGAGCCCGCGCCGGGACAGGTGCCACGACGACAGCACGAGGGAGGTACGGTGGCCCTCCCGCGATGAGGGGCGGAAGGAGGGCTCTCCCTCGAGGCCCATCCCAGCCCTGCGGAGGCGGCCCAGTCACAGGGCTCGAGCCGTGGGGTGGGCTCGAAGCCCCCGAGTGGGTTCGGCGATTCCGGGAAGAAGCCTAGCCGCCACTTTGGGTGAGTAATTTTCTTGGATCTCGTCGGTAGTGAGGCTTTACCTCTTTACTTTTGGTGATGCATGCCATCTCTGGTTTCTCAGGGGGAAGCGCTCCTACCAGGAGGTGGACCTCGCTGCGTCCATGCGGGCTAAGACCTCGAGCGCCGCCGAGGCACAAGCACCTCGAGGTATGGCACCTTCCTCCGCTAGAGAAGCCGCTTGGCTGGAGAAGGCTCGAGCTGCTATGGCTCGAGGGAGCCAGATGATCGTCGCAAACTTTGGTGAGGCCGTCGCCATCGACCACAGGGGTCGAGGCATCTTTCCTGGTTCTGACATTACCGTTATCTTTTATCGCAGGGGCCGCAGCTTACGGCATCGAGCCTGCCACCACCACGTCCACTGCAGCGCTGCCACCACCTCCTCCTCCTCCTCCTGCGGCGTCTACCGAGGGTGTCACCCTCCCCCCAGTCGCGTCAACTATTTTGGGGGCAGCGACGGGGGCAAGCACGGCTCCAGCGGCGTCTGGGGCTGAGGAGACTGCGCCCCTCAAGGCCCCGACCGACACAAGCCGGGCTGCGGAGGAGGGAAAGGGGGGAGAGGCGTTGGTGGAGAAGGAGCCGACGGTGGAGGACCTCCTGAACGAGCTGGAGCAGGGACCGCTCCTCGCCGCGGGCTCGACGATGGTGGAGGCGCCCGAGGTGCCGGCTAGCGCTGACAAGACGCCGGAGGACCCGACTAGGGAAGAGGGCCCGGGGTCGAGCCTTCTTTCGATCGACCCGCCGCCGCTCGAGTCTTCGCCCCCATGCGAGGTTGTGACGCCGCCTCGGGAGGCGGCGGAGCAATAGGAGGTGCCAGCGGAGGGACGGAGGGAGCCGGGGCCCGTGCCGTCGGCCGGCGGGCCGCAGCCGGGGCAGCTCGGGGCGGAGGAGGATCTGCCCGACATCGAGCTTGACCGACCAGTATGGCCGTTTCCTGACGCGCCGAGCCCTTCCCTTGCCATGGTCCCCGTCAAGCAACCGGCCCAGCGGGGGGCCCCGCGCGAGGTGCGGTCCATCTTCCGGGAGGTGGCCGAGCTCATGGCGGAGGCGGAGCGGTCCTGCTCTGAGGAGGCGGGCCGGTCTGCACAGGTGTCGGCCGCCCTCGCGAGGGCTGAGGCGGAGGTTCAAGATCTCCACGCTGAGCTGAGCTGGAATGCCCAAATGGCGAGCCGGCTCAACAAGGCGAAGGCGGAGGTCCGAGCGGCTCGAGGTGAGGCCGCTTGATCCAAGGAGGAGGCCGCCACCGCTCTTGAGGCGTCGAGGAAGGAGGCCGCGGACGCCCGAAGCGAGGCCACCTCCGCCTGGGCTGAAGCGGAGGCAGCGAAGAAGGAGGCCGCTGACGCCCAAGGCGAGGCTGCCACCGCCCGAACCGTAGCGGAGGCGGCGAGAAAAGAGGCTTTGGATGCTCAACGCGATGCCGCCGCCGCTCGGTCTGCAGCGGAGGCGGCAAAGGAGGCCGCTGATGCCGAGAGCGGTGTCATCACCACCCGAGCTGCCGAGGGGGCGGCGCGGCAGGAGGTGATCCGAAAGGATCTGGCCCTCGTGGAGGCGGGCAAGCTGGTCGAGGAGCTTAGGTCTGAGAAGCTCCTCATGCTGGCCGAGAAGCGTAGGCTTGAGCAACGCGCTGAGGGCCTTACCAGCGACCTCGCCGAACTGGGGCAACATTGCGATGGTAAGGATTACACCTTGTCCTTGCTTGGGCCTCGAGGTTTTTTGTTACGCCGCAGTCTCACTCTTCCTCGTTCGTTGCGTAGGGGTCGAGAAGACGGTCGAGGAGCTCCGCGGGACGAACCAGGCTCTCTTGGACCAACTCCGAGACGAGACGATGGTGGCGGAGCGGGCTCGCGCTTCCCTCGACCGGCTCGGCTCCATGTGGGGTGTTCCTCCGGTGGCTACGGCAGAAGGTGCGGTGGCCCGAGGTGACGCCTTGGTCGACGCCTTGTGCTTCCTCGACGTAGCGGCGCGGGACCGTGTCCGGCAAGCCCTCCACCATGGCATCAAGCAGACGCTCGCGGTCGTCCGCTTCGGCTTCCGCTTCCCGGTCCACATTGTCGCCAATGGCTTCATCGAGATCGAGGTGAAGGACGGGGAGTGGAACAACTGCCGCGTCGACAAGATCTTGGAGAAGATGGAGAAGCCGGGGACATCACTCGCGAAGATCTTCGAGGAGGACGTGTTGCCTCCTGACGCTAGCAGCGGTGTCGAGGACCCTCCTCCCTCAAGCTCGGGTGTCGAGGCTGCGCCCGCCGTGGAAGACCTCGGGGAGGAGTATCATACCGACGAAGATTAGGGCCTGCGTGCCAAATTTGGGCGTCAAGGCCCCCGTAAGAATCTTATGTCATAAGTGAGGGTCCGTCGAGGCCCATATGTATATATGACTTGTTTGTTTTAAGGAGTTGTTTTCTTTCCAAATTCGTTCGACCACTTCTCTTTGTCATTGGCTCGAGTTTCTGCTGGCTTAGTCTGTGTTCCTTCGACACGTCGCGAGCCCCTCGAGGGGAGGCGTAGGTAGGGTACCGTAGCCCGGGGGCGTAGGTGGCCGTCTACGTCGACGCCTCCCGACCCTTGGAGGCTCGAGGTATTTTAGGATTTAGACATCGCTAGTTCACTCGAGGCATGAGTCGAGACGAGGGTCGAATTTTTTGAAAAGAAAATGCGCTTTTTTCGGAGTCTGGGGGGGGGGCCCTGTCAGCCCCCGAGGGAGGCTCGACCCTGAGAAGGGCAGGGTCGAGGCTACCTTAAGTTGCTAAGTAAAACAAAAGACAATGCGCGAGATTGTTCATTCATATTTGACATGTTTGTACAAAGCAACAGAATGTGCAGGGCCTCGAGGCCCTTAAGGGTAGAAGCGACGTAGCTGAGAGATGTTCCACGCGTTCGCCAGGATTCTGCCTTGATCGTCGTAGAGCTTGTATGTTCCTGGCTTGAGCACCTTAGCCACGGTGTATGGGCCTTCCCACGGAGGAGTGAGCTTGTGGCGCCCTCGATTGTCTTGCAGCCGTCGAAGCACGAGGTCCCCCACCGCCAAATCCCTCTTGCGTACGTGCTTGTCGTGATAGCGTCGAAGCATTTGCTGGTAGCGCGCGGAGTTGATGAGCGCCGCGTCCTGGGCTTCCTCGAGCTGGTCCTTGGCGTTGGCGAGCCTCTCATCGTTGGTTTGCTCGTTGTAGGCTCGAAGTTGAGGGGAGCCGTACTCGAGGTCCGTAGGCAAGACGGCCTCGGCACTGTAGGTCAGGAAGAATGGAGTGAACCCAGTGGCTCGACTCGGCGTTGTCCTGAGGCCCCATAGCATCGAGGGGAGCTCGGCAGCCCACCCCTTTCCGAAGTTTTTGAGGGTCTTGAACAGCCTCGGCTTTAGCCCGTGAAGTATCATGCCGTTGGCACGCTCGACCTGCCCGTTGCATTGAGGGTATGCGACCGAGGCCTAGCTCACGCGGATGTTGTTGTCGTCGCAGAAGCTGATGAACTTTTTGCCTGTGAACTGAGTGCCATTGTCGGTGATGATGATGTTAGGCACCCCAAACCGGTACATGATGTTGGCGATGAACTCGACAGCCTTCTCGGAGGTGGGGTCGCCTATTGGCTTAGCCTCGATCCACTTGGTGAACTTGTCGATGGCCACGAGCACGTGTGTGTACCCTCCACTTGTCCTTTTGAGGGGACCCACGAGGTCGAGCCCCCAAATGGCGAATGGCCAAGTAATTGGGATCATCTGCAGGGCATGTGCGGGCTGGTGCTTCTGCTTGGCGTAGAATTGACACCCATGGCATGCTCGGACCAAGCGCTTGGCGTCTCCAATGGCGGTCGGCCAATAGAAGCCTTGATGGAAGGCGTTCCCAACCAGGGTCCTCGGTGCTGCGTGGTGGCCGCAAGCCCCCGAGTGCATGTCGTCGAGGAGTTTGCGTCCTTCCTCGAGGGGGATGCAGCGCTGAAGTATCCCGGTCGGGCTTCGTCGGTACAGCTCCCGTTCGTCGCCGTAGGTGACGTAGGTCTTGGCCCTTCGAGCGATGCATCGAGCCTCCATCTTTTCTTCCGGCAGCACGCCTCGCGTTAAGTAGTCGAGGAACGGCGTCTGCCAGTCGAGGGGTCGTGTTGGAGAAGAGGTGGGTGCGTCGATCTGCATCGCCTCAGCGGGTGTCGAGGCATCGTCCTCGAGGTGTGGTGTCGAAGGCCGAGCCCCTGCGTCCGGCTCGAGGGGTGGCGTCGTAGGGTTAGCTCCTGGGCTGATCTTGATGGATGGCTCGAAAACGTCCCTTGAGAAGATGTCTGGTGGGACCGTGCCACGCGTGGATGCCAACTTAGCCAGCTCGTCTGCAGCCTCGTTGTACTTTCGAGCGATATGATTGAGCTCGAGGCCGTAGAACTTGTCTTCCAGCTTGCGCACTTCTCCGCAGTATGCTTCCATCTTAGGGTCGATGCAGCTCGAGGCCTTCATAATTTGGTTGATGACGAGCTACGAGTCCCCTCGAACGTCGAGGCGTCGGACCCCGAGCTCGAGGGCGATATGCAACCCATTGACGAGGGCCTCGTATTCAGCGACGTTGTTGGAGGCGGGGAAGTGCAAGCACAGCAGGTAGCGCATGTGGACTCCGAGGGGTGATATGAAGAGCAGGCCCGCACCTGCCCCCGTCTTCATGAGGGACCCGTCGAAGTACATGGTCTAGAGCTCGGCTTGGATTTGCGCCGGCGGGAGCTGGGTGTCGGTCCACTCTGCAACGAAATCTGCCAGCGCTTGCGACTTGATGGCTTTCCGCAGAGCGTAGGTGATGGTCTCCCCCATCAGCTCGACAGACCATTTGGCGATGCGCCCCGTGGCCTCCCGGTTGTTGATGATTTCGCCGAGGGGGAAGGACGAGACCACCATCACGGGGTGCGCGAGGAAGTAGTGCTGGAGCTTGCGCCTTGTGATGATGATGCCATAGAGCAGCTTTTGGATGTGTGGGTACCGGACCTTGGCCTCGGAGAATACCTCACTGTTGAAGTACACCGGCCGTTGGACTGGCAGCGCGTGACCCTCCTCGAGCCTCTCGACGACTACGACTGCGCTGACCACCTAGGTGGTTGCGGCTATATAAAGGAGGAGGGGCTCGAGGGGATTGTTGCCCTGGGCTGGCCGTGGCGGCACAAGAATCGACGCGGAGGTCAGCAGTCCCTTTAGCTTGGTTAGGGCCTCCTCGGCCTCGATGGTCCACGTGAAGCGTTCTATTTTCTTTAGCAGGCGGTAGAGGGGTAGCGCCTTTTCCCCTAGCCTCGAGATGAATCTGCTGAGAGCGGCTAGACAGCCGGTCACCTTCTGTACGCCTTTGAGATCTCGAATCGGGCCCATCCTCGTGATGTCTGAAATCTTTTCAGGGTTAGCCTTGATCCCCCGTTGCGAGATGATGTAACCAAGCAGCATGCCTCGAGGCACGCCGAAGACACATTTCTCGGGGTTGAGCTTCACATTCTTGGCCCGGAGGCATTCGAATGTGGTCTCGAGATCGCTGATTAGGTCCTCGACTCTCTTGGTCTTTACCACGATGTCATCGACGTAGGCCTCGATGGCTTTGCCTATGTGCTCGCCAAAGATATGCTGCATACATCGTTGATACGTTGCCCCGGCGTTTCAAAGGCCGAAGGGCATTGTAACGTAGCAATACATACCAAATGGCGTGATAAAAGAGGTAGCGAGATCGTTGGATTCTTTCATCTTAATTTGGTGGTAACCGGACTACGCATCAAGGAACGAAAGTACTTCACACCCAGCAGTGGAATCGACAATCTGATCAATTCTATGTAAAGGAAATGGAACTTTTGGACATCCTTTATTCAGACCAGTGTAATCTACACACATCCGCATTTTTCCATTATTTTTCCTAACTAGAATAGGGTTAGCTAGCCACTCGGGGTAAAACACTTCCTTGATGAATCCAGACGCCAAAAGCTTGTGCACCTCCTCGCCGATGATCTTGCGCTTCTCCTCGTCGAAGCGGTGCAGGCATTGCTTCACCGGTCTAGACCCGGCCTGGATTTCCAAGGCGTGCTCGGCGACTGCCCTCGGTATGCCCGGCATGTCCGAGGGGCTCCATGCAAACATGTCAATGTTCGCACGGAGAAAGTCGACGAGCACTGCTTCCTATTTGGGGTCGAGGCTGGCCCTGATGGCCAGCGTCTTGCCATCGGTCGAGGTCGGGTCGACGGGTATCAGCTTGGTGTGCTCTGCCGGCTCGAAGGTGCCAGCGTGGCGCTTCGCCTCTGGGGCCTCCTCTGTGGCCAGGGCGGCCAGGGCCTCGAGGGAGTCGAGGTGGACGTTGGCCTCCCCGCGCTAGACGCAATCCACGTCGCACTGGTACGCGTGCTCGTAGGAGGTGTCGACGGTGATGACCCCTTTCGGCCCCGGCATCTTGAGCTTCAAGTACGTGTAATTGGGAACCGCCATGAACTTGGCGTACCCTGGCCTGCCGATGATGGCGTGATAGGACCCTTGAAATCCGACCACCTCGAAAGTGAGTATCTCCTGGCGGAAGTTGTTCGGCGTGCCGAAGCAGACGGGCAGGTCGATGCGCCCGAGGGGGTGAGCCTTCTTCCCTGGTACGACTCCGTGGAATCCCCCGACGCTGGGTCGGAGCTGGTCCCTCGAGATCCCTAGGAGGTCGAGGGTCTTGAGGTATATGATATTGAGGCTCGAACCCCCGTCCATCAATACCTTGGAGAAGCGCACGTCGACGATGACGGGGTCGACGACGAGGGGGTACGCCCCGGGATTTACGACATGGTCAGGATGGTCGTCACGGTCGAACGTGATCGGCGCATCTGACCAGTCAAGGTACCGGGGAGCGTCATGGCGGAGTGCGAAGACCTCCCGGCGTTCTTTCTTCCTCTCCCGCGCTGAGAGCCCGACGGCTGGGCCCCCGTAGATCATGAAGCAGTCGCGTACTGGCGGGAAACTCGCGTCCCCATCGTCGCGTCGATTGTTGTCCTTGCCCTTGGGCGCATCCTCCTTCTTGTCACCTTGCTTGGAGTAGAACCCCCTCAACAGCCGGCAGTCTTTTAACTTGTGATTCACGGGACCCTGGTGATAGGGGCAGGGATCCTCGATCATCTTGTCGAAGACAGCCCCGTCAAGGGGGCCTCGAGGCTTCTTGTTTTCGCGGGCGCCCACGAGGACCTCTTCGTCGTCATCGTCTTCGGCGTCGTGCTTCGCCTTCTGACCCTTGCCTTTGCTCTTCTTCTTTTTGCCGTTGTTGCTGTGGTTCTTGACGTCGTTGCCCTTGCTCGGGCCCTCCGGCGTAGCCACCCTTTTGCCTTTGTCCATGGGGCGGCCAAAGAAGGCCCCCACTGCCTCGTCGCCTGAGGCAAAGCTGGTGACGCGGTCCATCAACTCCTCGACCGTCCTGGGACGGTAGCGCCCTAGCTCGTGAACTAGCTCCTGGCATGTTGTGCCCGCGAGGAATGCTGAGATGACATCCTCATCAGGCACGTGGTGGAGCTCGAGGTGCTGCTTCGAGAACCGCCGAGCGAAGTCACGGAGGGGCTCATCCGCTTTCTGCCTGCAGCGTCGTAGATCCCAGGGTTTGCCTGGGCGCATGCAGGTCCCCTTGAAGTTCCCATCAAAGACCCTGACCAGGTTGGCCCAGTCATGGATCTGATGCGGCGGGAGCCCCTCGAGCCACCGACGGGCGGTGTCCGAGAGGTAGAGCGGGAGTTAGCGTATGATTACGCGGTCGTCGTTCTTGGCCCCGCCCAATTGGCAGCCTAGGCGGAAGTCAGAGAGCCACAGCTTGGGCTCGACCTCCCCGTCATACTTCACGATGTTGGTAGGTGGTCGAAAGCGGTCGGGGAGGATCGAGGTACGGATGGCTCGGCTGAAAACCCTGGGGCCCGGGGGCTCGAGGGTTTGCCGGTCGTCTTTGCTGTCGTAGTGCCCTCCTCGATGGACACTATAGCCTCGCTCCTCGCCACCTTTGTGCTTGCGTCGGGGGTTACACTGGTATTGTAGCGCGTCCTCCTCTACCCTGGCATTCGCCCCCCGCAATCGTGTGAGCTCGTTGCGGGCGTCATTGGGGTCTCGAGGTGGCCGGTTGTCGACGATCCGCTCCCGGACTGGCCTGGCTTGAGAGGCGTTTGGCTGATGGACGGACATCTCTCGCTCGTTGTGGGGCGCGTCCGCCGGCTTCCCCGAGGCTGCTCCGCGCCGGCGTGACGCCGAGCTCTTGGCCTGCTGCACAGCGGCTGTCTCAAGGAGGTTCTTCATTTTCCCGAGCATGCGCCTGGCGTCAGGGTTGGAGACGGCGGGTAGATCGCGGAGCAGCATTACGGCCGTGACCACGTTCTGCCCGGCTCGCGGGAAGCATACCTCGGGGCGTGCTGGTGCCCCGTCCTCGAGGATCCGCCGGTGGACCTCTCGAGCCAGACCTCGAGCTCCGGCTCCTCGAGGCTAGGGTGGTTCCTGCATCAGAGTTTGCTGGAGCTGCAGCAGGTGTCGCCGTTCTTCCTCGGCTTTGGTGATTGCCTCCTGCACCTGCACGAGTTGCGCCGCCCGGCCGTCGTTGTGCTGAGGTGGTGGTGGTGGCGCCGGGGTTCGTTCCTCCCCTGAATACGCGATCCGCCCGCCGCAGCCACGTCGCTGGGGGCCTCGAGGTTGATCGCCAGTCTGCCATCATCGCCCTCGTCCTCGGTGTCGCTCACGTGCACCTCAAGGTGAAAGCACTCCCTGGTGTGATCCCTGAGGTCGGGGTCGTGGTAGTCGTACTCGTCGGAGTCAAAACTGATGGCACCGCGCCTCCCTAGCTCACGCTAGGATCGCAGCTCGCGGTACGACTCCCCGACGGTAGCTTGCTGAGGTGGCTCGATGGCACGCGAGAAGCCGCGGTCAACGTGCGTGGGGTGGACGATCTCCAAGTTGGCCATGGCCTGCAGTAGCACGCCCGGGCGCTCCTCCTGCTCTGCCGGCGGTCGGTCGTGACGGCGCTCATTGAGCTGGCGGGCGTAGGCTGCTGCGGAGTTGTCGAGGCCGAACGGGAACCGCCGGCGTCGAGCGCGGTACACCCCGTGCGGGAGGAGGCTGGGTGGCGTCGACGGTGCACGGCTCGGAGGCCTCTGGCCTGGCTCCCGGTCCGTGCGCATGACGAACGCGAAGTCACTGGGTGGGCGCGCTCGCGCCCACCCTGGAAGTCTCCGGCCGTGCGCCTGGCAGGCTCCTCCTCGGGAACTCTGCGCCGGCCACGGGGAAGTGGGTGTACGCCGCAGGCACCGCCTGTGCCTGGCGACGATGGTGACGATGGCGCCGCTCACAGGGTGGCGACGTGTGGTGGTGTGGGCGACGTGCCACGCTCCTCGCATGGGGTGGCGTGACACGCCCTCCACTCGGGCCCTCCGTGGAGAGCAAGGTCAGCTCATTGCCGTTGCCGGTGGCCAGGAACTCGAGGCTTCCGAACCAGATGATGGCACCGGCAGAGAACGGAGGAGTCGAAGCAGCCATCTAGGAAACAGCGAGAAACCGACTCGACACGAGAAGGCCCCTACCTGGCGCACCAACTGTCGGTGTTTCTACCCCGGGGGTACAGCACCAACTAGTAATATGATCGCGTGCTCTCTCCCTGGATGGTGATGCAAGGTGACACAAGATTTATCCTGGTTCGGGCAAAGAAGGCCCTACGTCCAGCGGGGGAGGAGATCCTTGTATTACTTGCACTGAAGTGCTCGTACAGGGGCGAATACAAGCTTGGCGAGCGTGGACCGGGGTCCGGACTCGCGTGTGAGGGTGTATGGGCGTATGTGCGTTCTAACGTGTCTGTAACCGGCGGAATGAGGGCCCTGGTGTCCCCTTTTATAGAGCAAGGGGAGGCCAGGGTTACACAAGGGTATTACAGGTGTCGGGGCGTACGGTGCCCAATACGGAGAAGGGTAGGAACCCTGTCTTGTCAAAGACATTGTAGCCGACGTGGGGGTTGCTGTTGGGGCGTCCTTGAAGCGTGGCCTCCATCCCGGGTGCGGACGTGGAGGCGTGGCGACGTGGAGACAGTACACTGCCCACTCCGGTATGTACGGGGCGTGACTGGAGCCCTCCGGGTCTCGGGGTACCTGCCCACCAATCATATGAAAGCAACAAAGGCTCGAGGGGCGCTGGGCCGGCCTCGAGGTGGCGCCTACAGGGGGCTCATGCTCCCGCAGGTATGGGCAAGCTCCGGAGAACTCAGCCATACAGCGAGAATTCTGGCCTCGAGATGTGACAGGGGCGTGCCATAGTGTGGGGTATGGTTAAACAGTGCTGTACTTATGCCTTTTTACCCATGCCGGCGGTGAAAAGGGGATTTGACCCTGCCTCCGGTTCACTGTGGCGCGTGCTGCGTCCCGGAGGACGTGACGGGGGTAGGTGAGTGCATTAAATGCTCAGGGTAAGATTGGCATCTGATGCTCGGCGCTGCTCGAGGGGCGTGATGTGCCCTCGAGGGGTAGGTAACCAGGTCAGGCTCGAGGTCTCCCGTACAGGGCCTCGAGGGGCGGTGTGCGGGCAAAGCGGACTCGATCCCTCCGTGCTATGGCTCGAGGGGTAGGCGATCATGAGGCGGTTTGAGAGGCTTCGATGGGCTTAGACTTCCCTGTGGTAGGCCGGCGTTGCGGGCCTCGACAGGTGGGTTAGAGTGGTTAGACCTCTTATTAATTGGTGTTCTAGGCTTAACCTATTTGTCTTGCGTTAATTGGGGGCACCCCTTTGGCGTTCCCCCGACAGGGACACCTCATCAAAACGGGGTGGCTGAAAGGCGGAATCGTACTCTCATGGAAATGGTTAGAAGTATGTTAAGTTATTCTAATGTACCCTTATCTTTGTGGATGCACGCATTAAGAACCGCTGTGTACTTGTTGAACAGAGTTCCTAGTAAGGCAGTTCCTAAGACCCCTTATGAACTATGGACGAGAAGAAAACCTAGTTTTAAGGCACCTGCATATTTGGGGTTGCCCAGCAGAAGTGAGATTATACAATCCACATGAAAAGAAGCTTGATGCAAGGACCTTTAGCGGTTACTTCATCGACTATCCTAAAAAGTCTAAGGGGTACAGGTTTTATTGTCCTAACCATAGTGCGCGAATTGTTGAGACAGGAAATGCTCGGTTCATTGAGAATGGTGAGATCAGTGGGAGTGAGAATTCACGAAAAGTGGACATTAATGAAATTCAATCTAATACTACTCCTATCATTGTTGTATCACAGCTTAACAACACTACTGAAAATATAATCTCTGAACTGATCAATAATATGCAAGTCACAAGTGAAACTGAGAAACCACAAGAAACCATAGTGCGGCGATCTAAATGGCAGAAAAGATCTGCAATTTTAGATGACTATGTGGTTTATTCAGTTGAACATGAATGCGACTTGAGTATAGAAAATGATCCTATCTCATTTAAGCAAGCCATGAATTGTGGAAATTCTGAAAAGTGGTTTAATGCTGAAAGAAGAGTTAAAATCGATGGATGACAACAATGTCTGGGAATTAATGAAATTGCCTCAAGGTTCAAAACGAGTTGGGTGTAAATGGGTCTTCAAGACCAAACGCGACTCAAAAGGCAATATTGAAAGATATAAAGCTAAACTTGTTGCTAAAGGTTTTACTCAGGAAGAAGGTGTTGACTATACAGAGACCTTCTCTCCGGTTTCTAAGAAGGACTCATTGAGAATTATTTTGGCATTGGTGGCGCATTATGACTTAGAACTCCACCAGATGGATGTAAAGACCGCCTTCCTAAATGGTGATTTGGATGAAGAAGTGTATATGAACCAACCCGAGGGATTTTTGGCTCCGGGAAAAGATCTAGTTTGTAAATTAAAGAAGTCAATATATGGGCTAAAGCAAGCTTCCCGACAATGGTATATCAAGTTCAATGACACCATTACAGCATATGGTTTTGCGGAGAATATCGTTGATCGGTGCATCTACATGAAGGTCAGTGGGAGCAAATTTATTATTTTAGTCCTATATGTTGATGATATTCTTCTCGCTGCTAATGACCAATCTTTGTTACATGATGTTAAGAAGTTTCTCTCCAATAGTTTTGAGATGAAAGATATGGGTGAGGCATCCTATGTTATTGGAATAGAAATATTCTGTGATAGAAAACAAGGATTGTTGGGATTGTCTTAGAAAGCCTATATTAACAAAATATTGGAGAGGTTCAGGATGGAAAATTGCTCCGCCGGAATGTTCCAATTCAAAAAGGGGACAAATTTAGTGAAATACAATGTCCAAAGAATGATTTAGAACGTAAAGTAATGGAATCCATTCCGTATGCATCACTTGTTGGGAGCTTAATGTATGCTTCGACATGTACTCGACCAGATATCAGCTTTGCTGTTGGCATGCTTGGTCGATATCAAAGTAATCCTGGAAAAATCCATTGGATAGCTGGAAAGAAGATTCTTCGGTATTTGAAGGTAACTATGAATCACATGCTCACATACAAGAGATCAAGCCATTTGGAGGTCATTGGCTACACAGATTCGGACTATGCTGGATGTTTGGACTCAAGGAAATCCACGTTCGGCTATGTGTTCCTATTGGCTGGAGGAGCAGTTTCTTGGAAGAGTGGAAAGCAATCTGTCATTGCTACTTCCACTATGGAGGCTGAATTTGTGGCATGCTTTGAGGCTACTATTCAATCACTGTGGCTGCGGAATTTTGGATCTGGTCTTCAAATTATTGACAATATTGAGAGATCGTTGAAGATACATTGTGATAACGCCGCTGTTGTCTTCTTCTCTAAAAATGATAGGTACTCGAAAGGAGCAAAACATATGGATTTAAAGTACCTATCAGTTAAAGAAGAAGTGCAAAATAAAAGAGTATCAATCGAGCATATTGGTACTGATTTGATGATTGCGGATCCGCTAACAAAGGGATTGCTGCCTAAGACTTTCATTGGCCATGTAGAAAGGATGGGCATTATAGATAAAACCTTATTAGCATGATGTGTATACACATGAATACGTGTTGCTCGTAATTGAAGGACCGAAAATGCTATAGCAAGGCGACCAGAGGGGGGGGGGGGGGTTAATGGGAGCCTAAAAATTTCCTTTCGGAAACTACGGCCTCTGTCCCAACAAAATCAACCCCGAGAGCAAAGCCAACACACGTGATGTCCACGACCCAAGAGAATGGGTGGATGTTCCCTAGGAACACAGCAGGACACCACAAAAGCTCCCTCTTCCAAATCCACGCAAGTCAACTAGTGACAGGATGGAGTATGGGAAACCTCAACCTCCCCCGAGCAACGCGAGGGGGATTCAGGTAATCTCGCAAAGCGGGAAGCCCGGTTTCTGTAGAGCACAGAGTCGGGAATCCAACGCAAAATGCGGATCTCAAATCGGAGCTCGAACGCAAAAGAAACGGACGAAATCGTGCGCTGGCTGCACTGACCGGACTCACTGGAGCGTCCGGTCAACAGCCACCGGACGCGTCCGGTCAAACACCGAGGCGGCAAAGCACAGAGCGCTCGATGCGTCCGATTCGCCCGAGGCACGAGACCAGAAGCTCGAGACCGAGGCTCGAGGCCGAGGGTCAAAGCCGAGACCGAGGGTCGAGGGCGAGGGTCGAGGGCGAGTGTCGAGGCCGAGGGTCGAGGCCGAGAGTCGAGGCCGAGACCGAGGGTTGATGCCGAAGCTCGAGGCAGAGGCTCGAGGCCGAGGGTCGAGGCGAGACCGAGGCTCGAGAAAAGACCTCGGGAAAACCTTCGACTCGACCGAGGCTCGAGGCTCACGGAAAGGCCTCGGCGTCCTCGAGGGTCGGTGGCCTCTGCTCGCTCGAGGGTCACAGCGATTCGCCCGAGGCTCGAGGGAATGCCTCGGCGTGCTCGAGGGATGCTGCGCGAGACGGCTCGACCGGACTCTAGCCAACGTCCGGTCAGCAGGGAACGGACGCGTCCGGTCACCAAAAACACGATCTGGGAACTCTCTGTGTTGGACCGGACGCTAGTGTACGGGGCGTCCGGTCAACCTCACAGCGTCCGGTCAAAAGCACAGCACTCCGTTGAACAGTAACCACGGTGCGTCCGGTCACTAGCTCAACTGTGCGTCCGGTCAATACAAAGCGTCCGATCGATCAAAACAGAACACCGAAACCTTCAACGACCGGACTCTCTCGACGTGAGTCCGGTCAGCCCGAGCAAGCGTCCGGTCACCCTGAAACTGGCTGTTCTTTCGCGGATTCAACTCGATCTCCTCCGAATCAAAAGCACTAGGGCCAGGATTCGATCTGAGGAGTCACAAGGATGTTAGTGAGCTACTCCTAAGAGATCATGGCTCGAACCTAACTCCAAATCGGTGAATCGAAGAATTTCGGGGGAAGGGAGAAAAACGTGATCTAAAACTAAATCCGCCCGATCTACTAGCTCGTGAGGAATTGGGGAAAACCCTTCGGTAGAAGGATGCCTCTCACGATGCTCTAGAAGATGGTTCAAACGGATTTGCGAATCTTCCCTCAAAACAAGAATTCTCGTGAAGAACAAAAGAGGGGAAAAACGTGCAACGCGAAGAACAAAATCGCAAGACAAATCAAAGCACGAATTTGATCCTTGGACTCAGAGGAATGGATGATTCATTAAGCACTTGGTGTAGGGCTACAAGCCACTCCAGCAGATCAAAGCTTGGATGGCAAAAAGCTCAAGAACAAGAGCCAACTCTCTAACCCTAGCCTACTCTCACAGGAACAAAATGAGAGTGACACCACCTAGCACTCCCAAGGATGTGGCTGCCCTAGCAGCCCCCTCCATATATATATAGGCGCACGTCCTAATGACCGAAACGCCCTTACATTAAGCACTCGTCCCAAATACCCCCCAGGGGTACAACCGTCCAGACTCGACAGTCTTCATCCAACGGCCACGCCCGCACATCAGGTAGCTTTGCCTCGACGCGACCTCCCTGATGCCACCACGTGCCGCCACCGTCGACCGCCGCGCCTTCTCACCGATAGCTTCGCCGCAACGCAAGCCTCTCGGTGCCGCCACGCGTCGACTGTCCTTTCGGACCAACCCCCTGGTTTTGAGGCCCAAACCAGGCAAACCGGCCACCCCGAGTTTTGAGGCCCAAACTCGGAAACCCGCCACCCCAGGTTTTGAGGCCCAAACCTGGAAACCGTCCATCCCGAGTTTTGAGGCCAAACTCGGAAACCGTCGATGGTAGCTTTTTGAGGCTCAGCTACCGAACCCGCACCGTAGACGGGATGTGGTTCTCACACCCCGACCACCGGCACCGATGCCGATGCATGTCCAGCCTCCACGCCGGGCACAACGCCTTCGCCTTCCTTCTTGACTCGGCCGACGGCACTTGCGCCGCACGCAAGCCCGTGTCCGACCTCCCGCCAAGCGACCCGACTCCAGCGCCTTCCTCCCGACTCGGCCGATGCACCGCACATCCCCATGTGCTCTCGCTCGTCGATGCCACGTGCCAGCTACCACAGCTGGTCCTCCGGCCTCCTGGTCCCTCAGTCCAAGCCTCCCGTCCGCCCTTCACTGTCCGATACATCGGCATGGCACGTCCGCCGCACGGCACGCCCATCCTTCATTGCGCCCAGTCCATCGGCACGGCACGGCTCAACTTGACCTTCACCTCGCCATAGACCACTGTCTCCGAGCTCCACACCTGCACATCAACACAGCCAAGAGACACATGTCGCACACACACACACACCAACACAGAAACACAAAAAACACAACACAACTCACGCCACCGGTTAGTCATAAGCATTAAGCGCATAGCGAGATAATGACTCAACCGGGTAAAAGCCTCAAACCTTCCTCAACACAGTCAATCATTCATCATATGTATTCTCAATCTCCCCCTTGATGAATGCATTGACTGACAGTAAAATCAAAAAGGAAGGGTTTGAAAGCCAGTCTCACTCAAGTGCCCAAAAGCCAGGTAAAAGCAAACACAAGGCCACTTGAGAGAGGGAGGATCATGAATACTCCAAATAAAAACTCTCGGTCCCAAAAGAAATGGGAAAAGCGGGCAAAGCCTCCACACAACCGAAGAGTCAAGAGAAACAAGAGTTTCATGAATCCCAAAAGGCACTCGAAAACCAATCTCAAAAAAATTTGTCAAACAATCATCACAAAAGAAACCAAGATACTTATCCACTTGGATTCACTTATGGTTACTCCCCCTTACTTGGGTTTCTAAATTTCCCCCTTTACTTGGGTTTCTGAATTTCTCCCCCTTGATGATTGAATTGACAAAAAACTAAGCACAAGAGATGGTTTGAGATACCAACACCGAAAACTTGGTCCCCAAAGACATGGGCAACGGCTCGACGCAACCAAGCGAAAGATCGGAGCAACAACTCAACGAAGAGCAAAAGACTTGGTTCCCAAAGACATGGGCAACGGCTCGACGCAACCAAGTCAAAAATGAGCTAGTCCTCAAGAAGAGGCAGAAAAAGGGCTCAACACCACTAGCTCAAGGCTCGACACCAAATGAGGCTGAAATAGCGCATAAGAAGCAAAACTGCTAGTCCCTCAAGATAGAGGCACAGAGGCTCAACACAACTAGCAGAAGATTTGATACCAATCAAAATCAGCCACAAATTGGTGAAAACAGCTAGTTCCTCAAGACAGAGGCAAAACGGCTCAACACAGCTAGCTGAAGGCTCCAATCCAATCAAAATACCAAGCAAAAACTGCTAGTCCCTCAAGAGAGAGGCAAAACGGCTCAACACGACTAGCAGGCTCGATACCAATGCCTTACGGCCAACCATGCTCCGCACCAATGGAAAACCAATCGAAGCGTACCAAAAGAAGGAACACAAGAAAGGTTCAATTCCAATTGAAAAAGCCCAAAGAAAAGGCTCAAGGCGAAATGGAGCACAAACACTCGGAGCACGCGGAGAAGCAGCAAGACAAAAGCGACTCCCCCTGAAAGCAAGCCTATATACACAAGCTATGCAATACAGCTCATAACATCAATTGCATTCCATACCGAAAGATGGATACCAATTGGAACACATAAAAGAGCTATACCGAGTGAAGATACCAATCGAAGAAGAACCCAAAAGAGCTAAACTCCCCCTCGCTCAAAGCTCTCCCCAAAATGCATGACTCTCCCCTTTGTGCCAACACTCAAGCTCCCCCTTGAAAACAGCTTCTCCCCCTTGACAAAAGGGAACATGCTGAGGGGTTTTGAAATTTTTCCACAAAAGTTGACACAAATACAAGACAAGTCAACCAAAAGCATATGGGGGCCGTGAAAAGCATTAAAAGTGGCCCGCAACCAATTGAAGGTGACCACAAAGAATATCGGAGCTGGGGGTATGCACACTAAGCTAAAATGCATGAAATGCACAATGCAACAGCTTCAAGTGTATAGCAAGCAGAATGAGAAGATGCTCAATAGGGTGCTGCCCTGAAAGTGTAGCAATCAACACAAATGCTAGCAAAGGCTCAAACTGATCAAATGAATACGAAATATGAACAATTAAGCATATGAGCAGTTTTAAGCCATTTGAAAAGGAGTCCACCACTAAAATAGCACTTAGCATGAATAGACAGGAAATCAAACAAGTGCTAACTCAGGTATAAAAGGTGAACTACCCCTAGCAAAGTTCAATCATCATGCAATAGAATGAAGCATAGACTTGTGTTATTTTTAAATTTTCATCGGATATTGCAGCGGTATTAACACAAGTTCATATTTAAAAGCATGTGATTGCGAGAGGTTGAAAGCATGGTCATTGCCTAACTTTTCAACCGGGCTAAGCCTATGCAAGAAAAGCAATCGGAAGCTTAAAGCACCGGTTTCGGTCTTACACTACACGGCTCAAGTTTAACTCAAATGTGCAATGAGAAACAGTCTCGATACCGTGAGGTGCTGACACATGCAATCCCATCTCGATCTTTTCATTTCACTAATACTTGGATTAAATTTTAAGCACAAGGTAAATATGAACAATCCAAGCAAGTGAATGACTCAGTGCAAGAGACATAGCAACCTAGCATACAAAAGATAGTACAAGTGATCTCAACACATCCTACCCATGTTAGTTGCCAATCTCAATGGTGAACAAATTATAGGTTTCATAGTTGATTAGTCAAATTCACCATTTGCAAAAATAGCTTAGCTCATAACATGTATCAAGTGATCAAAAAGAGCCTAAGCTACAAGCATCATCATGAATAAGCAGGGCATACCAAAAAGAGCACAATCTCATTCTCATGCAAGATGTACATGATGAAATGCATGCAAAGCTAGCTTATAAGGAACAAATCAAAAGCTAGTCTAAAAAGGGAAACCCAAAGCAAAAGGGTATCGGAGAAGACCAACTAAGATACAACAAAGCAAAATGCTTCCCCAACTAAAAGGGAAACACACATCAAGCTCACAAGCGAAGAGCAAGGAAACGCTCAAGCAACAGGCAGCAAAATCCACATCGGAAAGACCACACAGCAGAAAGGGGTCGAAGAAGGGGTGTACCAAAAACCGAACTTTGAGACGTGTCGGAGGTACCTCATGAAGCGCACAACCGCCTGCTGGTGTGATGCCCAAGGGGATGCCTGATGCTGCTGAACTCCGGGGTGCCTGCCTCGCCGGAGTCGTCTCCCCCTTGCCTGATGCTGTCGCTCGCCCAGGTGCTGCTAGTGCTCACTGAAGAGCTGCTCGAACGGAGCCCCAAGTCGTGGAAGAAGTGGGATCGGGTCCGTGAGCTGAAAAGCTCTCTCCAGGCTCCTGTTCTCCTGCACACTCAAAAGCAGAAGAAACACAAGGCGTTGTCTCGTCCAGTGTGACCTCAAGGTCTCCACGAAAACGGTTAGTCAAATAAGCATAAGGTAAGCTCTCACCAAAAAGAGGTCTACCTATGAAAGATACCGCAAGGAGATCTGAACTCAACCTAGACACGACTACCATGCAACAGGATAAGGCACTGTATAGCAAAATGCAGCCTAAAAACATGATTAACTCAAACATAGCCTAAGCCTCAACACATGCTACAATGCAAGGTAAAGATAGCAATAGATCCAAAAGCATGTAACATGATAAAATCGAGGAAAGACTAGTGCTCAAACTAATCATATCAACAGGGTACATCTAGCTAACAAAACTAGCACCTGAAAAGTGATTCCTAATGAACATCATACCACTACAAATAAAGCTCATGTAGAAGTATGGTAAAACATGACATAATGTTCATGAGGATCACAGACTAGCATGAAAAGTGGCTCCTCCACAAAAGCTATACAAAAAGCTAGCATGACATGATATACAAGATAGCACATGCTAGACTAAAGCAGAAACATGATACAAAAGAAAAATGTACATGTAAAAGCTATACAAGTGAGCACATGAAAAGACCATCTCATACCACAAGACATAAAACATGGATGTACAGGGTATGAGTGTATAAGAAAGCTCACCAGATACCAAAAGCCTCTTTGGAGGCAAATCTAGGCGGGGTGTAGAGAAACATCAACACTTGATCACATCTAAAAGATCAAGCTCCATCAGGCGCATGTTCTCCACCCCGCGTCCTCATATCTACACACAAGAGGACAAAGTAACCCGAGCCTTGGATCCCGAAGGGTTAGCAAGCATGTACTTGGGGATCCAGGACTTGGTCACAAATCTCAACTTCTCATGTGGGTTAACATGATGCAAACGCTGGTTCAAAAGCGATTTTGAAACACCCTTGGAAGCATTCCTCAAAAGGACAACTCGAGGAGAAGAACGAGTCGTACCACGGGAAAAGAGGCAAACATCTTCCAAGGTTTTTGAAGAAGAACCAATAGATGCACCATGAGAAGCATGACGTGGACCACGAGAAGAAGCAGTAGAAACATGTCCACGACCATGACCTATCCCACTAGAAAAGGAGTCATAAAACCCATCAACAAAAATGGGCTTCTTACTAGGAACACAAGTGTTCATGCCATGAGAAGGGCTATGAACCACCTTCCTAGAAGAGCGAGCTTGGCGCAAGCGCTTGGCACGCCGATAGCAGAAGCTTTCTTGATGCCCATCTTTCTCACAAAAAGAGCAATGGTACAAAGGCCTACTGGAAGGCACACCATTCTCCGACAAGTGAGAAGTCCCTTGGGACTTAGAGCAAGAAGCATATACCACCAACTTGGTGCCAACACTAGGAGCACACGTGCCATGGGAAAGGCTACGCGGCTTCCTAAAAGCCTTAGCTCGAATTCGCCGCTCATGCTTGACACGGCGAAAACAAAAATCGAGCGAATGTCCCTCCTTCTTGCAAAAGGTGCAATGAAAAACCGGATTGGGAGGACGAGTCCCAAAAATATGAGAAGCACCCTTGTCAAGAGAAGTCCCTTGGACATCACTCGAAGAACTAGCAAGGTTAGGAGTAGCTATGAAAGAGCTATCAGAAACCTTGGCACTAGTGCTACAGTCAAAAGACCCACGCTCTGCACACGAACTCAACTCCGGTTGCAAAGAAGCAATTTTAGAAGCATCAACATCGGAGTTGCAAGAAATGCGTGACTCAAAAGACTTAGCACAAAGGCTCTTGCACCTTTTAGCTAAAACCTCATTTTCAAACATGAGGCGATCACAAGTACCACAAGGAGTGTTTCTCAAGTTCTCCATCTCCTCTTTTATGCACTCGGCATATGTGGTACGCAAGAGCTCGACTTCCCTCTCAAGGTTGGCACTCATATCATAATGCTCAACCAACTTAGCGCTCATATCATCGCGCAAAAGCTTCAAAGCCAAAACTTCTTTTTCTAAATCAATGCAAGATGTACAACTGAAATCGGTGGAAGAAACATCACCATTTACATCAAGCAAAGAATCATGTATAGCACCAGAAGTAAGGCAAGCATTTTTATTTAAAGAACATGAGCTACAAGGCTTAGAATTTAATTCAACAATTTCAGCCCTAGCATGCTCAAGTTCATCTACACATGTCCTGTGAATCAGACTATATTCTCTAAGTCTAGCAACAAAAGATTCACAAGAATCACATGGTAAAGAAGCTTTTGACCTAAGCAAGGCTATTTCAGATTTAGCACGAACAAGATCCTTGCGCAAGTCAAAGCAAACAAGACATGGTATGGAAGCATTTGATTTCAACATTTCATTTTCAGATTTTAAGCTAGCAAGGGTAAAGCATAGCTCATCATTCTTCCTAACCATGTCACTACAAGAGGTGCAAGGTAAAGATGCACTAGACTTCCAATGAAAAAGGCCACATTTTAACCTAGCAATGGAGCATTTCAACTTCTTGATCTTTCTATGCAAGGTATCACAAAGCTCATCATATCTCAGATTATCATCACAACAAGCTTCAAATTGCTGGGATAAGATCCCAAGACAAGCAGCAAGAATACCTTTCTTGGCCTTGCCAAGTTCGCGTACACGATCCTCCGTCGAATGCTCATCATCTCCTAGGAAGCCCAGCAAAGCATCCACCTCGCGTTCCGCCTCAAGAGCCATACTCATCCTTCTCGCCAAAGTGTCGTCCGGTCACATGTCCAAGACTCAAACCTAAGGACAAAGACACACCGGAGGAAGAGCTAGGTGCCATTTTGAAAAGCACCTATTAGTGTTAGGCAAACAAAAGCTCAAACACCTCGGCAAAACAAAAGCCGGAAACTCAACCGCTCTCAAAAAGGTCGCCTTCACGGATCCGGAACCGGTTAAGGTAGAGAGATCCCTAACTGGCTCCGATACCAATTGAAGGACCGAAAATGCTATAGCAAGGCGACCAGAGGGGGGGGTGAATGGGAGCCTAAAAATTTCCTTTCGGAAACTATGGCCTCTGTCCCAACAAAATCAACCCCGAGAGCAAAGCCAACACACGTGATGTCCACGACCCAAGAGAATGGGTGGATGTTCCCTAGGAACACAGCGGGACACCACAAAAGCTCCCTCTTCCAAATCCACGCAAGTCAACTAGTGACAGGATGGAGTTTGGGAAACCTCAACCTCCCCCGAGCAACGCGAGGGGGATTCAGGTAATCTCTCAAAGCGGGAAGCCCGGTTTCTGTAGAGCACAGAGTCGGGAATCCAACGCAAAAAGCGGATCTCAAATCGGAGCTCGAACGCAAAAGAAACGGACGAAATCGTGCGCTGGCTGCACTGACCGGACTCACTGGAGCGTCCGGTCAACAGCCACCGGACGCGTCCGGTCAAACACCGAGGCGGCAAAGCACAGAGCGCTCGATGCGTCCGATTCGCCCGAGGCACGAGACCAGAAGCTCGAGACCGAGGCTCGAGGCCGAGGGTCGAAGCCGAGACCGAGGGTCGAGGGCGAGGGTCGAGGGCGAGTGTCGAGGCCGAGGGTCGAGGCCGAGAGTCGAGGCCGAGACCGAGGGTTGATGCCGAAGCTCGAGGCAGAGGCTCGAGGCCGAGGGTCTAGGCGAGACCGAGGCTCGAGAAAAGACCTCGGGAAAACCTTCGACTCGACCGAGGCTCGAGGCTCACGGAAAGGCCTCGGCGTCCTCGAGGGTCGGTGGCCTCTGCTCGCTCGAGGGTCACAGCGATTCGCCCGAGGCTCGAGGGAATGCCTCGGCGTGCTCGAGGGATGCTGCGCGAGACGGCTCGACCGGACTCTAGCCAACGTCCGGTCAGCAGGGAACGGACGCGTCCGATCACCAAAAACACGATCTGGGAACTCTCTGTGTTGGACCGGACGCTGGTGTACGGGGCGTCCGGTCAACCTCACAGCGTCCGGTCAAAAGCACAGCACTCCGATGAACAGTAACCACGGTGCGTCCGGTCACTAGCTCAACTATGCGTCCGGTCAATACAAAGCGTCCGATCGATCAAAACAGAACACCGAAACCTTCAATGACCGGACTCTCTGGACGTGAGTCCGGTCAGCCCGAGCAAGCGTCCGGTCACCCCGAAACTGGCTGTTCTTCCGCGGATTCAACTCGATCTCCTCCGAATCAAAAGCACTAGGGCCGGGATTCGATCTGAGGAGTCACAAGGATGTTAGTGAGCTACTCCTAAGAGATCATGGCTCGAACCTAACTCCAAATCGGTGAATCGAAGAATTTCGGGGGAAGGGAGAAAAACGTGATCTAAAACTAAATCCGCCCGATCTACTAGCTCGTGAGGAATTGGGGAAAACCCTTCGGTAGAAGGATGCCTCTCACGATGCTCTAGAAGATGGTTCAAACGGATTTGCGAATCTTCCCTCAAAACAAGAATTCTCGTGAAGAACGAAAGAGGGGAAAAACGTGCAACGCGAAGAACAAAATCGCAAGACAAATCAAAGCACGAATTTGATCCTTGGACTCAGAGGAATGGATGATTCATTAAGCACTTGGTGTAGGGCTACAAGCCACTCCAGCAGATCAAAGCTTGGATGGCAAAAAGCTCAAGAACAAGAGCCAACTCTCTAACCCTAGCCTACTCTCACAGGAACAAAATGAGAGTGACACCACCTAGCACTCCCAAGGATGTGGCTGCCCTAGCAGCCCCCTCCATATATATATAGGCGCACGTCCTAATGACCAAAATGCCCTTACATTAAGCACTCGTCCCAAATACCCCCCAGGGGTACAACCGTCCAGACTCGACAGTCTTCATCCAACGGCCACGCCCGCACATCAGGTAGCTTCGCCTCGACGCGACCTCCCTGATGCCGCCACGTGCCGCCACCGTCGACCGCCGCGCCTTCTCACCGATAGCTTCGCCGCAATGCAAGCCTCTCGGTGCCGCCACGCGTCGACCGTCCTTTCGGACCAACCCCCTGGTTTTGAGGCCCAAACCAGGCAAACCGGCCACCCCGAGTTTTGAGGCCCAAACTCGGAAACCCGCCACCCCAGGTTTTGAGGCCCAAACCTGGAAACCGTCCATCCCGAGTTTTGAGGCCAAACTCGGAAACCGTCGATGGTAGCTTTTTGAGGCTCAGCTACCGAACCCGCACCGTAGACGGGATGTGGTTCTCACACCCCGACCACCGGCACCGATGCCGATGCATGTCCAGCCTCCACGCCGGGCACAACGCCTTCGCCTTCCTTCTTGACTCGGCCGACGGCACTTGCGCCGCACGCAAGCCCGTGTCCGACCTCCCGCCAAGCGACCCGACTCCAGCGCCCTCCTCCCGACTCGGCCGATGCACCGCACATCCCCATGTGCTCTCGCTCGTCGATGCCACGTGCCAGCTACCACAGCTGGTCCTCCGGCCTCCTGGTCCCTCAGTCCAAGCCTCCCGTCCGCCCTTCACTGTCCGATACATCGGCATGGCACGTCCGCCGCACGGCACGCCCATCCTTCATCGCGCCCAGTCCATCGGCACGGCATGGCTCAACTTGACCTTCACCTCGCCATAGACCACTGTCTCCGAGCTCCACACCTGCACATCAACACAGCCAAGAGACACATGTCGCACACACACACACCAACACAGAAACACAAAAAACACAACACAACTCACGCCACCGGTTAGTCATAAGCATTAAGCACATAGCGAGATAATGACTCAACCGGGTAAAAGCCTCAAACCTTCCTCAACACAGTCAATCATTCATCATATGTATTCTCAGTAATTTTACGAATTCAATAAAAGTCTGTTTTGCATGTTATCCACATAAAGATGTATACAACTATGTTTATGGTGTGACAACAGTTTTCCACGTAAAGTTTATTTTGAATTGTTTCGAATAGTAATACATGGAAGGGATCTCGTCTTTGACTTGCGACCGCCATGATTCTGTCGATCAATTTAAATTATTGTCGACTTGATAAATTCGATGAAAAGTGTACAGCTAATGTTTTTCGAATTTTCAAAGTCATCTTATGGGCCAAGTGGGAGACCGTTAGATTATTTTAACTTAAATATGGCCCATATAAATTAAGGAAATAATTCTTATTATTAAATGTCTCAGTGTGATGGTTGCTAGACTTAAAGAATAAGAATTATGGGTTGAAATACCCTCTCCTCTCTCTTCAAATAAAGTTAGTATGTGCATTAAGACCCAAATAAGTTAGTATGTGCATTAAGACCCAAAGGTCAATTGCTAGCACATATACCAAATAATGTGTGTTAACTCTAATGAATTAGATTTTATATTCTACAAACGTTACATGCATGGACTATGGCTGCAATGCGTACAAGAATGGAATAAGAATGGAATAAATCCATGATTGATTAAGGGCCACACATGCATGTAGTGAAAGTGGATTTAGTGGCTGCATAAAGATGGCGTGCTTCAGTTTCTATGGCCAAAGGTCATGCGTCCATTAGCTAAAACAAATGGAACTTAAATGCTTCTTATGGAATTGAATAATGAACATCAAATGAAAGACTGTGCTCGCGCTATGCATGTGTCTATAAATAGATGATGCATGTGCACTGAAAGGTAGCAGACAAGACTTCCATTAGAAAAGATAACACACAAATCAGATAGTTTTTTTTCTCTCATCATCAAGAGAACTAAGAAAGGTAAGAAGGAAGAGAGGAGAGAAACAATCTCAAGATGCAAGGAGCAAACATGGCGCAAGGTGGGTTTGTGTTGTTTAGCACATGAAAGAATTATTTGTGTTATGCACATATGTAAAGTTCTTTCATTTTGGTTAAATCAGTTTGTGCTAATATGATTCTTTAAGCTTCCGTTAACTGTTTTCTACTTTCAAGTTGATCGTTGTCCTGAAGTTGCGAGTTGTTTATTTTTTTTTCTTGCTTGGTTTCCATTAAAAAAAGGAACTAGGTCGGCTCTTGTTTTTATTTCATCCTTCTAATAAAGATTAAGGCTAAGCTTTGGTTGTCTTTAAAAAAAAATAGTTATCATAAATATTAATTGATATCTTTTACTGTAATTAAGTTCTTAAAATGATTTGACTCGGTACCACGAGGGAGTATAAATTACTTACACATGAGAAGCAATGGTTTTGCTAATTACTTACATATGAGAAGCAATATGGTTCTGCACTTCTGCTAGCAACATACATACATTGAATCCAATAGGCAGCTATAGATAGCATGGATTGATCCAAATGGTGTACGTACTGTTCCCTAGATGCAGGCAGAGGACGCAGCCATTATTGACCACGGAAACCGGTAGTTGGTTTGGCGCGTCTTCATCGATCGTTATCATGTGCAAACTAAGTATGCTATGTTGCAGTCTCTAGAGGTACTACATATACGAACACTATAGCTAGCGAGGTGGAGGAGCATAACCATCGCAGATATATGTAACCTACATATGTGGTTTGGCGCTAGTCAATCTAAGCTACAGTAGCAGATCATTGTATCTTTTTTTTAGAAAAGGTAATATATTAACATCCCAGATCAATGTATCTTTGGGTTTTGCCATTGTCTTATGCTTGTCGATCCGTAGGGTCGAGTCCCGGGGGACTTGGGTATTTTGCATATATACGGGAGTGATACTCGGTTATACAGGAACCTACGAATATGGCTGTGCTCCACAGCTGAGGGGTAGGCGGCAGGTGGTGATGGTCCTATCCGTCCCTCGTAATGCCCCACATTCGGGTATGGTGCAGGAGTCTAACTTGCCTTATGGGCTTGCTAGCAAACTAGTGTCTCTTTGGACTCCCCAGGTGTATGGGTGCTTAGAACTAAGTCCTAATCATGTTTTGTATGATCATTTACTAATCTTTTGCATAACATTCCTAGCAAGGATACTCGAATGCTTGCTCTTATTTAGATGTATTCTTTTAACCTTCAGTTTTAATTTTATTCCTAGGACTGGCTCGTATATGTGTGTCACACTATCCAAAGTTATATCATCGCTTACCCCTTCTATGAACTTTGGTATGTTATAAATCATGTTATCTTGTTCATGTACCTAATAGAGACTTTACACCTATGCATTGCTTTGGGAAAATATAAATATGTAATGCTCTGAATACTTCCGGGTGAAATGCTCCAATGGTATATTCATGTGCTTGCGGATTATTCTTTAAACATTAAGAAATACCAATAGTTATCCCCTTGAGACGATCTTGATGGCGATGGATTGGCAAAGTGGCCACCATTGCTGATGGTGCGCCCCTCAAACTAGAAGAGACATGAGGCAATGGAGAAGTAGATGTTAAAGTTGATCGACAATGCTAAAGCTAATGTCTAGTCATCTGAAACGAACATGACGACATGGAAGAAGTGGAGTAGGCACCAAGGCTTGTGGCAAGCCCCAAATGTGACAATGAGGCTAAGCTGAAGTTGATGCTAGAGTAGTTGATGAGCCCTCTAGCCGAGTTTAATGAAGTTGAAGTGGTCTATGACTCCGAAGTTCGTGATGAGCCCTCAAGCCAAATGAGATAGCAAGGTATGGAGGTTGATGGTGATGCGCCAAAGATGATGATGGGCCCTTGAATTGAACATGATGATATGGTGTATTGGTTGTCGAAGATGTCAACACTAATGACAATCCCCTTAAGTAGAGTGTGATAGTGAGGTAGTGTTGTCAATGATGCTAAAGGTGACGTTGAACCCTTGAGCCAAACATGACGTCGAGGTGTTGGCAAAGTCCTCGTTGAAGTCGACGGGGAGCCTCTCAAGCCGAGTGAGACAAGGAGGATGTGTTTTAATTGATGGCAAAGGTAACTACAGGCCCTCAAGCCAAACATGACGATGAGGTGCTGGCGAAGTCATCGTTGAAGTAGACGAGCGAGCCCCTCGAGCGAAATGATATGGTTAGGTTGTGTTGCTAAGGATGTTGAAGATGACGACCATCCCCACAGTCGAATGAAATGTCGAGGCTTAGCGAAGTCATCGCTAAAGTAGAAGATTAACAATGACCTGCCAAAAGCCCACAAGAAGTAGAAGATTAACAATGACCTACCAAAAGCGACACCATCCAATCCAATCCTTATTGATGAAGCCAAATAAGATGTTGGGGGAAGGAACCCTCGGTAGTGACGTCACGCAGGCTGACACAGGAAACCCTCGCTCAGCTGCATACTCTCACAAAAGCTTAAGTCTTTCGTCGTATCGCTCGACTGCTTATCTAACCTTCGGATGTTGGTTCAAACCTCACTGGAGTTTGTTGTTTCTTACAGGTAGGAGGCGTAAAGGACACGGTGTGTAACCCTCGCTGTGTTGCACACCCTCGGAAGAAACGTCAAGCTCAATGGGCGGCAGGCGGACGCGGGCTTCGCGGTTTGAAGCGATGGTTCGCGTGCCAAAGGTTAACCCTCGCATCTCTGCGAGGGCGCGTACGGACCAGGTGGCGGTGGACGCGCGGATGGCGGGCTAGGGTTTCCATGCCGCATGTGTTTGTACGATCCTGCCCTCCCGCTGTACAGCGCTAGTGAATCTTTCCTGTACCCTTTTGTAATTTGGTCAGTGTCCCTTAGCATTCCCTATAAATACCAAGGGATGAACAGTGTAATGGTGGTGGTTTTTTTTGAGTGAATTGAATCTGAGCATAACAGTTCCCTACTTAGCACTTTCGCTTACTTTGCGCTTTCGCGTACGATCCCGACAGTTGATTGCCCTCGCCACACCCCTGCACGAGTGCGGAGGTAAGGCTGTTGCGAATCCAACAGTTTGGCGCCGACCGTGGGGACCAGAAGTTCGTAATGGCGGGAAATAGGAGAGCGTCCTCAACCAGAGACCCTCGTGTCACTAGAGAGGCCACGGCGATGGTCCAGCCTGTGGAAGAGAATGTAGAACCCTCGAAAACAGAAGAAGTTGCTCCAGGGACAGAGGTCCCAGGCCCTCACACTCGGCTGGTATCACAGCCACACCCGCATACCTCCGGAGGAGATGGGGAAGGAGATGAAGAGGAGTTGGGCCTCGAGGCTTTAGAGAGACTTCAAGCTGAGTTGCAGGAGAAGAAGAGACGTCTGGACCAGCTTGAAAGGCACAACCGGCTATGCCTTATCAGGCAAAAGGCGGATGAAGCAAGAGAGCAGCTTCGCCGAATGGAGGAGTCCCTCGCAGCAGCTGAGGCCGAAGCCGAGGACTGGAATGACAGGCAAATGCCGCCACTTCAAGAGGAGAATGTTGGGCAGGGACAGGGCAACGCTTGTCAGCCACCACCACCCCCACCACCGCCAAATTTTCGCCAACTCTACCCAGAAGAGCGAGAGCCAAATCTTCGCATTCAGCGAAGGCCCCATCAACACCAGATGCCATACGACCCAAAATCACCACTTTCCCAAATACTGCAAACTCAACCCTGGCCACCATGCTACAATCCACAAAATCTACCCTGTTATGACAGTCTCACTGACCCTCGCCAGTTCATAATGAGCTATGAAGCGGCAGTTGCCGCAGCAGGAGGAGATGAATCAACAACAGCGAAGTCCTTCGTAATCATCCTTCGCGATATCGCGCAGACTTGGCACAGCAACCTTCGCCCCAGAACTGTGGATTCCTAGGTCAACCTTAGAGACAGGCTCTGCACAAACTTCAAGGGTATCACAGCTGCGCCGTCAAACCCCATTGAGCTGTTCAACTACAAACAGGAAGAACGCGAACCACTGCAAGACTATTGGCGAAGGTTTATCCAAATCAGGACCAGAACTCTGGGGATCTCTGACGAGGCTGTCATCCTCGCTGCAGTCAGCGGTCTGCGCCCAGGCCCATGCTCCTCGAAATTCGCCAGGAAGCCGGCAAATACAATCGAAGAACTACATGAAACAATGGAGAGATACTGTAGAGCAAACATGGACTTCAGGGCAAAGTCCGATGCTAGAAGGTCACAACAGAAGCCGCAGCCGAGGCCTCAAGTGAGAGAAAACAACACTCGCCAAGAACAAAGAAACATTGGTGCAATCAACAAGCCAGCCCCCTGTGAAGACCAAAGAAGGGGTGCTCAACCTCCGGGAAACCAAAATCCACAAGGGTTCCCACCCCCACCGGACCAATGAAACCAACAAAAAGATCCCGCGAAAATGTATTGCTATTTTTGTGGTCCTGGGAAGGGGCACACCACCAAACAATACAAATGTTTTGCCAAGGGAAAAGAGTACCAGGAATCCAAAAGAGCCGCTTCAGCAGAAAACCGAACCATCAACCACACCAGAAAACCAAACTTCAACCCACCCAATCCTCCATACCACTACACCCCCATAAACTACGGCCTACCTTCGCACCAACCTTTCTACGCACACCACCCTCACTACAACCAAGCCTCTTATCAGCCAACCACCATCCCCCAACGCCAAAACGCACCATATACCGTCACACTCCCAACAACCCCTCAAACCCAAACCCAAACCAACCAACAAGTCAATACTCTACCACCACCACCACCAATACCAGCATTGCCAGCACCCCAACCTATCAAATCCGAAGCCCAAAACCAGACAACCATCAACAACCCAACATCAACCTTCGGTGTGATTCTAGCCATCACTGGAAGCTCAAACGAAGATCATGGCAACAAGAGGCAAAGGAAGGGACACGTTAGATGAGTACACCATGTAGCCGTCGAAGGACCACACAAATTTGGGCGATGGTCCCATATCCCTATAACCTTCGATTCCAGTGATATGAAGTTAAGGGATTACCCTCACACTGACGCCATGGTGATCGAAACTAATCTAGCAGGGTGGACAGTCACCAAAATTCTGGTCGACACAGGAAGCTCGGCAGACATCCTGTTCGCCACAACCTTCGACAGCATGAAGCTTGACAGAAACCTCTTGCAACCCGCTGACAACCCACTATATGGTTTCGGTGGTCAACAAGTAAGGGCTGTTGGAAAAATATCTCTGCCCGTAACCTTCGGAGACCAGGTGAACTGCAGAACTGAACACATAACCTTCGACGTGGTTGACATGTTCTACCCTTACAATGCAATATTTGGTCGAGGGGTCACCAATGCATTCAATGCAGTCATCCACCCTGCATACCTCTGCATGAAGCTTCCTGCTCCGAAGGGGGTCGTTGCAGTATATGGAGACCAAGACATTGCAAGGACAGCTGAGGGAACAGTAGCACCAGGACAACGCAACGTCCACAATTTGTCAAAACCTAATGCAACAAACCTCAACACTGAAGGTGAGCTATGCACTGACCGAGTAAAAGCATCACCCAAAGAAGAAACTAAACATGTCCAACTCTTTGAGAGCAACTCCGAAAGAAAGGTGTTCATCTCAGCCAACTTAGACCCCCAGTCAGAAAATAACCTCATCCTTTTCCTCAAGGAAAACTCCGACACCTTCGCTTGGTCTGCAGAGGACCTCAAGGGAGTAAACAGAGCTCTCATAGAGCCTAGCCTAAACATAAAGCCAGGCTACCGCCCAGTTAAGCAAAAGCTTCACAAAATGTCGGAAGAAAGAAAAGAAGCAGTGAGGGCTGAGGTTAAAAGACTCTTGGACGCAGGTGTTATCCGCCTAGTCAAATACCCAATATGGCTCTCAAACGTGGTCTTAGTGCAGAAAAAGAACAAGAAGTGGAGAATGTGCGTAGATTTCACGTGCTTGAACAAAGCCTGCCCGAAGGATGACTTCCCCCTACCAAACATAAACACCTTAGTTGACAGAGCAGCTGGTTGCCAACTGCTTTCTCTCCTCGACTGTTTCTCGGGGTACCATCAGATCTGGATGAATGAAGAATATGAAGAAAAAACAAGCTTCATCACACCTTCGGGCACTTTTTGCATTCGAAGAATGGCAGAAGGCTTGAGAAACGCAGGATCAACCTTCGCTCGCATGACATCTGAAGTCTTCAAAGATGAACATGCCATCTCTGCCTACGTCGATGATTTGATTATCCAAAGCGAGCTAAAAGAAAACCACATATCGGACTTGGCAAGAGTGTTCAACAACCTTCGGACCACTGGATTAAAGCTAAACCCCGAAAAATGTGTTTTCGGGGTGAGCGAAGGAAAACTGCTAGGTTGTATCGTCTCAGCAAGGGGAATTGAAGCCAACCCCGAGAAAATTGATGCCATCAACAATATGGAACCCCCGACAACCAAAAAAGCAGCTCAGCGTTTGTCAGGCCGCTTAGCGACAGTCAGCAGATTCATCTCCAGGTCAGCTGAGCGAGGGTTACCTTTCTTCGAAACATTGAGAAGCACAGCTCCATTCAATTGGGGACCTCGGCAGCAGAAAGCCTTCGAGGATTTGAAAAAGTATCTCACCAACTTGACCGTCCTAATAAGCCCGAGCAAAGGAGACTTGCTACTGCTGTATGTCGCAGTCTCGCCTCACGCAGCAAGCGCAATTCTGATTAAAGAGTTACACGAGAACAACAGAACCAGGCAAACCCCAATCTACTATGTATCAGAAACTCTCGAGGGTCCCAAACGAAACTACTCAGAGCTCGAGAATATAACATACGCCGTGGTCATGGCGTCAAGAAAGCTAAAACACTACTTCCAGGCACACGAAATCCATGTACCTTCAGCATACCCCTCGAGAACATCTTCAAAAACAATGAGGTTGTCGGCAGAATAGCAAAATGGGCAGCTGAACTCAACAGCTACACAATAACCTTCGTGGGAAGAACAACGATCAAATCGCAGGCACTAGCAGATTTCATAGCTGAATGGACCCCAGACCCTCGCAGTGACGGAGCCCAATCAGAGCTGTTTTGGACAGTGCATGTCGATGGAGCTTGGGGAGCAGCCGGAGTAGGAGCCTCGGCTATCCTAGTTTTGCCATCTGGGTCGAAGCTAAGATACGTAAAAAGACTTGACTTCAAGTGCACAAACAATTCCGCAGAATACGAAGCTGTGATACAAGCTCTCTCAAGGCTTCGATCATTATCAGTCCGAAGGGCGGTCATTAATACAGACTCCCAAGTCATCGCGGGACACATCGAGAAAAATTACAAAGCAAAAGATCCAGAGCTACAAAAATACTTCCAATATGTTCGAAGGATAGAATCATTCTTCCTCGGCATAACGGTGAAAGCAATACCGAGGTCAAAAAACAACGAGGCAGACAGCCTAGCTAAAGCAGCAGCACAACAGCTACAGCTGCCGCCTGACGTGTTTCACGAGGTAGCAACTCAATCAGCATTCGAAGCCTCTGAAAAGAATGCCAAGCTGATCAATGCAATCCAGAACGAAGACTGGAGAGAACCCATCATGGCCTACATCAACGGGCTGCATGAACCCGAGTCCAAAGAGGAAGAAAACAGACTAAAACAAAGAGCTCGAGGGTACAAAATAGTGGACAACATTCTGTTCAAAGCCTCGGTAACCTCGCCATGGCTGAAATGCGTATCATAGATTGAAGGAAATGACATTCTCAGGCTTATTCACGAAGGTATTTGCGGTTCACACAACGGTCCAAGGGCGCTAGTTGGGAAAGCCTTCCATCAAGGTTTCTACTGGCCAACAGCATTACGAGATGCAGAAGACATCGTCAAACGTTGCGAGGGTTGCCAACTAACGTCAAAAACACAAAATGCCCCAGGGGCCCCAACAACTCTGATATGCCCAACATGTCTCTTGCAAAGATGGGCAATGGACCTCGTCGGTCCACTACCAACAACTCCAGGAAACCTTCGCTATGCAGTGGTAGTTGTGGAGTACTTCACGAAGTGGATTGAAACTAGACCGCTGGTTTCCATCACCTCCCTAGCTATGAAAAAGTTTTTCTGGCAGCAATTAGTTTGTCGGTTTGGAGTCCCCAAACACCTAACCGTCGACAACGGCACTCAGTTCGACAGCGAGGTCTTCAAAGAATTCTGCGCACAAATTGGAACAATCTTGTGCTTCGCCTCAGTCCGTTACCCTCAATCCAATGGCTTAGTTGAAAGAGGCAATGCAACAATTTTCCAAGCCATATCCAAAAAATTACAAGGCAGGCCAAAAGGAAAGTGGGCCGAAGAGCTAACCTCGGTCACCTGGTCCCATAACACCTCAGAATGCAGAGCCACCAAATTCATACCTTTCAGGCTCCTGTTTGGGGAAGAAGCTGTGTTACCAGAGGAATTGAAGCCTGGCTCTCTCAGAACAACCCTCGAATCAGATGAACAAAATTGGCTGCTTGATAAAGACTTACTCGAGGAAACAAGGTGCAACGCAGTGCACAACCTTCGCAAGTATCAGGAAGAAACAAAAAAATGGAGAGACAAAATGGTGAGAATCAAAGAACTAAAGAAGGGTGACCTCGTCCTCATTTGGAAGCAAAACGCCAACATGGCCAGAAAGTTCCAACCAAAATGGACGGGACCATACCTGATAGTAGAATGTAATCGTCCCGGATCATATCACCTCGCTGACAACGAAGGAAACAGCCTGCGTCACGCCTGGAATGTTGACGATCTTCGCAAATATTATCCATAGCGGAGCCTTAGCGAACTCTCGCAACATGTAATTTGTTTTCTCTCCCTTGTCTTTTTTTCAGTTCCATGTTTATAACAAAAACAGAGGAGCTGCACTCTTTTTTCTTACGAAGGGGTGTAGGGTTTTTTAACGAGGCAGTATCCAAATCCTTAATACAGGCTAGAACCCCCGGAAAAAGCAAAGCTCCAAATTGTCACATTTGTTAACAAACATAAAAAAAGCAACTCTTTTTCAAGAGCACTATAATCGATGAAAACCCCCCAAAGATTGCTTCGAAAAACAAACCTTTTTCTAAATAAACTTGAAAAAAGTCGAGCACCCTCGCAAAAAACACCAGGGGCTCGCAATGCAAACTTCACCTCCACCTAAGACAAGGGGAGGCGCGAAGTCCAAAAAAGTCGAGCACCCTCGCAAAAAACGCCAGGGGCTCGCAATGCAAACTTCACCTCCACCCAAGACAAGGGGAGGCGCGAAGTCCAAAAAAGTCGAGCACCCTCGCAAAAAACGCTAGGGGCTCGCAATGCAAACTTCACCTCCACCTAAGACAAGCGGAGGCGCGAAGTCCAAAAAAGTTGAGCACCCTCGCAAAAAACGCCAGAGGCTCACAATGCAAACTTCCTCTCCACCTAAGACAAGGGGAGGCGCGAAGTCCAAAAAAGTCGAGCACCCTCGCAAAAAACACCAGGGGCTCGCAATACAAACTTCACCTCTACCTAAGACAAGGGGAGGCGTGAAGTCCAAAAAAGTCGAGCACCCTCGCAAAAAACGCCAGGGGCTCGCAATGCAAACTTCCTCTCCACCTAAGACAATGGGAGGCGCAAAGTCAAAAAAGTCGAGCATCCCCGCAAAACAAAAGCACTAAGCGAACCTCGCTAAAAAGTAAAGGGGGCATCGCTGTTTTCCAAAAAAAAAGCTTACATAAACGTTAAGCGAGCCCCGCAAAAAGGAAAGGGGGCGCCACTGTTTTCCTAAAAACAGATTTCATAATCGTTAAGCGAGCCTCGCAAAAAGGAAAGGGGGTGTCACTGTTTTCCTAAAAACATCTCACATAAACGATAAGCGAGCCTCGCAAAAAGGAAGGGGGCGTCGCTGTTTTCCTAAAAACAGCTCTCATAAACGATAAGCGAGCCTCACAAAAAGGAAAGGGAGCGTCGCTGTTTTCCAAAAAAAACCGCTTACATAAACGTTAAGCGAGCCCCGCAAAAAGGAAAGGGGGCGTCACTGTTTTCCTAAAAACAGATTTCATAATCGTTAAGCGAGTCTCGCAAAAAGGAAAGGGGGCGTCACTGTTTTCCTAAAAACATCTCACGTAAACGATAAGCGAGCCTCGCAAAAAGGAAGGGGGGCGTTGCTGTTTTCCTAAAAACAGCTCACATAAACGTTTAAGCAAACCTCGCAAAAAGAAAAGAAGGCGTCGCCGCTTTCCAAAGCACAGTTATTAAGCGCTAAAGCGAGCTCTGCCATAAGGTCAGCGAAGGTCAAAAAGCCATTCATTATCAATTGCTAAAAATGAGCCACAACTGGGCTAAACAAGTTTACAACTCCCTCGCGCAACTATAAATCCACCACAACATGATATACTTTTTTTGAAAAGTATAAATTTACAAGGAATCCCCACCATCCTCAATTAACAATACATCTTTACAACCCTCGCCTTCGACTGCAAACTCCGTCTCTATCGGGACAACGGGTCCCCACAGTAAAGGAGCCGCAGGCACAATAGGCAGCTCCCCGGTCAACACCCTCGCCCTAAACATATATCTACGACCTATGTCACGAATCTCTGAAGGCTCCTCCTTCGGAATTACAAGGGAACCGTCCGGACCCAAATCAAGATTGCTACGACCAAACAAAAAATCCAAAGTCGTTTTTTCATCAATATCATCTTCAACAACAGGCTGTGAAGAAGAACCAAACAAAAAACACGTAGCTTGCCGATCTGTATAGTCCGCGTCACGCCAAAAACATCTCGCTCGACCATTCTTCAAATCGTACCTTCGCACCTTAGACCACCAAAAACGCTCAAAGGATAGCGAAGGGTGCTTGAATTTAGCTCGAGCCCATGGTTCACCGGTTATAAAAGTATCCTGATAGTTTAACGTGATAGGCGTCACATCAAACACCTCAAACACGCTTCTATCAGGAAACTGCATCATCAAACAGGCACACAAATTCTTAGTGTTTTACATCGACACGCTCCCCTCGCAAAAGTAACAAAAAGTATTTCTCTTTTACAATCGCTCCCGACAGCTCACACCTGCTCGGGATCTTCACGCTCCTCCGCCGCAGCCTCGCCGGTAGCAGCAGCCTCCGCCATCGCCGGGTCAGTAGCAGTAGCTTTGACTTCAGTTGTCTCCTCTACAGTAGACACTGTAGTGACAGGGGCCACCTCGGCTGAGGGAACCTCTTCAGCCGGATGATCATCCGTGGAGCCGTGCGTAGGTGCGGCCTTGGAACAACCAGCAACATCATCAGCCGCACTCGGCGAAGGCATCGCGTCTCTCCGAGCCTGCAGAAGGTGAGAGGGGGAACATAGAGATGAATAACTAACACTCTCTTACACAAAGAAACCAACAAATGGCAAACCTGACGTGTAGCCTCAGCAGCCTCTTTGAAGGCAAGTGCACGACCTCCTCCAGCGATCCAGAATCTGCGAAGCAAACGCATCGCACAATTCCGAACCTCCGCATCATCTACCTTCATTCTGCGCACCTCGTCAACCATCGAGAAAACATGACGCGGCTTCCTAATCTTGCGGAGGTGCTCGCAGTCAGCTTGCCGAAGAGTACCAGCCATAGCTAAAGCACCAGCGTAGCCACCAAAGTCGGCTGCATTTCCCACCAAAGATCTGAACCCATCATGCTCGTTGCTCAGCCAACCTTCGTAGGCCTCCGCATATGCAGGGGAAGTGGCTCTCCGGCAGAGCCGCCGGCTTCTGTCAAGCAGATATCAACTTTGTCCTTAATCTTCCCCATGCTCTTATGCCACGCCTCCGACCGAGAAGCTAATTCCGAGGTTAGCTCTTCTATGTGACCCTTCGCAGAGGCCAAGTCTTTGTCCTTGTCACGGCACGCTGTTAACAGCTCAGCGTTACGACTCACAACCTCCTGCGTTTCCTCTCGGGTTTTCCTAACTTTCTCCAAAGCTCCTTGTTGGGGCGGCACCCAGACCGCAGGCGCCTCCGACTCGCATTTTACCGAAAGATGGCGGCGCGTTCGTGCGGAATGCCCCATTCACGCGAAAGCGAGCGTTTTGCGACTCGCAACACCGGGCGGCGAAGGTCTCTGAGTGGAAGGCAACATTCGCGCGGTAGCGCAGCATTCGCGTGGTTGGGCGATTTTCGCGCGGAAGCGCGACATCCGTGCGGTAGCGCGACGTTCGCTCGATGGTGCGCCTTTTTACGGCCCGCGGATCAAGGGAAGGCGACGCCCTCGCGCGAAAGGGTGTTCTTACGCGGTAGCGCAACTTTCGCTCGGTAGTGTGACATCCGCGCGGTAGTACGACGTTCGCGCGATAGCGCGCCTTTCGGCCCGCGCATCAAAGGAAGGCAACGCCTTCGCGCGAAAGGGTTTTTTCGCGCGGTAGCGCGCCTTTCGGCTCACGGGCGGGCATACGACGGAGGTTTCATGCGGAAGGGAGCATTCGTGCGAAAGGAACCCGAGATTTCGTCTTTATGACTTTGTTTGTCTGTGAGTTTTCGTAGGTCGCCGAGAGCCTGGGTCAAGGAGAGCGGGCCCACCTGTCAGGAAAAGGGGCGGGAGACGTTGGGCCCATCGATGGACAAAGTTACGGTGGTGCCCCTCGTGCCGGAGAAGGCGGTGTACAGCTACGAGGTAGTCGTGTAGGGCATCATTGTAATTTTGGCAAAGTGGTTAGAAGGGCAATCTTGTACATTAACGTTGATCTGGTCTAATATAAAAAGCCCTCGAGCTCCCCAAGAGGAGGGGAGAACACGGTTCACTTCAACTGTTTCCCTACTTTGCCGATCGTTTCCCACTTTTGCTTCGTGCTTTCGCTCGTGCGGCAACCCGCTGTTTTGAGGTCACGGTCCCGAAACAACATTGGCGCCTACCGTGGTTGTCGCCCGAGCTTGCCATGCCACCAAGGAGAGCACCGAGAGTGGTCGACAATCTGGAGACTATCGCCGCGAGGAAGGGTGCCTCCGGCACCATCGCGGCTTCAGTTCCAGCCAGCCAAGTCCCAACAAGCACAGCCAACGAGCCACCAGCTTTCGGCGGCGCTCTAGCGATAGAGACCCAGCCACAGCAGGGACCGGGAGCATCGACGAGCCAGAATGTGCAGCCCCAGGATCAGCGTACTTTCGGCAGAGATGGAACACCGGAAGGACTCGTCGAGGACGAATTCAGCGAAGAGGATGATGATGCTGACGAAATCACAAGACACGCCCAAGCAATCAAGACGTTGGCACAACAGCAAGACGAAATCAAGAGGCTGTTGTCGCAAAGAGATCAACTGCAGCAGCGGTTAGCAGCAAAAGCAAGAGAGGACGAAACCCGCAACGCCATTCGGCGAGCTGAGGCGCAGAAAAGGCAACTCGAGAGGGAAATTCAAGAGTTGCAGAGGGCTGGGGCGGACCCAATCCCGATAGCCCAGGAAAATATATTCATACCAAGGCAAGAGCAACCGCCGGCTTTCGGCAACACCATCGACGAAACCTCTCCGCTCTCGAGGGAGTTGCAATCCCATCCGTGGCCGCTCAGCTATAAGCCGCGTATTCCGACTTTCGACGGTAAAGCGAACCCGTGCAAGTTCTTGGCAAGCTATGAGACAGCTGTTTTTTCGGCAGGCGGGGACAATCAGGCTCTAGCAAAATCTCTCATCTTGGCGGTCGAAGATGTGGCTCACGATTGGTACACCACTCTTAAGCCACTGTCCATCTATTCGTGGGCACAGCTGAAGGCCGAATTGCTGGCAACTTTCCAAGGATTCCGGCCAGATGTCAAGACCACGTGGGACCTCATGAATTGCACCCAGCAAGATGACGAACCACTATCTGAGTACCTCAAACATTTCATACAGCTCAAGGCTCAAGCGCCGAACGTGCTGGAAGCCGCGGTGATCGCAGCAGCCATTGAAGGCTTGGGGACTGGACAGTGCGCCGCTCAACTATCGAGAGAGCCACCGAAAGATGTTAAGGAATTGTTCGATGTGATGAATGCGTACGCGAGGTCGGACGACGACTTTCGGCGATGTAAGGCTGCCCGAATGATGCAGAGGCAAGCGACGAAAGCAAGTCGACCACCGCCCGTGCTAAATCAAAGAATTGTTAGGCCCTTTCGGTCAATCAACAGTTTACAGGAGGAACCAGCGCATCAGCGGCAGGTACGGTGAGGCCCGATATGGCCGACTTTCAGCCCCAAAGAGGGTTTGATCAGCCTTTCCGTGGAGGACGCGGCGGAAGGACAGGACACGGCGGTCGAGACGGCAGAGGCCGCGGAAGAGGACCCAGGCCACCATATTGCGTCATTTGCGATGGCAATTTCGGTCACACCACCCGTGACTGCAAATACAGCAAGATGGCAAAAGAGCTGAAAGACAAAGACTAAGCCTCAGCCTCCGCCGAAAGCTCCAAGCATGTTTTCCACAATTCCCAAGACCCGGCAGCAGCGGCAGCAGCATGCGGCAATTACGCAAACACGCCTATGCACCCCCCGCAGTACATGCATCCCCAAAACTTGCATTGGTACAATCCGGCATATCAGAGTTACCAGCTTCCGGTCTTCGCACCATAGTCGGTGGCAGTTTCGTCACCCATGCACTACCAGCGTTAGCCAACACCGCAGCCAGCACTTCCGGTTCAGACCCAACCTCAGGGGCAACAAGCACAGCCGGGTTTCCAGCAAGTGCTGGAGATGGAAAATGAAACTAGCGCAATCAACAACATCCTTCCATCAAGAGGGCACATTTTCGCTATCACGGGCGGATCCAACTTGGAGCACGAAAGTAAAAGGGCGAGGAAGGACTATCATCGAAGGGTCCAGACGGTATCACCAAGGCTTCCACTGAACATGCCAGCTTGGTCACTAGCGCCGATATGTTTTGATGAGTCTGATTTCAAAGTCCGCGACTACCCGCATTGTGACGCTTTCGTCGCCACGACCAATGTGGCCGCTTTCACCTTGCACAATATTCTGATTGACACCGGAAGCTCAGCTGACATCTTATTCGTCAAAGCTTTCGAAGCAATGGGATTCGACAAGCGTAGTCTGGACCCCGCCGGCAACTCACTGTATGGGTTCGGAGGAAGGAAAATTGACGCTATCGGCAAAAAGCAAGTCCCTGTATCTTTCACCGAAGGAGAAAGAGTCCGCACCGAGACACTGACATTTGACATAGTAAACATGGACTATCCCTACACTGCCATTTTCGGCAGAGGCTTCACCTACAGGTTTGATGTCGTCATTAAGCAAAGCTACCTGTGCATGAAAATGCCATCTCCTTTCGGCATCATCACTGTACACGGAGACCAGCAAGCCTCTAGAAGAATTGAGGGAAGGCCAACCCCAGGCTACAGCCTTATCAATGAGGTGGCGAATAAAAACGAATCGCAAGCAACCACCGAAGAGCATGCTATCGTCAGCCCATCGGAATGCAAGGTCGGGGCAGCCGAAGAAACGACAAGAATTCCGCTCGCGGCCTCTAGGCTCGAAAGAGCCGTGCACATTGGGTCAAGCATGCCGAAGGAAGAAAGGAACGCTTTGGCATCCTTCCTCGCGAACAACGATGACATTTTTGCTTGGTCAGCAAGCGACTTGCAAGGCGTCAGCAGAGATCTCGCCCAGCACAGTTTGAACATTGCAAGCGGCGCTAAACCCAGAAAGCAAAAACTGAGAAAGATGTCAAACGAAAGGGCAGACGCGGCGAAAGCTGAAGTACAAAGATTACTCGATGCTGGAGTAATTCGACTAGTCCAGTATCCCGAATGGCTGGCCAATGTTGTCTTGGTGAAAAAGAAAAATGGAAAATGGCGAATGTGCGTCGATTTCACCGACCTCAACAAATGCTGCCCGAAGGACCCGTACCCTTTGCCTCGTATCGACAAGCTTGTCGACATTGCATCTGGTTGTGAAATAATGAGCCTGCTAGATTGTTTTCAGGCTATCACCAGATTGGCTTCATCCCGACGATGAGGAGAAAACCAGTTTCATCACCCCTACAGGCACATACTGCTACCGGCGAATGCCGGAAGGGTTGCGGAATGCAGGCCCTACTTTCTCGCGAATGACTGACAAAGTGTTCGAAAGCCAGAAGCAAAAGAAAACTTGTTGACTTACGTTGACGATATAGTGGTCAAGAGCGATAGACAGGAAGATCACCAGGCAGATTTGCTCGAGACTTTCGGCAATCTCCAGAAGAGTGGTTTAAAGCTCAACCCTGACAAGTGCATTTTCGGCATTAAGAAAGGCAAGCTCCTCGGTTGCCTGGTATCGGCAAGAGGAATTGAAGCTAATCCGACAAGATAGCGGCAATCATCAACATGCAACCGCCCTCAAACCGAAAGCAAGTGCAAAAGTTGACCGAAAGCTGGCTTCTCTGAACAGATTTATCGCAAGGTCCGCTGAAAAAGGACTGCCTTTCTTCCGAACTCTGCGTAGCTCCGACCCTTTCGATTGGGGGGAAGAGCAGCGGCAAGCCTTTCAGCAACTAAAGGAGTATTTGACAAAACTGACCACGCTATCCAAACCGTCGCCGAAAGCGACACTCTTGCTGTATCTCGCAGCATCGCACACCACCGTAAGCGCAGTACTGGTGGAAGAGAAGGAGCATGAAAACAAGATGACGCAGTTCCCAATCTACTTCGTCTCCGAGGCCCTTTCGGGTGCAAAACTAAACTACTCAGAGCTGGAGAAAATAGCTTACACAGTAGTAATGGCTTCTAGAAAACTGAAGCACTATTTTCAGTCCCATCACATCATAGTCCTTTCGGCTCAGCCATTGGAAGCCCTGTTCCGCAACAACGAAGCCATCGGCCGAATTGGCAAGTGGGCGGCGGAGCTGAACGAATACGTGATCGACTTCCAGCACCGATCCGCAATCAAGTCGCAGGCATTGGCGGATTTCATAGCAGACTGGACTCCCGCTGCTTTCGACACAACGCTTGAATTCGAAGAGCCTGTGTGGACAGTGAATTGTGACGGCGCATGGGGAATGGCCGGAGCCGGAATCTCAGCGATCCTTACGCCGCCAAGAGGACCGAAGGTCAGATTTGCCGCAAGGTTGCAGTTCTCACAACCAACAACACTGCCGAATATGAGGCCGTGCTTTGGGTTTACGAAAGCTCCGAGCAATCGGAGCGAGAAGATGCATAGTCAAGTCGGACTCCCAAGTCGTTGTTGGTCACGCCGAAAAGGATTTCACAGCAAGAGAACCAGAGCTAGCCAAGTATCTGGCAGCAATCAGAAGAATGGAGAAGCATTTCGCTGGTTTCACCTTACATCACAATCCAAGGGCCGAAAATGCAGAAGCAGACGAGCTGGCCAAGGCCGCAGCACAAAATCTACCACTTCCACCAGACGTGTTCTATCAAGTGCTTTCGGCCAAAGCAGTGAAAGAGGAGGAAGAACATCCAAGTTCGGTACACGCTATCGCCAGTGATGACTGGAGGTCGCAGATATTCGCCTATCTATCCGGTACATACGAGCCAGAGTCTAGGAAGGATGCCGAAAGAATGGCCACCAGAGCGAAAGGTTACTCAATCATCGGAGAGCAGTTGTTCAAAAAGGGATAACAGCTCCTCTTCTGAAATGCATAAGCAAGCGCAAAGGCATTCAGCTACTCGAAGAAATGCATGCCGAAATGTGCGGAGCGCACAGAGGGCCTCACGAAATAGCACACAGAGCAATGAGGCAAGGATTCTACTGGCCTTCCGCCGCATCAGATGCCAGAGAGCTGGTCAAATGTTGCAAAGGCTGCCAGATGTTTGCCAAAAACCAGAAAGCCCCAGCAAACGAAACCACGCCGATAGTGCCGACTTGGCCCTTGCAAAGGTGGGGCATTGACATAGTCGGTCCGCTACCGGCAGCTCCGGGTAATCTGCGTTTCGCAGCAGTCGCTCTTGAGTACTTCACTAGTGGGTGGAAGCGAAAGCCCTCGCCAGCATAACCTCAATCTCCTTAACCAAATTCGTCTGGCAGAGGATAATCTGCCGTTTTGGTGTCCCCTCTTTCATCACTTGCGACAATGGCAAGCAGTTCGATTGTGACGAATTCAGGAGTTTCTGCGACGAGATCGGCATCAGGCTTAACTTCGCCTCAGTAAATTACCCGCAAGCAAACGGGGCTGTCGAGAGAGCCAATGGCCTAATATTTTCAGCAATTTCGAAAACTTTGTATGACTCGCCGAAAGGAAAGTGGGCCAACACTCTAACAACAGCCGTATGGGGCCACAACATCTCGCGATCCAGAGCTACCGGTTTCACACCGTTCAGATTGCTTTACGGCGAGGAAGCAGTGACCCCGGAAGAGGTAAAGCTAGGTTCCTTCCGAACCGAAATGGCTCCAACTACTCAGGAGCACAGGCACCTCGAACTCGAAACCATCGAAGAGGTAAGGTTGCAAGCTGCAGAGAATCTCGAAAAATACCACGCCGAAACGAAGCATCACAGGGACAAGACCATAGTCCGAAAGGACATCAAGCCTGGTGACATGGTCACCATTCGGCAACCAGATAAGCAAGGTAAGCTCCAATCACAGTGGCAGGGCCCTTTCATCGTGGCAAGCATGGCGGCACCGGGGTATTCCGTCTGCTGAATGATAAGGGCGAAGAATCAGCTCACACTTGGAACGCAAGTAACCTGCGCCGTTTTTACCCTTAGCCTGAACTATCGAACTTGGATGTAATTTTTCTTCTTCTCTTTACTTCCTGCAACCAAAGTCAGCTGCACTCTTTTTCCTCGCCGGGGAAGCCCTTCATCGGGGTGCGAGGTTTTTTAACGAGGCAGCCGAATGTAACCGATACATTGTGAAGCATCCGCAATCCCCGAGAAAAGTCGCGTGGCCTGACTAAGGACGAAGTCAACCAAACATAAGGTTGAGACATTCGTCATTCTGACATAACAAATGAGAATGTCGACTCGCTGGGTGAAAAGAACCCTCCACAGCCGCCGACAATCTCAGAAAGCCTGCGGGCTATGAAAAAACCGACCCTCCGACAAAATGCGAGGCGAACGAAAGCCTGCAGGCTATGAAAAACTGACCCTCCGACAAAATGCGAGGGCGGAATGAAAGCCTGCGGGCTATGAAAAACCAACCCTCCGACAAAATGCGAGGGCGATGAAAGCCTGCGGGACATGAAAAAACCGACCCTCCGACAAATGCGAGAGCGGAACGAAAGCCTGCGGGCTAAAAAAAACCGACCCCGACAAAATGCGAGGGCGGAACGAAAGCCTGCGGCTATGAAAAAACCGACCCTCGACAAATGCGAGGCGGAACGAAAGCCTGCGGGCTATGAAAAACTGACCCTCCGACAAAATGCGAGGGCGGAACGAAAGCCTGCGGGCTATGAAAAACCCGACCCTCCGAGCAAAATGTGAGGGGAAACGAAGAAGCCTGCGGGCCATGAAAAAACCGCCTCCCCTCCGACAAAATGCGAGGGCGGAACGAAAGCCTGCGGGCTATGAAAAACTGACCCTCTGACAAAATGCGAGGCGGACGAAGGCCCGCGGGCCATGAACAAACCGACCCTCCGACAAAATGAGGGCGGAACGAAAGCTTGCGGGCTTTGCAAAACCACCCCCCATCACCGAAAGGGGAGAATGGTAGCGGAGGCCAAGAACATCAGCCCTAGTAGGGCAAACAAACGACAGCTGGCAAGCATTACAGCCGCTAAAACGTAAATGTTTGTATTAACCTTTCACCTACCAAGCCTCACACATACAGCCAGGTGAGTAAATGCAGCCCCGCCCTGTAGCAAGGGCAAGGCAGTATAAATAGGCAACAAAGTGCAAGCCTCCCATCCATCTTAACTACCGAGGCTCTTCAAAATGTTAGTTCCAGGTAGTCAGCTCATTATCGAAAATGCGAATAGGAAGCATCAGGAGCTATGCTTCCGCTTTTATGATCGTGTCATCGACATCGCGTCCACCTATCGTCACCAATCCGGTAACTGTAGGCGGTAGTACTATCGAGTGGCTTTCCCATCTCAAACCAAAGATAGGAGATGAACCATGCCGTGCATGCGGCTGGACAGCAATACGAGCAATCATAATCATAGTCGATTGTACGCTCCCCGTGTTGCGTTCATAAAGACATTTTCATCAACCGAATTATCAAGCGCCTTCGCGCGAATGCTAACGCCCCTCACCTAATTGAGTAGGGGCGGGCGCGTCTTTGCTATCGGCCGAGGGCTCGCACCAAAAGCCCCTCGCGCGAATGCTAACGCCCCTCGCCTAATTGAGTGGGGGCCGGCGCGTCTTTGCTATCGGCCGAGGGGCTCACAACGAAAGCTCCCTCGCGCGAATGCTAACGCCCCTCGCCTAATTGAGTGGGGGCGGGCGCGTCTTTGCTATCGGCTGAGGGGCTTGCACCGAAAGCTCCCTCGCGCGAATGCTAACGCCCCTCGCCTAATTGAGTGGGCGGGCGCGTCTTTGCTATCGGCCGAGGGGCTCGCACCGAAAGCTCCCTCGCGCGAATGCTAACGCCCCTCGCCTAATTGAGTGGGGGCAGGCGCGTCTTTGTTATCGGCCGAGGGGCTCGCACCGAAAGCTCCCTCGCGCGAATGCTAACGCCCCTCGCCTAATTGAGTGGGGGGTGGGCGGGCGCGTCTTTGCTATCGCCGAGGGCTCGCACCGAAAGCTCCCTCGCGCGAATGCTAACGCCCCTCGCCTAATTGAGTGGGGGCGAACAAGTCTTTACTATCGGCCAAGGGGCTCGCACCGAAAGCTCCCTCGCGCGAATGCTAACGCTCCTCGCCGAATTGAGTGGGGGCGGGCGCGTCTTTGCTATCGACCGAGGGGCTCGCACCGAAAGCTCCCTCGCGCGAATGCTAACGCCCCTCGCCTAATTGAGTGGGGGCGGGCGCGTCTTTGCAATCGGCCGAGGGGCTCGCACCGAAAGCTCCCTCGCGCGAATGCTAACGCCCCTCGCCTAATTGAGTGAGGGCGGGCGCGTCTTTGCTATCGGCCGAGGGGCTCGCACCGAAAGCTCCCTCGCGCGAATGCTAACGCCCCTCGCCTAATTGAGTGGGGGCGGGCGCGTCTTTGCTATCGGCCGAGGGGCTCGCACCGAAGCTCCCCCGTGCGAATGCTAATGCCCCCCCGCCTAACTGAGTGGGGGCGGGCGCGTCTTTGCAACCTGCCGAGGGGCCCGCACCAAAAAGCACTATCGCGCGAACTAGTAAAGCGAGAACAACTAAATCATTTGGCAAAAGAACTTAATCTGCCAAGCGAAATAATAAAAAATCGCACATTCGCAAATAACGATTAACACCGAAAAGGTAGAGCACACTGCGACACTCGTCATTACACCGGGTTTAAGATAAAGGTTGTACATTGCAATTCAAATTCAGGGCCGCGAACTATTTTCGCGGCCAAGGAAAATGCTATAGCGCCTTTCGTCCGGCGAAGGCACGACATCTTCGGGCTCCAACTTAACGAATGTGGCACCCTCGAAGCCAGGTGGCGCGCGCGAAGTTTCACACGCCTCATTCGCCTCGACTCAAGTTCGCGCGGGTCGAAGCTTTCATAAAAAGCCCGTAATCTTTCCTCCGTGCGCCTAAGTTTTTTAGCACGTTTTCTCATGTAAGCCGAAAGCGACGCCATCGGAAATCTAGAGCGATAGCTCCTCCACAAATCACCACCAACACAGATACCGCCAGATCTAATCATTAACGGGCAGATGTCGAGAACGTCCGGCGTTCCCGCATCCGCGCCCTGTTCAAGATACAACATCCGAATTTAAGTTCCAAAACATTACACGAGGTCCAGAACAAGTTGCCAACACATTAAAAACAGGCCCTAAGAAGGTCACTCGTCTACCGCTGCGTCTTGGGGGGCGTTCGCGTCGCGGGCAGCAGCAGTGGCCGAGCTTTCGGGTGCCCCGTCATTCGGCTCGGGCGGACTCGCCTCGTCTTCCGGCTCATTTTCCCGCGCCTGCTTTGCGGAGATATACTCCGAAAACAACTGCCGGATGCGCGTTTTCTCCTCAAGAGTCTGCATAAAAAGCGATAGCCCAGAAAATTCACTACTCAAGCCACAAGGCACCGCATAAAAAGCGATAGCCAGCAGGGAAGTCAAGCGATAGCGCTAGCAGAAGGAAGAAAATACCTTTCCGCGACCCACGGCGGACTGCATCAGCGACATGTCGTTCCCACCTCAAGCCAGAATTCTTCAAAAAATCTTTTGCCCAGTGCTTTCGCCGCCTCCGGGGTTCGCCAATAATAATCCACCTCTTTGACCGGAAGGTCAACGATGTGGGAGCATTCGGCGTCGACCAGGCTGTGGCCGATCGCCTTGATACCGGTGACGGTGGCGTAGTCTCGGCCCAGAGCCATGTGGTTTTCAAGTGACTCCATTTCGGAACGAAGCCAGCGGATAAGGCCGTTAGCAGTTTGCTCTCCGAGGGACCATCCGTTTCGACGCCAATGCTACGAAGGCATTCGCGGAAGCGGGAGACAGCCTCCTCGGCAGACGTCTTTAGAACTTCATCTTTCTCGGCCTGAGCATTTCGCAGCTGCGAAAGCTCCCGCCTGAGGTCCCCAGCTTCGCGCTTCAACTTTTCAGCCTCTTTTTGGCTTGCCTTCCGCGAGGTGCGCTCATCTTCGGCTTTCTTCGCCTGCACCTCCAAGTCGGTTGTAAGCCTCTTTGCCAGAATGTCGAGGTCCTCCTTTTCGCGCTCGATCTTGCGAATGTAAAGGTCATTTTGATTATGTCGGCTGCGAGCGAGGATGGCAGCCTGCGAATAGCATCAAATCAAAAGACAAAGGTTAGCACTCTCCAAAAGACCAACAGCCCCGTTGCGGAAAGGCGTACATCAAACGTGCAACAAAAGCAACCCGAGTAACTTACGCTAGCCAAGTGAAACGACAGAGCATCGTCAAGCTTTACGCTGTCGACCTTGAGGAGGTCCCTTTTGACCTCTGGTGCGGCGAAAGCCCTATGCGAAAATTCCACCAGCTTGCTGGCGTCATCACTTCCGCCGGGGAGGATTCCTGCCCGACGAAAGTCGATCCGACAGGCAAGCTGAGCGTCAGAGGCTGCACCCAAAGAACGTGCAATCCAATAAGATTCTTCTCTCGCTTCGTCGGTCTCGCCAGACGAGGTCAAGCCGGTGTAAAAACAAGGGTTCTTGTAGTCCGAAGGCACCCCATCGACAATCAATCGCCCGTAGCCAAGAAGCTGTCCTTCCACCATCTCCTGCGATAGACGAATGCGTCGCGGCAAAAGGTGTAACTTACCTTTATCCGCAGCAGTGGGAGCCAGCACTCCCTCGGATCCAGCCCTCCCTTCGCGTGGGGCAGCCCCTCCGGCGGAGACACGAGCAGCAGGCTCGGCGGAGCTCCGAGCGGCAGATTCGACGCGCGGTACTTTCGGCCTCTTCGCCGGCCGATCTGCGTCCGCCAGGGCCTTCCGCGAACCGGGTTTCGCGAATGTCGGGAGGTCAGCCACCGAGACGTCGTCGTCGAAAGCCGACGTGGAGAGGCGCACTTGCGGTTTTTTGGCGCCATCCCAGCAGCGAAAATTGAGCTCTGCAAAACAAACCGAAGCAAAACAAAGTCACACAAACAATTGCCAATACCATAATGGAGAATTCCAGGAAAGGAGGAGCGAAAACCTCGAGCAAAAAAAAACCTTAGGGAAAGAAACTAACCGCCCTCGGATGATCGAAGGGATCAACGTCGGACATCGACTCCAGTGCCCCCCCTTGGCTCTTAAACAAGGGTTTGGCGACCAATCGCCCGATGCGAATGTCCCCAACTTCGGTGACCTTTCGCCGGGGGACCACACCGCTCCGCCCACCACGGCGAGTTACCCCTTTCCCTTTAGCTTTCGAACTTTCGGCCTCATCCTTGCTTTCGTCAACTAGAGGCCTTTCGGCGTACTCAACGCCCATAGCATCGAAAGCTCGGTTCAGGCATCGACTACGGCCGAGGTTGCCGAGTTGAAATTCGCTCTCCTTGCGTAAGTATGGCCCGCAAATCTTCCTGGTCTCTTTTTCGATATGTTTGACATATTCTTCGTCATCGTGGTAATCCGCGGGCCTCTCCAGCAGCAGCGAGGGCCCCAATATCCGTCTTTTTCCGTGAAGTCCTCAAATGAAGTGGCGCGGCAGAGCGGATTCATCCCAATAGCCATCCACTCTTCAACCAAATCCCGACTAATCTGAAACCGCGCAGTAAGCGCGAAAGCATCCCCAGATCGAATGGCTTCTAGGTCCTTTAGAACGACAGGCGGAAGGTGTCTCCTAGGGCATTTCTCCAAGACCGATACTAGTGGAGAACCTTTTTTCGCCCCGTTACTTAGTTCGGCAGCAACGCTTTCGTCCGAGCACACGCGATAGTAGAACCAAAAGCGGTTCCAGTCCGGCCATTTGTTCCGGTAAGTAAGCGAAATGGAAACACTTCCTCGTGTCTTTCTGCGGAACGAAGTTGATGCAACAATCTCACTGGGTAGCTCGCTTCCAAGAAGGGGATCCTTCACTTTCGTCGGGCGACGGTGAATGTCGTAGAACCGCACGAAAACGTCTGCCCGCGGGGTGCAATCTAGCATCTTCATTGCATGTGCGAAAACACTGAGCCTGGCAAACGCATTCGGCGTGAGCTGATGAAGCTGTATCTCGAACCCCAACAGAACATCCGATACAAATTCCTCGAGAGGAAAATCAAGACCAGCTACGAAGTAGTCGCGAAAGACAATGGCTTCGTTATGTCGCGGAATAGGCACTTCCTCGTCTCCAGGGACACGACAATTCGCAAGATGATCTCTCCTTAAAGGCCCTTCTTCGGCCATTGTTTGCAAGCGTGCAGCCGTCATTCGCGATACGCCAAGGTAAAAAGAACAATCCGTCGGGACCGAAACCAAACCGGAGTCCCCATCATTCGACACGCTCCCGCTGTGCTCTGGAACTCGTGGAGCAACCCCCGATCCGATGGACACTTCCGCGCTAAGTTCGCGGAGGGAGGACTCGGTATCACTCGTACTTTCGCTAGACGAGCTCGAAGTCGACGTCGAGCTGGAAGACGCCATCTAACACGGCGCGAAAGACAAATAAACAAACAATGCCAGCGGAGGAGAAGAAACGAAATGGACGAAAATAGAAGTGAAATTAAGCAACCTTAGCAAACCAATTCGCAGGACTTAAGTCCAAAGGAAATAAAGAGAAGGGAAGTGGCATGCGTACCACGAACTATCGCCCAGCGGATGATGAGAACCAAACAACGAATAGCTTTCGCCAAGAAGAGCGAAGGGCGTCAAGCGAATAGCAGCAAATTTCACGAAAGAGGCGGCGAGAGCAGGAAGGCGTTGATCGACCAAGTGCCCCCCAACTGAAGCCTCCACTCTTATATACGATCAACCCCGACACGGTTCCCGAGGGAAACGAAGAGGCGCCCGGGTACAAGATTCGAAGCGCCGCAGTGGTTTCACATCATGACACACAGTTTTCGAGGAAGACGAAAAGAAGCTTGCGACGCAACTTAAAACAAAAATATAAAAATAATAATACACAAAAATAATTTATTATATTTTCCTAAAAAACATCAGCTTCGGGATGAAACAAAGGTTTTTGGGCGGGCGTAGGCGCCTAGCGAAAGGACACGGTCGAACTTCGCAAGCTGCAGACTTGACCGTAAGGGGCTATTGTTGGGGCGGCACCCAGACCGCAGGCGCCTCCGACCCGCATTTTACCGAAAGATGGCGGCGCGTTCGTGCGGAATGCCCCATTCGCGCGAAAGCGAGCGTTTTGTGACTCGCAACACCGGGCGGCGAAGGTCTCTGAGTGGAAGGCAACATTCGCGCGGTAGCGCAGCATTCGCGTGGTTGGGTGATTTTCGTGCGGAAGCGCGACATCCGCGCGGTAGCGCGACGTTCGCGCGATGGTGCGCCTTTTTACGGCCCGCGGATCAAGGGAAGGCGACGCCCTCGCGCGAAAGGGTGTTCTTACGCGGTAGCGCAACTTTCGCTCGGTAGTGTGACATCCGCGCGGTAGTACGACGTTCGCGCGATAGCGCGCCTTTCGGCCCGCGCATCAAAGGAAGGCAACGCCTTCGCGCGAAAGGGTGTTTTCGCGCGGTAGCGCGCCTTTCGGCTCGCGGCCGGGCGTACGACGGAGGTTTCGTGCGGAAGGGAGCATTCGTGCGAAAGGAACCCGAGATTTCGTCTTTACGACTTTGTTTGTCCGTGAGTTTTCGCAGGTCGCCGAGAGCCTGGGTCAAGGAGAGCGGGCCCACCTGTCAGGAAAAGGGGGCGGGAGACGCTGGGCCCGTCGGTGGACAAAGTTACGGTGGTGCCCCTCATGCCGGAGAAGGCGGTGTACAGCTACAGGGTAGTCGTGTAGGGCATCATTGTAATTTTGGCAAAGTGGTTAGAAGGGCAATCTTGTACATTAACGTTGATCTGGTCTAATATAAAAAGCCCTCGACCTCCCCAAGAGGAGGGGAGAACACGGTTCACTTCAACTGTTTCCCTACTTTGCCGATCGTTTCCCACTTTCGCTTCATGCTTTCGCTCGTGCGGCAACCCACTGTTTCGAGGTCACGGTCCCGAAACAACACTCCTTTAAGCTCCTTTTCTTTGTTCTCCAAACCTCACCGAAGGTCTTTATTTTCCTTCTCAACCTCAGCCAACCGTTTGCTTAGATAGTTGTTGTTTAAACCTGCCCTTCGGCGCGCGGAACGGTTGAGAAGCATCAACTCAGCCAGCTTAACATCCATATCATCATGAAGTTTGTCCAATGGTTGGTTGACCAATCGAAGCTCGGCCTCCGGCACACAGACACGGCCAAACACTCGGCCAAGGAAGCCCCTTTCCTCCGGAGCACATTGCAGATGGCACTCTCGAAGGTCCGGGCTCATGAAAAGCTCTGTCGCTGGATCTGAAACTCCAACCTTCTTGGCAAAATAAGGAAGACTGGACCGGCTAGCTTCGCCATACGGCCTCTTTCCAGGAGTTCTTTTCGATTCAAGCTCACCCTTAACCTCAAAACCGTCAACCCAGATGTGAGATCCCGCGAACTCGGGCACAAACCCTCGCACGGGACTTTCAGGCTCGAGGTCCCGTAGCTCCTCATCAATGCTACGGGTAGATTCAGCGTCCATGCTCGACGAGACAATCGCTTTTCCATGATCATCACCAATGGACACTTCTTCGTCCGACTCGCCCTCGCTGCCGGAGGTATCACTAGCTTCATCAGATGAATCATCTTCTGTGCCAGCCTCATTCTCCATCTATTTCTCGTCCTCCTTTTCATCATCATTATCGGATGAACCTTCGTCATCAGATATCTGGATCAAAGATCCAATTCCGCCGACGCGCGGTACACGCCCGCCGACCCTAGCAACACCTCGGCCACCCGTTACCGATACGATGGTCGAGGAAGAGGAAGTGTCGGCAGCGCCCGACGCCTTAGCAACCTTCGTCACAAGTGTTTTGGCTCGACCGCCAGCGCTGCCGTGGCCCCGACCACGACCCCTTTTCGTCCGGGAAACAACCCCCTTATCCTCCGCGGACGTGCATTTTCTCTTTTTCGGCGCATCCTCGCTCGAAGGTGTGGGCCAATCAGGGTACGAAATCCCAAGCATATCGAAAAGCCTATTGACTCGACCGCCGCTCCCCACAGCGCCATGAATGGCCTTAACCTCTAGGGTCGATAACTTCCCAACAAGGATTTCAACATTTTGTTGAACATGTTTCAGGATAGCTTCGACACCAGCTTTCCGACTAGGAAATTTCTTAAGCGTACTCTCCCAAATCTTGTTCAAATCAAGCTCCAGTCTCTTCAGACCCCTCGCCTCATAAGCAGATACTTCCTCAACAGCGAACCAAGCTTGCTTCCGGCTAAGTGGCCAAACCTTGGCACAGCAGTACTCCTCTACCAAGTCGCGAGCACACTGAGAATGAGCGACAACCCTCAAGCAATCAACTGCCGCATGTGCTTCTCCGGACATCAAGGCCTCGACAGTCACGTCACTGAGGGGTGCAAGCTCACCACTCAGCTCAGTAGCCCCACCTAGCTTGTAGTAAAACCAATGCTCCTGCCATCCACTCGTCCACTTATTTTTCTGAGCTTGCACCAGAAGTTCTGATCCAGCCCTATGGCAGAATGTGTACACAACAAACTGACTGAAACTAACGTTACCCTCGCTGTCAGTTATCTTCCTCGGCTGCATATGGACACGGTGCATCCGCACAAAACCTTCGACATGTGGAACAACGCCTTGAGAGCGACAAGCCCACATGAAAATAGACAACTTCGTAAAACATGAAGGCGTCAGCTGATGGAACTTCAGTTTGAAACGCTGAAGCACCGAAGTTACGAACGAAGTCGTTGGAAATCGGAGACCAGCCTCAAAAAACTCTTCAAAGACAACAACCTCGTCAGCCTCCGGCTTCGGCACAGTCTCTCTAGAGCTGGCCCTCGCTTTTCCCTCCTCGATCCAGCCTCGCCTTATATACGAGGCAAAATCCGAGTCACAAACTCGGCTAAGCCCAAACTTGAAAGTTATCCCCTCGCTCGTGCCGGACGGAGATGAAACACGAGCAGTTTGTTTCAACCTAGCCATCTCTCTAGCTCAAAACCTTCGCAGACCACAATCCAACCAACCTTCGCAGAAAACCTTAACGAACCCTCGCAATAAGGAAAAAACAGCAGCAAGGTGGCTAAGGCAAAGAGAAGGCGCAATTCAAACCACCCAACAACCCTAACTATTTATACACCAAGGGGCCAGCCACCCAACCAGACAAAATCGGCACGGCCCCCGAAAACGCGGCACAAAAAACAAAACGCACAGTAACAATAACAAAAAACACGGTCCGGCCCACAAGCAGCCGCGGGTGTCGCTGCCAAGGGGCATTCTTCGTTTTCCACGCAAAGGCGCTGCTTGGGCCTAAACATCTTTTTTAGATCCAAGCCATCGAGGGGCTACTGTTGGGGGAAGGAACCCTCGGCAGTGACGTCACGCAGGCTGACACAGGAAACCCTCGCTCAGCTGCATACTCTCACAAAAGCTTAAGTCTTTCATCGTATCGCTCGGCTGCTTATCTAACCTTCGGATGTTGGTTCAAACCTCGCTAGAGTATGCTGTTTCTTACAGGCAGAAGGCGTAAAGGACACGGTGTGTAACCCTCGCTGTGTTGCACACCCTCGGAAGAAACGTCAAGCTCAATGGGCGGCAGGCGGACGCGGGCTTCGCGGTTTGAAGCGATGGTTCGCGTGCCAAAGGTTAACCCTCGCATCTCTGCGAGGGCGCGTACGGACTAGGTGGCGGCGGACGCGCGGATGGCGGGCTAGGGTTTCCATGCTGCATGTGTTTGTACGATCCTGCCCTCCCGCTGTACAGCGCTAGGGAATCTTTCCTGTCCCCTTTTGTAATTTGGTCAGTGTCCCTTGGCATTTCCTATAAATACCAAGGGATGAACAGTGTAATGGAGGTGGTTTTTTTGAATGAATTGAATCTGAGCATAACAGTTCCCTACTTAGCACTTTCGCTTACTTTGCGCTTTCGCGTACGATCCCGACAGTTGATTGCCCTCGCCACACCCCTGCACGAGTGCGGAGGTAAGGCTGGTGCGAATCCAACATAAGATAAAGGTACGGGGAACCACAAACTCCTGATTCATCTCAACTATCACAAGGAAAATGCCCATTGGAAGGAAGCGTGCAACAGAGTGGCTCAAGAATAAGGGTGGACATAAAGGTATAAATGTACAAAAATGCTATTTAGGAGTTGGTCATCTAGAAGAAGGAAAGGAAGATGAAGGATTTGAGGTGGCAAGAGGCGAAGACAATTCAAGAGCGGATGGTATCTCCTGGGGAGTCCATGTTGATGTGGGAGCAAGAGCAGAACACCACAAGGAAAAATCTTGGAACAGAAGATGGTTGAAATCCAAGCTTTATCATGGCTTTGACGTTATATTGGTGTTTCTAGTTTTGGTAGTCATACTGCAGGAGATGATGGACCTGGGGGTGATGAATTTATTTGAGCTTCATTTTATTGTGTTTCGTAGTGTTGATAAAAGGACTATGTGGTTGAACTTTGTTAAAGTATGTTTGAACTATGTGTTTTAAATCTAAATTTGAATTTGGATATTATTTGCGGTGTTTAATTTGTTATTGACCAACATATGCATTTGAAATAGGATCCATTGTCATAGTATAGAGTTTGTATTGTACCTCTCATGACATTAAATTTGTTGTATATCAAGACATGATAGAGCTTGTTATGTTTTACGTTAATTAGATAGAATTTTGTATTTTAGATACATATTGATCAGAGTTGTGAGGTTTGTGACCATGTATACTATTTAGGGATAGAAGTACGCGTACTGTTCAGGGTTCTATCATGTCTACTGATTATTGTCATAACCTATACTGATTCTGGTTTTTGGTTCTCATCATACAATTTGTTTAGATTGTACCTTTTTTATAAATTTCCACACCAATTCGGCTGACCTTGACAATCGGCCCGTTTAAACATTGGGCAAATAACAAACCGGCCTAGCAACTGTTGATCCAGGGCCCATATAAACAATCGACAAATACAGCACAACAACCGGCCTGGCATTTCTTTTTTACCACTCGGCCTGGCAATTGTTCATCTAGCAGGTACAGTATATTCTAAGTTATAATGATAAATAGAACACATCAACACATCTGTCGTCTGCTCATCGCGAACGTGGTCCAAATATCGGTGGACGCTGTCGATCGTGTCCTCCAGCAAGTAAGCTAAGTGCCCACGAGATCCTAATCCTAAAAACTAAAAAGGCAGGCCTTAGAGCGACAATGCAAGGTGCATCATGCACAGCAAATAATGTAATATATAACACATTATACATACTTCTACTGATGATGACGTACGAGCGCCTGCAGCCTGAGTGTGTGCTTCACAAATAAAATTCACTCTGCTAGTGGGCTGAAATCCAACCCCGTAACCTCACCAATCCATACAGTATTCAGCCAAAAATAAACTCAATCCAATCCTATCCGTTGCTTACAGAAACCAACCCGTCCAACATATATTGTACCAAAGTATTATATAATGTAGCAAAACAATAGCCAACACTGTAGTTTCAACCCATATCAGCCCATGGTTTTACATACTCAAAATCAAACTAGCTCACGAAGCTTGCTTCTACAAACGAGCAGTACCAGTACACTTAACTATTTTTACAGATTGCTTCTACAAGGGACTGAGATAACATAGACTTAAATATTTTCACAGACTGAACTAACATAGATTTAAATATTTCAGAGGCAAAGTCAATTTTCAAATCATATTTTAAAAGCCGTAAATTAATTCAAATAAAAAAAATTCAACTACAAAGTTGTTTAACTCATCAAGATGAACAATTTTTGTTTTGGTGATTTTTTCATTTGACAAACTGATAAACATTTGTTCATAAATCTTACATGTCTCTCTATAGTTTATGAAACTATAAGAGTGATATATAAGATTTGTAGTAATGTTAGCACCACCATGTCAGATGCATAAATGGTCAAATAACCAAAATATTTTTTTTGTAAATTTTGATAAGTTATAAACTTTACAGTTGAATTTTTTTATTTGAAGTCATCTTGTCATGTAAAACTGCGTCCGAATTTAAAAAAAATAAAATTTGAATTTTCAAAAGACTTTAGATAGAGAAAATAACCAAAATAAAAGTTGTACATCTCAAAAATTTATGAAACTTTGTAGTTGATAACTTTTAAATTTGAAGTCATCTTGTTGTGCAAAATTGCATTTGAATTTAAAATTTTAAAATTTAAATTTTTCAATATACCTCAGATGGAGAAATGGCTAAAATAAAAGTTATAGATCTCGAAAAGTTATGAAAGTTTATAGTTGACAACTTTTAAATTTAAAAACATTCTATCAATGAAAATTACGATTGAAATTTGTCAAATTCAAATTTTGTAAACAACCTCGGATGGAGAAACTTTCTAAACCAAAAGTGTAGATCTGGAAAAGTTATGAAACTTTTGTGTTTGGTAACTTTTTGAGCAATTTACACTCGGTTTAGTATAATATGTGGGGGAACGAAAACAGAATATGGACACAAGTTACAGTGTGTTGCAGTGGAAGAGGGGCTACGCACGAGGGAGAGGCAGTGGTTTCGGATCCTGCCGGCTGCGTTAGCTGCGAAAAATATCGTGACTTGCTATTTTTTCCTAGGTTTTTTTCAGATTTATATTTTGCCGAGCGTTTTCTTTGCAGAGTGCAATTTGGACACTAGCAAAGAGCTCTTTACCGAGTATTTTTTTGCCGTGTGCTCTTTGCCAAGTGTATTTAGAGCTTTATCGAGTGTCATAGGCACTCAGCAAAGAGTTGAAATCTGGTAGTGTATATTACTTTTAGAAGAAAAGGGGTGTGGGAAAGGAAGTTTGAGAATTGGAAGACAACACTAAACTTAATAGCCACAACTCTAATGGCTCAGTCGCAGTGGTACAAGTTAGTTGTTAACTCTAAAGTCAATCTTTTCAATTTGTGTTAGCTTTTTGCAATGATTCATAGTATGATTTAGCCTATATAATACACCCATATAATTTTAAAATGTATATATAAACTTAGTTTTTTGATCGAGAGCTAACTTTTTTTTCTTTCTTCTATTAAAATATGAAAATAATATTTAGAGCTAGCCATTACGGCTGCCCTGGTAAGGCACTCAGCTAACGTCCATGTTGGTACCACACGCACGCATATAGCACTAGTGTTGTTTGCTTCCAAGGTTTCTTCTCTGGATCTGATGAAAATGGAAGCATCTAGAACATAATCGATCAGGTATCCCAGCATGCAGCGCGATCATACGCGGCTGGTCCTAGAAGCTCTGAAGTACTACTGTTCCTCAGAAGGTACCAGTGACCTAAACCTAACAATCGTAACATCATGCCGGACCACGGTCACAAAAGTTTCCGGAACGCATGTACAAGGAACGTGATACGTGGAACGTGAAATGACCTCTGAGAAAGAATTTTCCACTGTTGGGACGAAAATGTTCCACGTTCCCAGTACGGGAACGCACATTTCCAGTACGGGAACACACGTTCCCGGTACATGGAACGTGGCACCGTACCACGTTCCCGATGACTATGGGCCGGACTCATCGTGAGGAGTAGCAGCTAGCGCGGCACCGTCACGCATTTAAAACAACAGACTCCGTCGGCTTCTCGTGCTGAGAACACATCCACGTCACCCTAAATGTTGTCAGCCGTTTGATCTCGCATCCGACGGTCCAGATCTCCTGAAGCGGATCTCGGCAGAAGCTGTACCTGCATCTCCTCAGCTTCTACTTTGAATCTGCACCCTAGAATATATATGACCGCTCCTCTCTCTCAAAAAAAAGAAACCGCGTCTCTCCTTGCGTCCTCCCTCCACGCCCCGATGCCCCCTCTCTCTCGCGACGCAGCCACACGACGCCGCTCCCGCCCGGTGCGCGCCAGCGGTGCCTGCGACCGTCCTCCTCCTTTCCCCTCTCGGGTGACCTGTCCAAGCCCACGCCGGTGGCTCCCAGCGCGAGGCGCTGGCGACGCGATGCCGCCCATCGGCCTGGCCTCGCCAGCTGCCCTAACACCACGACCACGCAGCACGACCGACCGTGCCTGCGCGTCACCTCTTCCTCACAAGCACTGACGTCCACGACACACCTTCTTCGTCAAATCGATTTGCAGCTTACTTCCTCGTCGAATCGATTTGCAACTTGGTGGCCAGCTGTAACACCCGGTTTTTAAAGAACAAAACCAGGTACGCCATATGTGTGCCCAGGAAATCCACACATACAACCACAGAGGGAAAAGATATCAAAAACAATGTTCTATATAACGCAAACATAGATAAAACTAACACTTACATCAAAGTTAAGCGGAACCGATACTAAACTTTCTCTTCAAGCTCCATTCTTCATAGGGACAGTTGACTGGGGATACATACGCCTAGCACTCCCATCAGTCTTCTGAAAACTCATCTGTGTCTTCACCACGCTTCCGCTGCGCGACTCTGATGGAGACTGAGGTGTGGGGGAAATAGCAAGAGTGAGCACATGTCGTACTCAACAAGCAACATGGGGTTACGAAGCTCAAAAGGCCAGACACTGGATTACTGCGATTAGCACTTTTAGTTGGTCAACATTTTAGCTTTAAGTAATCATCAAGTTGTGCTTGCAACCCAATTATACCACATGAATAATAATATGAGCAACATCATCAGAATAACAAATATGGTAGTAACGTGAACACAAAGTAAATTTCATTTAAGTTATTAGCCTGTGAGTTTTCTGGGCCGCTCGTGACCGTGAGCACGGCTGATATACCAGTTTTAATACTCTGCAGAGTTTATACAACTTTACCCGTGAGCCGTGATCCCCATGTGCCAGGGGTTGCCAAGCCCATATCACCTCTACAAGGAAGTGCGGCAGGGTACACTATGAAGTCTTTCGAGGTTCCCCTAACAAGATAATGGCCACTAGGTTTCCAATCGACAAGAAGACGTAGGAACCCCCTTTCCGATGGCACATTCCTTCCCGGCTATACACATGAGACCAGGTGGCCGTCCTATATCCATCTCGGCAAGCCCCTTTTGTGCCCTTTTGGGTAACCACCATCAAAGCGAGGAGAGGTCCTCGAACCAACTAAAACCAGAGCCATGTAGCCCTCACGGTTGTACTGTATGTCCCAGCTTTTGCCGACAAAAGATCATTTAGGGAGGGTGCGGATACATGGGTGTATGCCGAGTCCCTGAGTGATGAGTGATTGTCAACTGGGATGATGCACATGTTCTTTGGCTTGTGTTGTGCAGGTGTCGAGCACGGATGCAGTGATCGAAGGTGAGGTGAAGGTCAAGTAGAGACGTGCCGTGCCGATGGACCGAGAGTGGCGAAGGGCGGACGTGAGGCTTGGACTGAGGGACCAGAGGCCCGAGGATGAGAGTGGCGAAGGGCGGACGTGAGGCTTGGACTGAGGGACCAGAGGCCCGAGGATCAGCTGTGGTGGCTGGCAGCCTGGGACAGCGACGAGCGAAGACTTGCGGTTATGTGTTGCCTGAGTCGAGGACTCGAGCTCTGGGACACCTGTCGGTGGACAGGGTGTCACGGTGGTGCATCCCATCTACGGCATCGGTTTGGTGGTTTGAGCTAGAGAAAACCATCGGGTGGACGGTTTCCAGTTTGGGCCTCAAAACCTGGGTGCGGATGGTTTCCGAGTTTGGCCACAAAACTCGGCTGAGGACGGTTTTCAGGTTTGGGCCTCAAAACCTGTGCTGCGGGTCTGCTGAGTTTGGGCCTCAAAACTCAGGCGCTGGTGGGCTGGTTTCCTGGTTTTGGGCCTCAAAACCGGGGGTTGGCTGGAAAGGCTGGTTTCCAGTTTGGGCCACAAACCGAGGGTGCAAGCGAGGGCGGCACGTGGCGGCAATCGGGAGGTTGCGTCGAGGCAATGCTACGAGTTGTGTGGGCGTGGCCGTCGGATACACCTACCACCGAGTTGGTCCCAGAATAACCCTAGGTTTAGCTGGTTCGCTCTGTAATTAGTTAGGGGTAGAGTAGGAATTAGAAATTAGGATAGTAGAGGGAGACACCCTCCTCCCTTCCTATCTCAGTCATTTGCTCTTTGCTTCTAGGGTTTCCTGCTCTCCCAATCCCCTGCTGTAGCTAGCTGAGATCCGCAGAGAACCATACCTCTGTGTATTGGAGATTTTGAGAAAGTGAGGCCGTAACCTCACTATTGTAGCGTGTGGTAGCCACACGGTTGCAGATCGATGTGTTGATTCGCGTTTTGGTTCGTGTTCTTCGCGTTCTTCGTTTCTCCACGATTTTCCCATCACTCGATCTCTCTCCCTACTGCGTCTTTGCAAAATCCGTTTGAATCAACTTGTTTGTATTTGAAAGGAGATCATTTCCACTGAAGGAATTTATCTATCTCCTTACGAACAAGTAGATCGGGTTGATTTCGTTTTTGTAGCGCTTTTTCGTTCATACTCCTCCCCTTTCGATTTCCCGGTGTTTGAGTTGATTTGAGCGGATGATTTCTTGGGGATAGTCTCCTAACTACTCCGTGATCATCCTCTCCAAGTTTGGGAACGTGGGATTGTGAGTTGATTCAATTTAGGATTAATTTGGGTGAAGGGCGAACAAAATCGCCCTCCCTGAGTGACCGCGGACAGTCCGCCACTCAGGGCGTGGACAGTCCGCGCGTCGGGGACTTGGCCAGACCAGTGGCCGCGAGTCTCTGCGTTTTAGGTCTCGGTTGACCGGCGGACAGTCCGCCGGTGTAAACCGCGGACAGTCCGGGACTGTCCAGGGGACTTGCAGCAGCACTTCGGTTTTGCTCTTTTGGCCGGCGGACAATCCGCGACCTAAGCCTGGACAGTCTGCCACTGGGCAAACAGTCCGCGACCATACCGGCGGACAGTCCAGGATTTGGCTGTTTGCTCCGGTTTAGTGCGTTTGCTCTCCCGGCTTGTTCGTTTGGTTTCCGGACTTCTCGTTTGGCCCTAGAGTTGACGAAGGAACCTCTCTAGGTATCTTTGCTACTTGTTAGCATAGGTATTTAGGAGTTTCTTGACGTAGCCGTCAATCTACGTTCGGGACATGGTCTTTGGGGTTGTGTTCGAGCCGGAGCTTTTGGCATTTGGTTTGCTATCTTCTTGTGGTGCCTCGCTGTGATCCTAGGGATCATCCACCCTCTTCCAAGGGTTGTGGGCATCACGGTTTTGGTCGCATTTTCTCAGGGTTGATTTTGGGACATTTGGCCAAAGTTTTGAGAGAAATTTTTGAGCTCCCATTCACCCCCCTCTGGTCGCCTTGCTAGTGCTTTCTCGGTCCTTCAATTGGTATCAGAGCGGGTTAAGGATCTTCCACCTTAGCCGGTTCCAGATCCACAGAAGGCGACATGGATCGCGGCGTGGGCAAACCGCCGTTCTTTGATGGGACGAACTATGCGTATTGGAAGATACGCATGTCGGCCTATCTGTAGAGTATTGGTGCTTCCATCTGGGATATTTGCAACTCTGCAGATTACGTGGTCTTGGCTGCTCGTGTGACTCAGCGTCAGATCGATGATCACGATGCCAATAGCCGAGCCCGTAATGCTCTTTTCTCATGTTTGAGCATGAGTGAGTTTGATCGCGTGTCTCACCTCGCTACGGCTCGAGAGATTTGTGCTACCCTCATGCGTTTCCATGAGGGAACCACTCAAGTTAAAACCCGACTCTACGAGTCGTTCAAGCGAGAGTATGAGAACTTTCGACATATGCCTGGCGAGAGCATAGAAAGTTTATTCGCTCGCTTTCAGGTGATTGTCAACAGGATGAGGGCCAACAAGGAGCTGTTGCCTTTCGACGATCATGAGAGAGCTTTGAAGCTTTTGCATACTCTTGATCGGTTGGTGTGGGACTCCAAAGTTCAGGCGATCATCGAATCACCGAACTATGAGACCCTCACATGCGACGAGCTCTTTAGTAAGCTCAAGTCCAGTGAGATTGATGCCATGGCGAGGGCTTCTTATGAAAATCCTTCTGGCCCGTCAATGGCTTTGGTTTTTGGCTCTTCTGCTAACCCCTCTGGAGGTTTTGCACTCTCTTCTCTCTTTTCTGTCATAGAGGACCAGCTTGAGTCTTTAGGGGATGACGAGCTAGCCTTGCTCATCAACCGGTTCTCATGGTTTCACAACAACCGCATTAACTGTCGCCACAGAGGAGGACGCTCGGGATGCTACGAGTGTGGCAACCCCGACCACTTCATCGCCAACTGTCTCAAGAAGAACTCATCTGGGAAGGGCGATCATGGGCACAAGTACGACTTCGGCAAGCGCAAGGAGAAGTACGTCCCCGCAAGGCACAAGCGGAGGGGTGGCTTCGACAAGGAGTACATCAAGAAGAAGTACTTGGAGAAGGCCCAAGCTGAGCAGCGTGCGTTCTTCGCCATGCTCAGCGACGTCGACGGCTCGGATGACGACTCCGCTTGCTCAAGCGATGACGAGTCCGAGAAGAAGAAGAGGATCGAGGACAAGCTGAACAGCCTCTGCTTCTTCGCTGATGACGACAGCTTCTGCACCATGGCCCTCGGCAAGGAGGTCGACGGCGAGCTGGTGAACTCCCCTCGGAACGACGACAACGACGACGACACCTCCCAGGTATCCCTCACCCACGACAAGCTATCTGCTGAGGTCGAGAAACTTACTGTCGTCCTGCTTAGTCAAGATAAGCTGCTTAGGCGTGCCACTAGAGAGCGCAAGGAGTTTAGGCAGAAGTGGGAGGACACGGTGAGGGAGCTTGAGTTTGCTAAGTCCACCGTGGTCGTTTCTGAGGAGGTTGAGTGCGAGATGTGCACCACACACATGACTGATCTTCTCACTCTGAGAAGTAAGTATGTTGCGTTGGTAGGAGAGGTGGATGAGCTGAAGGCTAGACCTTCGTTGTTGGGTGCGTGCAAGACTTGTCCTGTCTTGCAATTCGAGTTGGCAGAGAAGAATGCCAAGATTGTGTCTCTTGAGGAGGCCAGCTCGGGTAGCACTTGTGTGACTAGGTGCACGTTGTGTGAAGGTTTGGAGATGGAGATTGCGAATGTGAAGCATGACACGATGCAAACCGAGGAGGAAAACACATACCTTCGGACCATCTTGTCATGGGTGTCTTGTGGTGAGCCGCAGCTCGAGATGATGATCTCCCAATTCAAGCGAGCTGCTGGAGGTCCTGGTGTAGGCTTTGCTCCGGGTGTTGATGTTTCTGCTTTTGGGAAGATTGGAGAGTCAAGTGGTCTGAACCCGAGTGAGAAGCCCAACTCCACCACTACTCCCAAACTTACCAAGCTTCCACCCAAAGAGCCTCTCAAGCCTAACACCAAGGATGGGGTGTTTGAGGAACCCCCGAGAGCTCCACCCAATAACCAAGTGTGGCATCCCAAACCCAACCACCTAAAGAACAAGCTGGACACAATGCCACCTATCCAGGAGGAGTGTATGCCACAGAAGGGCAAGGTGATCCACACCCACCACTGTGAGTACCAACAACCCCCTTTGAGAGCGGTGAGGTACCACTGTGAGCATTGTGGGAGAGATGGACACTTGAGCGAGTTCTGCTTTCGGCGCAAGAGAGATGCGCGCCGTGCTAGGGAGATGAACAACCCGGACATGTACCATCCTTTCCATGATGTACATGTGCCGAATGTTCAGAGGAGAGCTCCGAGACGTGCTGCTAGGCCTAGAGGTCCAGAACCTCAAGTTCCCAGGCCTATGCAGAGGAGAGCTCCGAGGAGAGATGCTAGGCCTAGAGGTGCAGTGCCTCAAGTTCCTAGGCCTAGGCCTCGTAGAGAGGGTGCCCGGTGGGAGCCTGCAGTTGTAGGCTATGGACCCGTGGCGGTGGCTTTGTAGTTGAGCGTTTTCCCCCACCACGTTCTGAGTATCGCGATGGACGCTCCTCCCTTAGCGGACCACATTTTTCTAAACATGGTGATCGCTTCATCCGTAGGTGTGCTAGGAATGGTCTTTTTGCTAACCATTCTTTTGAGCAGCCGGCCCAACACTGGTTTTCCCCTTACTTCACTAACCCCAGTGTTGGCCCCTATGCTCACCCTATGTCTTTTTATTGATGTAGGTAAAATGATTGGAGAACATTTGGTTGGTGGATTCCGGGTGATCGAGGCACATGACCGGAAATGCCAAGTGGTTCTCCAGTCTTAGTACGGTCGCCGGAAAGGAGTATATTACCTTCGGTGACAACAGCAAAGGTAAGGTGTTGTCTCGTGGGTCTATGCGAGTTAATGAGCACTTTGTGTTGCGCGATGTTGCTCTTGTTTCTAACTTGCATTTTAACCTTCTTTCTGTTTCGCAACTTTTCAATGATGACTATGAGATTCGTTTTAAACCGAATCTCAGTCGCATTTTGGATCCTCAGGGTGTTGATGCAAAACGTGACGTCTCGCGTCAGGCACACAGCAAGCCGAACGAGGCTGGCTTCAATTGGGTGCCCGGAGCGTTCTGGTTCCGGAAACGTGCCAGTCAGTTTGACCTGAAAACCAACAAGGGACAAAAAATGTGAGAATACCTTGGAACATGCTGGGTGAGACCAGACAGTTCCATATGTACGGCTTTGGAAGCCAATCGCGATGGCACACAGCTATGAAAGTTGTTTGTCGAAAAAGGGGTTTATGAATGTCATTCGGCAAGTATAAAAATAAAGCTCGTAAACATGTTGAATGCCGAACGCATGTGTAACAATAAAACAAAAGGGCAACTCATAAATGTAAATCTATTCAGATAACATGTGCATAGGCCAATCCAGTTAGTCTGCCGCACGTCTAGCCTTCATAAACCCGTCAGATATAGGCTTAAGCAAGCTAATCCACCGCATGATAACACTTGCATTAAACCTACACCACTCCTTATAATTAGACTAATCCACCGCATGATACGATCTAATTATAAGAAGCTAAAAGCACATGTATATCCGGACAGATCTATATTTATTCATTACTTGTGTAAGCGTAACTAGAATCGGCAAACTAACCGAACTGGGGTCCATGAAGAAGGAACATACAAGCAAAGCATGATCAAACTAATCTAAAACCTGCACCTGCCGCACCGCACCCGGCTCTATCAAAGCCTAAACATGATTAGCATGCATGAACCCGCAACATGTAACAATCTAGATTGAGAGTTAATTCAGCCATTATAATCTTATGATAAGCAAAAGCACAAGCGAACTCATGCAACAAAGCCAAACAAAGATCAATCTAGATTGGGCAAAAAGTGTTGTACGAATTAAATAAATAAAACATACGACACATGATAACTTAATGAATCTATTAGATCTGCCAAATCTAACAGAGCCGATAACTATTTTTACTCATGACTCAATCCGCCGCACGATACAAGGCATAAGCAAAAACTTCCCATCATAAGCTTAAATCCGCCGCACGATACTAAGCTTAACATACGAGACTACTTGCATCATATCTAAATCTGCCGCACGATACTAGACATGATAACAAGGTTGCCGGTACTTACGGAGGTCGACGGATCGATGATTCCTCTCGAAGAAACTCGACGACACGACTAAGGACTCGAATAGGTGGCACGGGGCCGGTTTGTATTGATGTGGTTGTGAACAGTTTTACAATGGCCGAGGGCTTATATTTATACCCTGGACGAAACATGAGTCCTAGATGATCATGACTTTACAAAGAAATACAGAAAGATATAAATTTTATATTATCCGGCGCCTTCCATCACCATGTGTCTTTTCGTGCAAGCCAGCTTTACTAGCAATATGTGTTTACCGAATGGAACCATAGCCGACCGCACAGATAAACGCTGAAATCCCGAGAGCCAAACAGCTGCTGGTCGTTTGCCGAATCTTTCTCCCTTTGCTGGCTGTGTTTATCTGTCATATTTCTACGTGTGCGAAAATCCGGTGTCAACACATGCCCCCTAATTTTGGGATAAATGTTTTATTCCAAAATTCCTCTTCCTCTTCGCACTGTCGTGGAACCTCTGGAAGCATCCGCCTTCATACGCCATAATTATCGTGCCTGCCGATTCGTCTCCCGATGCACTTGGGATCCTTTAAAGCTCTCCTTTCACTCTACTCTGGCTTGCGCATTTAGATCTTCTCTGCCTCAGTCAAATCCAGAAAACCCTCTCATCTCTTGCCATTCGAATCAGCCCAAACATGTCATCCCAAGCAAGCCACCATAGTTTCGAGCTCGGTGCTTCTAGTAACTCCAAGAGAAGGTTGCCTCTCCTCATCTCTTCTTGTTTCACAAATGAAGTAGCCGGCTCCATCTTACTACTTCTTTGTTTAGGAGGACCAACGACAACTTCTCCGAGGACCTGACTCAGAGGGTCGCGGACCTTCAGCTTGATCTAGAAAGGAAAAATCGGGAGATTAGCCAGATCTCGCGAGAGCGTGATGCCGCTCGAGAACAGTCCGTCAGTATGCATCCTCTCCTTGCTCTTCCCCCACTGTTTTCCCTCGCTTCACTGATCCTTTTCTTCCTTCAGCCTTGGAGGCCAAGCTTCATTCCCTCGAAAACGCCATTGCCGACCTGGCCTTTACGGCCAAGGTACCAGGTACAACAACCCTGAGGCAGGTGGAAAGGGTCATCCAAGCTCTCCCTGACATCTCCAGGGCCGGCATGGGCTATGGTGCAGCGCTTGCCTTCAACTCCGTTCGGATCCATTCCGGTGCCAACTACCGCAACTTTGATGCTTGTGAGCGAGGACTAGATTTCGAGGTGGCACGCTCTGTTGACGATATGAAAGAGGCCGGCATGGATCTGGCCGATTCTTTTGATTTTGATTTTCCGATTCGGAATAGAATAGGATGGACGAACTGACCTTTTACCGTAACTTGTTTTCCTTTCTGTAAATAAGAAGTTCTTCTGTTCATCCAATGAAATCAATCTGTAATTGATCCCTCGAGATCAATGTGTGTTACTGTACTAGCCATTAATTTTCTTTTTATCTTAGCGGCTATGTATATTACATCGGCTATCGTTGACAACTAATGCTTAACCATCCATGCTCCGCAAGCAATTGTCACAACTGACCACCTCAGGTTCGGAATCTTTTTCGGTTTACGATGACGCCAAGATAATACTCCTTCAGCTTTCTTGTCCTCAATGCCAATTGGTAACTGAATTTCCCAAATATTCAACCAAAACTGAATGTTCTCATACAACAAAAATTCTTCAGCCGAACTTCAATCAGCCTCCTCAGACTTCAGAACCCTGAACCATTAGTAAAAACCTGGCTTGGCCTAACAACAGCCCATAAGCTGCACAAACCCTAGCTCGACGCTTGGTCTTCTAATGTGTAGATCATAGCTCTATAAAGAAGGTTTTAGCCAAGTCACTATCTGTCACTTCCGTGCTCTTGGCTTGAACCAAAGAGAGAAATTTCTTCTTGCTCCAAGAAACACCACCAATGCTCAATGACGGCGATTTCAGTAAACACCTCTTCAGAGGCGAGAGGGAATAGCAGAGCACCGTTTCACCGATGTCATGGGGTAAAAACCATTTCCCTGCCCCCTTGCAGTGGTTTTTCCTATTCATCCCATCTTTGACTTACTGTTGTCCTCCCTTCCAGGGCAAGGTCCATGCCTAACCATGCTCAAGCTTTCTTTCTAGAAGGTTTACTTGGGAGGTATGACAATGAGAAAGTTGAGTAGTCAAACCAATGGAAACAGATCTACAATGTTATCATAGGTTAACGAAATTCTCGCAAGACCTCTTTCTCCGATTTAAACTTGCATTTGCCTGACACATCTTCTTCCTCCGCCAGCTATTTCTGCAAAGATCGATCACCCAAAAGCAAACAAAACTATTGGCAAAACGAATGTCCACAAGAACACAGCTGAGGCCGGCCTTGATGCTGCCGACGGTTGCATAGATCAAGCCGTCATCGAAGGTATATGCCTTGACGTCCTAGACGGCCGCACGGATCAGGCCATCATCCAAGGTGTGCTTGTCGGGGGTTTTTTCTTCAAGTTGGTGGGGACAAGTTCTTGAATTAAAGAAGATCACCCCTTTCCATCAGCTGGTCCTGTAGATGTATCTCCAGACGATCTTAAAGTCTGTAAAGATTCTAATGATTTTGCCATCGCCCCTTGTTGAAACCACTGATCTTAATTTGATCATGCTATTTCAAGAGCAGTTTGTACTTTAGGATAGATCTTGTAACTGAATAAAACTCGTCCTCCTTTTGAGCAATATTTATTCGCATTTCTTAATTTCCTTAGTGATCCTTCTCCGATTGCAATAATTTCTTCAGAAGAACGTTTGTCGAATGCATGACGTCACTTTAACCGATTAAATCTCACCCCCGATATGTCATGTCACTCGGCATTGCACTTACTGCACTTCACCTTTCTCTTTCCCCGATAAACCTGCCATCTTGAAAAATTCTAGAATCACCAAGGTCATGAACATTTGTACTAAAGGCGATACAAAAATATCGGCTATAACTTGAAAATTGAGAATATTTTTTCTACTAAAGGCGGTGTTTTTACATCGGCTGTATAAAATATCCTCGAGTTACATAGCCCTATGCGTTCGGCTTAAACAGATAGTGCCGAAGCTTCAATCGACAGGCAGCAGATACGAATCAAAAAAATTGTTACAACCGAAACCCCTTTCTTGGGTTTAACCTTTTCGGCTAAAGCAAGCTGCTAATTACTTCTTCCTATAAAGCTTAAAAAATAAAGGCCGATCCTATTATAAGGTTCATCAGCCGTTACGTACAACTCGAAATAATCACCAAGTTGTAGAAGCGTTCCATATATCTTCAACCTCATCAAAGGCTTCCATTGTACGTCACCTTATACAAAACTTTTTCTGATTTTCTTGAACTCTGGTAATGGAGAAATAAACAAAATCTTTCCAAAAATTCATCAACTTTAAAATACTCTTGAGACCTTAAACTTGCACACATCGATCCCACTTCGGCTTCATAATCAACACTTTATTCCCTGTCAGCCGATATAAAACTCGGTCCCAATTTTCCATTACCACTAGTTCTGGGTTCCAAAATTGCTCTGAGAGCCGATCGTTTGAATCGGCTGTTGATCCTCGTCAAAAACGTTCACAGGACCTGCCTCCCAAGCTCTTCCAGAGAAACAGTCAACACCTTAATATTCCCAGTAGGTGGGCTCTGTATTAGCAATACTTACCGAATCATCAGCATGGACGATCTCAATATCATCTCCAATCCACTGGATAAGGAATTGATGCATAGTTGACGGCACACAGCAGTTTGCGTGTATCCAATCTCTTCCTAATAGCAAACTGTATGCCCCTTTGCCATCAATGACAAAGAAAGTAGTGATCAAGGTTTTAGACCCAATCATTAACTCGACATGGACTGCCCCTCGGGTATCGGAAGAATTACCAGCAAAGTCTCTCAACACCATATCGGTCTTCAACAAGTCTTCACTTGTCATACCAAGTTTTCTGAAAGTGGTATATGGCATGATATTTATGGCAACCCCTCCATCGATGAACATCTTGGTTAATGGCTTGCCATTAACATACCCTCTTATGTATAACAGCTTCAAGTGCCGGTGCCTGATTGGTTTATCAAATACTGCTCTTTGCGCCAAGACGAGATGAGCCAACAAGTCCTAAAATTCACTTTCATCGAAGTCTAAATATGTCTCGTCCTGGGCATCTTGATTCTCAGGGGCTAGGAATTCTAACGGTAGAAAGAATGCCATACATGTATCAGCTAAATGATTACTTCTATTCGGCTTTTCTTTAGGACGCCAAACTTGCTTCGTCCTGGTGCCCGCTTGTGCCAACTCCTTGTTCCTTAAGCGCTGCACTCTCCTCTTTTGGCTCTTCCTTAAACCCGGCGGACACCATTGCCCTCTCTGCCAGATATACTCGCGGCATTCTTCTTCTTCAATGCGAGCCCATCTTGGATCGGCGAACTTTCTCTCCTGTCGATCTTCGGAACAATTTATTTTTATACGCCGATCGTCTTCAGGGACCCGGGGCCCAAGCCTTTCATGGACGGATCGGCGGTTGACTTGAGACTGCCTAAACTCGGAGCACTAATTACTGCACTCAGGGCAGTTATCTTTGACAGGCAGCTTCAAACCTTTGTTCCAACAATACTGGAAAAACGAGCATTCCCAATGAGATCGTTCCTATTCCCTCGTATCTTCTCGTTCTTCCCGGTACATCTCTTCCTCGTATCTTCTCTGCTTTTCTAGGAACTTTTGCTCTTCATAACACCTCTGCTTTTGATATCGTTCTTGTTCCCGACGCCACTTATTCAACAGGATACGCGTCGTAACCCTAGGCCTGGAAGTTTCACCCGTCTGAGTTCAGCTATCTTGGAACCGAACTTTCAGCTGAAGTTCTCCTCTTGTAATCTGCCGATCAGGGTCAATGGTACCAGCCTCTTTTGCTCTATCAGAAGTTAAAAGTTTCATTTTCCCTTTATTCCCAAAATCGGCTGCATTGATCATATTAACAGAGAAGGACACGGTATTCTGTCCAAAAGGACTACCATCTATCTTCATCTTTCCATCAAACCTTAGGTGTCCGTCTTGGATAGCTCTCTGAATTCGTACTCTGAACACTCGGCAATCATTGATGGAGTGGGATTTGGTATTGTGGAAACCACAATACTTCTTGTCTTTAATCCCCTCAGGGAGCAACATAGGATGACCCTCTGGCAACTTGATGCGTCCTTCCTTCAACAAATACTCAAACAACTTATCCGACTTGGAAACATCAAAGTCATAAGTACCTTTTTGTTGCCTTAGCCATCGCTGGTTGACTTGAGTTGGCTCTTTGGACCAAACTATCTCGGCTGCAGCCACTTCATCTTCATCATCGTAGTCAACTGCATCTTCCAAGAAAGCCTGATACATCTCGGCAGCTACGTCACCCTTCTGGAACTGGTTGCTCCTCTTGAACCCTTGAGCTTGATTGCTCATCATGGCCAACCTCTGTGATAACTGCCTGAGGTCTTCAAAGTCCATGCCGAACAGCTTTTCTTTGATGCTCCGCAGCATGCCAGCCATGGCTTTCCCTGGTAACTGATCGTCTGGCAAATTCAGAGAGTAGCAAAGATTTTTGGTTTCCCTGAACCGGCGCAGGTATTCTTGCAGCGTTTCGCCGGGTTTCATCCTTAAGCTCATGAGATTGACCAACTTCTTCACACTGGCCCCTGTAAAGAAGTATGAGTGGAACTTCTGCTCCAGCTCTGCCCATGTATTGATGGAATTCGCTGGCAGAGAGGTGAACAAAGAGAAGGCTGGTCCTGTCAACGATAACGGGAAGTATCGAATCCTCCAAGCTTCATCTGCCGATGCTTCGCCAAGCTGCATCAGGTAACGGCTGACATGCTCCCTTGTACTGGTGTCATCTTGGCCCGAGAACTTGGAGAGGTCAGTAGGAGGTTTGACCCTTGGAGGAAGAGCTACCTGATTGTACCACTCTGGGTAAGGAGATTGGTATGTGTACGTCTGATTCTTTGGCTTTAGGCCGAACTGATTCTGCATCATATCAGTCATCTTATGCATGATGAGGTCAATATTTGGGTCAGGAGCTGTTTGTGCTTGCCCCAAAGTATACAATCCTGTTGATCCCCTGTAGCCTGGATTCGGAAAAGCATTGATCGAGTTATAATCCGTAAACTCCCGATATCCATCTCCCAACACATCTTTTTGTATTCTGTTCGCTACGGGAGATACTCTAGAAGCAGACGGTGGGACGTTCCCTGTTGTGCCGAACGTGAGCTGGCCGTAGGTCTGAGGAGGTTGTTGCGTTTCCTAAGAGACCATTCCTCCTGTGCTCGGGCCGGCCCCACTGCTTTCGGCAACCCTCCGCCGTTGAGGTACTTGGAACAACAATGGCCCCCGTATCGGACCAGCAGCTTCTTCAAAGTACTTATCTGCATTTGGACCGAAAGTATTGATCATGATAGCACGAAAGGTGTTTAAGAAAGCCGATTGATGATTGGTTACGGCCCCTGATACGATTTTGTGCATGATTTCGGTCATTCTTCGGAGAGCCACTTCTTCACTACCATCGGGCAACTCAGACTGGTGATGAGGAACGACCTTTGGGAACGTCTGTTTCTGGTAGACCTTGCCGCTTTTATTCTTGGAGAAGGTCTCCAAGCACTGGCGCGGGATCTCATCACAAGCTTGTTGTACTTGATCTTTTGATTCTAGCGGCAAATCATCCATGGTCACTTCGAAGACTTGATCTTCGTTAATCTTAGGCATCTTGAACTGAAGTTGTCCCACCGGGCGTGCCAAAAAGTGTGTTGACGCAAAATGTGACGTCTCGCGTCAGGCACACAGCAAGCCAAACTAGGCTGGCTTCAATTGGGTGCCCGGAGTGTTCTGGTTCCGGAAACATGCCAGTTGGTTTGACCTGAAAACCAACAAGGGACAAAAAGTGTGAGAATACCTTGGAACATGCTGGGTGAGACCAGACAGTTCCATATGTATGGCTTTGGAAGCCAATCGCGACGGCACACAGCTATGAAAGTTGTTTGTCGAAAAAGGGGTTTATGAATGTCAATCGACAAGTATAAAAATAAAGCTCGTAAACATGTTGAATGCCGAACGCATATGTAACAATAAAACAAAAGGGCAACTCATAAATGTAAATCTATTCAGACAACATGTGCATAGGCCAATCCAGTTAGTCTGCCGCACGTCTAGCCTTCATAAACCCGTCAGGTATAGGCTTAAGCAAGCTAATCCACCGCATGATACCACTTGCATTAAACCTACACCACTCCTTATAATTAGATTAATCCACCGCATGATACGATCTAATTATAAGAAGCTAAAAGCACATGTATATCCGGACAGATCTATATTTATTCATTACTTGTGTAAGCGTAACCAGAATCGGCAAACTAACCGAACTGGGGTCCACGAAGAAGGAACATACAAGCAAAGCATGATCAAACTAATCTAAAACCTGCACCTGCCGCACGGCACCCGGCTCTATCAAAGCCTAAACATGATTAGCATGCATGAACCCGCAACATGTAACAATCTAGATTGAGAGTTAATTCGGCCATTATAATCTTATGATAAGCAAAAGCACAAGCGAACTCATGCAACAAAGCCGAACAAAGATCAATCTAGATTGGGCAAAAAGTGTTGTACTAATTAAATAAATAAAACATACGACACATGATAACTTAATGAATCTATTAGATCTGCCAAATCTAACAGAGCCGATAACTATTTTTACTCATGACTCAATCTGCCGCACGATACAAGGCATAAGCAAAAACTTCCCGTCATAAGCTTAAATCTGCCGCACGATACTAAGCTTAACATACAAGACTACTTGCATCATATCTAAATCCGCCGCACGATACTAGACATGATAACAAGGTTGCTGGTACTTACGGAGGTCGACGGATCGATGATTCCTCTCGAAGAAACTCGACGACACGACTAAGGACTCAAATAGGTGGCACGGGGCCGGTTTGTATTGATGTGGTTGTGAACAGTTTTACAATGGCCGAGGGCTTATATTTATACCCTGGACGAAACATGAGTCCTAGACGATCACGACTTTACAAAGAAATACGAAAAGATATAAATTCTATATTATCCGGTGCCTTCCATCACCATGTGTCTTTTTGTGCAAGCCAGCTTTACTCGCAATATGTGTTTCCCGAATGGAACCATAGCTGACCGCATAGATAAACGCTGAAATCCCGAGAGCCAAACAGCTGCTGGTCGTTTGCCAAATCTTTCTCCCTTTGCTGGCTAGGTTTATCTGTCATATTTCTACGTGTGCGAAAATCCGGTGTCAACACAGGGCAATCTTGTTTGTGTGATTTCGCCCTTTGGAAAAGTCTTTCATGCGGATTTCTCGAAGTCATTCAGAATTTCTCGTTGTCTTTTGGCTGGACCTTCCTCCTCTGATCTTTGGAAGTGGCATAGGGGACTAGGTCATCTGAGCTTCGACTTGCTAGCAAGCCTTAGTTCACTTGGCTTAATCCGAGGATTGCCCAAGTTATCCATGGAGAAGGATCTTGTTTGCCATTCTTGTAGACATGGGAAGATGGTAGCCGCTCCCCACCATCTAGTGACTCAGGTCATGACTAAGCGCCCTGGAGAGCTTTTACACATGGACCTTGTTGGTCCGGCTCGGGTGAGCTCGGTTGGGGGGAAGCGGTATGTGCTTGTTGTTGTCGACGATTTTTCGAGATATTCGTGGGTCTTCTTTTTAGCTAAGAAGATCGAGACTTTCTCCCTTGCTCGCAATCTGATTTTGCGTCTTCAGAATGAGTTCCCTTTGAACTCAATGCTAGCAATTCGGAGTGATAATGGTTCCGAATTCAAGAATTCGGATTTTGAGAAGTTTTGTAACTCTTTGGGTTTAGAGCATCAGTTTTCTTCCCCCTACACACCACCTCAGAATGGTGTTGTAGAAAGGAAGAGTTGGACCCTTGTAGAGATGGCCAGGATGATGCTCGATGAGCATAGGACTCCTAGGCAATATTGGGCCGAAGCTATGAGCACTGCTTGCTACATTTCCAATCGCATTTTTCTTCGAGCTTTCTTGAAAAAGACCTCTTATGAGTTGCGTTTTGGAAAACTGCCCATGGTGAGTTATTTTCGAGTTTTTGGTTGCCATTGTTTATACTCAAAAAGGGCAACTTGGACAAGTTTGAGTCTCGTTCTTCTGACGGCGTGTTTTTGGGTTATGGCACTCATACTCGTGCTTATCGTGTACTTAACCCTGACACTAACCGAGTCATGGAGACATCCGATGTCACCTTCGACGAGACCATGGTTTGTCCTTCTTCTTGTTTTGAGCGTGCAGGTGATCATGAGGTTGGCGAGCCTCTTTTCAATGATGAAGAAGAAGGTGCTGAAGGGATAGATGACCCAGCACCTCCTCCACCTGCTGTGCCGCAAAGAGCGGCCTCTATGATGACTCACGGCCCCGACACGTCGTCTTCCTGGGGGTCGTGGGATCCGCCACCTCGAGCGGTACCCTTTGTACCCAAGGAGGCACCAGCTGCTGTTGAGGGGGAGGCCACTTCGGCTAGGGAGGCGCCACGACACATTCAGCGCCAGCACCTGCCTCAGCAGATGATTGGCAACATTGATGAACAGGTCACTCGGTCCAGGTCTCAAATCTCTCACTTTGCTCATTCTGCTTTTGTTGCTGATTTTGAGCCCCGAGATGTTGGACATGCTTTGATGGATCTGGATTGGGTCAATGCCATGCATAAGGAGTTAGAAAACTTTGAGAGAAATCGGGTTTGGGTTCTAGTGTCTCCACCTTCTGAGTGTCATCCAATTGGGACAAAATGGGTTTTCAAAAACAAACAGGGAGAAGATGGCCATGTTGTGAGAAACAAGGCCAGACTCGTAGCCCAGGGATATAGTCAGAAGGAGGGGATAGACTATGAGGAGACGTTTGCTCCTGTAGCACGTTTGGAGGCTATTAGGATAGTCTTGGCTTTTGCTGCATCCAAAGGTTTCAAACTTTTTCAAATGGATGTCAAGAGTGCCTTCTTAAACGACTACATAGAGGAGGAGGTGTATGTTAGACAACCCCCTGGTTTCGAAAATCCCAAGTTTCCAAACCATGTATTTAAACTCCACAAAGCTTTGTATGGTTTGAAACAAGCCCCTAGAGCCTGGTATGATAGGTTGAAAACCTTTTTGCTTGCTAAGGGTTTTAAAATGAGGTGTGTAGATAAGACGCTCTTTCTCCTCAAGCAAGGCACTGATACACTCTTGGTCCAAATTTACGTGGATGATATCATTTTTTGGTGGTTCTTCTCACGCTTTGGTTGCCAAGTTTGCAGACACTATGAGCAGGGAGTTTGAGATGAGCATGATAGGCGAGCTGACGTTTTTCCTCGAGTTGCAAATCAAGCAATCTCGGGAAGGAACGTTCGTGCACCAGGGCAAGTATACCCGCGACATTCCGAAGAAGTTCGATATGGGTGAGGCCAAGCCTCTTCCAACACCCATGTCGACCACGACGGCCCTGGATGCGGACAAGGAGGGAGAAGTAGTGGACCAGAAGGAGTACCGGAGTATGATCGGGTCGCTACTGTACTGTGGCGGAACCGTCCTGATTATAAGAGTTCAAGTACTGTCTTAGTCAAATCCGTCTGACTTTGACTCATACTTGATCCCATATAACCCCGGTAGTCCGGAAATCTCGAAGGATTTCTATCTTCGTACATTATACAGGATCGCATCGTTCAAGGATTACATTCGCAAAGATACATCACAGAGAAACAAAACCGAATTTAAAATATCACAGTGCGAATTTAAAACGGGGTTATTACAATACCGAGTTTAAAAGTGCGGAAGCTGAAATAGTTTAAAACACGACCACCATACGTGTGGTCCAAATAAAACATTGTTTGATAAATCCAACTCAACACACTCACTCCTCCTTTTTCAGATAATGTGCCACTAATAGTCCCAGACCAGCAAAAGAAAAGGGGGAGCTTCTGGACAACCCTGCCCTGGGCCTACTCCTCATCATCTTCCACCGGGTAGAGGCAGTGCTTACAATAGCCAAAGTAGACCTGGCCATCTGCAACAAACGGGATAAACCCTGAGTACGGGAATGTACTCAGCTAGACTTACCCGTCCAACTGAAAATAAAGACGCCAAGGGTATGCAAGGCCTTTTTGGGTGGAGCTGGGATCTTTTAGTTGCGAAAAGCTCAAATTCAGATAGGAGGTAATTAATGATAATGATGAGCTGCCATTTTTAGACCTATTCCTTAATTCTAGGTTTTTCACCTGTATTAGAGCACTCACTTGAATCTATCAATCAATAATATAACCATATCCAGATGACTTATACACATTTTAGTTGAACCTTTTAAACATCACATGGAGTTGTATCGTGGTGAAGCTCGCCATAGTTTTCCACTAACCGTGGGAGACGGCGACTCGAATCGAATTCCAAACTAGCTGGTGAAAGACCTTTAATTTAATACCAGCCCACACTTTCCCCGTCGGGTCCATGCATTGGGCAACCGCTCGACGCTTGTTCGTGGTGGTAATCGTCGCGGTTCAAGCACGGACCGCCCAATTGGAACCTGGCGATGGCCTCACGCGGCAGATCGCAATTTCGATACTAGAGGGCGCGACACGGGTCGAAACCGGCCCGAACAGCTTCTAACCGGCTTTTGGGTCGATGATTACGACATCGACATATCCCTAAGTAAAAGGGCGCGTTCAAAAATGAACGAGGGCCAACATCGATACAAACCTACACGATCCAACGGACGGACTGCCCCAAGTTTCCAAACTTGTGCCTTGCCTTCCAGTTGACCGTATTTCACTACAACTTAGGTTCTTTTCCATGATAGCAAATATAGCCAACCGTGATCCGGTAACTACCCATCAGGGTATTACGGAAACATCCTTAACTACTACTTTTATTAAGCAGACTAAGCAATTCTACATTATAAAAGTAACAGGATAGCAAGGCAGGTAATAATCAATAACAAGGAATGGTAATGCAGCAAGTAGGATTCAATCAACTCCTATACCTAATGCATCACAATATAAAAGGACTCAAGTAATTTAATTGTAAATAATAGGAGGCTTAGAATGCTCCGGGGCTTGCCTTGGGAGAAGACTGAGGCCTCGTGGGAGGGGCACTCAGGCAGGTTAGTGTCGCTTGCGGGGTTGGCTTCCTCGGCTTGCTGAAGTTCCGGGATCTCCTGCTCGACGTTTGTCTCCGGCTCCTGGTCTTGTTCCTGAACTGTCGATCCTATTGTATGCGGTAAATTAAATAATTAATGCGGGGTGCAGGATATGGTGGTATGAAAAGAACATTTCTTGCAAGCCAACAAAACCAACTTGTTGAACCACTTTTCACATTGAGGCAAATACTTATTTATTTCATAAAACAAAATCCATTTATTCACCTATTTCTTATTTAATAATTCAACAGAAATTCGAGTTTGAACTGCAAGTGCAATTTTCTGGATTCAGAAAAATCCACAAAAATTCCAGAAGGCAACTAATACTTACTGGACTTCACTGAACAATTTTTAACCAAAAATAAAATACAAAACTGCAGATATAAAAATAACAAGTAAACTGCTCAAAAAGGTGCTTTGAACTAACTTTTCATCCAAAAAGTCTCAAACAGCAGATTTCATAATTTTCCTAGCTTCTTCTACCCATAAACATTCTACTGTAGGAATCTTGATGACAGAGCTCAAACATTTAAGCCTACACAAAATAAACAAATCTATTCCAATTTAAGCCATTTGAACTACAACCCTACTGGAAAACGGGTGCTAATCTCAATTTCACATTTTTTCCAGATTCTACTCCATATTTCATATTTATCAAGAAAGTTCCATGAACAGAAACCTTATATTATTTCTTACATGAATTTCCAGAGGAAAACACAGAAAAGTACATTTGTAAAGCAACTCCTAATTTCTTCACATAATAGACCATGCTTACATTTTTCTTGGCTTCAACATCATAAACAGAGACTACACAAATTTTCTCACATTTTATTTCGACATATAAAACACCTTAATATTTATTCTAAGAAATCAGCCAAAAAGGACTTTTAATCATAACAGAAACTTTTTCCACATAAACAGTGCATCATATATTTTTCACAGGTGCCAAACAGGATAATAAACTTACACAAAATTTTCCAGGAATTAACTCAACCAGAAAACACTTATTTTCATTTATCTCAACAAAAGCATATAAACTGAATTAAATAAAAATAGTAAAATAAACTTCTACCAAAAATAATTTCATATTTTTCCATGATAGATCTAGTCATAAACAAGCTAGCAAAACTGAAAGTACCCCATTTGGACTTGTAAAACATGCTACACAAAAATAATAAGCATTTCAGGAAAATAAAACCTAAAAAGGAAAAACATTGAAATCATTCCGGCCACTGCGTGAACCCGGTCCATGGACCCGTGGGTGACTGACGCGCGGGGTTCATGGGTCAACAGGACCCACCTGTCGGTGAAAGTCGAACAGGGGAGAGGTTTGACCGGTGGCTGCTCGCCGGCGGTGAGGTTGCCGGCGGTGGGGCTAGGCTAGATAGACTCGTCTCGACGAGGCGCATCCAGTGGTGGTGTTGGTTTGGCCAGCGCACGACCGTAGCATGCCGGCGGCGAGCGGCGGCGCACAGCGGCGACGGCAACACACGGCTATGCCGTTTTCGGCGGTCGCCGGTGGAATTAGGAGAGGCAAAAGCTTACACGAACCCTAGGGAGGTAAGTAAGCGGGTTGGTTGGGCTCGGATGGCACCAGGGAAGCTCGGCCACGTGAGAGGTCCGCGGCGGCGCTCATGGCGCTCGGCCGGGGAGAAGAGGGAGGTAGAAGGCGGTAGCGTTGAGGCCAGTCAGTGTTCTCACCTTGCCTTGGCTCGATGAGGCTCGAGGATGAAGGAAGGAGACGGTGAAGCTTGGGTTGGGGAAGAACGGCGGCGCGGGCTCTGCGGTGGCAACTGGCATCCGCAGCGGCGCTCTCCGAACTCCGGCGTCAGCGAGGCTCGGCCGGTGACGCTAGTGCGAGCACCGGGCGTGCAACGGCGAGGCGGAGCAGCGTGCGGAAGGAATCGGAGGGAGGTGGACGGTGATGGTTGGAACGGCAGTGCGGCTCTCGGCGCCGAACGCGGTGAGCAGTGAGGTGCTCGACATGTTTGTGGGAGATAGAGGGAAGGGAGCGAGGGAAGGAGCGAGTGAGGGGCTGTGAGCGCGGTTGGGAGAGAGGGCGAAGGGTGCTCGGGTTTTGGCCGGGGCCCGGCGTGGCGTGCGGCGGGCGATGGCGCGGTGAGCGAGGGTGGCGCGGCAGGCGAGGCAGGCGAGGATTGGCCGCGCGCGATCTTTGCGTGATCGAGCGAGCAACAATCTCGCGGCGATAGGGCGGAGCCGATGCGCGGCAGAGGCAGGCTGCCACGCGGCGACTTGGCCAGCGTATGGCGCGGCCGTGTCAGGCGGCCGGCGCGCCGTGCGCGGGCGGGCGCGCGCGGGGGCGAGCGGCGAGCGCTGGGTCGGCGCGGCGGGTTGGGCTGAAAGGCCTGATGGGCCAAAAGTGGGGCGCGGGAGAAATTCTTTTCCTTTTTCTTTTTCCAAAAATCTTTTCAAACTTTGACCATCCAAAACAGTTTCAAAAACTCCAAACTAGGCTTTGACCCAAATATAAAAGTTGCTCAAAATAATTTTCTCTACAACTTTTATATAGGGCACTTTTTTCTGAAAACCATTTTTAAATCCTCCACATAAATAAAGCCAATTTTGAAATATAAACCATTTTGTTTGACTTATTTTTATTTAACAAACTATTTTGAACTAGGTCAAAACACCAACATGAAAAGCACTCTACTAAATATTCTCTATTTTGTAAAATTCTTTGCCAAAGCAGAAATCCATTTAAATCATCAAGTCAAATAGAAATCCAGAATCCAACAATTAAACAAAGGCAAAAAGCACTCTTATGCACATGAAATGATGCAATGCATTGCTCATGCTTCTTCAGTAGCTAATTGCTGTGCCTAATGCAGTGCTTGACACTAGGGTGTCACATGTACCTGACGGCGACACGCCCGGACATTCAGTTCGCGGTGTGCCTCTGCGCGTGCTTTCAGTCGTCGCCGCGCACTTCGCACCGTCAGGCGGTCAAGCGCATTATGAGGTACTTATCCTTCACTCCAGAGTTTGGGATTTGGTATTCTGCTTCCTCCAACCTATCCCTTTGCGGTTATTCCGATGCTGATTTTGCTGGTTGCCGGATTGAGCGCAAGTCCACTTCTGGGACTTGTCAGTTTATTGGTTCTTCTCTCATATCGTGGTCTTCTCGCAAGCAGTCTAGTGTCGCCCAGTCTACCACGGAGGCTGAGTATGTTGTTGCGGCTAGCTATTGTTCCCAGTTACTCTTGATGATGGCCACTTTGCGTGATTTTGGTCTCAGCTTTTCTCGCGTTCCTTTGCTTTGTGACAGTACGAGTGCAATTAGCGTTGCTAAGAACCCCGTGCTGCACTCGAAGACCAAACACATTGATGTGCGCTTTCATTTTCTGTGAGACCACTATGAGAAGGGTGATATCGACCTTCGCCATGTCGATACTCATCATCAGCTTGCTGATATTTTCACCAAGCCTTTGGACCAATCAACCTTTAATCGGTTGAGAGGTGAGCTTGGTGTGTGTTTTCCCTTTTAGATGAGGGAAACATTTTGCCTCTTGTATGATACACTGACTTTGTGTTTTCAGTGGGTTTTTGCTTCTTTTGTTTTCTTTATGCATCTTTGCATTTTAGCATATGCTTTTACATTCTGAGCTCCATGAATATAGTCTGAAGAATGTAACTATGCTCTGTGTAGTCTTTACTCTGATGCTTTATATTGATGTTGTAGCTTATGCTCTTTCTGATCACTAATACATGTTGTGAGCTAAGCTATTTTTGAATGGTGAACTTGCTTAATAAACTTAAAATTTGAAAACATTCACCATTGAGATATGCAACTAGCATGTGTAGGATATGTTGAGGTCATTCCTGCTTTTCATATATGCTGGGTTGCTATGTCTCTAGTATTGAGTCATTCACTTGCTTGGTATGTTCATATTCTGTTTAAAATCTGAACCAAGTTAAGTGAAATGGAAAGATCGAGATGGGTTTGCTTGTTAGCACCTCACAGTTTCGAGACTGTTTCCCATTGCACTTTTGGGTTAAACTTGAGCTGTGTAGTGTATGACCGAAACTGTTTGCTTTAAGCTTTTGATTGCTTTTGCATAGGCTTCGCACAGTTGGAAAGTTAGGCAATAACAAGCATTCAACCTCTCGCAGTCACATGTTGTTTTCTGAACTTGTGTAATTCCACCGCTGCAACTCCGATTAAAATCTGAAATCACAAGTATATGCCTCAATTGATATTAGCATGATGATTGAACTGTGCTAGGGGTAGTTCACTTGGTATACATGCTTAGCACATTTGACCTCCTGTCCATACATGTCTTGTGCTATTTTGATGGTGAATACCTTCTCGGCTAAAAACTGCTCACATGTTCATATTTCATCTCTTAGTGATCAGTTTGAGCCTTTGCTAGCATTCTGTTCTTTTGTTGAGTCATCGGATTAGAACTCTATAGAGCATCCTTGCACTCTTTTGACTATACTCCAGAAGCTCCTAACTTGCATTTTGACTCATGCATTTTGGAAGGGGAGAAATCTGCGTGTTGGCACTTTGTGTCGGTGCATTTTCTGAGGGGGAGCATTACTTCTTGATAGTGCATTTTCAACTAAGGGGGAGAAAATTGCAAATCATAACCCTCCTTTTGCTCAGGGGGAGCTTTTCTGGTTGTTTGCACTATTCGAGGGGAGTTTGCTCCGGTTGAGTTTTTGACATTTTCAATTCGTTTGGAGCGGTTTGCTAGTTGTGTTGAGCCTTAGCCTCTTTCTTGAGGGACTAGCATTTGCTTTTTAGATTTTCAATTGGTGTCGAACTCTTTTTGGTAACAGTTGGTATCGAGCTTTCTTTGTAAGTTGTGTTGAGCCTCTGTGCCTCTATCTTGAGGGACTAGCATTTTGCTTCGATATTTTCGATTGGTATTTGCTAGCGGTGTTGAGCCTGTTCTACCTCTTCTTGAGGGCTAGCTTTGCTTTGCTTGGTTGCGTCGAGCCGTTGCCCATGTCTTTGGGAACCAAGTTGTTTTGCTCTTTCCACTTGACCTTCTGAAGGACTGAGAAAGCACTAGCAAGGCGACCAGAGGGGGGTGAATGGGAGCTCAAAAATTTCTCTCGAAACTTTGGCCTAAATGTCCCAAAATCAACCCCGAGAAACTGCGATCGAAACTGTGATGCCCACGACCCTTGGAAGAGGGTGGATGATCCCTAGGATCATAGTGGAGCACCACAAAGAGATAGCAAACCAAACGCCAAAAGCTCCGGCTCGAACACGACCCCAAAAACCAAGTCCCTAACGTAGATAGACGGCTACATCGAGAAGTCCCCAAATACCAATGCTAACAAGTAGCAAATATACCTAGAGAGGTTCCTTGGTCAACTACAAGGCCAAACGAGAAGTCCAAAAACCAAGCGAACAAGCCGTGAGAGCAAACACACTAAACCAGAAGACACAACAGGTTCCCGGACTGTCCGGCCCTGGGGTCCTGGACTGTCCACCGGTCAAGTGAGCAAAAACACACTGCTGCTGAAGTCCCCCTGCTTGGTCCCAGACTGTCCGCGCTTTAGCACGGCGGACTGTCCGCCGGTGACCCGAGCCAAAGTTAGCAGAGACTGGCCGCGGCTGGACTGGACCAGCCCCGACTCGCGGACTGTCCGCGCCCTGAGTGGCGGACTGTCCGCGGTCACTCAGGGAGGGCGATTTTGATCGCCCTTCACCCAAATCTTCCCAAAATCGAATCAACTCACAAACCCATGTTCCCAAACTTGGAGAGGATGATCACGGAGTAGTTAGGAGACTATCCCCAAGAAATCATCCGCTCAAATCAACTCAAACACCAGGAAATCGAATGGGGAGGAGTATGAACGAAAAAGCGCTACGAAAATGAAATCAACCCGATCTACTTGTTCGTAAGGAGTTGGATAAATTCCTTCAGTGGAAATGATCTCCTTTCAAATACGAACAAGTTGATTCAAACGGATTTTGCAAAGACGCACTAGAGAGGGAGATCGAGTGACGGGAAAATCGTGGAGAAACGAAGAACGCGAAGAACACAAATAAAACGCGAATCAAATCATCGATCTGTAACCGTGTGGCTACCACACGCTACAACAGTGAGGTTACGGCCTCACTTCCTCAAAATCTCCAGTACACAGAGGTATGGTTCTCTGTGGATCTCAGCTAGCTACAGCAGGGGATTGGGAGAGCAGGAAACCCTAGAAGCAAAGAGCAAATGACTGAGATAGGAAGGGAGGAGGGTGTCTCCCTCTACTTATCCCAATTTCTAATTCCTACTCTACCCCTCAACTAATTACAGAGCGAACCAGCTAAACCCTAGGGTTATTCTGGACCAACTCGGTGGTAGCTGAATCCGACGGCCACTCCCGCACAAGTCGTAGCGTTGCCTCGACGCAACCTCCCAATTGCCGCCACGTGCCGCCCTCGCTCTGCACCCCCGGTTTTGTGGCCCAAACCAGGAAACCAGCCTTTCCAGGCAACCCCCGGTTTTGAGGCCCAAACCGAGAAACCAGCCCACCAGCATCTGAGTTTTGAGGCCAAACTCAGCAAACCCTCAGCGCCCAGGTTTTGAGGCCCAAACCTGGAAACCGTCCTCAGCCAGAGTTTTGAGGCCAAACTCGGAAACCCTCAGCCTGAGTTTTGAGGCCAAACTCGGAAACCATCCACATCCAGGTTTTGAGGCCCAAACCTTGAAACCGTCCACCCAATGGTTTTTCCCTGGCTCTACCACCAAACCGACATCGTAGATGGGATGCACCTCCCGTGGACCCCGTCCACCGACATGTGTCCCCAAGTCCATGACTCAGGCAACACATGTCCGCAAGTCTTCACTTGTTGTCGTCACAGGCTGCCAGCCACTACAGCTAATCCTCGGGCCTCTAGTCCCTCAGTCCAAGCCTCACGTCCGCCCTTCGCCACTCTCGGTCCATCGGCACGGCACGTCTCTACTTGACCTTCACCTCGCCTTTGATCACTGCATCCGTGCTCGACACCTGCACAACACAAGCCAAAGAACAAGCGCATCATCCCAGTTGACAATCACTCATCACTCAGAGACCCAGTTTACAAAGAAAGCTCCACCTCGAAAACTCACTCTAAACTTAGCTCTCTTGCAGAACTTTCTTGATTGCAATCTATTGTAAATTAGTATACTTACCTAAACCTAAGGTAAGATGATTGGCATGAGTAGATGGTCTTTACTACCTCTCAGGTAGGCCTTCCCCAACTACAGTGAATATGCGCCGCCCATTCTATCACTCCAAGGAAATGCACTCAGGATGGATGCCCCTGTTTACGAAATAAAAAGAGCAGAGCCAGGCTCTTTAAAAAGCACCCCGTTTAAAGAGATCCTATGAGGTCTTTGCTATCATTTTCCAATTTCCGGGGAGGCTTTCAACCTACCCAGCAAAAGTGAGACTCAAGTATGGAGCAGTCATGTAGATTCTAGAGTAGATGCGTAGGAGGCATATATAGAAGAGGTATGCTCTGGCAAAGATTGTCAATCAACATTCTATTCAAGAGTTTCAGAATAGGTTGGTTAGCATAGACTAGAAAAAAGGCAGCCATTCTCTCATTCCAAGAAAAGGTAGTTCCCTAAAACTCTTTCTTTTTCATTCCAAGCAAAGGCAAATCTCATTAGCTTTTCTTATGGAATCAGACTATTCATAAAATAGAAGGATCAGATTAGAGTGCTTGAGTAGAGAATAAATCAGAGTGCATAGAGAATAGTTGGATAAGATAGTTGAGTTAGCTAGACAATAAAGCTTCTGATAAAAAAGAGTGTAATCCCCCTCGGAGAAATTCACCATATTGGTGTAGATTAATAATTAAAAGCTTTCCAACATACCTTCACACCTAGTGAAATGCAATGATAGCTAGGCTTACCCATTACTTCCTTTTGCCTCACTTTGTATAGACTCTCTTGACCCAGCTGCCCCAACCTCTTTGGGTTATCTTGTCTACCTCACCTTAAGGCTCTACTATAGTATGACCTTCAGCAAGAGTCAGAATACCAGAAGCTGAATGAAATACCACTCTATGTATCCGGAGAACTTGCATTTTCATGCTATAATTGAACTAACAATGTGATGGATAAGTCCACCAGACTGATAAGTCACATTTCTTAGTCCAATCTTTTACCTTTTAATAGCTTCGGTAGAGGATTGCAATATGCTATATCATGTGATCAAAAGCCTTTACTTTGTAATTATTGCTCTATGGAACATGCTGTGAGACTGCTGGAATTGATGAAAGAAGTGCTCCAAGTGGATTTGAAGAATTCTAAGATAAAAGTGAGAGACCTTGTGCTAGATCAAGGTGTTAGCTTGCTTGGAAGGTTTTGAAAACTTAGGTGCGACCAACTGCTCTGATTGAGCTTCATCAAAAGGATAGCCTCAGCTTCGCTCTCCATCCATAAATAAATATACACCACTGTCCAAATGTGTTAGGAGTATACCACTTCTTCAATGTATGTTACACAGCTTGTCTCAAAGAAGCTGTGATGAATATCTTGCACCATCCTATTCTCACATGGACTACAAAAGAAAAGGGATGCTCACATGGCTCCTCTAACTTTATTCTGTATACAAGGTTCAAAGACTGGGTTTGTGATCCATCATTACTAATTCCATCATTTGTTTCATTCACCAGAGAGTCAAGTTAAGTTAAGACTATTCTTGGGAATTCCTCGTCATTCTTCTTTCTGTCTTTGATGTGCAAGTCAAGCATACCTCTGAACCTTCTCGCCATTGGTACTTCACCTTGATTCATGGGCAATCCACCTCAATTAATAACCACCAACCTAGGAATCCACTGAGAAACATGACATTCACAACCAGATGGTACCTGCCACTGGAATTGGAGACTTCCATTACTTTGGCCTTATTAACTTGGTAGTAGATCTGCTCAGCTACTCCAATACCCGCTTTCTTAAATACTCTACATCACTTGAACTTATTTCGGCTATATTGGATATATATATACTTTGAACACACCAAGGGCAGAGCGAGATAATGAATAAGGTGCGTTTGGACAGATAGATGTTTCACTAATCCTAATTGGCTTCTCTCTTCTTATGATAATCTTCACAACCAGATCAAAACGATTTTCTGACTTGTGACTACCAGCTGACTGTACTATAGAAGAGTAGCGCATTCGAATAAGATGAACGCAAAGACTGCAACGCTATCTCTTCGTACTGGCACTATTACCGCGCGCGCACACGCGCTACTCGTATCGTCTCGTATATAGTTCAATGAATGAATTGGTTCGAAAACGATATGAACGAATTGGATTGGAAAGTGCATTCAGTAGGGCACGAATGGCTATAAGGTTCCTGAGCAAGTCAGACAGTATTGGGAGTCGTCATCAATAAGAACTAGGGCTTTCCTTAAATGCTACGATCAGTCAACCCAGAACCCGAGCCAGGTGCAGAGTCCAAAGAAAGGTTGTCGCTTATGTTGCTCTTTCTTGCTTTGAAAGCAAGGGATTACTTGCTAAAGTAATGCTTACCGAAGGTCAGAGTCCTATGTATGTATACTCCTGCCAGCCTTTTACTCCTCAAGTCGTAAGGAAGAAAGCTACGAATGAGCGCTATTTCTCATTCAACATGAATCGAGGCTATTTAATCCGTGAAGCAATCGAGGAGAGTGATAGGCCCTCAAAAGCTATTGAATAAAAAGCAGTCGATGCATTCCAACTAAAGATATTCATGGTATGGAAGAGGAAAGCCCCTTAATCACACTTTTGGATCAAGTCGTACCAGCACCAGCCCGCGTATAAGAATTCGACCCGCAAGCACTACGAAGGTGCTGTAAAGCCCCAATCAACACCCATTCCAAGTTTCCTTTGACCAGGCATCGTAAATTATGCACTAAATCCCACCGTTGGGCACTCGATGACTCCAAACTAATCCCAAATTGCTCAAACAAGTAACAGACCTGAGCGTCTGTGAAGTGAGAAGAAGGGAAAAGCTTAGAGAGAGCTGTACCTGCAGCACCAGTAGCTTCGATTTTACTTAACTTCCTACTCTAGTCTACCCTATGTCTTTCCAGAGAAAAAAGAGCTGCTAACCTCGTGTAATTTGTTTACATAAAGAAGCAATACTCAAAAAAAAATAAAAAACAAGCCCTCTTGCATGAATTTCTTTCAGTAAAGTAGATAAAGATGAGTAGAATGAGCCAAAGCTAGTCCGCCATAAGCCCCTGGGTTGCATTGAAGTTTTAGTCTTACAGGGAACGCAGAAAAGAAATGCTTTGGTCTGCTGTCGTTCAATAAACTACTTTATTTTCTCTAAATAAGCGTAAACTTACTTTGAAGAGTAGAGCCTGTATCAAAGGAAAAGACTCCATAGGCGATGTCCCTCTTACTTATGCGCCCTCTCCTTTGAAGTAGAATAACTCCGTCCCTTTTTTGAATCTCTTGTTACAGCCATTGCTAATCTCTTCTCCTTCTCGACGGTTTGATATATAGTGGTAAAGTGATCCAGTTGGAGAATTTACTTGATGCCTGCCTTGCGGGTCCATGCGAGCCGAGCTAGTTACAAGAAAGTGATCTGACTGAGTAATGCCCTCCTAAGCCCAGTCCTACAGTGCTTGTCTCTTTTCTTTCTCCCGTTTGAACTTTGCAAAGAGTCTAAAAGAGGTGAAAGAGCTATAAAGAACTAAGGAACAAGGCTTTACTAAAAGTATTTGATGGAAAGCTCAAAGTGGCAGGTTAAACTAACAAGAAAGTATCAGAAAGCAAAAGGGACTCTTATGATTCACCGTATCACGTCCAATACAGCTATGCCACAAGTTGACCGAACTAAACCAACCTCTCCGCCTTTAAGCAACTCCCCTGGAAAGGAATAAAAGTAGGCGGCGGTACCAACCCTACGCTTCGGTAACAAGAGTCGGGCTTCGCCTTTCAAGCAAAGGATCAAAGTCTCTTATCGGCTTTTCTTACGTATATAAAGATGGGCTAGGAATTGAATAAATAGATTCCAAAAATATGGAGTACGGAGTAAAAAGGTGTTACCTCATTGAAAAGTGGTTTGTAATAGCTTAGCGCCATTTAATGGTGTGATCATTGGTCTTTCATTTCCCTAGCCATCCATTAGGGCTTTTATGCCTTGCTTCTTAATGCCCTTTCATTTCATCCATGTATGTCTCTAAATCCATTCGATTCAATCAAGTGATGAGCACTAACACCACTAACTTAAGAAACAATGCTAGAGTGAGTTTCAAATCATAGAGTCCGTCAGACGTTAACAGGTCCCTCCCACTCACAGAGAATTCTAACCCAAGTCGTTCCCTTACACTAAAAGGGAAATCTAACCAAAAACTACGATCCTATGTTAAAGGAATGAAATCCTATTAAAAGAAGCAAGTCAAGCAAGATTGAAGCACCCAAGGTTAGGCACTCGATTGGATGTTCCCGTACGTACTCTAGAAGCAAGATCGCGAGACATCCCTATATCGCTGACGTCCTCAAGGCTTTCGTTGTCAAAGAGTGAAAGATCTCACAAGTCCTCCATACGTCAGTTTCTATTCCAGCCCAGCAACGAAGGTCGGTCTGCAACATTCCCTGGTACGAGTATGCAGCGTAGTGACTAGTTGATTCTTCAATTCCTTGAAGCCCATTGCGTAGTCCGTGTCGAGTTGTCCAATCCTTTATCAATAGGTACAACGGCAATCAGCGTCCTTCAATTCATGCTAGTTGTTGAGAACTCAACATGTCATCGTATTCTGGCGAACTCCGAACCGTCGTTCCGAGTCAAGTAGCAGGGTAGGACGAATTATCAAAAATGGAGCATTGTCCTGCTTTCGTGTCGAGAAGCAGAGTAGCAGATGACTTTCCTGAGGTCACAGACGTAACTAAAAAAAACTCATTCCTTTTGAATTAATTTCGAATAGTTCTTATCTTTGAACCACTAACATCCAAGTATCAACGATGCGCGAGACCTTAATCTGGTAAGCTTGAGTGGACCGACTGAGATCTAAAATACTATGGTTAGGAACAGCTTGACTTATCTCAACAAGTGCAATTTCTTTCAGGCTTATTCACTGAAATATTAGAAACCCTTTTTTCTTTCGCTTCGCTCTTCACTTACTTCATATCCAACTATTGATAGCCGGCCTAGTTTCAAAGGATACCCAGGGCGCTAAGCATGAATAGGAGACAGTGAAAAAAATCAGTATAAGAACGAAAATAGTAGAAAGGAGTTAACTTGGGTATAGGTTTCTAGCTTGGGTGGGAGGACTCACTCACTAGGGAGGTAGCCGCAAAAATAGGAAACATAGGGAGTAGCAGCAATTTCTAATAGGAAAGTAGGTGTAAGCAGCTACCCGATAGAAGTCTAACGAAAGTAGGAAAGAGTTTATTGAGTGACTTGAGGATAACGAAACCACTATCTATATAGATAGGATTTCCTATGCATAAGATTTCTGAGTAGTACTTGAAGCTTAGCACTAGGATTGGCATTTAGTAGTAGTTCTGGCAATGAGTGACTACCTCTATATACCTTGCTCAGGGAAAGGAATAGGCATATTTCTAAAAAGGATAAGCTGGCAAGCACAGGTTTCTAAACAGGAGTTAGGTATGGGTTGTGTGATTTGAACGACCAAGTAACGGATACAAGACATAGGCCAACTATAAAAAGGAGTTCATTTTTGCGTAACGGTGCAGTACCGGTATATCCATATGGTTTAGGTCAAGTAGTTGGATAAGTTGGATAGGTCAACAAGTGAGTACGTTGAGGGAGCCGTAGTTGATTTGTTTTTTCGTTTTCACGGGGGTATAGTTGTTTTTATTTTACAAGGGCTATTGTTTAGCCAATAGAGACATATTGAATAGGTCAATGCTAGGAATATGTAGTCACAGATATGATAAGTAAAGAATAAGTGAGTATGTACGAGTCAACTCATAGGTTTAGTAGGGCTACTAGAAAGAGGAGCTTGGGACAGAGCTAGCAAGATATGAACCACGAGCAGAGGTTGTCCCTTGAAAAAAGCTAGGCAGAATCAGAATTATATCCCTCGAAAGGAAAGATAGAAGTCCCTATAGAAAGAAACTATCCCCTACATCGCTGCTTTATCACATCAGTAAAAAAGTATAGATAGCGAAACATGCCCACGCACGAACCAATTCTAATTGATAGATTTGGGCTGATTGGAGCACGCACCTATTCATTGACTTAATGGGCTGGCTGAGCGAATTGACTAGCTTGGGAATTTGAATGTTCATTTGAAACGTGAAGATGCTCTTCCACCGGTTGGACTGAGTGAGTGATGCAGGCACCTTAACTGAACTGTTTTTCCCTTATTCTAGCTGTGGCAGATCAATGAATAGATTCTTTACTTCTATCCGCTTGTCTATTATTCTACTTGACTGAAATGGGATGTACTACAATGTCATTGAGAAAGAACAGTCTATTCTCACTCTTTATGGTTGTCTAGCACACAGTTCTCAGCTTTAAGCGCAGCGATCTCATTCCAGAAAGAAGAATTCCAGTCGTGAGTAAGCTTCTAGTTATCGATTAGAAGTTAGCAAGCCAGCTGCCAGATATAAGATTAAAAGCCAGAGTGCAGAATCGGAGTTGTGAGTAAGCATTTCTTGTTATCCTATAGAATATGGCCAACTATCAGTTTTGCAAGCCGACTAGAAGATTAATAGCCACTTAACAGGCTTCCAGTATCGATTTGCTTTTTAGTTTCCGTAGCACCCCCTCATTCTTGCGTTTCACTTGTCTTAGCAGCTCAAGAATACAACTCCAAAAGAATAATTCTAGTCGTACCCTCGTCTCCATGGTATTAGCCAGTAGGAAGTGTTGTGAAGATTGCTTCTCGTATCTCTTGTTGTGAGGCAGTAGTATCTATTGTTTGAGCCGTGCGGGTTCTTGAAAGCAGAAGGAGCTTTACTTTAGAGCGAACGAGAGCAGGCAAAGTCCTTCCCCTTCTTTCTTGTAGCTCCGCCCAGGCGCATGCTCTTTCGGATCGAGGCGCCTCTAATAGAATCTTGGTACAGAGGAAGGAGTACGTACTTTCACAGAAAAGGAAAGCGGGCTGGCATTTGCGAACCAATCTAGATCCTGGCCAAATAGTGCATAGGTGCGCACAGAGATAGAGAAAGCGGAGACGGAGGGAGTTGATGGTGTACTAACTTTCCATTCGTATGCGAAACCCATAACCTGGAGAAAGAAAGGGGGTAGCACACTTTATATCCCTCTTCACTAGCCTAGCTATAAGATCAGACTCATTTAAATAAAGCTTCAATCAAAACGAACTCTTGCTGTAGAGCAAAGCGCTTAACCCATTGAAAGCACATTCATTTAATTGGAAAGCTAGGCCAAATAGATGCCAATTCCCAGACATAAGCAGTAACTATAGCAAGAGCTTTTTGAGTAGCATTAAAAGAGCGTAGGCTAGGCCTCATTTCTAAAAGCAAGCAGCAGTCGGGTGGAGTTATCTATCTATTGAAAGAACTCGGTCGCTATAATTGGTCTCTGCCGACTAGGAGTGTGTGTATTCTTCTTGTTCACTACCTACGTGAATGTCCGATTGCTTCGATACGCTTAACTATCCTGCCTTGCCTACTTCCAAAACGTTAGGTAGCCTCGTTCGTCTATTCTGCGGGTCGGTCTGTCTACTTTATTCTTCTAAGAGAAAAGGCTCCTGCGTACTCAGACCGAGCGTAGAAAACTTCTTCGCAAAAGCTACTTCCAAACAATCCACTAGCTTTATACTTATTCTATCAAGAAAAAAACTACTGGCTCGCTACGCTACATCTGCTGGGCTAGAACAAGGAAGATTATTACTGTATCGATCATGCTTCTTTCTCGATGAAAGCAAGGAACCTCGCTCGTGGGGCCGGCCTTTGATTGATTTAAAACTGAAGACGGGTGTTTTTTCCACATTCCGCTCATCCATGGTAAGCTTGCATGTTCTAGCATGTCCACTTATGCAAATTGCAAATAAATAGAAGATTCACTAATCGAAAAGAGAGTAGTGAAACTGGCGGGCGGAGATGGAGAAAGTTTCTTCATTTCAGAGTATGCGCGAGACTTCTTTCTTATTAAGAGTTACAGAGTAGTCGTGCCTCACTGACAGGAAAACGAAAAGCTAAAGCTCGACGAGCAAGAAAACGGCTTGTTGTTCTACACAGACGAGTAACTACAAAGGGGCGTCACTCGCAACAGACGAGCAACGTAGGCCCTTTAACTCTATACAAACAAGCAACGGAACAAGCAACGAATTGAGCGCACTATTAGAAAGCATAAGCGCTAACGCACGCTCATACGTTTGATTGCTTACTCACTGGGCCGAAGGACTGCTCAGCGATAGGGGTGGCTTTTGCCTTTCATTCAGGATAAGATAACTCGGGAATCTCATCTATGATACTCTCATCTATGAATAGGGGTAAGTCAAATGAATAGGCTTGCTTGTTCATTCACTGCCTTTCCTGTCCTGTCGCCTTAGCTGGGCGCTGCGCGCCTATCAGTTCTTACTCGCTTTTTCATTTATATGGGAGTACCAAGGAAGATATAAAGTAGCAAGGCAGCACTCAAGTCACCTACAAGAATACGAGTCAGTGAGAAGAATTGATGTCTGCGATCAGATTTATGGTTGGCTTGATCATTTCCTATCTATCATATTAGCAGGCAGTAAGCGGATTAGAAGTTGAAAAGGGGCGCAGCGAAGATTGTAGTATGGGGCTGTAGTGGCTAGTCTTTTACCGGGTAGCAAGCCAACAAGAATAATGCAAAGCTTGTTTCCGTAGTATTAGTTTGTAGTTGTAGTTTACGCAGCTCAAGGCGGAGGCTAGTGGTATCACTCCTTTTACCAAGTAGTAAGCCTGCTATAAGCATTGAAGTAGGCGGGTAGTTTTAATTCTGGATATCACCTTTCTTTACAGTAAGCAAGTAGGTTTATTAGTGGATACCTGAATCCAAGGAAGTAAATCAGCCTGTCATTCCTGCTTTCAGATATAAGTTTGCAAGTCGGAGTGAAAAGTACGAATTGTGTAGCGGCTATGTATTAATTCCAGTTAGTAGTTAGCAAGCCAACTATGAGATTGACTTATCCCCCGAGGAGAAACTAATAAATAGGAGCCAAAGTGGAGATATGTGCTCTGGGAGCTGAGAATACGGTGGGAGCGCCATTGCCTGGAACACTTTTATATGGAGTGACTTCAACCCGTCACGCATGAAAGTGCCAATGGATTTCTTTACTACAACTCGGAGTCGAATTGCTCCTTTGCAAGTGGGGACCAGCCATAGAGCTCGAGTTCTAGCCAACTATGTAGACTCTGACTTGAAAAGAGAAGTTCAGAAATAAATTCTTATTCGCTTTCTCTTTCACTAGTGGTAAAAGCCCATCCTTAGAGACTACTGCCTGACTTTCAAGAACTCACTAGGGCGAGCTTATTATCATAGGGGTAGGGAGCTTGCTGACAAGATTAGTGCTTACCGGGCGGCTCTTGTCTCAAGAAATTGCTTAGGGAGTTTTAAATCCTACCATTGCTTACCTTACGTGTTGACCTTTCAGCCAGGCGCGCAGCGTTGTAAAAAGAAAGATATCTATTTTCTCGTGCAATCGTCAGCAGGAGAGTCAGAATCGCCAATCAAGCAGGTCGGGAAAGAGTCTCGCACCAAAAGATAGCACATGTTAGTTAGCGAATGAAGAAGCACAGTCTGGCATAGATTCAATACCAGCACGGTAGGTTACCATTCACTCTGAGCCTAATCCGCAAATCATACTTCAGCAGTTACAGCTTTCACTTCTCCTGTTGTTACCTCTTTGGAGTCGTAGATAGCGTTCTTGACTAAGGCCAGTGGCGTCACCAATTGATTCAACTAACCGAGCTTGTACTTTGTCTTTTGTAATTCTGGGCGAGCATAAGTGGACAATCCGAGCAAATTCCATTCACTTATATGTTGAATTAGCAGGCTTCTTTGTTAACTAAAACTAGACACGGGTCAGTGGGACGTTCGCGAACTAGCAAGTTTCTGCTTTACGATGAAAGAGCACTTGTTTACAAATTCGGAGAATCAACATAAAAAGGAAGTACTAGTTGTTTTGAAGCAAAGAGAACGTTTTGGCATCCGATAGCACCCAATAAAGGAAAAAGAGCACCCATAGGGAAGAAAAGTGTCACCCATAGAAGAATAAACGACCGAATTGAAGACCTGTAAAATCGTGGACCTACCTCTTATGATTAAGCCATCTAGAAAGCTCCCGCAAATACCAGCGAATGCCATTCTGAATTCCTCGTTCGCCCGGGAACGACTTGAGTTGATCTCTTCCCACGTGGGACGTGATAGATCGGTTCATGCTCTTTAAAGGGCAGTTAATGTTAGGAGAAGTAGAAGTGTCCGTAAATCAAGTTATGGTACCTTTGTTTGGGCGATAGCTTTTCGCAAGCGATATCTCACTTTCAGGGCGGCTTGCTATCTAATTCCTTGATATACTCCACGATAGGTACCCTAAGCTTTTCTGGTGCCTTTGGTTAAATATTCATACCAACTATCTCATTATATTTACTCATTACATTAACAGAGTTAGATACTAAACGCATAGGTTTAACACAACTCTTCAAATACATTCTTAGAGTTACCGCCAATAGCACACCTTTACTACTATTACGAGTATGCAACCTTGAAACATTAAACTTGCCAAGCTGGGCACGAGGTAAGATATCATCACCACTCTCACTTGTAAGCATAATAGCCTCCCCGAGTGTATAGTCAAAGGTATAACCCACTAAAGGTTCTTTCACTGAAACAACAACAGTCATCTTAGCCATCCCTGTTATATATGGAACAAAATGACTCAATATAACTTTTACTACCTCAGTATATATAAACGACACGGAACCAACATCCAAAGAGTTATCGAACTCAATTCAGGCTACCACTAATCCTTTATTATTATCGCTCAGATATACTTGAACCTCAGGATTAATAGCACGAAGCACCCGAATGAAAATAAGCTGGCTCACTTGGCGTCTTACGTATATGGAAGACGAAGATGCTCACCACTTAGAAGAACTGGAATTGAGTCACCGGGCACCGGGCGAGGTTGGGATTCCAAATTCCTAGTAAGGAAGATGCGAGGAGGCTGATCGAGAACGAACACCGTAATCCTTCTTCTTATGCACTTGCTAGTCAGCTCTTTTATGAAAGACCAAGCTGTTGTCCGAAGGGAAAGAAAGTGTGGAGCTCCGTGAAGAAGCAAGTTCAATTACTCAAATGTTGGAACTATTGTAAAACACATTCCGTCGCCCAAGTCAGATCATTGCCTACTGGCCACGAATGAGGCCTGTGGAGGAGGTGGAGGGTATGAGATGAGGGATTTGGACTTGCTACACTTACCAGATGTGTGGTAGTTAAATGCTTTCCTTCCATAGCTAACTTTCCCATAGCCGTAGTTCCAGTCAGACTCTCCGAAGCCTATGACCAAGAGCTGACCAAGAGTAAAGCACCGATTAGAGAGAGTAGGGAGTACCGTTCATTACCGATTAGAGAGAGTACGTCGTCTATTCATTCCACTCATTCCTGCTCTTCAAATGAAGAACTTAAGTCTCCTATCTATGGATAATAGTCCATCCCTTAATCAGAATCTGAATCAACTGATGCCAAGAAGAGAGCGAGGGAAAGCTATGTCTACGGTTCCCTAGAATACCCTACTTCCGAGAAAGCCTCTCACCCATGCTATCAATCGATAATACGCTATCAATTATTCCTGCTTCCTAACCTTGCTTCTGGACGGACTGCTTTCGATTCTTGTCTATCGGATTCTATTGAGAAGAAGGGACAACCATCCATCCTCCCCGATTAGTGCCTTGCCTGAACGAGCTTATCTCATCAGTAAGATAAGATCACCCAGTAAAAGCAAATGATCATCCTGTGTTCTCATTTAAGTGGAGGACAACAAACAGTAGAGAGAAAGGGACTTCTTGAAGCGAATGAAATGATATCCCTTGAGAGGAATCCGATCCGATGCTTGTGGAATTAATGGCAAGGGACATATTAGCTTAATGGCAAGCAGGCGGGAAAACTAACTCGTGAACTTGCTGAACATGGTCGAAATTGTAAATGTCTATTCTTTAAGAACAGTTGAAGATGAATGTCTAATGTTGGCCTTATCTAGGCTATTATTAAACAAAGTCCATATAGGAGCTATGGCACCCCTTCACCTCACAAAGCTACGGGATCTTATGGAGGATCACTATGAATACATCGCTAAACTGGATCGTGTTAGGATACTTGTAAAGATAGAATTGATAGATTATTTCTATCTTGCTCTAATGAAAGGAGAGATGTAACACCCTAAATTTTGCCTTTCTTTAAATAGGGTTAAATTGTTTTCATTATGATTTTGTGCACATTTAAAACATAGAGAAAATAATTATTGTTTTAGAAATAAAAATAATCCTAGAGTTAGAAACATGTTTGTGCATTCATGCTGATGCATTTGAGTTTTTGAGATGTGTGGTTTGGCCAAAATTCAAAACTGATTTGAAAACATTTGAAAATGGCTTTGAAATAAAAGCAAAAGCTTTTCTTTATCCCTTTCCCCTCTCCTGCCTCATTCTGGCCCGCAGAGGCCCAGCGCGCTCCCCTTCCTCTCCTCCCTGCGCTGGCCCATCACTCCAGTCGGCCCAACTGCGGACCAGCAGCCGCGCGCCCACCCCTCTCCCTGTCCAACTGACAGGTGGTCCCGCGCTCTCGGTCACCGACAGGTGGTCTCGCCTTGTCGGTGTCATCCCCCACCTCTCGCTCGTGCCCTGCTGGGACTCTAGTCCGACCCAGGGACTCGGCATCCATCCCCGAGCCGATTCTGCCCTGTTTCCTCAGCATGTGCCCTATGCCGAGCTTCCCTGTAAATACCTCCGCCTTCTCTCCGACCCAGCTTGAGCCACCATGAACCCTAGCTTGCCTCGCCGCCACACCCTAGTTCCCGAAACCCTAGGCGCCGCCGCCGCGTCGATTCCTCCTTCCCGCTCCTTCTCCATCAAATAGACTCGGCCCTCAAGCTTCTCTGGAAGGTAAGGAAAACCCCGGTGTCGTTCACGTGCCCTCTCTCTCGCTGTATAGCACGGACGACCTCACCGGAGTAACTCCGGTCATACCGAGCCGCCAATCCATGCCGCCCGTCGTTTTCGATCGTTTTGAGTCATCGTTTTCGCCCTAGATGAGTTCGCCTTGGACCAATCTACAGCTCCATGCCCTCCGTTGGGTCAGTTGAGCTCGGAATCGTCGTCTCCGCCAACTCCGGCGAGGTTCGGACCTCACTGGCCAGGGCGCCGCCGTGGAGAAGCTCTGCTCCGGTCGACAGCGCCGCTCGTCTCCCTCCCCATCTAATCCCGTCCATCCATCTTGAAGTCGATGGCTCAGATTCATTGATACCCCTTCGCATGGCAGTTTTCCACAAGAGCCCTTACAATTTTTCAGGCATCAACCCGCACTCCCCTCATCACTATTCCGTGTGCCTTGGAAATCTTTCTTTCAGACCCCTGTGCTTTCTCCTAAACGAGGCACAGTCCATCAGATTTCTTATTTTCGTTTTTATTTATTAAATCTGCAAAATCAAGTTGAGTTAATTACAGTTTTGCCACTGATTTGAAAAGCTTATATCTTCTCCGTTTTAACTCCAAATCGATCCGTTCAACTTGCGTTAGATTCGTTTCGAAAAGATCTTTCTAACCATATAACTTTCAATACTGTTTTCTGTAATTAAAATTTGAGTTAAATCTAATCTAGTAATTAGAGTTTTGAAACTTGTTTAATTCATAACTTCTCCGTTATAGCTCCGTTTTGAGTGATCTTCGCGTCTGCGTGTTCATAGTAAAGCGTAGATCAGTTTTTTTAAAACCTTTTTATTTCTTTTTATTATGATTGGTGTACTGTTCTAATTAATATATGTTTGCTATGCATGTATGTGTGGATGCCTGTGTGGTGTTGTCTGATCCGAGTAGGTTGCCGGTTGTTCGTTGGTGCTCGAAGCATCTCCTGAAGTTCGGGATCAACGTCAGTGCTCGAGTTAAGGCAAGTATAACAAGAGGCTCCTTGTTTCCTATTCACTAAATGCAATCTCAATCATATGCATGTGTCCAATGAATCGCCTGAATTTACTTCCTTGTTATTGTTACCCTGAATCCTTGTTACCTATGGTTATTGCATGTGGCTAGTAATGCTTAGTTCGCTCAACTATAAATAAGGATGTGAAATATTGATTAATGATATATGCAATTGATGTTTAAAAGATGCTTTTTAGCAACATGGATCTAGGGGCTAGAGCATTGGGTTATGGTGCTCTAGTTTCCTATAGGACTTGTCATTAAGCGGCAACCTAGGATTTACAGTGCATACCTTGAGAACTACATGGCTCCGGTCTGGCCAAGTATCATGAATTGTTCTAGTTTGCGAGCAGCTTACCGAAAGGGCAAGAGGGGTGTTCCTGGTGGACTCCAGTGCAACTGAATCCTTAGCGGTTGCTACTTATTAGAACTAACTTGCGAAAGGCTACGTTGTGAACCCTGCCGTACACCTCGGAAGTGTAAAATGCGCTGGCATATGGGTATCACTGCTCAATGGGTAAAGATGTGCAACCTCTGCAGAGTGTTAAAAACTGATATATCAGCCGTGCTCCCGGTTATGAGCAACCTGGATCCTTTTTGATTTAGATGGTTCTTGGTTGGTTTGGGTTATAATGAAATCTGATGATATCTTTAATCTTTTCACATATGGGAGCCTATGCATAATCTAGCAACTGAGGTTTAATAATAAAATATGACCAACTAAAAGTGCTTACCGCAGTTCAACCGTGTCAAGCCTTTGAGCCTGCATCCCCTCTAAGTTATGCTTGCTAAGCGGTAGTAGCTTACGCTTGTTTTACTTTCTATATCTTTGGCAAAATCCCGGATGGGTACCAGATGGAGGTTTTCATGAGAAGTTTCCAAGAGACGATAGGTTTGTGATCAACCAGTTGACGTTTCCTGTGGAGTTGAAGGCTTCGCCAGAAGAGTAGATCTATAGAGTGTTTGGTGATGTAAGACCATGTCTTTTGTAATATATGTTTTTACGCTATGTAATAAAGGCATTGTCTTTGAAATTACCCCTTCATTTGTAGCTATATGTGTGAATTGTCTTCCTGGGCACACATATGGTATGCATCTGGTTTTGTTCTTAAAACCGGGTATTACAAAGTGGTATCGGAGCTATGTCGACTGTAGGACGCAAGCCTAGTTAGAGAATGGTCGTCTTAAGGTTTACAACTTGCTATGAAATCCTTGTTTCATAAAACCTTGCTATATTTCTCCTACCCTTATGATTTATCTCCTCTTTGTGGCTATTTTAAAGATCTTGTTCTTACCCTCACACCTTGACTTGGCATTTCTTTTGATCTATCCCTCATCTCATTCTCGCGTAACATCAAGTTAGAGTCTTAGAGTTGAACCCATGGTATAACAAGAACGTTAGTTTTGTGAGTAAAGTTGATGAGTCCTAATGCTTGATTTGTGATCCTTTCATGTGTGAATGATTGTCTTGATGCTTATGCATGATTTGGATCTTTGTAATGATTGTTGTGACTTGTGGTGTATCCCCACATTTCACTTAGATATAAGGTTTAGGCATAGGATCTAGTGCTAGGATAGTTGGGTTGGTTTTTCTCTTCTTTTCTGAGCAGTCTGAGATCATCAAGCTATATCTTCAAGTAAGAACGTCCAAAAATCATGAAAATTTTATGGATGAAAGTAGACTTCTGTATCTTTCGTTTGCCACTGGAATCACCTCCAAATCTGTTATGGTTTGAGAGTTATGACTCTCACAAGTTGAAGTTTCTACGCTGTCTGGAAGTCTGAACAGTTTCGGTTGTGGTCAGTTTTCGACTGAGTTAACTTCAGAATCTGGGAAAGTGCTCTAAATAGAAGTTGTAGAGAATTTCATAAGCTTTCCAACCATATAATATCCATCTTCATATGATTTATAGATCTCGAGATATGACTGTTTTTCTGAGCTGCTGTTGTTAGTTCTCGTTCAGAAATTTCAGATTGACTGTTTAGTTACATAAATGATTTTCGGATCATGGTTCTCAACCAATGCATGTGTTACATGCTGCAACCAGATGGTTTCTACTAGAAGAAGTGCTGCATGTGATGCAATAAGGAATGCCACCAATGCTAACTTACCATCACCAAATCCTTCATGTATAGAGCAAGCTTTGACGATGCAGACTCAACTATTGCAAGCTATGGTCCATACTATGGTGAATAACCAACATCAAGCACCACCTATTGATAAGCATGGTGAATTTATGATGGGACATCCTCCAACCTTCTCTCATGCAAGTGATCCACTGGAAGCAGATGATTGGCTTAGAGCTGTAGAGCGACAACTTGACATAGCCCAATGTTATGATCATGAGAAAGTGCTTTATGCTTCAGGACAACTTCAAGGAGCAGCCTTAGACTGGTGGGAGTCATTCGAGTATGCACACCCCAATGATGCTCCTGCTATCACTTGGCAAGAATTCAAGGAGAATTTCAGATCTTATCATGTACCCGAAGGACTAGTAGAGCTTAAGCAAGACGAGTTTCTCAGTCTGAAGCAAGGATCTATGTCAGTATGTGAATATCGAGACAGGTTCACTCAGTTGTCACGTTATGCTCCGAAGGAAGTGGATAGTGATACTAAGAAGCAGAAGCGGTTCTTAAAGGGATTGAATGATGGACTTCAATTGCAGTTGATGACCGTTGTATATGCTGACTTCCAAACTTTGTTGGATAGAGCAATTTTGATTGAGAATAAGCGTCGAGAGATGGAAGAAAAGAAGAGAAGAAGACAAAGTCAAATTGCACGTAACAACATACGCCCTCGCTACACTCCTCCACAAGAATACCAGCCGAGTTACCTAGAACCAGCTAGTCAGTGGAATCTCTGTCTTTCTCAACCATGTCAGCAAGAGCAGCAGTGTGTGAATCAGAATTCATCTCAAGAGCAACTCCATGACACCCTGACGAAGGATAATGTTCCTGATACCCCCATCACAGACAAGAACTTCTACCGTTGTGGTGAACTGGGTCACATTGCGAGCCAATGTCCAAAGAGATCAATACTGCAACAGTCTCACAATGGGAAGCAGAAACAACATAATTATGTTCAAGGCATAGTCAATCATGTGACGATAGAATCTGCGCAAGAGGCTCCAAATGTTGTGATGAGTACGTGTCTGGTCAACTCCATCCCTGCATCAGTTTTGTTTGATTATGGAGCTTCGCATTCATTCATTGCACACCATTTTGCAAAGGAGCACAATATGCTAATGTGTCCTATGAAGAAACACCTGGTAGTTAATTCACCTGGTAGAGATACTAAAGCTACTCTGCAGTGCCCAAGAGTAAGAGTGGAAATAAGGGGGGTAGAATTTTTGGCAAGACTTATTGTGTTGAAGTCTTCAAAAATAGATATAATCCTTGGGAAGGATTGGCTAGTACCACAAAAGGCTACCATTCAAAGTGAGACAAGTACAGTGCTCTTGATATCCAAAATAGGTGAAGAAGTTGTATGCAAGGCAACTCCATCAATGACACAGGTTTGCATGGTTAATCAGTTGGAAGGTGCAATCATAGACAAGACTAAAGTGGTTAATGAGTTCTCAGATGTTTTCCCAGATGATCTGCCTGGTATGCCCCCAGAGCGAGATATTGAATTCATTATTGAGCTTTTGCCTGGAACTGCACCTATAGCTAAGAGGCCATATCGAATGGGAGCAAACGAGTTAGAAGAACTGAAGAAGCAAATAAGAGAGTTACAGGAAAAAGGCTTCATTCGTCCTAGCTCTTCACCTTGGGGAGCACCAGTGATCTTTGTTGATAAGAAAGATGGTGGCCAGAGGATGTGTGTTGATTATCGATCACTTAATGAGGTTACTATCAAGAACAAGTACCCGTTGCCCAGAATTGATGACTTGTTTGATCAGTTGAGAGGTGCTTGTGTGTTCTCAAAGATTGATCTTCGCTCTGGTTATCACCAGTTGAGGATTCGTTCATCTGACATTCCAAAGACTGCATTTACTACTCGGTATGGATTATATGAGTATACTGTTATGTCTTTCGGTTTGACCAATGCCCCCGCATACTTCATGTACATGATGAACAAGGTATTTATGGAGTATCTTGATAAGTTTGTTGTGGTCGATGATATCTTGGTCTTCTCCAAAACTGAAGCAGAACATGAAGAACATTTGAGATTGGTTCTACAGAAGTTGAGAGAACATCAATTGTATGCTAAGCTGAGCAAGTGTGAGTTCTGGCTGAAAGAAGTCTCTTTTCTTGGTCATGTTATCTCAAATGGTGGGGTAGCAGTGGATCCTACTAAAGTTAGTGTTGTGTTGAGTTGGAATCCTCCTCAGGATGTAAGTGAAGTTCGAAGTTTCTTAGGTATGGCGGGATATTATCGAAGGTTCATAGAAGGTTTTTCGAAGATTGCCAAGCCTATGATCGCTCTACTTAAGAAGAATGCTAAGTTCATATGGACTGATCAATGCCAAGCTAGTTTTGAAGAGTTGAAGAAGAGATTGACTACAGCTCCAGTATTGATTCTACCAGATCTGAACAAGAGTTTCTCTATCTACTGCGATGCATCTCGAATTGGTCTTGGTTGTGTTCTTATGCAGGAAAGTCAAGTAGTGGCCTATGCGTCAAGGCAACTAAGAAAGCATGAACTGAACGGTCCCACACATGATTTGGAGTTAGCAGCTGTGGTTCATGCATTGAAGATTTGGAGACATTACCTTATTGGGCATAAGTGTGACATTTATACAGATCATAAGAGTTTAAAATACATCTTTACTCAGTCTGATTTGAACTTAAGACAACGTCGTTGGTTAGAGTTAATCAAGGATTATGATTTGGAAGTGCACTATCATCCCGGTAAGGCAAATGTGGTAGCTGATGCCCTTAGTCGAAGGAGCTATATTAATGAAGCTCTAGTGACACAGTTAACCAAGGAGTTATGTGAAGAGTTTAAGCGGCTTAACTTGGGAATAGTCGCTAATGCTATGGAATTGGAAGTGCAACCAACACTTGAACAAGAGATTCGCAAAGGTCAGTTAGAAGATGAAAAGATCAAGGAGATAGCTAAGCTTATCACGATTGGCAAAGCACTTGGTTTCCGAATGGATGATCAAGGAACAGTGTGGTTTGGGAAAAGAATATGTGTGCCAAATATAAAGTCTATTCGACAGATGATTCTGAGAGAAGCTCATGATTCAGCATACTCTATTCATCCAGGTAGTACTAAGATGTATCTGGATCTCAAAGAGAAATACTGGTGGTACGGTTTGAAAAGAGATGTGGCAGAGTATGTGGCAATATGTGACACATGCCAGCGAGTCAAAGCAGAACATCAAAGACCAGCAGGTTTACTCCAACCTATGAAGATACCCGGGTGGAAATGGGAAGAAGTTGGCATGGATTTTATTGTTGGTTTACCACGAACTCAGAGTGGTTATGACTCGATCTGGGTAATAGTAGATCGGTTGACTAAGGTTGCTCACTTCATACCGGTCAAGACTACATACGCCGGTGCAAAGTTGGCAGAATTGTACATGCAACGGATAGTGTGTCTGCATGGAGTTCCTAAGAAGATCGTGTCTGACAGAGGAACACAGTCACATCACATTTTTGGAAGAAACTGCATGAATCTATGGATACTAAGCTGAACTTTAGCTCTGCTTATCATCCACAGACGGATGGACAGACAGAGAGGACAAATCAGATCTTAGAAGATATGTTGAGAGCTTGTGCTTTGCAGTATGGCACCAGTTGGGATAAGAGTTTACATTATGCGGAATTCTCTTACAACAATAGCTATCAGAAGAGTCTCAAGATGGCATCGTTTGAGGCACTATATGATAGAAAGTGTAGAACTCCGTTGTTCTGGAATCAGACAGGTGAGAGTCAAGTGTTTGGACCAAAGATCCTCAGAGATGCTGAAAAGCAAGTGCAGATTATCAGAGAAAATTTAAAAGTGGCACAGTCAAGGCAAAAGAGTTATGCTGACACTCGAAGAAGAGAGTTGGTATTTGCACCCGGAGATTATGTCTATCTCAAAGTGTCACCAATGAAAGGTATAAAGCGGTTTAACGTAAAAGGCAAGTTAGCCCCTCGCTACATTGGTCCATTCAAGATTCTAGAACGAAAAGGAGAAGTAGCTTATCAGTTGGAATTGCCAGAGAGCTTGTCTGGTGTACATGATGTTTTCCATGTGTCTCAGTTGAAGAAGTGTCTACGTGTGCCAGAGGAACAAATACCTTTGGAAGAGCTCAGTGTGAAAGAATATCTTACATATAAAGAGTATCCCATCAAGATTTTGGAAACAACAGAAAGAGTTACTAGAAGTAAAGTGATCAAGATGTGCAAAGTTCAATGGAATAGATGTTCAGAGGATGAAGCTACATGGGAAAGAGAAGAAGATCTGAAAGCAGAGTATCCGCAACTCTTTGAAGCATCATCTTCCGAATCTCGAGGACGAGATTCATCCTAAGGGGGGTAGGTTTGTAACACCCTAAATTTTGCCTTTCTTTAAATAGGGTTAAATTGTTTTCATTATGATTTTGTGCACATTTAAAACATAGAGAAAATAATTATTGTTTTAGAAATAAAAATAATCCTAGAGTTAGAAACATGTTTGTGCATTCATGCTGATGCATTTGAGTTTTTGAGATGTGTGGTTTGGCCAAAATTCAAAACTGATTTGAAAACATTTGAAAATGGCTTTGAAATAAAAGCAAAAGCTTTTCTTTATCCCTCTCCCCTCTCCTGCCTTATTCTGGCCCGCAGAGGCCCAGCGCGCTCCCCTTCCTCTCCTCCCTGTGCTGGCCCATCACTCCAGTCGGCCCAACTGCGGACCAGCAGCCGCGCGCCCACCCCTCTCCCTGTCCAACTGACAGGTGGTCCCGCGCTCTCGGTCACTGACAGGTGGTCTCGCCTTGTCGGTGTCATCCCCCACCTCTCGCTCGTGCCCTGCTGGGACTCTAGTCCAACCCAGGGACTCGGCGTCCATCCCCGAGCCGATTCCGCCCTGTTTCCTCGGCATGTGCCCTATGCCGAGCTTCCCTGTAAATACCTCCGTCTTCTCTCCGACCCAGCTTGAGCCACCACGAACCCTAGCTTGCCTCGCCGCCACACCCGAGTTCCCGAAACCCTAGGCGCCGCCGCCGCGTCGATTCCTCCTTCCCGCTCCTTCTCCATCAAATAGACTCGGCCCTCAAGCTTCTCTGCAAGGTAAGGAAAACCACGGTGTCGTTCACGTGCCCTCTCTCTCGCTGTATAGCACGGACGACCTCACCGGAGTAACTCCGGTCATACCGAGCCGCCAATCCATGCCGCCCGTCGTTTTCGATCGTTTTGAGTCATCATTTTCGCCCTAGATGAGTTCGCCTTGGACCAATCTACAGCTCCATGCCCTCCGTTGGGTCAGTTGAGCTCGGAATCGTCGTCTCCGCCAACTCCGGCGAGGTTCGGACCTCACTGGCCAGGGCGCCGCCGTGGAGAAGCTCTGCTCCGGTCGACAGCGCCGCTCGTCTCCCTCCCCATCTAATCCCGTCCATCCATCTCGAATCCGATGGCTCAGATTCATTGATACCCCTTCGCATGGCAGTTTTCCACAAGAGCCCTTACAATTTTTCAGGCATCAACCCGCACTCCCCTCATCACTATTCCGTGTGCCTTGGAAATCTTTCTTTCAGACCCCTGTGCTTTCTCCTAAACGAGGCACAGTCCATCAGATTTCTTATTTTCGTTTTTATTTATTAAATCTGCAAAATCAAGTTGAGTTAATTACAGTTTTGCCACTGATTTGAAAAGCTTATATCTTCTCCGTTTTAACTCCAAATCGATCCGTTCAACTTGCGTTAGATTCGTTTCGAAAAGATCTTTCTAACCATATAACTTTCAATACTGTTTTCTGTAAATAAAATTTGAGTTAAATCTAATCTAGTAATTAGAGTTTTGAAACTTGTTTAATTCATAACTTCTCCGTTATAGCTCCGTTTTGAGTGATCTTCGCGTCTGCGTGTTCATAGTAAAGCGTAGATCAGTTTTTTTTAAAACCTTTTTATTTCTTTTTATTATGATTGGTGTACTGTTCTAATTAATGTATGTTTGCTATGCATGTATGTGTGGATGCCTGTGTGGTGTTGTCTGATCCGAGTAGGTTGCCGGTTGTTCGTTGGTGCTCGAAGCATCTCCTGAAGTTCGGGATCAACGTCAGTGCTTGAGTTAAGGCAAGTATAACAAGAGGCTCCTTGTTTCCTATTCACTAAATGCAATCTCAATCATATGCATGTGTCCAATGAATCGCCTGAATTTACTTCCTTGTTATTGTTACCCTGAATCCTTGTTACCTATGGTTATTGCATGTGGCTAGTAATGCTTAGTTCGCTCAACTATAAATAAGGATGTGAAATATTGATTAATGATATATGCAATTGATGTTTAAAAGATGCTTTTTAGCAACATGGATCTAGGGGCTAGAGCATTGGGTTATGGTGCTCTAGTTTCCTATAGGACTTGTCATTAAGCGGCAACCCAGGATTTACAGTGCATACCTTGAGAACTACATGGCTCTGGTCTGGCCAAGTATCATGAATTGTTCTAGTTTGCGAGCAGCTTACCGAAAGGGCAAGAGGGGTGTTCTTGGTGGACCCCAGTGCAACTGAATCCTTAGCGGTTGCTACTTATTAGAACTAACTTGCGAAAGGCTACGTTGTGAACCCTGCCGTACACCTCGGAAGTGTAAAATGCGCTAGCATATGGGTATCACTGCTCAATGGGTAAAGATGTGCAACCTCTGCAGAGTGTTAAAAACTGATATATCAGCCGTGCTCCCGGTTATGAGCAACCTGGATCCTTTTTGATTTAGATGGTTCTTGGTTGGTTTGGGTTATAATGGAATCTGATGATATCTTTAATCTTTTCACATATGGGAGCCTATGCATAATCTAGCAACTGAGGTTTAATAATAAAATATGACCAACTAAAAGTGCTTACCGCAGTTCAACCGTGTCAAGCCTTTGAGCCTGCATCCCCTCTAAGTTATGCTTGCTAAGCGGTAGTAGCTTACGCTTGTTTTACTTTCTATATCTTTGGCAAAATCCCGGATGGGTACCAGATGGAGGTTTTCATGAGAAATTTCCAAGAGACGATAGGCTTGTGATCAACCAGTTGACGTTTCCTGTGGAGTTGAAGGCTTCGCCAGAAGAGTAGATCTATAGAGTGTTTGGTGATGTAAGACCATGTCTTTTGTAATATATGTTTTTATGCTATGTAATAAAGGCATTGTCTTTGATATTACCCCTTCATTTGTAGCTATATGTGTGAATTGTCTTCCTGGGCACACATATGGTATGCATCTGGTTTTGTTCTTAAAACCGGGTGTTACAAGAGATATTGAAACATATTGATAGTTTCCTTGACGATGGTCTGATCAAAGACCTAATCACACAGTTTGTGAGTCTTCCTATCAAATGGGAAGATGGTACGATTATAGAACAGTCAACAAGGGGTGTAGGTGAACTAATAAGAGTTATTCTGGATCTTTACTATCGTCAAGTATTTGACCCTGTCTTAGAGGCTACATATCCAGGAATACGATATAGCCGTTGGTATAATGAAGTATTTATAGCCATCGACATTCATAAGAATAATGAGATTGTGAGTCCCCATCATATCAAAAGGGAATTACTTCATAAGCTATTAGAGAAAAACCAACTAGCAGGAACAATAGATGCAATCCATAATTTAGGGAAGACATCTCACTTGGTCTGTCATAACAAAGAAAGGGTAGTTATCCTGCAAGAGGATGGCAGTGTTCACGTTTATGGCTTTAATGATTAGTGATATTAGTATATATCCTGGTATAACCTAGTCCGTAGAAGGAAGGCTTTCTTTCGTCTTCCTGTACCGGCTAGTTCGTTGACTTATGTACAAGAAGGAGTAGGCTGGCAGTGGAATCATAGGTATCGTGATAGCATTCAGTCTAGTTATTGGTATATATCAGAACTAGCTTAGATGCTTTTGCTAATCAATTCCAGATAGAAGAATGAGAGAAATGAATTCGAATAGAAAAGAGTTGAGCGAAGGAAGGTTCAAAGAAACCCTTATAATTGAATTCACTTTATTTTCTTTGGGGTGATAAATTGAGAATCAACTCTTATCTTGCCCGAAGGGTTTTTCCACCCACTTTCCCGATTGACTGAGCAATAAGGAAACGTTTCACTGGACAGCACCTAGACCCACAACTAGTAGCGAGCTTCCATTCGTATCTGGTGGTAGCCTGCGCGCAAGTCAAGCTTACAGAATTCCTGCCGGGGCGCCTTCTTTCTTATGCCAGCCAAGTAGCAATCTGAAAACCAATCAATCTTCCTTACACTACGACAATTCACTTGAACTACCAACATCATGAGTGACCCAGGCCGGCCGTATATGCGTCATTTCTCCTCATCCTTGTCTCTACTTGTTAATTGCTCGCAGCCCGTAGTGGGCCTTGAGTAGGATTTAAGTAGGATTTAAGCACGGGTTTCGAACCGTCTACTTTTCCTTATCCTTATGGGAATTTAAGAGAGAGATCACTCCACTGAGTAACCGAGAGAGAAGATTAAGGCAACTCGGCGATTGAAGAAAGTGACTACTTTCGCTCATAGCTGGATAGAACTAGTACGAAAAGATACCTAAAAAAACCCAAGCTAAATGCTATTTTATCTTTTTTCTTTCTGCTAAAGGTATCAGTAGTTTTAGATCACAGGAGGCGAGCTAAAATACAACTATGCGATTCAGGATTCAGGCAAGTATGCCGTACCCTATTAAAAATAGAGGAAACGAACCACCAATCCATTACGATGCCAGCAAAGAAAACCAACGCTTAAGACGCTATTGGAGACTCGCGTAGCTATTATTCGAAGCTTATTAATTTCTTTACTGCGTTCAAGGCATGACCGCGTGATAGGTGTCCTTTTCCCCCTACTCAAGAAGTAGAGTTACATGTGAGTTCCGATCGTGATATGACAAACAAATCTTACTTTTTCTTTCCCAAGCTGGCGCCTCTGGACCGATAGGAAGATCGATGACCCGCATCCTACAACTTCAAAGAAGTATTTGTATCACACCCGAGCAATGGACCGGGGAAGGAGTTTCATTCATTTACGGAGTTTGGAAGCGAGGACGATCCAGGATCGACTGCTATCTGAAGAAGTGGAGTGGAATGGATCTGATTACCCATTGGCGTCTGCATTGACGCTTCTGACTAGCCCTACTCTGTGTCTTTTGCGTTTCCTTATTCATGTACTCATGTCTATTTCTATTTGTATGATACTGATATTGCAATCGATCTATCCCTTGGTCCTGCCAATCGAATTGTTAAGTATGTTTTTTCCCTTTCGAGAAATCAGTACCAAATGCCGAATTAGCGGCTGTACCAAATGGTCAATGCCTCTGGGGTTCCCCTTCTCTTCAGCTCTCTCCGGTTTCACCGATGTGTTGTGGCATGAAAGGCAGTGACGTCAGAAACCTATTTTCAAAGGTTACCAGACTTGGGGTTAGCTACACTCCCTTGGCCTTTCTTACCCTTCGTTCGGTCATTTAGCACGAACTTCACTGCCGGTACAGGAATGCTTTATATTTGGGTAATGAAGACAATGCACGCAGGGATCTTTTTAGCCAAATGATAGACCTCTATAAGGATCAAGTGGCTTCAGGAGCTCTAGTGAATTCCCAGCAAGTTATCCCGGATAAAAGAATCATTAACATTGGCTGGGCCATCTTTCCAAGTTGTCAAACTTAAGTTAGATGCTTACTCTTCGCCCTGTGCCTCTAGAGCTGCTGCCGGTGGTATAGTCAGAGATTGCCGTGGAGATCAAAGGATCTATGTATAACCTTGGTTCAAGGTCTGCCTTATGTGCTGAATTATGGGCAGGGACTGAAACAGCTTTGGGAGCTAGGCTACCAAGAAAAGAAGTGTTTCAACTTTCATACTTGATTTTGGTTTGATTGCTGCAATGCAAGACAAACAATTGCTTTGGACCTTTCTTCCATTCTTTGTATTTCCTTATTAAGTCTTACATAGAGAAGGAAAGGGGTAGTGAGCGGTCTATAACAATAAAGCGTCGGAAATGGAAGCCTTGAGGAAGAATGTGTCGAATACGAATGGATTCCTCTTTCATGTACTAATCGCAAGGCCGCGGGTCATAACCGGTGAAAGTGACTCAATCTTTGGTGCCCAAGGATTCTGCACAATCTGGAATATCGACTTAATGCCTCTGAGAACTGTCAAGCTACCTCCACAGGTTCGTCAGGCTGTTAGCGCGCCCAATCCTGAGCCTGATAACCTTGCCCCAGAGCTTGAAGCGATTCCTACTGGAGCGAGATTGGAGCCGAGCAAGCCATTGAGCATTCCTCATTACCTATGTCTAATTTCTTTTTTTTTGCGGGCTTAGAATCGGCTGTCAGCTCTGGAGATGTCATTATGTAACCAGGCCACCAATCTGAGTAACCTTCCAGTGCCTTAATCCCGGATCCTGCTGGTTCCACCTCCACTGCTCCTGTGGTTCTGGACGAGATTCTTGCTGTCTCAGTGGCCATGAAAGAGCACAATCCTTCAGCATTCTACTGGAGCAGAGAGAGTAAGTCTATATCATACTCAGAGATAGATCCCCAAGTGTCCTGGCTGTGGATAAGCCTTCTTGGATCCAGCTAGTTGGGAAGTCTATTCTATCTGCGAAAGGTGAGGGAAGTGAATGCAACTCTAAGAAAAAAGCTAAGGCTCGGAGCCAAACAAGAGCAATGAAAAGTGCCTCCAACAGAGGAGGGAGTTCCCCATCAAATCTAACCTCAAACTCCTAATGAATGTCCTCATAACGAACGCTAGAGGGATGAACAATATTGTATTGAGAAGCAGAGGGAAAGACGGGAGCTTATCAAAAAGAACAAAGCCTCTATTGTGGGAAAAGTCTGTGAAACCCGAAGTTCTAGAAGGGACATAGCCAACCGCATAAACTCTGGTTTGAATGCCCACAGAGCTACAGGAGGGAGAACCATTCAACGAGAAATGACGATCAACATGGCATATCAGTAACCGTCGTTGAATCAGTAAGCGGTTCTAGTGCTTGAGTACTAATGAGGGAAAGGGATACATAGCCTTTAATGAAAAAGATAGAGAAGTTCCACAGCAAGTTCAAGAAGAGATGGCTGAGCCATACATAGATTCTATATTTCCATCGCCTAGGAGTTAAGTTCTTAGCGGCCAAACCACTCCCTTTTGTGCTCTTTCGCCCAGATAGATATCAATATCTATCTCAATCCTTTCACAGGCATAGGCGAATGCTAAAAGACAAGCATAGGCAGAAGCAGAAAGAAAAGATTTACCCTATCCCAGAATCAGATCTCTAGGTTTACCAAATCCTGATCAACCAAATGTCTTGTGAAAGAGGGCTTTAAGTCAGGTCTGGAATCTTTCGAACAGAAAGAGGTGGCTGATCCCTCCGCATCAGAATAGGCATACGAGTCTGCTTTAACCAACAGGGGTGTGTATTTCCTACTTTCCTGGTAAGATAGAGCGAAGACAAGACAAGCTTGCCTTCATCTGTGTGGAGCAAAGTAAAAAAGTGGATAAGACTCAAAGAAAAACGAGGAGGAAGGGCAAAGCCAAATGATGATGGAAACCCACAGCTTGCTCAATCATATAAGTAGTAGCTTCTTCCTTGTCTTCTTTTCCTGTGAACTTAACATCACCACTACCAATAGGAAAAGATATTATACATTTAGCAAAGTCCCGCTCGTGAAAGTGTAGTATTCCTGCACGATAGATGCGCCCTCTAAAATCAATAAATGCTGGAAAGTCAATATCATACCCAACATATGCACGTGCCAATGCTAACAAGCCTTGTTCATATCTAGCGCGTTGAATGCGCTTCACAATCACTCGATACATATAAGAATACCTAAATTGACCTTTAAATCTATCAGAGTTTAGCTCATTTTTAAGAGCCAGCCTCACTACAGAAAGAAAGCAGCAATGCCCTCCCGAAGGAAAACGTTTGGGCCGATTAGAGCTCGACACGAAGCAAAATGTAGATGATCTCAGCAAATGGGCGAGGTAGGAGGACGTGGACGTGGTTGGATGTTATTTGACACGAGGCCTTGTGCAAAAGACGAGTACTTCAGAGTCCACCAGGAAAAGGATATTGGTTCGCATCTCTATATTGATCCGCGGCGCTTCTATGAAGTTGTTTTCCTTGTCTCCGATTTCAAAGCTGAATGGATGACTGAATCTGTCGAAGCATCATTCGATATTTGCGGATTAGCGTAATGCTATGAGGAGTTAGAGTCTTCCGCGGGAAAGACATTTCTTGTTGAGAAGATCTTTTAGCTCTACTTTTGAAACCGAACGAGTATTGCTAGTTGTTACAAACAAACCCACCAAGCTATCTCATCCTCCTCCCCCGGGTTTCCTTCCCGCGACCTGTGCTAGTAGTATGTCTCCGTTGCTATTTACTTTCTCGAATAGACTAGTTGGACAGCTATCTACGCAAACCCGGCTATCTACGCATTTACCAGTGCTACTTTAACGAATCGGGTAGTTGGACAGCAGGAACTCTTTTTTCTTACTACTCGTCCAGTACTAGCATCCTTTGCCTTATCTATCATTCCAGAGCTTCTCAGCAGACAATCTCAGCCCCCCTAGTTTAAGTCTACGTCCTCAGGGGTTTACTTGGTTGAGATCTAACCACCTTATGATAGCACCCCAATATTGACGATCATAGATCCAGGCGGGCCCCCCTACCCAGAGACATTATAGCTCATCGGTCTATCAAGATAATAAAATTAATTAATGAAATTCCTGAGGAGAAAAGCTTTGTCTGGGCTAAAATTCCAATACCATTGATCGAGGATAGGGTTTTGAAGGAGGAGATGCAAGAGGGGTCACCATTGTTTACTTTTCATGCCTACTTGCCGGCGGAAGCGAGTTACGGCTTTGCTTCTTTCGTGATTCACGTAGATTGGAATTCACTTTCTTTCTTTAGGGCATGGCATTCAATTCTAACTTTGGGATTCCCTTCTTCATTCAAGAAAGAAGGTCAAAGGACTCAGGCTTTAATGCCAAAGTACTGGGCAGAGCGTACTTACCTACTTAGACAAGAGGGATACTTATAGATCTCTATGAGCGTAAGGCAAAGTGGGCAAGACTACTTCCACAACTACATTTTCGCTTTATCTTTAAAGAGGTTAGAGGAGGGGAATCAAAAGAATGGAGTCCACCGACTGGGAGATCCACCTTCATACATAAGTAGAAGTGCTAGTCTAGGCATGTTCCTTTCAAAGAGGATCGATCAGTGTAAGTCCCTATAATCTTTATTTTTATAGGCTAGCTTCAATACGTCTGGGCCAAGGGCTTGCAAATCCAATATCCCTTCCTCGCTCCGCCCCTCATCCACAAAGCTTACGAAAAGAAGGAATTCCAGATAAGGGAGCCACTTCGTGTGTATACGTGGAACTACCAAGTCTGAATTGGGCAAATAGACGAGAGACTGTGCATCAAAAGTATAAAAAGAATCTCAGAGGAGGACCGAAGAGAGTAAGTGATCTTTTTCCCTAAGCTATAAAACAGGAGTAGTCAATCCACTTGGGATACTTTCCCGCTGTGCGCCTCTTCTTTCTTCCATTGTTTCAACCCTTCCCGGTAAAATGCAAGTATCCGCTCGGATCGGATCACGAAGAAACGGGAACAGCTTTCGCACTAGCAGAATGGGTACCACCGTCGGATTGAGAGGCCTGTTTAGTGAAACGAGAAGGCATGTTTGGCTGCCTTCGAAGGTAAGGTGATCTATCATGAGTGGGTCTAACGGGCTTTGTAGGGAGCACACAACTTCTCTTCTTCCCTCTCTAGAAAAGCCCCAACTCTTGGTTTTCGCTCGCAACACAACAGTTCGTTCGATCTATTAACTTAGTTAACATCACTTTTTATGTTATGTACGAGTTAATTCGTGCCTATTTTCGAAGAGAAGGTACTGGGTAGCGATTACCAGTTTCTGTTGTAGACAAAGAAATCCATGACCAGTCGAAACTTCCATAAGAAAGACCTGCCTCGTGTTGATTGTACCAATCCCATCTCTCTGAGTCTGCGAATCTACTCTATTGTCCTTTCATCGGGCTTCGCTCGACTTGTTCTTTCGTCCGTTCTCGAGCTCCGGAATGAACAATTAGGTGCCTGTGATCTATCGTCAACCTATTGAAAAGCGGGTTTTAGCCTCGATTACATAGCCATAGAATCAAACAGTGGTTGCGATGAACCAAGCAATGCTGTCTAAGGACCCTGCTCTCATGCAAGCTGTCGCTTACTTGCCCCGCTCCGATTTGAATCTATGATCTTAACTTTCTTGGACAGATAGGCGTGCTTCCTGATGAAATGAATGGATATCTGATGCTGCATTCCCAGCTCTCGAATCAAGCTCTTCGGCGATCCTTGAGCAATTAGTCTTTCTTCCTTACTTGTGAATTCGTACCTGTAATCTTCACTTCCTAGGGTAGATAGACATACTTCCTGCTAAGATGGATGGCTTTCTTTGCTCCACTTGAAAGACGGCTGTCAACTTCAACTCTTTTAGGGATTTGCTTTCTCCCTAGTGAGATCTTTTGACCGGGTTGAAAGTGAGCTTCCTCCTTTTAGTAAGCCTTTCCCTAGCTCTAATGTCCTTTTCGCTTTCCACACCAAGCACTAATCCCAGTGCGAGCTCATAACCCTAACGTTAATTTGCAGAAATTCCAACCTGCGATACCTGATACTTGAAACTCGATCTATTTCACCGTACTTCTACTAAAGCTAAGCCTAATATTGCAATGAAGCTAAGAATGAGTCAGTTGTGCTACTGCTTCCTTTCCTCGCATTCACCTTGAATAGCAATATTGAACAACTATAAAGAGCTTCTACCACTGCTCGGAATACCCACCCTCCTATCATAAGGGAATGGCTTCTAATTACATTAGGTCTTTACGACGACTACCGCGGATAAACAGGTCTATCAAACCCAGAACCAGAGCAGGGAAGTTCTAGATTTCTCCGTCCGTCCTCGACAGGAAGAATGTACAAGAATTCTGAACATAGAGAAAAGAATTGAAGTGAAGATCTTCCAAATCTTTCTTCAACCAAGTCGCGTGCATCATGACTTTCTTGTTATTCCTTTATTTTCCTGCCTATTACTGACATGCCTAGCCTTATCCGCTTGCTGGTGCTTTGCTATCCGAACTACCATTGCTAACTCTGAAGAAAGGTCTGCCTCGTGCTTCTTCGCTTATTCAATGCTTTCTCTGGCATCCTACAACTCCCTTACATCCCTATGTCGGCTATCCACCCTTCTTTACCAACTGACCGGAATCCCCTATCCCTAGCTATCCAGATGCCTCCTCTCTTAAACCAAGGGTTAAACTACTGGCTTTCCTTTTGACAGCAAGCACTGGTACGAACTTCATCTGTGCTAGAAAAGTGTGCTAGAAAAGCAAGCTGTCTTAGTGGCGCACTTCCTCTTTCAAGTAATGATAGCGGAATCTAGTAATAAGATACGGAACCTCAAACAAAGTCATCAACTCACTTCAAGCTAAGTGCTAACAGGTCATGTGTGCATCAATCAAGATAACATTCAGATGCTCGAGCCTAGTCAGATAGAGGAACCAGAAGAGGCACCAAGGCATGAACTTCGGTGATCCACCGAAACTGCACTCATGAACTTCTGGGGACTTGACCTATCAAGCACGGACGAAGCTATGTTCCAAGAAAAAATGCTTCTCATTCCTATTAGTTTCTCAATTTGTTCTCCAGCCAGCATCAACAGTCATACATAGATTGATCGCCACATGGGCTATTCTGACTACAGCTCTTAACTTCTCTATTTTACTGCTATAACACAGGATCGCAAACAATCATGGGCCGATTGAGCAGATGCCACAGCGAGTTCATTATTCTTTTCAGTGCGTGTTCCAGGAAGTGAGTTATCAAATGAATAAGTGGTAGTCCATCAGATTGAACTAAGTCAGTTGTTGGTGTACCTGATTCCGAAAATCCTATACCTGCTTTCGTAGCTGCGCTCCTACTCCTCCGGTCTTTCTCTTGTGAAAAGCTATGACACATAAACTGGCACTTCTACCGACTTTCCCAAGTTATT
>CM019828.1:37267702-37294839 GCA_009763385.1 Coix lacryma-jobi var. lacryma-jobi
CGCACAGGGGGTGTTGGTGACCAGGGCTGTGGGTGTGGCTCACTTTGCCTTTGCCCTTCGATGGCAACTCCTCACTAATGGGTGGCATAGCATCAAGCTTGTTCTTGAGGTGGTTTGGCTTGGTGCCCAAACTGGGTTCTTGGGAGGAACTTTAGGGGGTTCCTCAACCACACCATCTTTGGTGATAGGCTTGGCTGGCTCTTTGAGTGGCAGCTTGGCAAGTTTGGGAGTAGTGGTGGAATTGGGCTTCTCACATGGGTTCAGACCACTAGACTCTCCAATCTTCCCAAAAACTGAACGATCAACACTCTGAGCAAAACCTACACCAGGGGCACCAACAGCTCGCTTGAATTGGGAGATCATCATCCCGAGCTGCGGCTCACTACTGGAGACCCATGACAAGATGGACCGAAGGTATGTGTTTTCTTCCTCGGTTTGCATCTTGCCATGCTTCACATTGGCAATCTCCATCTCCAGGCCCTCACACAAAGCACACCTCGAGACACAAGTGCTATCTGAGCTGGCCTTCTCTAAAGACTCAAGCTTGGCATTTTTCTCTGCCAACTCAGATTGCAAGACAGGACAAGTCTTGCACGCACCCAACAGCTGCGGCCTAGCACGGAGCTCATCCATCTCTCCAACCAACGCAGCATACTTACCTCTCAGAGTGAGAAGGTCAGTCATGTGCGCGGTGCACGACTCACACTCCGTCTCCTCCGACACTACCACGGTGGACCGAGCGAACTCAAGCTCCTTCACCGTGTCCTCCCACTTCTGCCTAAACTCCTTGCGCTCTCTAGCGGCACGCCTAAGCAACTTATCTTGGCTAAGGAGGGCAGCAGTCAACTTCTCAACCTCGGAGGAAAGCTCGTCGTAGGTGAGAGATACCTGGGAGGTGTCGTCGTCGTCGTCGTTCCGAGGGGTACGCTCCGGCTCGCCGTCGACCTCATCGCCCAGCGCCATGGTGCAGAAGCCGTCGTCGTCGGCGAAGAAGCAGAGGCCGTTCAGTTTGTCCTCGATCCTCTTCTTCTTCTCGGACTCGTCATCGCTCGAGCTGGCGGAGTCGTCATCCGAGCCGTCGACGTCGCTGAGCGTGGCGAAGAACGCGCGCTGCTCAGCTTGCTGCTTCTCCAAGTACTTCTTCTTGATGTACTCTTTGTCGAAGCCGCCCCGTTTCTTGTGTCTTGGGGGGACGTGCTTCTCCTTGTACTTGGAGTCGCGCTTGCGCCCATGTTCGCCCTTGCCCAAGTGCTTGTTCTTCTTGGGGCAGTTGGCGATGAAGTGGTCGGGGTCGCCGCACTCGTAGCATCCCGTGCGTCCTCCTCCTCGACGGCGGTTCATGCGGTTGTTGTGGAACCGCGAGAACCGGTTGGCGAGCAAAGCCAACTCGTCATCTCCCAAAGACTCCAGCTGGTCCTCTGTCACAGAAAAGAGAGAAGAAAACGCAAAGCCAGCTGAGGGGTTAGAGGAAGAGCCGGAAACCAAAGCCATGGACGGGCGAGAAGGATTTTCAAAAGAAGCCCTCGCCATAGCAACAATCTCACTGGACTTGAGCTTACTGAAGAGCTCGTCGCAGGTGAGGGTCTCATAGTTCGGCGATTCGATGATTGCCTGAACCTTGGAGTCCCACACCGAACGGTCAAGAGTGTGCAAAAGCTTCAAAGCACGCTCATGATCGTCAAATGGCAACTGCTCTCTGTTAGCCCTCATCCTGTTGACAATCACCTGAAAGCGAGCGAATAAACTTTCTATGCTCTCGCCAGGCTGATGTCGAAAGTTCTCATACTCTCTCTTGAACGACTCGTAGAGTCGGGTTTTGACTTGAGAGGTGCCCTCATGAAAACGCATGAGGGTGTCCCAGATCTCCCGAGCCGTAGAGAGGTGAGAAACGCGATCAAACTCACCCACGCTCAAACAGGAGAACAAAGCGTTACGCGCCCGGCTATTGGCTTCGTGCTCATCGATCTGAAGCTGAGAGACACGAGCAGCCAGGACAACGTAGTTGGCGTTGTTGCAAATCTCCCAAACAGAAGAGCCCATGCTCTGGAGATAGGCCGACATGCGTATCTTCCAATACGCATAGTTCGTCCCATCGAAAAACGGCGGTTTGCCCACGCCGCGATCCATGTCGCCTTCGGTGGATCTGGAACCGGCTAAGGTGGAAGATCCTTAACCTGCTCCGATACCAATTGAAGGACCGAGAATGCAAAAGCAAGGCGACCAGAGGGGGGGTGAATGGGAGCCAATAAAAATTTCTTTCGAGACTTTGGCCAAGTGTCCCAAAATCAACCCCCAAGAGATACTACCGAAAACGTGATACCCACGACCCTTGGAGGAGGGTGGATGATCTCTAGGATCACAGCGAGGCACCACAAAAACTTCCACACCCAAGTTCACGCAAGTCAACTAGTGACAGGATGGGTTTTGGGTAACCTCAACCTCCCCCGAGCAACGCGAGGGGGATTCAGGCTATTTTGAAAAGCGAGGAGCCCGATTTCTGTAGAGCACGGAGTCGGGAATCCAACGCAACAAGCGGATCGCAGATCGAAGGTCAGACGAACAAACTGCGGACGAAAACGTGCTGACTGCACCTGACCGGACTCTGCCTGCGTCCGGTCAGCAGGCACCGGACGCGTCCGGTCGTGCAGAAGTGGATTTCGGACCTTACTGTGTTGGACCGGACGCACTGTGTGCTAGCGTCCGGTCGATCACCTAGCGTCCGGTCACAAGTGCCAAACCCCGATGAACAGTAGAAGCGATGAGTCCGGTCAGAATAAAATCGAGCGTCCGGTCATGTGCGTCCGGTCAAGAAGCAGAAGCACACAGAAAGACGTTCAACGACCGGACTCATGAGCAGAGCGTCCGGTCTCCCCGACCCTGCGTCCGGTCACCCCACGAAACAGTTGTTCGTTCACCGATCCGACTCGATCTCACCCAAAACGAATCCTCTAGGGATCAAACTTGGTGAGAGGAGTCACAAGGATGTTAGTGAGCTACTCCTAAGAGATCATGGCTCGAACCTAACTCCAAATCGGTGAATCGAAGAATTTCGGGGGAAGGGAGGAAAAGTGACCCGAAACGAAAAATCGATCGATCTCCTAGACCGTGAGGTTAGAGGATGATTCCTTCGGTGGAAAGAAGTGCCTCACGATCTAGAACAACTTGGTTCAAACGGAATTGCAAAAGATGAACCGAGTAAAGAGATCAAGCGACGGGAAAACTCAAGGCACAAAGCAATCCGCGAAGAACATGATGAACATGAAATCAAAACGTGAATTGACACCAAGAGATGGGATCCAAGGTGAGGATACGGCCTCACTTCCTCGAATCAACAGTACACAGAGTGGAGTCTCTCTGCGGATCTCAACTAGCTAAAGCAGGGGATGGGAGAGTGGAAACCCTAGGTGCTAGGAAGCAAATGACTGCGCTAACTGAGATAGGGAGGAGGGTGTCTCCCCTGGACTACTTATACTAACCTAGCCTAAGTCTATTTCCTACTCTACCCCTCTCTACTCTAATTACAGAGCGGGCCAGGAAAACCCTAAGGCTAATCTGGTCCACCCGCTGGTGGTAGGTAGATCCGACGGCCACGCCCGCACGGTCTTCCGCGTCGCCTCCACGCAACCTTCAGATCGCCGCCACGTGCCGCCACCACTCTGCACCCCCGGTTTTGTGGCCCAAACCGGGAAACCAGCCTCCAGCCCGAGTTTTGTGGCCCAAACTCGGAAACCCGCAGCGCCCGAGTTTTGAGGCCCAAACTCGGAAACCGGCCCACGCCCAGGTTTTGAGGCTCAACCTGGAAACCGTCACGCCCAGGTTTTGTGGCTCAACCTGGAAACCCAGCACCCAGGTTTTGAGGCTCAAACCTGGAAACCGTCCACCGTTGGTTTTTCCCGGGCTCTACCAACAAACCGGCGTCGTAGAGGGGATGCACCGCCTGTGCACCCCTTCCACCGACATGATCGCACTTCTCCGCTTGTCGCTGTCGCAGGCTGCCAGCCACCACAGCTGATCCTCCGGCCTCCAGTCCATCAGTCCAAGTCCACGTCCGCCCTTCACCGTCCGATACATCGGCATGGCACGTCCGCCGCACGGCACGCCCATCCTTCATCGCGCCCGGTCCGTCGGCACGGCACGTCGCAACTTGACCTTCACCCGCCATCGATCACTGTCTCCGTGCTCGACACCTGCACAACACAAGCCAAAGAACATGCGCATCATCTCCGTTGACAATCACTCATCACACAGAGGCTCGGCATACACCCATGTATCCGCAAGAAGTGCGATCATGTCGGTGGATGGGGTGCACGGAGGTGCATCCCATCTTCGACGTCGGTTTGGTGGTTGAGCTAGGGAAAAACCATCGGATGGACGGTTTCCAGGTTTGGGCCTCAAAACCTGGGTGTGGACGGTTTTTGAGTTTGGCCACAAAACTCGGGCTGACGGTTTCCGAGTTTGGCCACAAAACTCGGGCTGAGGCAGTTTCCAGGTTTGGGCCTCAAAACCTGGGCGCGGATGGTTTGCTGAGTTTGGCCTCAAAACTCAGATGCTGGTGGGTCGGTTTCCCAGTTTGGGCCTCAAAACCGGGGGTTGCCTGGAAAGGCTGGTTTCCCGGTTTGGGCCTCAAAACCGGGGGTGCAGAGCGAGGGCGGCACGTGGCGACAATCGGAAGGTTGCGTGGAGGCAACGCGGAGGAGTTGTGCGGGCGTGGCCGTCGGATACAACTACCACCTGAGTTGGTCCAGAATAACCTTAGGGTTTAGCTGGTTCACTCTGTAATTAGAATAGAGAGGGGTAGAGTAGGAAATAGACTTAGCCTAGAATTAGGATAAGTAGTCGGGGAGACACCTTCCTCCCCCGTATCTCAGTCATTTGCTCTTGCTTCCTAGGGTTTCCTGCTCTCCCCATCCCCTGCTGTAGCTAGCTGAGATCCGCAGAGAGACTCACCTCTATGTACTGTTGATTTTGAGGAAGGGAGGCCGTAACCTCTCTGTCGTAGCGTGTGTTTGCGCTTCGGCTGCAAGATCGTTGTGTCGATTCACATTTTGATTCGTGTTCTTCGTGTTCTTCGCATTCTTCGTTTCATCGCGATTTTCCCGTCACTCGATCTCTCTCTCTGGTGCGTCTTTGCGAAATCCGTTTGAACCAATTTGTTCATATCATTGAGGAGGTCATTTCGACCAAAGGAATTCATCTAACTCCTCATGATCGAATAGATCGGGACAATTTTGTTTTCGTGGCGTTTTTCCCGTTCATCCATCCTCCCTTTTGATTTCCCGTTGATTGGATCGATTTGAGCGGATGATTTCTTGGGGATAGTCTCCTAACTACCATGTGATCATCTTCTCCAAGTTTGGGAACCTAGGATTTTGATTTGGATCGGATTTGGAGAGATTTGGGAGAGAGACGATCAAAATCGCCCTCTCTGCAAGACCGCGGACAGTCCACCACTGGACCCGTGGACAGTCCGGGGGTCGGGCTCCAGCCGAGCTCGTGGCTGCGCAGCTCGTACGGACGAGTTCTTTTTGAACCGCGGACAGTCCGCCGTAGGAACTCGCGGACAGTCCGGGAACACCCAGAGCTGTTTCTGAACCCTTGCGTTTTTGGGGGTTTTGCCGGCGGACAGTCCGCCACCCCCTCGCGGACAGTCCGCAGTAGGGGCGGACAGTCCGGGACCCCAGGTTCGGATAGTCCAGGACATTGCTGAAAGGTCTTTTTCAGTGAAATCTTCGCCCCGGCTTTTCCGCTTGGTTTTCGGACTTATCGTTTGTTCCTAGAGTTAACCAAGAAACATTTCTAGGTATCTTTGCAACTTGTTTGCATAGGTATTTAGAGATTTCTCGACGTAGCCTCCAATCTACGTTTGGGAGTCGGTTTTCTCAAGGGAAACTTGAGCCGGAGCTTTTGGACTTTGTTTCGCTTGTGTTTGGTGGTGCTCCGCTGTGATCCTAGGGATCATCCACCCTCTTCCAAGGGTTGTGAGCATCATGCTTTGGGCTCGTGCTTCTCGGGGTTGAATTTGGGACACTTGGCCAAAGTTTCGAAAGAAATTTGATTGGCTCCCATTCACCCCCCTCTGGTCGCCTTGCTTTTGCATTCTCGGTCCTTCATAAACGCTTTGAAGAAGCCAATGGTCCAATGCAGGGACCACTGTTGTTTCAAGTTCCCCAACGTCCAAGGATTGCCGAAGATGGTGGAGCTAGCACGAGCACAGGTGGAATGGTTCCTCATCAGGCACAACAACCCCCCCAAACTTATGTCCAGTTCACGTTCGGCACAATAGGGAACGTCCCGCAGTCTGCTTCCAGGGTCTCTCCTGTAGCAAACAGGATACAAAGGAATATGTTTGGAGATGGATATTAGGAGTTTGTCGATTATAGTGCGATCAATGCTCTTCCAAATCCAGGCTACAGAAATTCAGCAGGACAACATCCTGGGGGCCAAACACAAGCAGCTCCTAATTCAAGTATCGACCTCATCATGCACAGGATGGCTGATATGATGTAGAATCAATTCGGCCTGAAACCGAAGAATCAGACATATGCTTACAAGTCCCCTTACCTAGAGTGGTACAATCGGGTAGCACTTCCTCCAAGAGTAAAGCCTCCTACTGATTTTGCCAAGTTTTCAGGTCAGGATGACACCAGTACTGTAGAGCACATCAGCCGATACCTGATGTAACTTGGGGAAGCATCTACAGATGAAGCTTGGAGGATTCGATACTTCCCATTGTCATTGATAGGACCAGCCTTCTCCATTACCAGAGCTCAAGAAAAATCAGAAAGGATTTGTACAAGGTGACGCACAATTGAAGCTTTTGATGAAATTGAAGATATATGAAGGCACTTTCACAACTTGGTGATTATTTCGAGTTGTACGTGGTGGCCAATAGCCTTACAATAGGATCGGCCCTTATTTTATGTTTAAGGAAAAGATGAGTAGTAGTTTGCTTTAGCTAAAAATGTTAGACCCAGAGACGGGTGTTCGGCTTGAAGGACCGAGAGTGCTACCAGAAAGCGACCAGAGGGGGGTGAATGGGAGCTTCAAACTTTCCTTTTGGAAACTTGTCGCCACTGTCCCTAAGATCAACCCCAAGAACAAAACCAATGTGCGCGATGTCCACGACGCAAGAGATTGGGTGGATGTTCCATAGGAACACAGCGGGACACCACAAAAACTCCCTCACCCAAGATCACACAAGTCAACTAGTGACAAGATGGCCTTTCGGTAACCTCAACCTCCCCCGAGCAACGCGAGGGGGATTCAGGCTATTTTGCAAAGCGGGAAGCCCGATTTCTGTAGAGCACGAAGTCGAAAATCCAACGCAAAAGCCCAAAACCAAATCCGAAGTCAAACGGTCAAACTACAGACAAAACAGTGAAGAAACAGCTCTGACCGGACTCTGCTTGTGTCCGGTCACTGACCACCGGACGCGTCCGGTCGAGTGAAATTCGATTTTGGAGCTCTCTGTTCCTGACCGGACTCACTGTGCCTGAGCGTCCGGTCAGTAGTCAAGCGTCCGGTCACAAACAAACAACCCTGATGAACAGTGTGACCAGTGTGTCTGGTCAGTCAAAAACCGAGCGTCCGGTCAAGTTCCACAAAAGCATAGTCAATGTGTTCATCGACCGGACTCTGGACCGTGCGTCCGGTCGCTTCGACCCCAGCGTCCGGTCACCCCGATGCAGCTCCGTTCGTCCACCAATTCAACTCAATCTCACCCAAAACAAATCCTCTAGGGATCAAACTTGGTGAGAGGAGTCACAAGGATGATAGTGAGCTATCCCTAATAGATCATGACTCGAACCTATCTATCTCCAAATCGATGAATCGAAGAGATTCGGGGGAAAGGTGAAAAACTTGTCCCGAAACGAAAATCGACCAATCTACTAGCTCGTGAGGTTAGAGAAGAATTCCTTCGGTGGAATGAAGCGCCTCACGATCTAGAACAACTCGGTTCAAATGGATTTGCAAAAGACGCACCGAGCAAAGAGATCGAACGACGGGAAAAATGTGGAGAGAAGCAACCCGCGAAGAACAAGAACAAAAAATGAATTACAACCACAAAATTGCAACCGTGTGGCTACCACACGCTACAATAGTGAGATTATGGTCTCACTTCCTCAAAATCTCACGGACACAGAGGTATTGTTCTCTTCTCTATGGATCTCAGTTCGCTACAGCAGGAAATGGGAGAGCAGGAAACCCTAGAAGCAAAAGAGCAAAATGACTGAGATAGAATGGGAGGAGGGTGTCTCCCTCTACTTATCCTAATTCTAATTCCTACTCTACCCCTCACTAATTACAGAGCGAACCAGCTAAACCCTAGGGTTATTCTGGACCAACTCAAGATAGCTGTGATCCGACGGCCATGCCCGCACAACTAGTAGCGTTGCCTCAACGCAACCTCACCGATTGCCGCCACGTGCCGCCACCGCTCCGCTTGTCCATTTCCTGTACTCTGCCCCCAGTTTTGTGGCCAAAACCAGGAAACCAGGCCTTCAAGTCCATCCCCCGGTTTTGTGGCCCAAACTGGGAAACCAGCCACCCATCGCCTGAGTTTTGTGGCGCAAACTCAGAAACCCGCCAGCGCCCAGGTTTTGAGGCCCAAACCTGGAAACCATCCTCAGCCCGAGTTTTGTGGCCCAAACTCGGCAAACCCACAGCACCCAGGTTTTGTGGCCCAAACCTGGAAACCGTCCACCCGGTGGTTTTTCTATGGCGACACGTGTCCTGACACCCCGTCCACGGACACGTGTCCCCATGCACCCCGTCCACCGACACGTGTCCCCAGGTCCTCGACCCGAGCAACACCATGCCCCGCAAGTCTTTGCTCATCGCTGTCCCAGGCTGCCAGCCACCACAGCTGATCCTCAGGCCACCGGTCCCTCAGTCCAAGCCTCAAGTCCGCCCTTCACCGCTCCCGGTCCGTCGGCACAGCACGTCTCTACTTGACCTTCACCTTGCCCTCGATCACTATCTCCATGCTCGACACCTGCACAACACAAGCCAAAGAACATGCGATCAAACCCGTTGACAATCACTCATCACTCGAGACTCGGCATACACCCATGTATCCGCAATCTCCCCCTTCATGAGTGCATTGTCAACTACTCACACAAATCATAATGAAATAGAGGAAGGAAGGAAGAAGGAGTAGAGAGAACCCAACCAAATGACCCAAAAGCATAGCAAAGCCAAAGAAGGTCAAGTGGAAAGAGCAAAGAAACTTGGTCCCCAAAGACATGGGCAACGGCTCGACGCAACCAAGCAAAGCAAAGCTAGCCCTCAAGAAGTGGTAGAACAGGCTCAACACCGCTAGCAAATACCAATTGAGAAATCAAAGCAAATGCTAGTCCCTCAAGACAGAGGCACAGAGGCTCAACACAACTAGCAGAGAAAGCTCGATACCAAAACCTTACGGCCAACAGGAAGTAGCAAACTCCCCCTCGAATAGTGCACACAACCAGGAAAAACCCCATTTGGTCCAACCCGGAAAGCACAAGATTTGAAAATTTATGGAGCATAGAGAGCATATGATTTGCAATATCTCCCCCTTTGTATCTCTTTCCCTTAGTTGAACACAGAAGGTAATCATGATTTGTAATATATCTCCCCCTTAGTTGAAAATGCACTTATCAAGAAAGAGAATGCACCATCGAGTAAAATCTCTCCCCCTTAGAGAATGCACCATCAAAAGTGCCAACAAGCCAATTTCTTCCCTTTTCAAAAAGCATATGAGTCAAAATGCAATTTAGCAGCTTCAAGCATATAGTCAAGAGAATGCAAAGATGCTCTACACAGTCCTGATCCGATGACTCAACAACATCCATAAAATGCTAGCAAAGGCTCAAACTGATCACTAAATACGAAATATGAACATGAGAGTATAAATTGAGCAGTTTTAGCTAAAAGATATTCACCATCAAAATAGCACTGAACATGCGTAGACAGGAATTCGAACAAGTGCTAAACATGTATACAAGGTGAAGTACACCTAGCAAAGTTCAATCATCATGCTATAGAATGAAGCATACACTTGTGATTTCGATTTTAAATCGGAGTTGCAGCGGTGAAATTACACAAGTTTACAATTCAGCATGTGATTGCGAGAGGTTGAAAGCTTGTCATTGCCTGACTTTTCAACCGAGCGAAGCCTATGCAAATGCAATCAGAAGCTTGTGGCTTCGGTTTCGGTCATACACTACACGGCTGAAGTTTAACTCAAAGTGCAATGAGAAACAGTCTCGATACCGTGATGTGTTGACAAGCAATCCCATCTCGATCTTTTCAATTCGCTAAAACTTGGTTCAGATTTTAAACAGGATATGAACATACCAAGCAAGTGAATGACTCAGAACTAGAGACATAGCAACCTAGCATATATGAAAAGCACGAGTGAACTCAACACATCCTACACATGCTAGTTGCATATCACAATGGTGAAGGTTTTCAAATTTTATGTACATTAAGCAGGTTCACTATTCAAAAATAGCTCAGCTCACAACATGTATCAGTGATCAGAAAGAGCATAAGCTACAAGCATCATCCTAAGCATCGGAGCATACTACATTGAGCATAGTCACATTCTAAAGATTATATACATGAAGCTCAAAATGTAAAAGCGTATGCTGAAATACAAAGGTCTAAACTAAAAGGAAACGAAAACAAAGACAAACAAAAAATAGTTAGTCTATGATACAAGAACCAAAATGTTTCCCCCATCTAAAAGGGGAAACACACACCAAGCTCACCCCTTAACTGATTAAAGGTTGATTCGTCCAAAGGCTTGGTGAAAATATCAGCCAACTGATGATGAGTATCAACATGGCGAAGGTCGATATCACCCTTCTCATGGTGGTCTCGCAGAAAACGAAAGTGCACATCAATGTGTTTGGTCTTCGAGTGAAGCACGGGGTTCTTAGCAACGCTAATAGCACTCGTGCTGTCACAAAGCAAAGGAACGCGAGAAAAGCTCAGACCAAAATCACGCAAAGTGGCCATCATCCAAAGCAACTAGGAACAGCAGCTAGTCGCAGCAATATATTCAGCCTTTGTGGTAGACTGAGCGACACTAGACTGCTTGCGAGAAGACCACGATACAAGAGAAGAACCAATAAACTGGCAAGTCCCAGAAGTGGACTTGCGCTCGACTCGGCAACTAGAAAATCGGCATTGGAATAACCTCAAAGGGAGAGGGTGGAGGAAGCTGAATACCAAATCCCAAACTTAGGTGTGAAATGAAGGTACCTGAAAATGTGCTTCACCGCCTAATGGTGAGAAATGCGCAGCGATGCCTGAAAGCGCGCGCACAGGCACACCACGAACTGGATGTCTGGGCGTGTCGCCGTCAGGCAGAGCAGCGACCCGATCATGCTTCGGTACTCCTTCTGGTCCACAGCTTCTCCATCCTTGTCTGCATCCAGGGTCATCGTGGTCGACATGGGTGTTAGAAGAGGCGTGGCCTCACCTATATTGAACATCTTCAGCAAGTCCTTGGTGTACTTGCCCTGGTGCACAAACATTCCCTCTCGGGATTGCTTAATTTCCAATCCGAGAAAGAAAGTCAGCTCGCCCATCATACTCATCTCGAACTCCTTGCTCATTAAATCTGCAAACTTGGCAACCAAAGCATGAGAAGAACCACCGAAAATGATATCATCCATGTAAATCTGGACCAAGAGAGTGTCTTTGCCTTGCTTGAGGTGAAAAAGCGTTTTATCCACACATCCCATTTTAAAACCCTTAGCAAGCAAAAAGGTTTTTAACCTATCATACCAGGCTCTAGGGGCTTGTTTCAAACCATATAAAGCTTTGTGAAGTTTGAAAACATGGTTCAGAAACTTGGGATTTTCAAAACCGGGGGGTTGTTCAACATAAACCTCTTCTTCTATGTAGCCGTTTAAGAAGGCACTCTTGACATCCATTTGAAAAAGTTTGAAACCTTTGGATGCAGCAAAAGCCAAGAGTATCCTAATAGCCTCCAAATGAGCTACAGGAGCAAAAGTCTCCTCATAGTCTATCCCCTCCTTCTGACTATAACCCTTGGCCACAAGTCTCACTTTGTTCCTCACAATGTGGCCATCCTCTCCTTGTTTGTTTTTGAAAACCCATTTTGTCCCAATAGGATTACAGTCTAGAGGAGGTGGAACTAGAACCCAAACCCGATATTGCTCAAAATTTTCTAACTCCTCATGCATGGCATTGACCCAATCCGGATCCGTCAAAGCGTGTCCAACATCTCGGGGTTCAAAATCAGCAACAAATGCAGAATGAGCAAAGTGATAGATTTGTTGTGACCTGGACCGAGTTACATGTTCGTCAATGCTACCGATCATCTGCTGAGGCGGGTGTTGGCGATGAATGTAATAGAATCGACCAATTTATAAGAGCACAAGTGCAAAAACCTCTGCCGAAGCAGCTGAATTAGCACACTTGAGCCCATATAAATCCGGTAGTCCGGAAATCTCGAAGGATTTCAAACATTTCCAACATCTCAACCAAGATCGCATGGTCAAGGAAATACAAATCATGTCCATGGAGCTTTGCAGCGGAAATAATATTACAATAGTGTTCACAACTAATAATACAAGTTGAGTTCCACTTAATTTAGAAGAACACATAGCTTTGAAATAAATACCATAACATAAGTTGAAATACTTTGCTAGCTTGAGTGACATCCTCCAACAACAACATAAGAGAAGAAGCATGGAACTGCCGAGCCCACCGGCACTGGCCATCACCTTTTGGCCGGCCTAACTTTCACCTGCAACAAGGTGGGATAAACCCTGAGTACTCGAATGTACTCAGCTAGACTTACCCGTCATAAACCAGAAATAGAGTGACACCAAGGAGTATGCAAGGCTGTATCTGGGGTTGGCCATACTTACCTTTTTGCATAAAAGCATTTTATTATTAAATAATCATTATTAGAGTATTAGCAGTCAATTTTATGTAATCAACTTGATTAACTAGATTAGCACCTGTTCTAGAGCAGGCACTTGACTACTTATTCAAGCAAGAGTGACTATTTCATCAATAGCCTTTCAGATTGAGTACCATAACCATCTTTAGTTCCATAAGTTACTACGGTAACACATGCCCAGTCAAGTTACTCACTGTCTAGGAGCGATGGTGATTATAATCGATTCCTACCAGCTGGGGAAAAATGTCGCACACTCGCCCGATCACACCTTGCCAGGCAGCCGTCGGCGACCAATTCAGGAGATTCGAGAACACAACACGCGGGACGGTCATGGGCCCTTCTACACCGGGGGTTATATCTCAATGCCAGGTCGCTCAAGCTATAACTGCCCACGGTCATGCCAGGTCAATCAGGCCCCGCCTGTTCCACGGACCATGCCAGGATGCTCAGAATAGTTGCCCATGGTACATATAAGGCCCTGGGTGTTAGGCGTCAACATCTCCATCACTGGCTCGAATAACCTTACTCGGCTTCCCGGGAGGCACCCACACCTGCTCCGTTAAGTGCTTGACGCGTTTAAAATGATTAAGGTGTGCCTTCTTCGGTTCCTAATCGACACAGACGGGAGACTACTAGCACACAGAACCCATGTCCTGCTGCTCCTACATCCCGCCCGGTCTCAAATTAATTATCACATGGTTATCTCCATGATAGCACCAGGCTAGTCATGATTAGTATCCACCTATATGCGGGAGACAGGAAATCACCCGACTTTTACCGGTCTAAGCATGGCTAAGCATATAAATCGAGTCTAGACCAAGCAGGGATATCAAGATAATAATTACTGGTGGACAAGGATAAGTAAGTAATGCATCAACGGTATCATTCAACTCCTATAACTTAATGCAACAATCATTATATTGACTCGATTGCATTTATAAAAGAATGGTAGGAGACTTAGAATGCTCCGGGGCTTGCCTGGGAAACAACACTTATGCTAGTGTTAGTCGGCACCAACTTCAGGAACATCACCGCTCCAGGAACTTGTGGGTTCACCAACACCATTATCTCCAGGCGACCACGAAACCAACATCCTGAGGTTTGGCTCCATCACCATGTCCTTTGCTTGACGTTCTTCCATCTAGCGAACCTAGATATGAGATGCACAATGCTTATGTATGAATGCTCATGAAGTAATATATTAAGCAATGCATAAGCACATAGCATAAGTAACAAGCACCCATCATAGTTTGACATAAGCAATCGGGATAACTTAACTTAATTACTTCACACCAAAGCACTTTACAAATCTGGACAGCAGACAGCAGTCCACTCTTTTGAACCTAACTCAAGCTACAAATCTCAAAATAAGGCAAACTAGGACTTTCTGGAAAGCTAACAAGATTGCCTACAACTTTGTTATTCAATACAAAAGCTAATTCAAAGGTTATATAGCTCAAAAACAGATAACAGTGCAGCTCTGTCCAGCTGTTGGACAGCAGGGCAGACAGAGCTTCAGAGAAGCATAACTCAAGATACAAACATCACATGAGCATGAAATTAGACATTCTAGAAAGAATACAAGATTATCTAAATCTTTATTATTGTTAGCTCAAGTTGAATCAATCGTTAACAAGGTAAAACAACATGATTAGTGCAGCTATGTCCACACTTGGACAGAACTAGTCACACATCACAACAGTAACTTAAGACAACCATAACTAAAGATCTATAATACCTGGGAACTTTCCCATAGACTCTTTAGAAAGATTACTAAGTTATATACAAATCATCTATAATCATCTCAAGATGAATCACAAGTTAACAAGGGCTAATTAGTATAATTAGGCACCTCTGTCCAGACTTTGGACAAATTTAGCCATCTGTACTAAAACAGTCATAACTCAAGTTATATAACTCCAATGAATAGTATCTAAGACAATTTAGAAATCTTATGAAAAGTACTATAACTCTTCTATTAACATCAACACATTATTCATAGGTTAAATTAGCCCAACAGTTCACTTTATCAGATCTGTCCTGAAAGCCTGCAAATCCTTATAGTGTACTTCGAAAAACTATAACTCCCAAACCACTTGGCCTAAAATCATGAAATTTCAGGACAAGCAATATAAGGAAGTTATCTACAACTTTTGTATAGACCAAATCTACAACAAACATCATTTACATTACGAATTAATTACCACAACAGAAACTGTTCTAGCAGCCATTTCAGCAAAAACAAACTCACTTCACAACTTATTGGATTGATATGAGAGCACATACATGAGCTATAAAAACACTTGTAACATTCATGAACATGGTCACACAGCACTTATCTCTTATCAAAATGCAACAAGTCAAACACATTAACATATACATGTTCATCTATTACTATGTTTCTATAATTATTAGATAATTATTAAACAGACATTATTTTTAAGGGATGTTGCAAACATATAATTTAGGTCTCATATTTTTATGAGTGATAGATAACATCAAAATATGGCTACTGTAAAAATATTACATGCTCAGATCTTATAGATTAATTATTAAAAATATAGCAAGTTTAATTTACGAAAATGCATGTGAGAGCAAGATAAATCTACAAAACATATTTTCAGCAATGCCATGGCCATGATAAAATTATACAAGCTACAGCAATACCATAGAAATACAGTGGAACCACATTTTCTATTTCTACATGCAAAAATTTACCACAAATCATTTTAATTCATTTAATGAGCTGAAAGCAAGATAAATTCATAACTAATTCATATATGCACCAAAACTCCTGAAATTTTCATCACAGCACACACATGACCAGAAGAGCCTACAATAAAAATTTCACATCATTTCAAGCAACATAACAGCAGATATCATTTTCTCCCTATTTAAACCTATTTAACATAAATAAATCATCACTGCATAAAACTTCTACTAACAGCCCACATATTATGCATACACTGAACAGATCTACTCACAAGGATTCCAAAAAGTGCTCACTTGCAATTTTTGGACAAACACACCATTTACCACACATTTTAAAACTTCTACTCAGATTTGCTAATTAATTAAAAATGTGAAATAAAAACTGCTTTTGCACTGGGGACCCCTGGATCTGCACAAATAAACCAAGGACTAATTAGTAAATTTATGAGTCATGACATATTAACGAAAAAGACCAACAAAGAGTTTCAGCTTCGATTTCTACCCTTCTTCTTTTTCACGGGAGACTCATAGGGAACCGACGGAAAGAGCCGGCTCTGGGAGGAGAGGGCCGGGCTTCAGAGGCTAGGGTTTGGGGCGCTAGGCTGCTGGGCTAGGCGCTGCTACTAGTTGGGTGCTACCCTGGCTGCTGCTGCGCTACTCTGCGGTCCTCCAGATAGGGCGCCATTCCTGCGCGGGTGGAAAGCCGTTGAGAATACAAGGTTGATATGTGCCCTTGTGGTTCTCTTCCTGAGTGATGAGTGGTCGATCAACTGGCAACATGTCTCTTGGCTGTGTTGATGTGCAGGTGCGGAGCTCGGGCAGTGGTCGAAGGTGAGGTGAAGGTCAAGTGGGGGCGTGCCGTGCCGACGGACCAGAGCGGTGAAGGGCGGACGTGGAGCTTGGACCGACGAACCGGGAGACCTGAGGACCAGCTGTGGTAGCTGGCACGTGGCGTTGACAAGCAAGAGCACATGGGGATGTGCGGTGCATCGGCCGAGTCGGGAGGAAGGTGATGGCGTCGTGACACTTGGCGAGAGGCCGAGAAGGATGGCGAATGCACTGTGCCCGGCGTGGAGGCTGGACATGCTCCGGTATCGGTGCTGGAACTCGGGGTGTGCGAACCACATCCCATCTACGGCACAGGTTCGGTAGCTGAGCCTCGAAAAGCTACTCTCGACGGTTTCCGAGTTTGGGCCTCAAAACTCGGGGTGGCCGGTTTCCGAGTTTGGGCCTGAAAACTCGGCGTGGACGGTTTCCAGGTTTGGGCCTCAAAACCTGGGTGCACGGGTTTCTGAGTTTGGGCCACAAAACTCAGCCGGATTACAGGTTTCCCGGTTTCAGCCTCAAAACCGGGGGAAGGCCCAGGTTTTCCGGTTTCGGCCTCAAAACCGAGGGAAGGTCTGCAAAAAGGACGGTCGACGCGTGGTGGCGTGGAGAGGCTGGCGCGGCGGCGTAGCTATCCATGAGGAAGGCACGGCGGTCGGCAGGGCGGCACATGGCAGCATCCTGAGGCTTGCGTCGAGGCGAAGCTAAGGATGAGGAGGGCGCGTGGCCGTTGGATCGTCATCTAGCAGAGTTGGATCACGATACCCCTAGGGTTGGCCGTTTCGCTCATCTAGGGTTAGAAGGGGATTATTGTTTAGGCTATAAATAAGAGAGGCACGCCTCCACTCTCCTTATTCTAGCAGTCATTTGCTCTTAAGCACTCTCTCTCTCTCCTTAGCCCTCGCTTAGGTTCTAATCATACCTGGCTGTGAGTGATCCACAGGGAAGACTCAATCTTGTCTCTGTGTTTTGGGAAGTTCAGGAAGTGAGACCGTAATCTCACGTTTGTAGCGTGTGTTCGCCACACGGTTGCAAATTTGTGGTTGTGATTCGCGTTTTGTTAGAGTTCTTCGCGGATTGCTTTTTCTCCTCGTTTTCTCATTGATTGATCTCTTTGCCTGGTGCGTCTTTTGCAAATCCAATTGAACCAAGTTGTTCTAGATCGTGAGGCAATTCTTTCCATCGAAGGAATTCATCTCTAACCTCACAGTCTAGGAGATCGAGCGATTTTCGTTTTGGATCACGTTATTGCTCCATTACCCCAAAATCTTTTGATTCACCGATTTGGAGTTAGGTTCGAGCCATGATCTCTTAGGAGTAGCTCACTAACATCCTTGTTACCTCTCAGATCGAATCCTAGCCCTAGAGCTTTTGATTCGGGGAAGATCGGGTTGAATCACCGAAGAACTATGCTGATTTCGGGGGCATCGGACGCTCGACACGTGAGCATCGGATGCTACAGTTCAAGGCATCGGACGCTCCGGTGACACATGTTGTTTCTGTCACGTTTGAGTTGGCATCGGACGCTAGGCATCGGACGCGTCCGTTGGTCATCAGACGCGCCAGAGCCAAAGCATCGGACGCTGGACGTTCACTGTTCACAGCATCCGATGGGTGTCCAGTAAGGTTCGAGAACCACCCGTTTTGCATCGGACGCGTCTGATGGCTGGACATCGAACGCAGGTCAGCGTCCGATGCTGCTGATTCCGCACAGTTTCATTCACGGTTCATTCGTTCATTGTTGGTTTTGGTTTCCGGCTATTGTGTTGGGTTTCTAGAGTCGTGTAGTGTCTTGCTGTGCTTCTAGGAAGCATCCACCCTACTTCTAGGGTCGTGGACACTTACGAGCTCTAGGTTTGCCTCTAGGGTGATTGTTGGGACAGTGGCTAAAAGTTTCTGAAAAGAAAATTTTAAGCTCCCATTCACCCCCCCTCTGGTCGCTTATTCGGTCCTTCAATTGGTATCAGAGCCGGTTAAGGATCTCTTCTACCTTAATCGGTTTCGGATCCTAAGGGCGACATGGAACGAGGGAATGGCAAGACTCTGTGGTTTGATGGAACGAACTATCCCTATTGGAAGATTCGGATGCGTGCTTATCTCAACAGCATCAATTCTTCCGTTTGGGAAATATGCGAGAATGCTGAGTACGTGGTCCTTCCGGCTCGTGTGGGTCTGGTCCAGATTGACCAGCACGAGGCCAACTCGAAGGCACGTAACGCTCTTTTGGCCAGCATCTCCCTTCCTGAGTTCGAGCGTGTCTCTGATCTTGAGACAACACGAGAGATCTGGGTGAAGCTTCAGAGCTATCACGAGGGGACCGCTCAGGTCAAGACCAGACTCTTCGAGACGTACAAGCGCGAGTACGAGAACTTTGTTCAGTTGGAGGGAGAGACGATTGACGCTATGTTCGCTCATTTCCAGATGATCGTGAACAAGATGCGTGCCAATCGGGCCAACCTACCCTATGACGATCATGATAGGGCACTCAAGTTGATATACGCCCTGGAACAGAGGGTATGGGAGGTGAAGGTGTCGACCATCATCGAGTCTACAACTTACGACACCCTGACCGTGGATGAGCTATTCAGTAAGCTCAAGTCCACTGAGATCGATCACTTGACTCAGGCCAAGCTGAAAAACCCATCTTCGCATTCTATGGCTTTGGTCTCAGGCAAGGGTGGATCGACTCTTTCCACTGACGCTTCACCACCCCTCTTTGCTTTGTCTTTTTGCTTTCAGTGACGGAGGAGCAGGTGGAGGCGTTGGACGATGACGAGCTCGCCCTCATCATCACCTGGTTCTCACGGTTTCACAATAACCGCCTGAATCGCCGGCGTGGTGGCGCACGTGAGCACTGCTACAGATGTGGAGATCCGGATCACTTCGTTGCGAACTGCCCCAAGCGCGACAAGACCTTCCCCGGCAAGAACCGCAACTCCAGGCGCAAGGGCAAGCCGGAGAACAAGGCCGGGAAGAAGAAGAAGGGCGGTTACCACCGAGAGGACATGGAGAAGGCTTTTGACGCCAGCAAGCGTGCTGTTGTTTCAGGACCGAGTCCTTGAAACAGCGGGTTGCCGCACGAACGAAAGCATGAAGCGAGAGCGGAAAACGAACGGTAAAAATGGGAAGACAATTGAAGTGAATAGTGTTTTCCCCTTCTCCCCTTGGGAGTACGGGAGCCTTTTATACTAATCTCAAGCCAGTTCAAAGTACAAAAATGCCCTTCCAACCACTCCACCATAATTACAAACAGGTCCTCCCCTAGTCTACCTAGCGGCTCCTCCAGCTTCCTGTTGACGGTCCTTAAACCCATGTTTTACTGTCAACATTTGACCCTAAAGTCCACCAAAAAGGCATGAAATGTAGTCAAATAGGTTTCAAACTAACCGAATTCCACATGTCCATAGAATTCTATTTGAATGCAGGATTTGAGCCAAATTTGGACATTTTGACCCACTAGGAGACAAGCCCACTCGGCAGAGCCCAAATGGGCCGAAGAGGGGTGGCGCCCGCCACCCCTAGGTGGCGCCCGCCAGCACCAAGTGGCGCCCGCCACTTGGGTTGGCCCATCTTCACCCCCTGCCACGTCATCGATCCGTGTGACCTCTCCAGGGCCTAAACTTGGCCCTTGGTCACTAGGTCAAGTGGCATCGGACAGCTCAGGATGAAGTGATGCGGATCAAGGCTGATGGGCAGTTGATAGGACATGCAACCGACCCCCAAACCGCCTCGGACAAACTCCTGGAGGCCGTTGGATCAAGGGTGGTGCATCCGGTGGCCAGGACACTGGCGGCCGCCAGTTACTTGTGGCGCCCGCCGCCTGACCTAACCGTAGGTCGGGTGGCCACCCACTATAAGTACCCCCCCCTCACTTCTCAAGCTATAAATACCCCCCTGGAGGCACCTCTCCATTCGTACCATTCCAAGCAAAGCAACTCCAAGCTAGAGAAGTGAGAGCTAGGTTAGAAGCTTAGAGAGCTTAGGCAAGTGGGTTAGCTAGTAGAGAGAGTATAGCTCTAGTGCCCTCGCTACAGCGCGGCTCTTAGTTTAGCACAGCTCGTCCTAAGTCGCTGGTGTAAAGAGTGTAGAGCTTGCTAAGAGAGAAGCGGGTGCGAGCGACTGGCATCGGAGGTCGGTTGAGTTCCCGGCGTCTCTGGTCTGGTTTGCTCTCTCGTATCTTAGGTACATTTATCTTTATCTCAGTATTACTTTAAGCATTACTTTTCAGTATTACTTTCAGTATTACTTTATCAAGTACCTTGAGTGTGACCTAGCTAGCCTACAGTTCAATTCACTTAGCCATAGTAGTTAATCTCTAGTGAGCTTAGTGTTTGATCTTTGCCAATAGGTTGCTTAGTTAGTTTAGTGTTTATCTTATTAAGTCAAGTATTTGCTCTGACGTCCGCAAGGGTGTCTCTATTCTAGGCCAGGATAGAGATAGTTAGAATATAATTAGGCGTGGTGCTTAGTTATAGACTTACCTTCAGATACGGCTAGACCCCCGGTTAGCTGTGGTAGCAAGCAGGTGGTGACAGCCCTGTGCGCCTTGAATTCCACCACGTAGTTGGCCCAGTTTAACAGTAAGGCTTGTTGTGCTAGCGTTCAACCTATGTAAGTGGTAAAGGCTAGTACGCCTCGATACTTGACAAGATAGGATTAAAACTATATCAACTTAGTTGCCTTATTGTCTTTTGCCTGCCCTGCTTCGTCACTATCTTGCTTGGTAGTTATCTTGCTTAGTGGTTACCCAGGTTAGTTATCCCTAGTTATCTTAGTTACCTTTAGTTATCTTTAGTTATCCTAAACCCTTTACCAACCTATCTATCCACCCTACCTTAGCCTTTCCTTTCATCCTTACCTAGCCATCCATATTCTTTCTAGCCTTTCGTTGCTCCGGAAGTCGAGCGCGATCTGCTGAAAGCCGGGAGTGGGCATCTTGGAGATGCCTTGTCTTTCCACCTGGCTAGCGTAAGCCTTCCGCCTATGCCACTCCATTACTTTTTGCCATGGCTTTGCCTTGTTACTAGTTTCCTAATGTGTATGCTTTTGTTGTTGCCGCTTTGTCTGTTGACTGGCGCTGGTGCTTGCGCGAAGCCAGACTCGCCAAAGCGAGTTGTTCGCGAGCCAAGCCAAAACTGAGAAGCAAGATAGGGACCGCCGCCTGAAGGAGCTAGAAAAGGAAAACGCCGCCTTGAAAAAGACGGCGGAGGACGAGAAGACGGTCCGTCGACAAGCTCACCGCGAGGCCGAAAGGCTGAAGGAAGAGCTCACCGCGCTTAGGAACTCCCAGAAAGAGGACCGCGCGAGCCTTTCGGCCCTCACTGATGGCCTTGTCTCGAAGTACGTGCAGTGCTTGAAAAGCACCGGCGTGCTTTCGGATGGCCAGGGCGAAAGCGAGTTGCGCGGCCGCCTGGCTTGGCTTCGCACGGAGCTGGATGCGCTGGAGGGGCATATGTCCCTTTCGCGTGACTATGCTTCTGCCGCAGGCATCAAGGCTATCGGCGTCAGCCTGCTGAATGCTGGGTGTTCGCATGCCGCCAACCTTTCAGTGGCTGGTGTGGACGCCTGCTAGCGAACTCCTCCCGAGGTGAAGATCTCCGGCAAGAAATTTTTCGAAGAGTTCTGGCTTGCAGGTGGCAATGATATGGCTTTGATCCAGTCCGCCATCGGCCGCGCTAAGGTTAAATGATATGGCAAATTTTTTATTATTAATATATTTTTTTGTTTTTGTTTTTTTTCGCTGTTTGCGAACTCAATGGGGCTTATTTCGCAGACCTCGAAGGAGCGGGCACAGATCCGGCAGATTTTCAACACCTACGTCTCCGAGCGCCAACACCAAGATGCCGAAAGGGATGAAGGCGATGCTGTCGACGCGACTCCTGAGGCGAACCCCGAAAGCTCGGCGACTGGAGCTTCGCACGCTATGGGTGAAGACGATAGGGTAGCTTTGTAGTCGAATCAAGGCGAATATCTTGTACACTTGGGCGAATGAGAGAAAACACCGAGAACTTGTGCAACGTACTTATTAAGCTTGGTACTATGTTTATTCAGGTTTCGGACGCGGGAACTGCGGAGGTTCTTGACATATGCCCACTGATGATTAGATCCGGTAACCTGTGTATTGGTGGTGATTTATGGCGGAGCCTTCGCACGAGGTTTCCCGCGGCGACGCTTTCTTCGTACATAAACAAACGCGCCCGGAAACTTCAACGTGCTGAGGAGGGACTTCGGGAGTTCTACCGTGGTTTCGACCCTCAGCTACTAGAAGACAGACGGAAAAGGCGCGATAGGAAACATGCGGCCCTGGACGATTGCGAAGGGCCGAGTATAAAACAAGAGCCGGAGGACTGTTCATTTTCGCCCGACGCTCGTAGATACAGCGTGTCCCTTGGTACCACGAGGGATGCTTAGTCTTTTGTGCGGTGCGGCTCTTTTGTGAAGTGTAACTTTCGCCTCAATAAAGCTTTTTTATTTTTGGTCATCACGTCCTTTTTGAGTGTTGAAACGGTGAGCGTGCACTTTTGGCGATTAGGCATGCACTTTCCGAGTGCTGATCATTTTAATCTCACCCGCCTCTTTGCGCGAGGAAGCTCTTTGGTCGATAGTATAGATGCGCCCGCCCCCAATCACTCAGACGAGGGGCGAAGGCTTCCGCGCGAGGGAGCTTTCGGTGCGAGCCCCTCGGCCGATAATATAAAAGCGCCCGCCCCCAACCACTTAGACGAGGGGCAAAGGCTTTCGCGCGAGGGAGCATTCGGTGCGAGCCCCTCGGCCGATAATATAAAAGCGCCCACCCCCAATCACTTAGACGAGGGGCAAAGGCTTTCGCACGAGGGAGATTTCGGTGCGAGCCTCTCGGCAGATAGTATAAAAGCGCCCGCCCCCAATTACTTAAATGAGGGGCGAAGGCTTTCGCGCGAGGGAGCTTTCGGTGCGAGCCCCTCGGCCGATAATATAAAAGTGCTTGCCCCCAATCACTTAGACAAGGGGCGAAGGATTTCGCGCGTGGGAGCTTTCGGTGTGAGCCCCTCGGCCGATAATATAAACGCGCCCGTCCCCAATCACTTAGACGAGGGGCGAAGGCTTTCGCGTGAGGGAACTTTCGGTGCGAGCCCCTCGGCCGATAGTATAAACGCGCCCGCCCCCAATCACTTAGACGAGGGGCGAAGGCTTTTCGCGCGAGGGAGCTTTCGGTGCGAGCCCCTCGGCCGATAGTATAAACGCGCCAGCCCCCAATCACTTAGACGAGGGGCGAAGGCTTTCGCGCGAGGGTGCTTTCGGTGCGAGCCCCTCAGCCGATAGTATAAACACGCCCGCCCCCAATCACTCAGACGAGGGGCAAAGGCTTTCACGCGAGGGTGCTTTCGGTGCGAGCCCCTCGGCCGATAGTATTAACGCGCCCGCCCCCAATCACTCAGACGAGGGGCGAAGGCTTTCGCGCGAGGGTGCTTTCGGTGCGAGCCCCTCGGCCAATAGTATAAACGCGCCCGCCCCCAATCACTTAGAAGAGGGGCGAAGGCTTTCGCGCGAGGGTGCTTTCGGTGCGAGCCCCTCGGCCGATAGTATAAACACGCCTGCCCCCAATCACTCAGACGAGGGGCGAAGGCTTTCGCGCGAGTGAGCTTTCGGTGCGAGCCCCTCGGCCGATAGTATAAACGTGCCCGCCCCCAATCACTCAGACGAGGGGCGAAGGCTTTTGCGCGAGGGAGCTTTCGGTGCGAGCACCTCGGCCGATAGTATAAACGCGCCCACCCCCAATCACTTAGACGAGGGGCGAAGGCTTTCGCGCGAGGGTGCTTTCAGTGCGAGCCCCTCGGCCGATAGTATAAACGTGCCCGCCCCCAAACACTTAGACGAGGGGCGAAGGCTTTCGCGCGAGGGTGCTTTTACGCAAGATCTGTTGAGTTAGCTGCCTGTCGAGGTTGGGAAAATTGGCTGGCGAAAGTGCCTTTTTATATAACGAAAGGGAGGATTACCTTCGGCTATATCTGCGACATTGCTCGTATTGCTGTCCAGCCGCATGCATGGTCTGGTTTATCTCCTATCTTTGGTTTGAGATGGTAGCGCCACTCGACGGGACTGCCGCCTACAGTTACCGGATTGGTGACGAAAGGCGGACGCGCCGCCGATGACACAATCATCAAAGCGAAAGGGTGACTCCTGATGCTTCCTATTCGTACTTTTGCGACTGTGCCAGCCATTCCGCGGCTTGACACTTGAAGAGACTGGGTAATTTTTGGGTGACTGTTGGGGAGTTTGCCCCCAGGTGTCTATTTATATTGTCTTTCCTTTGTCGTGATGTGGTTGCATTTACTGCCTTGGCTGTACTTCTGAGCGTTTGGTAGGTAAAAAGGTTAATATGGCATTTATGCTCTTAAAGGTTGTCGGGGCCTGCCGGCTGTCCTTGCCGTCTGGCAGAGACTGCTCGATTTGCGTAGCCCGCAGGCTTTTGTTCTGCCCTCGCGTTGACGCTGGTTATCTATCAAAATTAGAGGATAAATAAATATGAAAAGGGCATGAATTCAATCACCAACAAAGGTTTAGGGTTTTAATTGACAATATTCCATGAGTTTTGGTGAATTGTGATTCTGCAGGGACTAAACCAGGAAACCAGCACTGATTGCTTCCCCTAGAAGGAAACCGACGCGAGATAACGCAACCGGCACGTCAGGAATCTTCCAGAAGGTTCTAGAGGACACCAAAGGACACCACGAGGCGGGACACCTCGAGAGGCCGCCAGGTGGGACCGACCGGTCCCCCCTAGGGCCCACTGGCTTCCGTCTTCTGCAAGCTATCTCCACCGAACCCTAGGACTCATCTCCACCGTCCCTAAAGTCGGTTTGATCGAACGGCTGCGGTTGATCCCTCAGGGCTATATAAGCAGCCCCAGACCCCCCTCTCTAGGCATCTCCCTCTTCATTATTTATCTCCACATCAGAAACTAGGGTTCCAATGTAGAAGTAGAGGTCCCTCTAGATGAATCTCTTCTAGTTCATCTAGAATTAGATCTAGTTCATCTAGTTGTAATCAGGAGCCAGCTATTAAGTAGAAGACTAGATACCCCTCTAGTTAGGTTTAGAACCTAGTCTTATTCAAGAACTAGAAGAGACAGAGAGAGAGAGGAAGAGATCAAGAGGAAGCTCCGGCCTGTCGGATCAACTTCTTCATCTTGTACATGTGGATTCAAGTTCTTCATCGACTTGCTTCAATGATTGTTTCGGTAATCGACATCTATATTTAAGTTTGAGCTATTGTTCTTATTATTCTTAAGGTTTGTGATTCTTTTGAGTGCTTTAATTCTAGATGCGCTAGAGTTAGAGTAGTTGGATAGTGTAAGCGTGGAGCTTAGGCTTGATAGCTCATCATAAATGCCTCCTATAACGCCGGTAACAGTGGTAGTTCGCAAGGGTGACTCTTATGGCCTTGTTGATTTTTCTATAGTCCACTACCCGTGTGTAGGCCCGGTAGGATTATATATTTGCATAAAAGAATCATACTCTGTTTGTGACCTTTTATGGCAACTTCCCCATTAAGAATAATAAACATATCACTCTTAAGTTGGATTTAGATAACCTTAGTGATCCCCTCTACGCTTCTAGATTCTCCGTCCTTGTTAGCCACTCAGGGGTTATACACTTGAGACTCATCGCTATCCGTTCCTTTGGGTTCGATATTAAACTGGGTTACTCTGGTGAAGTGCTACATCGGTAGATGTTATCTGTGCGCTTGCGGATAAAGTAGAGTGTGCGTTAATTTATACCAACAAGCATTTCTGGCGCCGTTGCCGGGGAACGGTAGATCATTTTACGTCTTAAGTATAACCTTGTAATCATACTTTTATCTTTTCTCTTTTTGTCCCAGTCTTTTCATTATTTTTGTTTTCAATGAAACAAAATTAATGAAAAGACTGGGACAAACATGAGAAAAGATAAAAAAGGATGATTACAAGGGTATACTTAAGCCGTTTAAAATGATCTACCGGTTTCCCCGGCAACGGCGCCAGAACTGCTTGTTGGTTATAAATTAACGCACCACTCTCTTTATCCGCAAGCGCAAGATAACATCTACCGATGTTGTAGCACTTCACCAGAGTAACCCGTTTTAATATCGAAACCCAAGGAACGGATGGATAGGCGAATGAGCTCAAGTGTATAAACCTGAGTGGGCTAACAAGGACGGAGAATCTCGAAAGCGTATTTAGAGGGATCTCACTAAGGTATCTAAATCCAACTTAAGGTGATAGTTTATATCTTAATGGGGGAAGTTGCCATAAAAGGTCAAAACCAGAGTATGATTCTTTATGCAAATATATAATTCCTTTCTTACCGGGGCTACACACGGGTAGTGGACTATAGAAAATCAACAAGGCCGGCATAAGGTCACCCTGCGACTTACCACTGTTGACCGGCGTTAAGGAGGCATTATGATGAGAATCAAAAGCCTAAGCTCCACGCTTTACCACTATCCAACTACTCTAACTCTTAGCCGCATCTTAGAATTAAAGCATCAAAAAATTCACAAACCTTAAAGGACTAATAAGAACAATAGCTCAAACTTAAATATAGATGTCGCTTACCGATGAAACATCATTGAAGCAAGTCGATGAAAGTGACAGAGTGAAGAGAAATTGAATCCAAATGTACAAGATGAGAAAGTTGATCGACAGGCCGGAGCT